>CM045728.1:18364849-18599849 GCA_024760905.1 Plotosus lineatus
AATTGGTGGTATTGGAATGACCTCATAGCTACTAGGGCTCAAGTGATATCGGGAACTACCTTGTTTTATGGGGGTAAGTCTGTTGGGTTTTTACACCCGAACCTAGTGGCTTAACCTCGTGGCTCATCAGGCCGGTACTTATCCCCGGTTTCCGTAGCGTGAAGCGACCAGGAGTTCAACTCCCCCTGAATGGGACGCTAGTCCATCGCAAGTTACCTTCCCAGTATATTTTACTGGTACCCATTTATACTGCTGGGTGAACAGAGGCACACTTGTTGTTGAGACCTTGCCCAGGGGTCTTAGCACAGTGAGGGACTCAGTCGGATTCGAACTCGCAACCTCCCGATTATGAGCGTAGCACCCTAACCACTACGCCACCGGCCCCACACCTTGGTTTATAGACCGTCCAAAAACGATTCAGATTAAAAATTTTCAACAGGGCGCCACAGTGACGACATGATTAGCTCATCTGGCACACGGCAAGAAGCTTCCTGGGTTTGAGTTCTGTGTCCCGAGGGCATTTCTGTGTTGGGTTTGAATGTTCTTCTGTGCTTACATGGGTTTACCTCCGGGTTATCTGGTTTCTTCGCACAGATTAACAACACATACATTAAGCTAGCAGGCTGTTCCAGATTGCTCCTGGGTCTCAGTGAGAGCGTAAATGGACATGTGTGTTTTGACCCTGAGATAGAATAGTGAACTATTCAGGGTATCCCACCTTTGTTTGATATTTCATTTGGCTAGTGAGTGAGTAAGTGAGTGAGTACGAGAGAATAAAAACGTGCTGTAATCAACTGCAGGGTCGTGACTTGATGTCGGACACCATGTTGTTGACTATTTTCCTGTAACTCGCATTGTTTTATTTATTATTTCAGCATCTCCTCTTGTCGTTTATGAAGAAAAGACTTTTAGACTTCATTTAGTAATGCAGACTCCCATCTTACCTCAAACAATTCACTCACTCACTCACTCATTTATTTGCTGAATTGCGTAATCCTTCCAGGGTCTGGTGTCCATCTCAGCCGACACTGAGCGAACCATGAGATAGGCATTGGGCGCACTTTGAACATCTCACCAGACCATGGCACGGCAAAACATACACAGCTATTCACAATTACACCTCGGGTTATTTGGCAAGTGGGGCCGGTGGCGTAGTGGTTAGAGTGCTGGGCTCATGATCGGGAGGTTGTGAGTTCAAATCCCACTGTGCTAAGACCCCCTGGGCAAGGTCTCAACCACAAGTGTGCCTCTGTTCACCCAGCAGTATAACTGCGTACCAGTAAAAATATACTGGGAAGGTAACCTGGGATGGACTAGCGTCCCATCCAGGAGGAGTTGAACTCCTAGTTGCTTCACGCTACGGAAACTGCAGATAAGCACCGGCCTGATGAACCGCTGAGGCTCGAGTGTAAAAAGCCCAACAGACTTTTTCACCTTAATTTGGAAAGGTAATTTATCCTAATGTGCATGTCTTTGGACTGTCGGAGGAAACTAAAGTACCCAGAGGAACCATGCAAACTCCACACGGAAAAGCTCAAGTCTGGGAATTGATCCCAGGACCTCCTTGCGCTGAGGTGGATGTGCTACATCACTACACCAGTGTGCACACCCTCCTGCCACAGCTAATAAATCCAACAATTTTCAGTGAAAGATAACATGCCAATTGCTTGTCAACTTTCAATTAAAGATTGACAGGATGCAAATCTGATTCATCCATTTCATTGTAATTTGGATCATATGGGTCCAGTCGTGGGAAGAATTTATTATCTACAAATTTAGAAATGTAGCATCTGGCTTACTACTGGCCCATTATTCAAGACAGTCTTCATGTTAGCCAGAGTGTATTTCAGTTCAATTAGTTACTACAGCAGGGTCAGACATTAATGCTGGACAGGATTGTAGACATGTATGAGTAACTTGGCTTCCACATGCACCTCTGCATGATGTGAGACCTCATCAAAGCTTTGTAAATGCCATTTTTCTCCATCTGTGCCACGAGCATCTGTGCTTGAGCTCGACCTCGTCTTGAATTTCACTTAGCGAACAAACACTCTTCGGAAAGCTTTCTTTGCACCTTACATAAGCATAAGGCAGGAAACTGGTGAAAGTTTTTGACAGGTTGTTTTCCAGAAAAGTAAGCAAACAGGTCTCTTGGCCCTGGAGCTTTTCCCAAACCACTTCTTAAGAATGTGTCATTGGCACGTGGTGAGTGTAAGTTAATGGTGGGGGAGTGTGTGTGTGTGTGTGTGTGTGTGTGGGGGTGTGGGGGGGTGTGTGTGTGTGGACCGCAGCGCTCATCTCTCGAGGGTGTTCTCACGTTCACATCACGGTCACTCGTGACATGGATGTATCTGCTGGAAACGTGGGTAGAATAGGAAAATAGGAAGGATTCCACCGAAATAAATCCTTGTCAGTGGATTTTGGGAAGCAGCCCAGTTTTCTGCATCTTAAACAGGAAGACCAGTGAAATATGACTGTGAAAACGGATCCCATTCTTCCCCGAGTGCAGCAACCCTATGATTTTGCTTTAATTAAACAGAGTTCTGTGCTTTCTTTATTCTTGTTTTTCTTTACAGAAGCAGATTTAAATGTATGCTTTATGAATCCAGGCTCCGTCTATCTCCGTTTCATATACTCACATCTGATCCCTGGTTACTAATTGTCAATGGGTGCTGTGGTCCTGAGTAATGGAATTGTTTGTGCATATGAATTTATTTTTACACATTATTTAGAAGACCAACATCTTGCCAAAACTAAAAAGTTCTTTCTACGAAAGCTTCGCCAAAGTAATGATTCTGATCAAAAGGCCAGACTTTTTACTGGCTTAACCAGACTAAAAGCATAATGTGTAGGTTGATGGGTTTTAGGTTCCATTAAGATATTCGACTGTCGATGGAAAAAGGAACCAAGATGAATGACTTGGGATTACGTTTCACTTTTCAATTTCCGTGTGCATGTGGAATACTCCATAATACCACAGTCCTCAATCAAACGTCAATGTAGGAACGGTGCAGGATCAGAAGCAGAGCTGGCCAATTTATACTGTTCAATACACACAGATGTCTTTTCAACATCGCCGCATATATTTCAGTGATTTGAAATCACTGCTCATGTAACAGCAAATCGACTGATATTCCTATTCATATTACGCGAGTGAAGCACTTTCAGTCTCTTTCTGGATACATAGAGGATATACTGATGGGCTGTTCTTTTCCAGGCATTCCAACATGGAAAAAAGCCACTGGTAGTGAAGCAAGGGAAAAAAAAAAAGATCCACTTAAGTAAATCATTAGGTCTTTGAGTTCAATGGGTTAGTTTTGAGCTCTTGATTGAAGATCAGCATGCAAGGGCTAAAATTTCTGTGAGCCACAACCAACAAGCAGCTAATTAGAATCATATACTGACTACTCGTTTGTAATGTATTACTATGTTAGGGTTTTCAGCGGAGCTCCTGAATAGATCCCCATAGGCATGGAACATTGATTGTCCCCTGTCTTTGCCCGCGGCAGTGGTAGTCTAGTGGTATAGGGTGCAGGATCGCTGATCCTAAGGTTGGGGGTTCGAGTCCCCACAAAGTTGTCACTGTGTCCCCCCCCCCCCAGTGCAGCTAACTGGGTTATCAAAGGCGGGTCATGTCTCTCACTTTCTATGGTGAGAGGCATGTTAAATAACCATTGCTGGCTTTTGTAAAGAGTAGCTGCAAAGCCGTCAGCGTGTTTCTATCCCTTGCTAAAGGGTTGTGACAGGAAGGGCATCCGACGTAAAAAACCTCTGCCAAATCAAATGTGCGAATCAGATAATTCATTGTGGCGGCCACTGAGAAAGGGAAAAAGCTGAAAGGATAAAAGAAAAAGAAGAAAGAAAGATGTCTTTGCCCCAGCAGAAACTCAATTAGCCTGCTGTGTAACCAATAATAATAATAATAATACTCAGATTTATTATGAATAACAAAACAGAAAAAAAATAGAGATCCATACTCTGTTTCGCTCAGAATAAAAAAAATACATCATTTTACTTAGGTAGGTAGACAAACTTTTGCCAAGCAAAACAACACCAAACATAAATGGGAGCACGGAACATGAACTTGTTAAATGGATAATTAATCTATCAAGACTGGTAATTCAAATGAACGTGGAAATCAATGAGTAAATGGCAGTGTAAAGAAAACCCAGCGGTCACCCTTTCCTGCTTTCGCTTCACACTGTAGTCAGGAAACGCAAGGAAGATTTATTTCTAGTATCCGTATTACTGTTATAACACAAGCCTCGGATATTTAGCAATAGACATATCTAATGGGAACTCCACTATTAAGTGGTACCTAAATAGAGATGTATATGATTTGGCTACACTGGAGCTTATAGTAAGTAGGAGTGGTGTTTGAGGAAAAACTCATTTGCTACAATTTTTCGCACATTAATTTTATAGATGGAGAGTTTTGTGTAGCTTTAGTCAACTATACTGTTCACCTAATAAATTTCACCACTCATTCTGAAGCTGTGCAGAAAAGGACAGCTCAAACAAGCTGCTATGTGTATTCATAATCTCAACTAATTGAGGGCATTTGACGATGCAGCAAATTGCATCCACTTGTTTGATGAGTCACATTTTTGGGGTCTGATGTGGAAAATCAAGCAGATGTGTTGGTTCGGTGATTTCACAACATGTCTTTACAATGGTAAGGATGAAGAAAGCCTGTCTCATGTTAGTCACAATACAGTGTTGGTTGGCTTACCAAAGAAGAAATGCTGGAAATGTCTGAAATAACATGAGGCATTTATGTAGGCTATAATCAATAAGGTGGGCTTTGCTATACTTTTAGTGCTATAAGAGGCATGTTTGTGGTTAGTGCCAGTCCTTGTGTAGGTGATGCATGATGATAATCTCAGAGAATAGCTTTGTGACTATTTCAAACCTTAGCATGTTTTTGGTTGTAGGTATGACAAGCGTTTGAAGTAAGTGTGTGAAGAAAGACTTGTTTACACGGTGAACGCCTTATGTGGAATACAAGCACAAGATGATTTTGCACGAAGCCATTGGCGGTTTGAGTTTATGGCCTACCATAAAACCGGCCCCTCACATACACACTCACACGTACACACGAACACACTTTTTCGCCAGCTCTGCATTTGTGGCTCCAGAGTCTTTCCTAAAGACCTTGATTTACCTCTTCAATTTGCAAGACAAACATCCCTAGATTGGTATGCTAAATTTACTATTTTGAATCCATAAAACAGGCCTTTTTATGGACAAATAAAGATCAAGAGATTTTTCCAAAATGTTTCTTTTTTCTTTTTTAAGAGCAGAATGACAGTAGTATTGATGGACATTGGAGGCTTGGCTATGAGATATTGATTAGTGAGCTTGTGTGTTCAAATCCATGGAGTGCTGTTGGACACTGTTGGACCCTGTAACAAGATTCTCAACCGTTGAACTCTGTGCTTGAATTGTGTTATCTCCTAATCACCAAAAGCAGTGTGAATAAAAGCATTTGGTATTTAAATACAGATTAAAAATATGGCTGGGTGGTTTGGTGCTTTCTCCTAGCTCCAGGGTTCTTTGGTTGATCTTGATCTTAGCTTACAGTCTGTGTAGACGTTGTGTTTTCTGCTTGGGTCAGAAATAAAAACATGCAGGTAGGTAGGTTGGGTATGCCAAGCTATGCCTTTAGATTTGAATGAACATGGGAATGGGTGTGTGCATGGAGCACTTTGATGGATCGGGGTCTCATCAAAGTCATATTTCCACCTCATGCCCAATGTTCACGGGATGGTCTCCAGATCCACCAAGATCCTAATCGGGATAAAGCAGTTATTAAAGAGGGCTGAACGAATGAATGAACCAATATGGATGACAGTGATATAGTGGTTAACATGTCCACCTTACTGCAAGAATGTCCGGGGTTCAGTGGGTGCATTTCTGATTGGAGTTTGCTTGTCTTCATCATGCTTTCATGGGTTTCTTCCTGTCACTCTGGATTCCTCCCACAATATTAAAATTAAAAAAATAAAACAAAACAAAAAGAATGCAACCGGGGCAGTGGTGGTCTAGTGGTATAGAGTGCTGGATCGCTGATCCAAAGTTTGGGGGTTCGAGTTCCACTCTCCACAGGGTTGTCACTGCCCCCCCTCCCCCCAGTGCCGCTAACTGGGTTATCAAAGGCCGGCCATGTCTCTCACTGTCTATGGGGTGAGGCATGTAAAAGAACCATTGCTGACTTTCGACAAGAGTAGCTTGCAAAGCCGACAGCGTGTTTCCGTCTTGCGATAGCCTGGTGAGCTGTCCAGGGTGTACTCGGCCCTTGCCAGGAGTTGACTGGGATGGGCACCAGCCTCCCCGCGACCCTAACTAGGATTAAGCGGTTGTAGAAAATGAAATGAAATGAAAAACAATGCATATTAGACTACAGGACATCACCGACTGTTTGACTTTACGATCACCTATGACTACAAAAAAAGCTTATATACTTGGGTGTCATGTATGTGAATATCATCAGCCTTGCTGAGCTGATTCGAGTCGATTTGTGAGGATCAAATGGACTAAACCATGTTCTTCTTCTTCTTCTTCTTGTCCTTTCGGCTTTTCCATTCAGGGGTCGCCACAGCGAATCATCTACCTCCATCTCACCCTATCCTCTGCATCTTTTTCTCTTATACCAACTGTCTTCATGTCCTCCTTCACCACATCCATAAATCGTCTCTTTGGTCTTCCTCTAGACCTTCTGCCTGGAAGTTCCAACCTCAACATCCTATTACCAATATACTCACTATCCCTCCTCTGTACATGTCCAAACCATCTCAATCTAGCCTCTCTGACTTTGTCTCCAAAACCTCTAACATGTGCTGTCCCTCTGATGTGCTCATTCCTGATCCTATCCATCCTCGTTACTCCCAAAGAGAACCTCAACATTTTCATCTCTGCTACCTCCAGCTCTGCCTACTGTCTTTTCCCCAAGGCCACTGTTTCTAAACCATACAACATCGCTGGCCTCAACACCGTCTTGTACACTTTTCCTTTCATTTTTGCCGATATCTTCCTATCACACATCACACCGGACACTTTTCTCCAACCATTCCAACCAGCCTGCATACGCTTCTTCACCTCTTTTCCACACTCTCCATTACTCTGGATTGTTGAGCCTAAGTACTTAAAATCCTCCACCTTCCTTATCTCTGCTGCTTGTAACTTCACCGTTCCAGTTGGGTCCTTGGCATTCACACACATGTATTCTGTCTTACTGAGGATAACCTTCATTCCCCTCCTTTCCAGGGCATACCTCCACCTCTCTTGGTTTTCCTGCACTTGTTCTCTGCTCTCACTGCAGATCACAATGTCATCTGCAAACATCATAGTCCATGGAGATTCTTGCCTAACCTCGTCTGTCAGCCTTTCCGTCACCATAGCAAACAAGAAGGGGCTCAGGGCTGACCCTTGATGCAGTCCCACCTCCTCCTTGAACTCTTGTGTCACACTGACAGCACACCTCACCATTGTCTTACATCTCGTATACATGTCCTGCACCACTCTAACATACTTCTCTGCCACTCCAGACGTTCTCATGCAATACCACAGTTCCTCTCTCGGCACCCTGTCATATGCTTTCTCCAGATCCACAAAAGCGCAATGCAGCTCCTTCTGACCTTCTCTGTACTTCTCTATTAACATTCTCAAGGCAAACACTGCATCTGTGGTGCTCTTTCTTGGCATGAAACCAAACTGTTGTTCACAAATACTGACCTCTGCCCTTAGTCTTGCTTCCACTATTCTTTCCCATAACTTCATGGTATGGCTCATCAACTTTATCCCTTTGTAGTTGCCACAACTCTGCACATCTCCCTTGTTCTTAAAAACGGGCACCAGCACACTTCTCCTCCATTCCTCTGGCATCCTCTCACTCTCTAAGACCTTGTTGAATGTTCTTGTCAGGAAATCTACTGCTTCCTCTCCGAGACACTTCCATACCTCCACCGGTATGTCATCAGGGCCAACTGCCTTTCCATTCTTCATCCTCTTCAATTCCCTACTCACTTTCCCTTACTAATCTTTGCTACTTGCTGGTCCTCAACAGTCACCTCTTCTACTCTTTTCTCTCTCCTTTTCCTCATTCATCAGCTCTTCAAAGTACTCTTTCCATCTTCCAAGCACACTTCTGTCATCAGTCAATACATTTCCCTCTCTGTCCTTTATCAATCTAACTTGCTGCACATCCTTCCCATCTCTATTTCTCTGCTGTGCCAACCTGTATAAATCATTTTCTCCTTCTTTACTTTCCAACCGAGCATACAAGTCATCATACGCCCTCTGTTTGGCCTTTGACATCGCTACCTTCGCCCTACGCTGTGTCTCCCTGTACTCCTGTTTACTCTCTTCGGTCTTCTCAATGTCCCACTTCTTCTTAGCTAACCTCTTCTTTTGTACACACTCCTGAACTTCCTCATTCCGCCACTAAGTCTCCTTATCTACTCTCCTTCCAGATGACACACCAAGTATTGTCCTACCTGTCTCCCTGATCACATTAGCTGTAGTTGTTCACTCATCTGGAAGCACTTCTTGACCACCCAAAGCCTGTTTCAACTCCTCCTTGAAGACAACACGACACTTCCTTTTTCAGCTTCCACCACTTTGTCTTCTACTTTGCCTTTCCCTTCTTCACCTTTCTCACCATCAGCGTCATCCTTCACACCACCATCCTATGCTGTTTGGCAACACTCTCACCCGCTACTACTTTGCAGTCACTGACTTCCTTCAAATTACATCGCCTGCACAAGATGTAGTCTACCTGTGTGCTCCTACCTCCACTTTTATAAGTCACTCTATGCTCCTCTCTCTTCTGGAAGAAAGTATTCACCACAGCCATTTCCATACTTTTTGCAAAATCTACCAACATTTGTCCTTCTGCTTTCCTGTCCTGGATACCAAACCTGCCCATCACTTCCTCGTCCCCTCTGTTTCCTGCACCAACATGTCCATTGAAGTCTGCCCCAATGACAACTCTTTCATCTTTGGGGGTATTCTGCATCACTTCGTCTAACTCACTCCAGAATCTCTCCTTCTCTTCTCGCTCACATTGAACATCACACCTTCAATTTCAACATTGAACATCACACCTTCAATTTCTAACTTGAGACTCATCACTCTGTCTGACACTCTTTTCACTTCTAGAACATTCCTGACAAACCCCTCCTTCAAGATGACTCCTACTCCATTTCTCTTCCTATTCACACCATGATAAAACAGCTTAAACCCTGCTCCTAAGCTTCTAGCCTTGGTCCCTTTCCACCTGGTCTCTTGAACACACAGTATGTCCACCTTCCTCCTCTGCATTATGTCAGCAGGCTCTCTGCCTTTTCCTGTCATAGTTCCAACATTCAAAGTCCCTACTTTCAGTCCGAGACTCATGCCTTTCCTCTTCTCTCTCTGCCTATGGACACGCCTCCTGCCTCTCCTTCTTCGACGTCTTTGATCAACAGTAGTCCAATTTCTACCAGCACCCTGTTGGTTAACAGCACTGATGGTGGTCGTTGTTAACCCGGGCCTCGACCGATCCGGTATGAATTTTCTTGATATGACTCGCATGTTTTATTTGGCATTTGTTTTTACGCCGGATGCCCTTCCTGAAGCAACCCTCTGCATTTATTTATACAAAGGTTAAACAAATTTACATTAATGCAGCATTCATGAAAAATACTAGAGGGAGACAAAAAAAATGTACAGAAGAATACAGAAAAATAGAGGGAGAATTCCAACAAGAAAAAAAACAAAAACGTAACATCATCGTTATTATTATGAAGTATCATTCTAAAAATATAATTACCGTATTTTTTGGACCATGAGGCACACTTAAAATCCTTTAATCTTCAAAAAAATTTGACGGTGCATCTTATCCGATGCATCTTATATATGGATGTAGCCGCGCGACTCCATCTCACTGACACCGTCAAAACTCAAGTGAAGCAAACTAATTCAGAGCTTCCCATCATTCCTGGTGGATTAACCAAAGAATTCCCATCCGCTAGATATTGGTATCAACAGGTCGTAAGTTAGAGAGATTCGGGCTTTATGTCCAAATACCAGCATTACGATTATCGTAGTCAGGTGACTTGCTGAGTAATATGTGAATGGCTGAGAAAAGTTTACGCCTTGAGACCAGAAGACGTTTTCCACCTAATCTCCGTCTCTATTGATTTGCGATGCCATGCGTGCGAGGGAATAATACATAATAAAATATAATAATATAATTTAAAAATAATAGAGGGATCCAGGCTTAAGTCCAACTCGTGCACCTGTTAAACTCTGACACTGAAGATGAAGAATTTGATGGATTTGTGGATGGGGTATGAACTGAAAAAGTGAGTTTATTGTTTTGTGTGTTACAACTGGACAATGTTGAGAGCTATTTGTGAATGAGTTGAATCAAGTTTGACTTATCTGACTTTTGTTTGGCTTAATGTGCCTTACGTATGAACAGAGACCGTTCAAAAACCGTTCATTGATTACTGTGCCTTATAATCCAGTGCACCCTATGGCCCGGAAAATACGGTATACAGCGTTTAAGGATAGGCAGTCTCTGCTGCTTGGTGGGAATATCATGGGGTTTTTGACACAAACCTGTAGAAAGGTACAGTACACATACTAGTAGTAATGCATCTACGGACCCGACTTGCATCCAAACCATCTTATGACCTGTTGGTCAGAACCAAATGCGATCGTAAATCGGACACTACCTGTATTTGGCTGTTTCAAATTATTGCCCTTAGGTATGAGTGTGACTGTGTATGGTTGTATTGTATATGTCGGCCTTGTTCTGGTCTGACAAGCTGTTTGTTGTCTAGCTTGTCTTCACCAAGGAACGGTTGTGAGAGGCTCCAGTCTCCCCCGACCTCATTAGGATTAGGTGGCTCGGCAAAGAAGGAATGAATTCATTATGAAAACAGTGCACTTACTGTACCATTCTATGGCAGCTTCCAAATTCAGTACAGTTGATCACTTTTGATCGTTTCGATTACATCAGCATCCTTTTTTTTATAATACCTTGATTGTTCCAATTGGCTCCCAAGTCATTAGATCACAATATTTCCCATTTTGCCAATTTTTAGTTTACAGGTGTTTACACTCAGCATGTATTATGACATACAAATGTTAATGTTTTGTTGTTGTCATTTAAAGTATAGTCTTGGTGATATCAAAGTATTAAAGGTCACAGAGAAACTATAATAAAAGTCCCGATGGTCAGCAAAGTTTAAATGTGTCAAATGGAGTGTTATAATAAGGAATAATAACATTACTAAAAACCATAAGTGATAAACTGAGCAAATTCTTCCATGTTTTGTTCCAGTGCTGGATCCTGGCTGCTCTTTCATTGGCAAGAAGGCATAAACCAAAAAAACTTTGAGCTCATCTCCAGTGCATTTCTAATGAGTTTTCCTCAAAATCCTTAATCATTCAAACCTCAAACCTCGGTTTGGATTAAAAATAACACATAACGCCACTGGTAATTATCCAACAAATGGCTGGCCAACAAAGCTTGGATGTCTGATTACATTTTTAGGGCATCTGTTATAATATTGACTTGTGGTAGGAACCTTCAATCCTCATGTTCTATAGAGTCAGATACTCGCGCTCTTACTGTGAAGGTGATTGTAGTACCATGCTAAGTCATTGATAAAAGCAGACGTGGTCCATAAAGATAAGTACAGTACATGCTTCCACTGTTGATTATTATATTTTTGGTTATACAGGTAAAGGAAGCTCCAGCATTTCCTCAGACGTGAGCTCCGGCACCGACCATACTCCCACCAAAGCTCCCAGGAATGTAACTGCCAGTGAAGGTGAGGCATCTGGTCCTCATTATGTGTGAAAATCCCAGCTCGACACTCCCATGTCATGAAACGCTGTTTTCACACACGCACACACACACACACACACACACACACACACACACACACACACACACACACACACACACACATATTTATACTTGTGTTCCAAACATAACTTAAAATCCAAAACATTGTCAAACACGTTGTTCGCATGTGCCTGAAGCACCTGTAGACAGTTTGTATAGCAAATTATTCAAAAGAAAACATGTACTGTATAACTGCGCACTCTTATCTTGCATGTGTCCTCCTCTGAAAGCTTTCTAATGAGTCCTTTCATGTTTGCAAGTGAAGGGTTTCAACTGGCTGGAATGCAAGTAACTATTTTGTTTCTTCATTAGCCCCTTTAAAGAAGATTGCGAGGAAGCTCGTGACTGAACTTCAATTAATAATTGTTGTAAAATCTTGGTCACAAATTTGTTGCAAACATTAAGATAAGATTAAGGAAGTGACTGGGGTGAGGGAGGTCTGGACCGCATTGCTTAAGATGCTGCCCCCTTGACCCAATCCCGGATTAAAAGCATAAGGATGATGATGATGATGATGATGATGATGATGATTTAAAATACTATCGGTTTAGACTGCTACAGGTATTTTTCGCTACTTCGTGCTTCAATTCATGTGGCTTCAATGCATCGTGTTTTTTTAAAAAAAAAAAATTCATCGAATTAAAAAATAAGGAAATGAAGGAAAAATAGCGGAAAAGTTACGGAAATGCTACAAAACAAGGCCAATTATAAAAAAAAAAAACAAACAAAACAAAAAAAACCCTAAACCACCAAAAATCTCCCATCAAAAATAAATACATTGTTGTGAGGTGCGCATCTCAGTGTGTGCCCGCGGATCCATGCATGTGCGCATGTGCGCGTATGTGTGTGTGTGTGTGTGTGTGTGTGTGTGTGTGTGTGTGTTTATATTTTATTGACATCTTATTTCATTATTTTTTAATGTTTAATTGTTATTATAAGCATTTATAGCATTGAATATGTATTTATTGATATTATATTATATACACATACATGTATATATGACGTATACATCAGTCAGGGAGGGTTGGAGGGGTGATCCTACTTTGCGGATTTCGGTCCCAATTAACTGTAGAAAGTGAGGGATCCCTGTATATGAAATATTTTACATTTTATATTACTTCTACTATGGTTGCAGGGTGTCTGGAGCCTATCTCAACCAACACTGGGAAAACACATAGTACACTCTGAATGGTTTGTTAGAACATCACAGGGCTAACACAGACAAACATGCAAACATTCACACTTACATGTAAAGGAAATCTGTTGCAGCGTACGGTGCATGTCTTTGGACTGTAGGAAGAAACCGGCGGAAAACCTTGCAAGCACAGGGAGAACGTACAGCTTCACACAGAAACATTCGAGCCTTGGGAAACGGGGACTTGAACCCACGACCTTTTTGCTGTGAGGTGGATGGGTTAGCTGCTACACCATCGTGCTGGCCTGTTCATATTTCTCATCTAATTTGTTTAAAAATTATTCGTTTTTTTACTTGCCGAGCTAAATGCAGAACGTGTGGTGTTTTGCTTACAAAACTAATAAAGGCACTAACCCACAAAACTGCTGTTAAAATTGGCAGCATGTGCAAGTTTTATTTGCAGGCTTTTGTTTTTAAAACCGTCATTACCGCTAATCTTTAATGCAAAACATCCTCTGGTCACTAATACGCTAATCTCATAAAATGCACACTGATCTGCCATACCATTAAAAACATTATGACCACTCACACACCAGGTAGATAAGAAGTGAGAACACAGTAAATTGCTTCTTGCTGTCATTGGCCTGCTTAGCCAGACCAGTCAGCCATGGACCATGTTGGTATGGACCATGTTGTCAGCGGATACAATAGCCGAAATGATTTTTTCTTGAAATGTTGAATCCTTATAAATATATTATTGTAACTCACCATGCAGTACGTAGGGTAATGCGGTGCGAGTGGTCAATATTGCAGAGTATTGCAAGACTGCTCTGCTTCCCCTGCGCCAAGGTCCTGCTCACACTGTGGCGATATATTTCATGATGAAGACCGACTCACTGTTCATGAGTACCCTTCTAGAATAATTCATTCCCAGTGTGGTCTTCTGTGTCTTTCTTATATTTGGATATTGATGTGTTGTCATTCATTCAAATATTTTCTAAGCCACTTAATTCTAATTAGGGGTCATATGGATGCTGGTGCCCATCTCGGCCAACTATGGGCAAAGGTGGGGTAAACCCTGACTAGCTTTTCAAGCCATTGCAGGGCCAACACACATACAACCAGTCACAGTTACCTTCATGTCTAGGGGCAATTTGCGTACCGTGCATGTTTTTTGGACTGGGAGGATACCGGCGTACCCGGAGGAAACCCACACAAGCATGGGGAGAACATTCAAACTCCACACAGAAACGCCCCAAGTCTTGATGCACCGTGATGTGTTCTCATGAGCACAAATATACTGTAGTGCTCAGTATGTCTTCCTCCAGTTATTACACACTTTCACAGGGAAGGCCACTCATTTTATATTATCTGGTTGACCGATCCGCCGAAGCCCTGGCAAAATTGCCGCTAAAAAATAATTTTTAAATGTATTATTTTTTCCCCTGCCTATCTCTGTATTATATGCCGATGTAAAAAAAAAAAAAATCAAATGGTAATTAGACACAAAATCATATATTTCAATATTATGTATAATTTTGTGGGCTCGCCTTCGAGATCACGCTTACAACTTTATATCCAAATGAATTCTCAAATCAGGTATCGCGAGTCGAGACTCCCAGCATGCTTTGCGAGCGACTCTAATGAAACAGATAATGCATTGCATTGAGACATATGTAATTTGCACACTATATTTTATGATTTTCCAGCACTTCTAGAGTCATCAACCAGATATTATACATGGAAAAAAATTTTAAGTGATGAAACCTTCCTGTGGTATTAATAATAATAATAAAAAAAAAAAAAAATATATATATATATATATATATTTCTCCCCCCCCCCCCAACACTTTTTTTTTTTCAAAATTGTAAATAATAATATTTTAAATCTAGTGGCCTTATTTTTTTTTCTTATTTCCTCCGACATCACTAAATTTGTGCTGAAAAAGCGGTCAACCAGAAAATAAAAAATGAGTGGCCTAAAGTACATCAGTATCATATTTGAATAACATGTTTGAAATTCAGATCAGATTATTTGTTTTTGTATGTCTCGAATGTAGTTGTTATGGATATCTGTGTGAAACCAAGAATTTAGAACAAAAAAATTACATAGAATAAGAAAAGATGCTGGTACTGAATGTTTCATACTCCAGACTGTAGATTCAGAAGCTACAAGTGAAAAACACTCATGGCCCTAATTACTGTGAAAAGTGGATATATTTTTTTTCTTTTTAAGTGCGTGTGACAATTTCCTCAACAGTATTCTTCTACTTTTTTACTTCCTGTTCTCAGTTCAATGCCGATAGTTTAATTGCCAAGTTATTGACAGGCAAATCCAGATTTGATTCGGCAGGTACTACATATCTACATATTTACAATTCAAGTCAGCAGGTATGATACATGTACAGGATGTTAAATAAAAAGGTCAATAAACAGTAGAAGTACTATTTCCCAGGTGTCTGCACTCTCTGTCTGGCAGTCTGCTTTTCTTACTCTTCAGCTGCAGAGCCTCTCCCTGTTTTGGTCTTCAGCCTCACTTATAGAAAAATTTCTCAGGAATTCAGTGTTTCTTTTATATACCACTATCAGCCTCTATAATGAAAGCCATCTTGTTGATAGTGGCTGTAATGGTGCGGTTATAAGGGCAGTATGCGGTTGGACAAAAAATACTGCTTTTAGCCAAACAGTCTTCCAGGCCTGCATTGTTTTCATTACAGAATGGCACTGGATGCCAGTAAGGCTGAGTTCAGCTCTGTATTTTGCCCCAGTCCTCTTGTGGCTTTACTTGTAATTACACTACTAAGTGCCAAGGGCTCAATCAGAAGTGTAGATCTGATTCAGGGATGTACACCTGCATCTCTTTTATGCTGTGAAGGGGACATTTATTTTGCTTTAGTGGTTTGAATGACCCCGGATTAAGCGGAAGATCATGATGATCGTTTGAAACCATTTGCCTTCTAAGAGAAAATTCTCTGTGCGTCTTCTGACTCCTCACTTTTATCCTATAATCCTTTTATCCTCATCACTTTTATCCTCTATTCTGATGGGAGTGGTCTCTTCGAGTATGATTCCACCCCATCAGTAGGGCATAAGGGCTTAATGAATACTCTGAGTCCTTGTTTATGCCTATGAGTGTTATAGTCACCAGATATCAATCCCACTGGACAGTTGGAGGAAATTGTTTGCACATAGTTGCTCCATACAAGTGAGATGGAGATAAAACCTTGATTAAAAAAAAGTAAAACTAATTAAAAATATATGTACTGGCATGTATAAATAAAAAATAAAAACATAGTAAGGTAGTCTGTTAGGTTTTTTTTTTACACCTGAGCCTAGTGGCTCATCAGGCCGGTGCTTATTCCCGGGTTCTGTGGCATGAGGCTACCAGGAGTTCAACTCCTCCTGGATGGGACTCTAGTCCATTGCAGGTTACCTTCACAGTATTTTTTTAGAGGCACACTTGTGGTTAAGACCTTGCCCAGGGGTCTTAGCACAGTGGGGGACTAATTGGGATTCGAACACCAACCTCCTGATCATGAGCCCAGCACCCTAAACACTATGCCGGCCCATATATACATATTTGCCTACTTACGAAACCCCCTGGGTATGAAAATTCCAGGTTACGAAAAACATTTTCCTAGGTTTTCGTCCCCGGGATACGAAAACAACCTCCTCTTACGAAAAGTGCCAAATGCGCCATTCAATATTCAAACACGCCAATCATAGTTTCACACGATGCGTGAGTTGCTCTCTCATTGGCTGTCTCCCAACATCCCGCCCTGCTGGCCTCCCATTGGCTCGGATGTTACCCATACTCCCTGTACCCATACTTCCTATTTGTCACACGCGTGAAGGAGAGTTGACTGTTGGCTTGTTTTGAGATTGATCATGAAGCGTTATATTTCGTTATTGCTGAAACCCCTCTACAATCGGGACAATATTGAACCAGAAGGAGACCTTAAAGCGGAAATACAGTGATGGAGGCGATTATTTCGGCACGATATTAAAACAGAGTGCTCCATGGGAGAAGACCTCCGATCTCGCAAGGAAGCGAGTTAATATTGAATGAGGAGCTCTGATCTTTCAAACAGGTACTGTAATTCCACTTTAAGTACAACATCCTGTTCATTTAAATATTTAAATAGAATTGGTCCATCGGCTGCGTGTTGCGTGCCCGAGTTACATTTTTGTGAGGTGCACATCTGAGTGCGTGCACACAAGCATTTGTATATGTGTGTATTTCTATTTTATTTACATCTTATGCATTATTTTTAAACGTTTAATTGTTATTATAAGAATTTATAGTATTGAATATTTTTAGTATTGTCTTAGAGAGTGAGCAGATGCCGGAGGAGTGGAGGAGAAGTGTGCTGGTGCCCATTTTTAAGAACAAGGGAGACGTGCAGAGTTGCGGCAACTACAGAGGGATAAAGTTGATGAGTCATACGATGAAGTTATGGGAAAGAATAGTGGAAGCTAGACTACGGGCAGAGCTCAGCATTTGTGAACAACAGTTTGGTTTCATGCCAAGAAAGAGCACCACAGATGCAATGTTTGCTTTGAGGATGTTAATAGAGAAGAACAGAGAAGGTCAGAGGGAGCTACATTGTGCCTTTGTGGATCTGGAAAAAGCATATGACGGGGTGCCAAGAGAAGAACTGTGGAATTGCATGAGGAAGTCTGGAGTGGCAGAAAAGTATGTTAGAGTGGTGCAGGACATGTATGAGAGATGTAAGACAGTGGTGAGGTGTGCTGTCGGTGTGACCGACGAATTCAAGGTGGAGGTGGGACTGCATCAAGGGTCAGCTCTGAGCCCCTTCTTGTTTGCTATGGTGATGGACAGGCTGACAGATGAGGTGAGACAAGAATCTCCATGGACTATGATGTTTGCAGATGACATTGTGATCTGTAGTGAGAGCAGAGAACAAGTGCAGTAAAATCTAGAGAGGTGGAGGATTTTAAGTACTTAGGCTCAACAATCCAGAGCAATGGAGAGTGTGGAAAAGAGGTGAAGAAGCGTGTGCAGGCAGGCTGGAATGGTTGGAGAAAAGTGTCCAGTGTGATGTGCGATAGGAGAGTGGCAGCAAGAATGAAGGGAAAAGTGTACAAGATGGTGTTGAGGCCAGCGATGTTGTATGGCTTAGAAACAGTGGCGCTGAGGAAAATGCAGGAGGCAGAGCTGGAGGTAGCGGAGATGAAAATGTTGAGGTTCTCTCTGGGAGTAACGAGGATGGATAGGATCAGAAATGAGTATATCAGAGGGACAGCCCATGTAAGATGTTTTGGAGACAAAGTCAGAGAGGCTCGATTGAGATGGTTTGGACATGTACAGAGGAGGAATAGTGAGTATATTGGCAGTAGGATGCTGAGGTTGGAATTACCAGGCAGAAGGCCTTGAGGAAGACCAAAAAAGAGATTTATGGATGTGGTGAAGGAAGACATGAAAGTCGTTGGAGTCAGAAAAGAAGATGCAGAGGACAGGGTGAGATGGAGGCGGATGATTTGCTGTGGCGACCCCTGAAGGGAGCAGCCGAAAGTAAAAGAAGAAGAAGAAAGAAGAAGAATATGCATTTATTGATATTATATACACACATACATGTATGTACAAGTCAGTCATGGGGGTGGGGGTGGTCCTACTTCGCGGAATTTGGTGGTCGCGGGGGTATCTCAGTCCCAGTTAACTGCAGAAAGTGAGGGTTCCCTGTATGTAAGTCTGAAATTAGAAGTTATTAATGTCTATAAAAACAGGTATAGAATGAATCCTGACAGTAAGCAACATGTACAGTATTACAAGTGTTTGACATCACCGTCACATTTTCAGACTAGCAGATTTGGATCAAAGGCTCAAAGAAGTTTATGAAAAGATCATTCCAGGTCAAGGTCAGCAAAATAATTGCCCATTGTTTGTCGTGGCTAGGTAGTGACTGGGGCATCTGTTCAGTTCAGTTCATTTTCTGTAACCGCTTAATCCTAATTAGGGTTGTGGGGAGGCTGGCGCCCATCCCAACCAACTTCGGGCGGGGGCAGAGTACACCCTGGACAGCTCGCCAGGCCATCGCAGGGCGGAAACACGCCGACGGCTTTGCAGCCTACTCTTGTCGAAAGTCAGCAATGGTTCTTTTACATGCCTCACACCATAGACAGTGAGAGACATGGCCGGCCTTTGATAACCCAGTTAGCTGCACTGGGGGGGACAGTGACAACCTTGTAGAGAGTGGGAATCGAACCCCCAACCTTTGGATCAGCGAGCCAGCGCCCTATACCACTAGGCCACCACTGCCCCCAGTACCATCTGATCATTTATATTTTAAGTGACTGACCAAAAACTGTTTTTTTTTAATTCATTTAAAAATTCATGATTCCGAATATTAAAAAGTGTATATCTAGTTATAATGAACTGTTTCTGTTGGGTCAGTCAGGAGACATTCAGAGATTCTTGGATGATATAATGAGGTCTTTGAGGTCACTTTAGCAAACTGAGATTTTAAACACCTGCACACTCAGTATGGTATGAACTCTGTGGTGTTTCATTGTCCGTCTTCTGGACAGAACAGATGTCTAGATCGCTCATCCAAAAAATATAAACTTGGTTTATTTTAAGTGCTACATGAAAATCACTAAGCTGTCCCTGGATATCAGTTTGCTTTATACTGAACACTGAAAAGAACATTTACCAAACAAGGTGTTCTTTTCATTAGACTGGTTTTATTTTCAACTTAATAATTAATTGAACTAATTTACACCTTGCTGTTCATTAGGAATGAGAATTTGTATGATTTGCTTCTAGACTCTGCTGCACATTCCTCAAAGAGAAAGCAGGTTCAAAGTAAGCATTATAAATTCTGGCCTAGCCTGGGAAAGGCTGTCATCAATGGTTTTCTTTGGCATGCTATTGGTTGACGGGCATGACTTTAAACGGTTTATTACCGAGCATACATAAAGGAACCCACTGCTTTGGATCTTGGGGTGATATTAGCCCTTATTTGTAGCACCATGAGACATTATTTTATTTTGTATTTTTAAGTTATGTGAATCATTTTATAGTCACTGAAATAGCAATAGATTATGTGTATTTTTTGTGTTCCCCCACAGGTCAAATAGACCAGTGTTATAATTTAAGATCAATAACATAACATTTCCTGCTATGTAGTTACCCAATACTTAAGTGTTGTTTTGCACAACCATCATAAATCAATTTCTTGTTTCAAAAGTGCTGATTTACCAAAGAAAAGTGAGATATGGTTATCAGTTTGCTTTGCTTGGAATCAAGCCACATGTCACAGTGAAATTCAATGTAGAAGTTCTGACCCTCTTGGTGAATCAAGAGTTATTCGCTCGGTTCTCCAGGAAGAGCTGATTCCTTTGACTCCACAATTGCTTAATCATATTTAACCAAAACTTGTTGGGCTTTGCCTGTCTAACTCTGTCCTATATTTTGTACTATAAAGTATATTTAATGTGTTGAAAAGAACCAATTGGACACGGTTTTTGGTTGTGAAGCATGGTATGGATGTGTAATGATCTTTTCCTGTTGGTGTTTTCAGCTGCCTTTCAATTTAAAATGAGGTACAAAAGTTACAACAGCTGGATTTATGTAGTTAACAGGAAGCGTATGTTTCCCTGCCTCACTGGTAGCTGTTGCGTAATTGGGTAGAGAGCTAGTAGCTGGGAATTGGCAGATGACCAAATTTAGAAATATCGGTAAGTTAAAAAAAAATATATATATACATATGTGTGTGTATATATATATATATGTGTATATATATGTGTGTGTGTGTATGTATGTATATATATATATATATATATATATATATACATACACACACACACACACACACACACATATATGTGTATGTGTGTGTATATATATATATATATATATATATATATATATATATATATATATATAGATAGAGTGTGTGTATATATACAGACAGACTGCAGGGGTTCAAAACTCAAGCCTCCCAGAAATCTGCATTTTAAAGTTCATCTACATCTATCTTCCTTAAACCAAAATCAAACTGTTGTGTTAAACAACACTCCAACTGGCTCATTAGTTATGCACGTATTTTGGCCTGCACCAGTTCCTTGCGAGGTAGCTGTAAGAGAAACCCACATACCAAATTTGATCAAAATCCGAGCAAGCATTCCGAAGTTATTGTCTGGAAATCAAACTGTTGTGTTATACAACTGAAGTCCAGCTGGCTCAATAATTAAACACAGATTTTGGCGTGCACCAATCTCCGAATTCTGCAAAGGAGGATCAGCCTCCCCATCCCGACTGACGTATATGTACAGTACAATATCAATAAATACATATTCAACGCTATAAATGCTTATAACAATTAAACATTCACAAATAAAGCATAAGATGTAAATAAAATATAAATACACAAACATACAGACCCGCGCGCACACTGATGTGCGTGCAATTTTTATGTGAGTAGTTGTAATGGGGGTTTTGGGTTGTTTTTTGTTTTTGCTTGTTTGGGGTTTTTTTTTTTTTTTTTTTTTTTTTTTTTTGCATAATTTGGCCTTGTTTTGCGGCATTTTCCTTAACTTTTCCCCACTATTCTTCCTTAATTTCCTTATTTTTAAATTCAATTAGTATTAAAAAAAAAACTCAATGCACTGAAGCTGCATGAATTGAAGCGTGAAGTAGCGAGGGATCCCTATACTTAATTTCATCAAAAATTGAGCAAGCATTCTTAAGTTATTGTTTGGAACAAAAGTGTGACAGACACTTGGATGAATGGACAGATGGACGCCACCCATTCCAGTAGCTCCCACCACTATGTTTAGCGTGAGCTAAAAATGGGATTTATTATAATATACAGTAGATTAATTGCCAATGTTGGCCCAAATTTACATTCATAGAATTTTCCCCGAAGCACTTATCAAGGACTTCTGAGTGGCACATCGATAAGATGCGTACGAAGATCACAAGCTCAAATCCAGGTTAATGCCACAGCTGTCTATAGCTGGGAATCCATGGGAGCTAATTGGCTCTCACGGGCAGGAGGGAGGGACAGCATCCGCTCACCTCTCTGTCACTCGCAGCAATCATCAGCCAATCATGGGTGTCTGAGAGTTCATTCGTATGTAGATAGCGCTTTTCCTCTGAATGTGTTTGACCATCCCCAAATGTGCATGCACTGCAGTTCGGAAAGAGAAATGGAAAAAGCTCCAACAGTCAAATACTAATCCTCTTAGGGTTGCGGGGAGGCAACACTGGGTGAAGGTGTGATGCAACCTGAACAGCTCTCAAGACCATCACAGAGCCAGCACTAACACAGCCATTCACAACCACACTTGCACCTAGGGGCAATTTGGAACTGCCGGTTAGCCTTCTGTGCATGCCTTTGGACTGTGGGTGGACCCAAAAAACCCAGAGGAAATTCACTGAAGACTTAACCACTATGTCACTGTACTTCCCATGACACAAATTGTGTAGGTTATTTCTGTGAACATTTATAAGAATAATTCCATGTTCTCATCAGCCAAAACACATCCATCTATGCTGAATATAAAGATTCTATCTTATGGTTATGGATAGTACTGACTGCAAAGCAAGTTAATTGAATGCTTCTGAAGATTTATGAACATTAAACTGTTTCAATCATGAGAGCATTATAGCTGGGAGATGTCCTCAGCACAAAGGATTCTGTTCTGTTCAACCACATCCAGTGTGTTCCTCCCACGCCTAGGGAATTAAACTGAAATAAGTTCTCATTTGTCACTCTGTGGTACAAGGATCGTAGACACAAGATCTGGATATTAGAAAGGAGAATGTTCGTCTGAGAGCTGCTGATGATTCAGACAGAATGTGGTTGCTGACTGGCTGTAAGTGCTCATAGAATATGAATGAATGAATATTCTGAACCAATTACTCCTAATTAGAGTCAAGGTCGGGTTGGCGCCCATCTTAGCTGAATCCGGCCAAGGGTGGGGTCCACCCTGGACAAATCGCCAGGGCATTGCAGGGACAACAATCACACAACCATTCATGCCTAGGGGAGATTTGGAACAGCCAGTTAACCAGTTGCATGTTTTTGGAGTGTGGGAGGAAACCCGAGTACCCGGAGGAAACCCACACAAGCACGGAGAGAACATGGAAAATCTAGGCTGGGAGTTAAACCCAGGCCTTCTTGCTGTGAGGCGGATGTGCTAAGCACTACGCCACAGTACCACCCAATATGCAGAATACAGTACAGGTATACCTTGGCTTAAGTCGTTTCGAGTTAAGTTGTTCTCGATTATACGCCGGTTTTCAAAAAATATAGAAAAATAAAAAAATACAGTTTAATAAAATAGATCTTATTTGTTTGGTCTGTGCTGGCTGGAGGCGTTAACTCTCTCTTCATTCATTGCAAGCGCTGGCGAGGGGTGTGGCTGCTACCTGCAGGCGAGGTCCACAGAGCGCACCTGTTTCCATTCCGCAATCAGCAATCAGCGAGTAGGAATAGGAGCGGCGCGCTTCCCTCCGACGTCAGAAGATTGTCCTTCCCAGTTATTCCGTTTCCCTGCTATCTCTCTGACTCCTGGTATCCTGCTTCGTGCTCGACCAGTTTTCATCGATTAATTATTTCCAGTGATTTAGTTTTTCCAAAGTGCAAAATAAAATCGTTGAATCTTCTTACATGGTCTCCTGCATCTTTGGGTCCGACGCATATGCTCCAGGCACAACATTATTAACCAGATTGAATAAAATACAGAACTAGGAATGGTTATTTTCTGTTTAGTCTAGACAAGCAAATTTGGGGTAGCCTAGCCTAGGCTAGCATAGAGACAAGCTAATTCATTTTAAGTCGTTTTTCGACTTAAGTCAGCTCTCCTGGAACCAATTAACGACATTGGGTGAGGTATACAGCATCAGTATTGATGCGACTTTATTGAAAATTTAGGCCACAGGGGCCTAATCTGACAAATTGTTATAAATAGAATTAACTCGCACTTTGTAAGCATTGATCCGAGCTGTAGTGTTCAGAACATCAGCTCATTATACAGCAAACATAATTTCTTCTACCTTTTGGAACACGATTTATCATTAATGTTGTTCGTTCTCAGACGACACGATGGCATAGTAGAAAGCAATTCTGCCTCACAGCAATTAGGTCTTCGATTTGAATCCGGGACTCAGCAAGGGCGTTTCTATGTGCAGTTTGCTTGTTCTCCTTATGCTTGTGTGGGTTTCCTCCGTGTACTAAAGTTTCCTCCCACAGTCCAAAGTCATGGGCTAATGGTAGGCAAGGTAAAGTCTGCTGGGCTTTTTACACCTTAGCCTAGTAGCTCACCGGACCAGTGCTCATCCCTGGTTTCCATAGGGTGAAGTGACTAGGAGTATAACCAGTTCTGTAGTGGTGGGTAAACGCCATTACACGCCGTGTACCCACTTGTTTTAGTGGCTGAGTTGCGTGTACTGACTTAATTTGGTCTACTTTATAGTTGGTCAACATAAGTTTCCACGACTGTGTAAATAAAAAGCGGAGATGATGTACTAAATAGTTTCAAAGCCAAAGCCGCACCCTCCCAGCGCTCCGTGCACCTCAGCCCACTTTGTGGATGAGGTGCTGCTGCGCGCCTCGGTCGCTTCACTGCCATCGTGTACTCACTTATTTTTTGACCACTACAGCACTGAGTACAACTCCTCCTGGATGGGACGCAAGGCAGGTTGCCTTCCCAGTATATTTTTACTGGGACCCATTTATACTGCTGGGTGAACAGAGGCACACTTGTGGTTGAGACCTTGTCCAGGGGTCTTAGTACAGTAGGGTCTAGCTGGGATTTTAACACACAACCTCCCGATCATGAGTGCAGCACCCTAACCACTACGCCACCGGCGTGTGTCTTTATAAGCTAATACAAAGTTGTGGAATGAGCGAGAAAATGAATGAATTATTGTTCACTAATTATATTTATAGTGGCACCGGTGGCGTAATGGTTAGGGTGCTGCGCTCATGATTGGGAGGTTGTGTGTTCAAATCCTAGTTAGACCCCCATTGTGCTAAGACCCCTGGGCAAGGGCTTAACCACAAGTGTGCCTCTGTTCACTCAGCACTATAAATGATACCAGTAAAAATATACTAGGAAGGTAATCTGCGATGTACTAGCAGTCCATCCAGGAGGAGTTGTACTTATAGTCGCTACACACTATGGAAACTAGTGATGAGCACCGGTCCGATGAGCCACTAGGGCTCGGGTGTAAAAATCCCAACGGACTTTATCTTTACAAAGTTGTGGAACGAGCGAGAGACAGAGAATTGTTGTCTGTTATCTCTGCAATGGTCTGGCAAGTGGTTTAGGGTGTAATCTTCCTTCAGCCAGTAGTGCTGTGGGGAAGTGAAAGCCTATCTCAACCAATACAACACAAGTGGTGTGGTGAATGAGTGAGTGTTCCCTCCAAGTGAAGGACATGTCAGTACCGCTGGAACAAACACTCGTCAGTCGAACAGTAAATTATTCTTTGTTAGCTTTTCAACTGTCCATCTTTACAGCATGCATGACTGAAGTCACCCTACAACACTCTCTTACCCTCCTCCTCTATATTCAAGCAAATTACTCATTTTTTTTTTTTTGGCTTGGATTTATATAGCAGATATTCCCTTGTCCCTGGTCACAAGCTGAGTGGTATTTCCACTGCAAGTAATTAAACCCACTGTACCATGTCCTCTGTTTGTGAATAATAAGCGTGGTCGCTTTCTCATTTCTTTTCCTTTCGGGACTGTGGGGTCAATGAAGGTGAACATGTCAAAGTAGTCTAAACACATTCTGGACTATTCCATACATCTGTAAACAATAACGCTTCACTAGTAAATGCACTTATCATGCCAAATACCAACACTTTCCATGTTGTCATCCATTGCTTTCTGTAGAACAAACATATGCATGGTGCATAGTGTCAGTGTTATTCTTCTCCTTGCCAGAAAATGGAGGACTGGATGGATATTGTTTTGCAGGAGCCCAAAAATATTCCAAAAGTAATGGAGTTTTAAATAAACTCAAGTGACAGAGAAAATTACTTTTGGGGGTTTCTAAATAACACCAGATTTGACATTCATGACCGCTCATTTCCAATAGATCACCATTTCCTGATTGTAATGAAACAAATGGCACAAACCTTAAGGTAAACATAATGTGAAAAAGGATGGAGGAATGTCGTAAATACTACCCCCCCCCAAAATTAAACAACATGATACAGATGTTTCACTATGTGACTACTGTAAATGACTCCTCTGTGTATGAAATCTGAATATAAAGTTGTTCTGGCTTTAAAAGAATAGCTACAGATTTTTTTTCAATCATTTCTATTTAGAAATCTCCAGACATATCTTTACTATAAATCTGAACTGATACCAGCAACATTCATGTAATTGATGTTATTTATATGGTGAATGACTATTTTTGTACAAATATACTGGTCTTCTTTTGGCTGTTCCCTTCAGGGGTCGCCACAGCGAATCATCTGCCTCCATCTTCATGGAAGTCATATTTAATGATTCGCATGTTTGATTTGGCGTAGGTTTTTATGTCGGATGCCCTTCCTGACACAACCCTTAACAAAGGCGGAAACATGCTGACAGCTATGCAGCTACTCTTGACGAAAGTCAGCAATGGTTCTTTTACATGAACCTCTCACCATAGACAGTGAGAGACATGGACGGCCTTTGATAACCCAGTTAGCTGGACTGGAGGGACAGTGACAACCTTGTGGAGAGTGGGACTTGAACTCCTAATGTTAGGATCAGTGATCCAGCACCTTTTACCACCAGGCCACCACTGCCCTTTGTACAAAAATACTGGTACCTTCACAAATCTAATTGGTTGGAACGTGTTGGTGAATTTTTCTACAACACTGAATTCACTGTGTTTCATTTTGTTGAATGGAACACCATAGGATTTAAACATGATTTGAATTGTTGTGCTATGGCTGTGCAATAGGAAACTGAATAAGGCTGCAATATGGCTGAGTGGTTGTTCTGTATTGTTTACTTGTATGACAATAGTCAGCAATGGAAGAGAAAAAAACAACAGAATTAATCACAAAATTGGAACACAATGAAAGAGGGACTCATACACCACCACTCAGACTTGCACATAGTGAAAAACACATAATCTAGCTGAGGTAGGCCAACCTTTATTGAGCAAAACACGGAACATGAACGGAGAGATGGAACATGAATGGAAACACAGAACATGAGCTCGCTAAATGAATAATCAAGCTAGCAGGACGGGTGATATAAATGAACCAGCCAGTGAAACTGTAGTTGGGGGGAAAAAAAGAAGAGATTTATTTCTACAGTTCCTTCAGGGCTGAAGTTGATGCTACCCAGGGATTAACCCCCTCTCCTGATTTAGTCCCCATTGGATAAGCAAAACACAGAGACTTCTTCATGCTGCAGAACTACAGGATGCATTAATATGTGACCTGTAACTTTACTGCACATTTACTACTTCTAAAACTGTACTGCTACACACACTCTCTCTCTCTCTCTCTCTCTCTCTCTCTCTCTCTCTCACATCTCCAAATACAATGCTATTTCCCCCCCATGTTCATGTGTTTTTATGTTATCTAATGCCTTGGGATTTTTTTGTACGTTTCATCTGACTGATGTCTTTCAGCAGTGAGATAATTTTGATGCTTTGTGAACTTTGTGGACTTTTGATGGGTAAAACCAACTCGATGTGAGGAACATCCCACTGCAACAGCTTTGTTTTGGATTAATTGTAATTGCTTTAATTGATGGCAGGTGTGCCACAGCAAAATGGTCCAGGGTTCGTATCCTGTGCTCAAGGTGTTCCTGTGGAGAATTTGCATGTTCTTCACATGCCTGTATAGGGTTCCACTGGGAATTCTGGTTTCCTCCCATAGTCCAAAGACATGAACTTCAGGCTAATTAGCTGTTCCAAGTTGCTCCCATGTGTGAGTGTGAATTGTTATCTTTGTTGTTAGTCCTGAAATGGTCTGGCGAACTGTTCAGGGTGTACCCTGCCTTTGAACGGAGTTGTCCAAGATGGATTCCAGCCTCTCCATAACCCTCAAAGTAGTAGAATTAAGCAGTTTGGCAAAAATCTGGCAGTTTACTAGAGTGTGCAGACATTTTATTTCTGTAATATTTTACAATACACTTCAATAAATATTGACTATTAATAGAGCAAATGTACACATAAAGTTTAAGTGATGCATTTAGTGTGTTAAGGTTGATTTGATGAATTACACTCAGCCCGAGTGCAAAGCATGTACTATAGCATCGGGTTTCAGCATTAGCGTTCAGTTTGCACAGTCTACATTTGCTCCTACTGACAGCTGTCTTCAATATAAAATTCTTATTTATAAACTCAAAGTAGCATATAAATATATATATATATATATATATATATATATATTTTTTTTTTATACCCGAGCCTAGTGGCTCATCAGACCGGTGCTTATCCCCAGTTTCCATAGCGTGAAGCTACCAGGAGTTCAACTCCTTCTGGATGGGACACTAGTCCATCGCAGGTTACCTTCCCAGTATATATTTTACTGGTGCCCATTTATACTGCTGGGTGAACAAAGGCACACTTGTGGTTAAGACCTTGCCCAGGAATCTTAACACAGTGGGGGTCTAACTGGGATTCGAACACACAACCTCCTAATCACGAGCGCAGCACCCTAACCACTACGCCACCAGCCGCCCCACTATAAATATAATTACAAAAAAAAACCCTGAACATTAATTCATTCATTTTCTGAACCACTTAATTTCAATTAGGGTCTCTTCAAAGGCTGGTGCCCATCTCAGTCAAGTGTGGGTGAGGACAGAGTACAGTATACCCTGGCAGCTCGTCAGGCCATCCACACGCTGATGGCTATGCAGCTACTCTTGATGAAAATCAGCAATGGTTCTTTTACACGCACCTCACCACAGAGAGTGAGAGACATGGCCGGCCTTTGATAACCGAGTTATTATTATTATTATTATTGTGATAAAAGTATCACATTTCATCTGGAATTTTTTCTCTCTAATATCACAAAGCATTGTTCTATGCAAAGCCAGAAGGAAACATTCTGCTTCAAGTCTTGTAACAACCTCAACTCCTCTTCCCTTTCTCAAGGCCCCCTTATCTCTCACTGAGCTCTCGCACCCTCCTCTATTGCCTCTTCTCCAAAAAATTCATTTGTTTGACACAAATAAAAGCCAGCAGCCGATTAAATGAGAGAACACGGGACTGAGAAGGGTTTACGTCATATAAACAAAAAGAAAGTTTTAAGTTTTGTGAGGAAGACGGTTCGTCTCCATGACTCGGTGTAGATCCTGTTCCAGGACACTTTTATGTAGCACTAGCGTTTTGTAATGTATTGCATATAAGATGCTTGCACCACGCTGTAATCATTCTCAGGGGAATCATTTGAAGCTAAATTAAAAGAAAATCATAAATGTAAAACACTATTATCATACTCCTTTAGTGTAACTGGAGAATCCCTTTGGAACTAAATGTTCAGTATGAGGCCACGTCCTCTTCGTTTGCTCGAAACCATTTCCCGGAGAAGTACTTCCCTTATACAATAACACAATTTCATACTCCAAGCATATCCACTGAACTTCCTACAGGGCACCAATACGGAACATTTTGTTGTTATTCAATTTGTAAACCCAACATGCAAACATTCCCGTGTATTTAACAATCTTTGTATTTTCATGTGTGCATGCTCAAATCCAATTATTACACCATGTGATATTGCTCACTTGAGAAACACACCCCTTCAAACACCTCAATAACCGATTAGTAAGTGACACCTACCATTTTTATTATACCAGCAACTATATATATATATATATATATATATATATATATATATATATATATATATTTATATATATATATTTTTAAATCCAGTTTGAGTTTCAGCCACCTAATTCAACATTAATATAATAAGCCTACTGGACATGGATCAGGAAAGACTTCATTTGGATAAGGAATATGAGAGCCCAGCAGGAAAGTGAGGGTTTGGCTTCAACAAACTTGGCCCAAATCTACTCTGTCTGTATTTCTGGCATGAGAATAGTCTATGCATTTCTTTCGCTCAGTCCTGACACAATGATGTGTGGTCGAGTTGTGCTTTTGGGCAGGCCCCGGGAAAGACACCATGATGTACTGTACAGTACCCCTGCATTCTCATTTAATACATACACAGAAAAATAATTTTCAAACAAACATACTATCTTTGACATAACTTTGCCCACTGGTATTGTAGTGTGTTCTTCTGTCATTTAAAGGGGCAGTGTTTTTTTTTTTTTTTTTTTTTTTTTTTTTTCCCCTTTGGAGGAAAAAAGCTCATCTTGCACCAATGGGGTTATCAAAGAAGACATAATAATTTATATACATTGGAATTTGGTTTACAAAGGATCCTAGACATGAATTAGGTTTGTGCGTATACAGTGATCCCTCGCTTCTGCGGCTTCAGTGCATCGTGGGTTTTTTTACAATTATTCATCAAAAAATAAGGAAAAATAGTGAAAAAGTTAAGTAAAATGCTGCAAAAAAAAGGCCAATTATGCAACCCCTCCCCCTCCAAACAAACAAAACCAAAAAAACAACCCAAAACCCCCCAACAAAGCATCTTACATTTTTATGTGAGGTGCGGATCTGAGTGTGTGTATTTATACTTTATTTACATATGCATTATTTTTGAATGTTTAATTGTTATTATAAGCATTTATAGTGTTGAATATGTATTTATTCCTATTATATACACCTATACATATACTGTACGTATATGTCAATCGGGCTCCCCATTAACCGTGGAAAGTGAGGGATCCCTGTACTTGCTAGGAATTTAAGGGGATTTTATTCTTTGAAAACTGTTCTGCCCTACAAGATTTCAACAGGTCACAGTTATAATCTATTTTCATGTCAGGTTCGAAAAATTTAAACTCACTTTGTTTGGAGGGATGAAAGATTATTTAACAAAACACAGACAAGTATATTGGACGTTCATCGCATATTTACATGACTTTTGGGAAAACGGGTCTGTGTAAAAATCCTGAACCAGCTCCTGTACATTCTTAAGCTTGCTATTTAAACCGACTCAGTGAGAGTTTGCCATTGCTAAGGTTATTGGCTTCCCAATCTTGGTTTAAAGTGATTGCTTGAGATTGTTCATGGAATATTTTACAATGACTTGGTGGTTACAGAGGAGTCAAAAATTAGCTCTGCATGACATAAAACTCCATATCCATGCCTTATTCATTTTAGAACTTGGGTTTCTCTGTCCAAGTAGTTTTATTACATTTTGTCTCATATTATTAGCAAGTACGTGATGCTTGGACCGAGTACAGTAAAACCTCCGCTGACGAACGCGAAAGCTCACGAACTTTTCGCCTCAAGAACATTAAATTTGCGAGCATATAGTCTCTGTTGACGAACTAGTTTTCGGCGGACGAACCAAACCACGCGGTCGAACAGCGCCACGGTGGCGGCCACGAGAAGCTGACGCACGCTCACGGCGTCACAGTTCGTCACACCCCTTTCTTTGAGTGCGGAAGTGGTTTGTGTTTGAGAGACATTTTGGACCATATTGAGTGTACTTTTGCTATTATGGGACCGAAAAAGACCCCACGACAGGCGGAGATCATTGAAAAACACGAACGAGGTGTGTGTATGTGGGACTCAGCGTCCCAGTACCAGTACGCTAAGTCTACCATTGCTCCCATCCTTAAGAACAAGGAAGCCATTAAGGGTGCGTGTGTGGCGAAGGGTGTTTCCAAACAGTAGGCGTTTCCAAACACTCCTTCCAAACAGTAAGTCCCTCCCTCCCTCCCTCCTCCTCCCACTCCATTCCATCAAGCCATCAACTACCATCACAAAGGTAAATAAAACCACTTTATTATACAGTACAGTTTATTTCTTTAATTACAATACAATAGCACATTTATTATACATAAAATAAGGTATATTTTTGTGTAGTTTTAAGGCTTATTTAGTAGAAAATTATGTTTTATGGGGACCTGGGAACGGATTATTCTCATTTTAATGGTTTCTTATGGGAAATAAATGTTTGGAAGACGAACTTTTCGCCTCACACACACTTTCTGGGAACCAATAATGTTCGTGACATTTGTATGTTCGGTTGTATGTGACATGTGTGTTCGGTATTTAAGGAGACATACTGTATACTTTTTATTTTCATGAGAAGTGTGAATGTGCATGGTCTTACTCCCTATTTTTAATTCATTCATCTATCTTCAATAGTTGCTTTGTCCTTCTAGGGGTTACATCAGACTCCGAGTCTATCCAGGAAACACTGGTGTGAGGCACTAATACACTCATTCACATGTATATTCACACACGTCTTCATGGATATGAGCAGATTAGCATTGCTATTTCCCTGCAGCATGTTTTTGAGAGATGGAAAGAAACTGGACAACCCAGCTGGAACCCACTGAACTCTATGCACGTTAGATTTCTGTGGCAACGTGCAAGGACCAGATGGTCATTAAAATTTAGTCCAGTGCACTATTGTAGACTTTCGGCACCATGGTACAGTCCATCTTTTTTTCCTTTCGGCGTTTTCCTTTTTCAAGGGTTGCCACAGCGAATCATCTGATTCGCACGCTTGGTTATAATATAGTAGGTTTTTACGCTGATGCCCTTCCTGACACAACCCTTTAGCGAGGGACAGAAACACGCTGACGGCTATGCAGCTACTCTTGTCCAAAATCAGCAATGGTTCTTTTACATGAACCTCTCACTATAGACAGTGAGAGACATGGCCCGCCTTTGATAACCCAGTTAGCTGCACTGGGGGACAGTGACAACCTTGCGGAGAGTGGGACTCGAACCCCCAACCTTGGGATCAGCGATCCAGCACCCTAATGTATATGTGTATATAATATCAATAAATACATATTCAATGCTATGAAAGCATATAATAACAATTAAACAATCAAAAATAATGCATAAGATGCAAATAAAACACACACACACACACACACACACACAGATGCGCACCACACAGTCTATAGAATTGTTAAAATGCAATGTGTATTGCGAGTCGTTCCAAGCAAAATGATACATTTCCATGCAAGAAGCAGATAACCCTCAATTTCAAGATGGTGGCACTTGAGAAAAGGAAACGCTCTGCACCAAGATCTTTGTCTTTAAACAATGATTTAAGGGAGATTGAGAAAAGTAAGTTGGGCAGTTTAATTCACCATCATTCAGTTGATACTTGGATTGCTTTGACTGACAATCTTCTTCTTTTCCTTTCGGCTGTTCCCTTCAGGGGTCGCCACAGCGAATCATCTGCCTCCATCTCACCCTGTCCTCTGCATCTTCTTCTCCTAAACATTGCTTTGACTGATAATGGTAGGGTAGGTAAAATCTGTTGGGTTTTTACACCCGAGCCTCGTGGCTCATCAGGCCGGTGCTTATCCCCGGTTTCCATAGCGTGAAGCGACCAGGAGTTCAACTCCTCCTGGATTGGGACGCTAGTCCATCGCAGGTTTACCTTCCCAGTATATTTTTACTGGTACCCATTTATACTGCTGGGTGAACAGAGGCACACTTGTGGTTGAGACCTTGCCCAGGGGTCTTAGCACAGTGAGGGTCTCAGTGGGATTCGAACTCACAACCTCCCGATCATGAGCACAGCACCCTAACCACTATGCCACCGGCCCCACAATTGACTGATAATGAAACACTGAAAATACAGAAGTAAGGAGCATTATTATACAGTTATTATTATACACACATACAGTGTGGGTTATTGTTTTTTTTTTTTTTTTTTTGCAGGGAAATTTTTTAATTGCAGGATTTATTGTTTTATTCAATCGATTAAAAAGAAATCCTGGGGGTCATTATAGATTTGCTATAAAAATCCCAGATTGGGAAAACAATTATGCTCATCTCATTAGAAACATGCCATTTCATTTTTTAAAATAAAACTTAATTTTAGAAAAACAAAAACTTGTCATGTTTTTTCTCAAAATGAACATTTTTTTGGGTTGTCTAGTTCATGCATGGTGCCACAGATTTGATAGTCTCCCATAGAGCAGGAGTCTCAAACTCATGCCATAAAGGGCCACTGTGGCTGTAGGGTTTTGTTTCAAGCAAGCAGCAGCACACCTGGCATGACTAATTTAATAAACTGAGCTAAGTCTTCAGGCAGTTGATTGGTCAGTCAGTGAGCTCTGTACAGAGATCGTCTGCTGCTGCTTGGTTGAAGCAAAAACCTGGAGCCACTGTGGAATGAGTTTGAGACCCCTGCCATAGAGGAATAGGCTGACCACAGCCGTCCCTCATGGAAGGAATGTATTTTTTATTTGTTCTGTTTTGAGGCAGCGTAGTGGTTAGCATATCCGCCTCACAGTAAGAAAGCCTGGGTTCGATTCCCAATCTAAAAAAATTTCCCAATTTCCAAAGAAGCTCGGGTGCTTCTTTGTGGAGTTTACATGATCTCCCCATGCTTGTGTGAGTTTTCTCCGGGTACTCCAGTTTCCTCCCACAGTCGAAAAAAAAATGCATAGTAGGTTTATTGGCTGTTACAGATCACCTCTAGGTGCGAGCAGGAATGATTGGCACTGTGTTGGCTTGGCGAGCTGTCTGGGGGTGCACCGGCTGATATGGGCAACAACCTCCCCGGACCCTAATTCGGATTAAGCGGCTTAGAAAATGAACGGATGTTCTCTTTTGTTGCTGTCACTGTTTGAACACTCTTCCAGTCAGCTGATGTAGCAAGTTTTCCTTTGTATGCTAAATTTTGATTAATTTGTGATTATCTCTGACATATAATACACTTAGGTCCATTCAAGTTATATCACAGATTCCAGGGTGTAATGTGTTTATTTAACACGAGTATTTGAAGTTGGGTGTTTTAATATACACAACGATCGTGACAGCATCCTGCCATCAGAAAAGTGTAGATATGGGGTAAGAGCTTTTGTGTGAGACGTTGATCTGTGAGTGTGCCCTTGGTATGGTAGGTAAATAATGTAGTAACATAAAGCTTTCAGAACAAATCACATCGTGGCTTTTCAGTTCACTGCCTTCTGCGCAAGTTTAGCCCCCACCACCAACACCAACACCACCACCTCCACAACCACCACACATACTCGGCTAACTTGTATTCAAGTAAACATCTAATACACACAATCAAACTCATTTCCATTGCTTGCTACATCACTGAATTTAAAGCCTGATTGATGGCCGAATGATCAGTGAATATTTATTCTAAAAGGGCAGCCATGAGAGCTGAATGCCAGAAATGATCATTTGAGGCATTTCACCTTTTACCTTTATTCACTTGCATTCTCTGACAGCGCTTAACAGTGACAAGCTAGCATGCAATTTTTCTTGAGTCATGAATGACTCATTGTTTACTTGAAATTAGCTTCTGCCACTTAGTAGAAGGATGCTGAATTTGGTTTCATGGTAATGGTCGATGCAAAGAATGTACGATAATCGTATTCTTTGAAAGCTCTTGCAGGCCACATAAAATGAATTGGCGGGCCACATTTGATGGGCCTTAAGATTTGCACCTGTGCTTTAGAGGAAGGTATATGGCTCTCAAAATGACATGAGACTGTTGAAAAGAAAACAAAATCATGAACATCTCTGGGGAACCATTAAAAACAACCCCAAATCAAAACTATTTGAAGAATACAGGAACTGCAAGGCTTTGCAACACACTTCCCAGAATTTTGTTTTGGTTCATGCTTTTATTGTGACTTGATCCAGCATGGTGGTGTCGGAAGAATTATGTTTATTGTCTATGCATATATGCGTGCGCGCCTCGATCCATCCATCTGACGTTCCTTGTGGGCAGTATATCTTTTGAATCGCTGAACGGATTTTTAGCAAACTTTTACCAATTACAGCCAACTGTCACGTGATTCAAATTCAGCCAGTGGTTGTTCTCCCTCCTGCTGGTTGGCTGAGATGATTTAACGCCCATTTTCCCTCATTCGTGCACACTTTGTGCATGTGCTTTTTTAGTGTGTGTGTGTTTTTAATTACAGTTAAGCTCCATCATGCCACCCAAACGCTGCGCACCTTCTCAGGCTTCTGGTAAGGCGATGAAGCACCAGAAAAAGGTAATGATGCTGCATGAAAAAGTAGAACTGCTTGATATGATTCAGGAAGGAAAACGTTTTGCTGCAGTAGGGCGCCATTATAAAGTGAATGAAAGTACAGTCCACTACATAAAGAAAAATGAAATGGCAATCAGAGCTAGTGTAGCATCGAGTTTTTGTGGAAGTGCTAAGAAGGCGAATGTTGCATGAAACAAGGTCATCAGCAGAATGGAACCTGCCTTAGTATTCTAATACTAAACAGAATGAACAGAATACTAAGGCGGGTTCCATTCTCAGTTATTATTCCAGTACAGCAGGTTCCATTTTCAGACATTATTCCAGTACCGTACTGTACCTAAGTTAATGTTTAGAATGTTTGTACATGAGATTTTATGTTCTGTAGCATGTTTATTCAAGCGTGAAGTATCCACATCATGTCATTTCATTGGTATCCACTTCATGTAAATATAATGCAATGCCGCTGTGGGCATTTTTGAAAACTACAGTGTTGTATGTTTAAAGTAAAATAATATTTTATATATATATATATATATATATATATATATATATATATATATATACACATACACACAGTCGGCCTTCTACTTACGAAAGCCTCTGAATACGAAAAATCCAGGTTACGAAAAACATTTTCCTAGATTTTCGTCCCCTGTACATGAAACAACCTATTCTTACAAAAAGCGCCAAACGCGCCATTCAAACGTGCCATTCAAAAATTCAAACAATACGCGAGTTGCTCTCTCATTGGCTGTCACCCAACACCCCGCACCGCTGGCTTCCTATTGGCTAGGAAGGGATAACGCTGTCGTTCCAAATTTGTTCATGTTTGTGTGTGAACTGTGTTCATGTTTGTGTGTCATTCCAACTGTATTTTAAGACATGGCCAACGCACAAGCGCACGTACGCGCACACACACACACACACACACACACACACACACACAAGTGTGATTCCCGGTGAAAGTGATTCCCGGTGCCATGGTCATTGCAAGATTATAACTCTGTTAAGAAGACATGGTCAACACGAAGTAAGTACCGTAAAAGGTATGCTTTCATAATTTTTAAAGGGTAGTCTTGGGAGCCTTGGAACTAATTACACATTTTACATGTAAAATGCACCTCTATTTACGAAAACGCCAGATTCTGAAAAAGGTGCCGGAACGGATTAATTTCTTAAGAAGAGGGTCGACTGATATATATATATGCACTGTATAATATTTATATTTTATTATCCTCAATATCACAGGAAAAAATAAAGTTTTTCTTAATCATTACTACATTTTACTACATTAACACTGTATTAATGAGTAAAACTGTTTATAGAATGTGTTTAAGAAGCATATTTTAGCGCATGTAATATCATGGATGGGGTTTTACTTCCGGTTACAGAACTCGCGTATTATCTTCATTCGCGGGAGGGGCCGGAACCGAACCCCCCGCAAATAACGAGGGCCTACTGTACTCACTATTAAAGGCTCATGAACTGGTAATGGATCTAAGGTCATAACTGCATGGATTTGGACCAAAGCTTGATTGATGCCATTGAACCAGTACAGGATTTATGGACACTGGTCAAAGATTAGGGTCTAGATTCAAACACGGACTAAAAAGGTTAATGGTGGAGGCATACCAAGCAATGCAATAAATCGAATAGCTCTGTGTTTAATTTTTTTGTGAAGTCTGGAGGAAGAAGTTAAAAGGCAAACTGTGATTGCACACACTCAATCTGGATACTGTTGTTCCTTTTCCAGTGAGTGGGCATGAAAGCGCTTTGGTGTGGTCACTGTGATCTAGGCCTTTATGAGTATTGAAAGTGATGCTGGATTGAGAATAGACGAATATCAGTGCCATGTGGATGGGTTGTGGTGTCTTAGTGGTTATAGTTCTGAGCTGTTCTTCTGCTCTACAGAATGAGCTGCCTACACACAAGATTCGCTTGTTTCTGTAGACTCTATTAAAAGCAAATTACAGACATATCTCTTTAGAAAGGTGATTGGGTAATATCTCTTCAGGCAACACAGTTGTGTAGAGGTTTGTTCGTCAATCTCACAACAAAAAGGTTCTGGATTCAAATCCTGGGTTTGACGAGGGTATATAGAGTTTGCATGTGCTTTCTGTATTTGTGTGTGTGTGTGTGGGGGGGGGGGGTTTCCCCATCAGGGCTAATATAGGTTGTACCAAATTGTCCAAGTGTGAGTGTAAATGGCAAGATGTTCAAGTTGTACTCTGTTTTCACCTAGGGTCGGCTTATATAGGCTCCAGCCTCGCTGACACCCCGGTAGAATTATGGGATTTGGCGACTTAATGAATACACCTTCATATTCTGTTTGAGTGATGGAAGAAACCTTTAAACATGCCATTTAAGAATAAATGACTAACCTTTCATGGCAAAGTGCAGACGCTCCCCGACTTACGTTCATCCGTTTGTATGTTTTTTCGATATATATATATATATATATATATATATATATATATATATATATTTTTTTTTTTCTTTTTTCAGAGGAAGGTGTTATTGGCTCGTATTAAGCAACTCTTTGTCTGTGAAAAACATTATAGAAAGTAAATTTTACATCTTACTTTTACATATGATTTTTTGTTACGTTTTGCTTATCAGATGTAATTCAGAAGAGATTCCCTTCTGTGTCTGGTTCTTCTCAAGTTTCTTCCTTATGTCATTCCACTGAGGTTTTCTTTGTCACAGATGTCTCTGGCTTCCTTATATGGGATTCAAATCCGCAAACAGTTTTCTGTAAACCTTACTTTGAATTACTACCTATGTTTCTGTGAAAATTCCCTTTGTATTTGTCTGAGTTTCTTTCCAGGTTCTCGGGAAACCTTTTCACCTCCCAAAATATATTGGGATATACTGTATATATATAAACTATATTGACGGTAATAAATTGCTGATAGGTGTGAACTTGTGTGAATATACTATCCTCCAATGGGCTAGAATAGTTTTAATAGAACTGTGGAATATTCATATCTCACACCCTGTGTTCCCAGTTCCTGGATATCTAGATGGGCTTCATGTCCTCTGAAACTTTGACCTACACTGTTTATCTTCCTATTTTTATTGTTATACAGGGATCCCTCGCTGCTTCGTGTTTCAATTCTTGTGGGCTCAGTGGATCGTGGGTTTTTTCTAAACATATTCATCGAATGAAAAAATAAAAAAATTAAGGAAGAATAAGGGAAAAAGTTCAGGAAAATGCTGCATAAACAAAGCCAAATATGCAAAAAACCCTAAACCCAAAACCTCCCATCAAAACTAGTTACATTTTTGTGAGGTGTGCACCTGAGTGCATGCGTGCGTGCACATCTGTATGTGTGCATTTATATTTTATTTACATCTTTCTTCTTTTCCCTTCGGCTTTTCCCTTCAGGGGTCGCCACAGCGAATCATCTGCCTCCATCTCACCCTATCCTTTGCATCTTCTTCTCTTACACCAACGACCTTCATGTCCTCCTTCACCACATCCATGAATCGTCTCTTTGGTCTTCCTCTAGGCCTTTTGCCTGGTAGTTCCAGCCTCAGCATCCTATTACCAATATACTCACTATCCCTCCTCTGTACATGTCCAAACCATCTCAATCTAGCCTCTCTGACTTTGTCTCCAAAACATCTAACATGTGCTGTCCTTCTGATGTGCTCATTCCTAATCCTATCCATCCTCGTTATTTCCAGAGAGAACCTCAACATTTTCATCTCTGCAACCTCCAGCTCTGCCTCCTGTCTTTTCCCCAGGGCCACCATTTCTAAACCATACAACATTGTTGGCCTCAACACCGTCTTGTACACTTTTCCTTTCATTCTTGCCGATACCCTCCTATTACACATCACACCGGACACTTTTCTCCAACCATTCCAACCTGCCTGCACACGCTTCTTGACCTCTTTTCCACACTCTCCATTGCTCTGGATTGTTGAGTCTAAGTACTTAAAATCCTCCACCTTTCTTATCTCTGCTCCCTGTAATCTCACCATTCCTCTTGGGTCCTTGTCATTCATGCACATGTATTCTGTCTTACTGAGGCTAATCTTCATTCCCCTCCTTTCCAGGGCATAACTCCACCTCTCTAGATTTTCTTGCACTTGTTATCTGCTCTCACTACAGATCACAATGTCATCTGCAAACATCATAGTCCATGGGGAATCTTGTCTAACCTCGTCTGTCAGCCTGTCCATCACCATAGCAAACAAGAAGGGGCTGAGAGCTGACCCTTGATGCAGTCCCACCTCCACCTTGAACTCTTCTGTCACACTGACAGCACACCTCACCACTGTCTTACATCTCTCATACATGTCCTGCACCACTCTAACATACTTCTCTGCCACTCCAGACTTCCTCATGCAATACCACAGTTCCTCTCTCGGCACCTGTCATATGCTTTCTCCAGATTCACAAAGGCACAATGCAGCTCCTTCTGACCTTCTCTGTACTTCTCCATTAACATCCTGAAGGCAAACACTGCATCTGTGGTGCTCTTTCTTGGCATGAAACCAAACTGTTGTTCACAAATACTGACCTCTGCCCTTAGTCTAGCTTCCACTATTCTTTCCCATAACTTCATCGTATGGCTCATCAACTTTATCCCTCTGTAGTTGCCACAACTCTGCACGTCTCCCTTGTTCTTAAAAATGGGCACCAGCACACTTCTCCTCCATTCCTCTGGCATCCTCTCACTTTCTAAGACCTTGTTGAATGTTCTTGTCAGAAAATCCACTGCTACCTCTCCTAGACACTTCCATACCTCCACCGGTATGTCATCAGGACCAAACTGCATTTCAATTCTTCATCCTCTTCAATGCCCTCCTCACTTCACCCTTACTAATCTTTGCTACTTCCTGGTCCTCAACAGTCACCTCTTCTACTCTTTGTTCTCTCTCGTTTTCCTCATTCATCAGCTCTTCATCTTATGCATTATTTTTTAATGTTTAATTGTTATTATAAGCATTATAGCATTGAATATGTATTTATTGATATTGTGGTGATTCTACTCTGTGGAATTCGGGGGTCGTGGGAGGATCTTGGTCCCAATTAACTATGGAAAGTGAGGGATCCCTGTATAGATAAAATGTGAACAAATATAATAGAATCGGACTTGAAACTAAAAATCCCAAGGCTGCAACTTACTGCTGATATGCGTTAACCCCTTAATCAAGTGAATTCATTCATTTATTTTCTGTAACCGCTTAATCCTAATTAGGGTCACAGGGAGGCTTTCACCCATCCCAGCTGACTCCGGGCGGGGGCAGAGTTCACCCTGAACAGCACGCCTAGGCCATCACAGGGCAGAAACATACTGACGGCTATGTGTAACCTACTTTTGACGAAAGTCAGCGATGGTTCTTTTTACAGTCTCTCAGCAGAGGCAGTGAGAGACATAGCCGGCCTTTGATAACCCAGCACTGGGGGGACAGTGACAACCTGTTGAGAGTGGAGCTTGAACTCCGAACCTTAGGATCAGTGATCCAGTACCTTTACCACCAGGCCACCACTGAGTGAATTGAGTTGGATAGATTGAATAGCGATAAATTTACTGTCTTACTTTGGATTTTTTTTTTTGGTGAAAATTTGAAAAATTGTTTTTAAATAGGCCTTTCTGTATAATATATTACAAGTCATTTGCTGACTCGACTCTTATTTTATTTAAGGCATCTTTTTTGACTGAGTTTTATGACAGACTTATATTTAAAAGTTTTTTCATGATGATAATTTGGATATGAGCTCATAGCCCTGTGAGGCTCAAGCTAAGCAGGCTATTAGTCATATCCAATAAGATGGAATAGAATAATTATTTTTAATTTTATTCAACCCAGTGATTGTAAGAAATATAGTATTTCTATTATTGTTTTCTTTTTCAAATCAGTAATGTGTTCTTATCATACAGTAGGTGGTAAAGCATTTTATTTTTTATTTATTTTATTTATTTATTTAAGGGACAATGTACAGGAACATTAAGCTCATAGAGACAGAGATATACTGTACCAGATTATAGCTTAATAGCTAGTTTCCATCTGTAGTCCCTAATTTAGAACGGCCAATTAACCTACAGTGCATGTCTTTGGATTGTGGGAGGAAACCGGAGCACCCGGAGGAAACCCACACAAGCACGGGGAGAACATGCAAACTCCACACAGAAACGCCCAGGCCGGGAATCGAACCCGGGCCTTCTTGCTGTGAGGCGGACGTGCTATGATAACGTATATGCAATAAGTATACAACGATCCCTCGCTACTTCGAGCCGCAGTTTTCGCGAATTCAGTGCATAGCGGGTTTTCCAAAAATATTAATCGAAAAATTAAAAAATAAGAAATTATGGAAAAATAGGGGGAAAGTTAAAGAAAATGCCACAAAAGAAGGCCAATTATGGAAAAAAAACCCCCCCAAACAAACAAAAGCAAAAAAACAACAACTCCAAACTCCCCAACAAAAATGTGACGTGCGCATCTGTGTGTGTGTGTGTGTGTGTGTGTGTGTGTGTGTGTGTGTGTGTGTGTGCGCGCATGCGCGTCTGTGTGTGTGAGCACACGCATCTGTGTGTGTGTGTGTGTGTGTGTGTGTGCGTGCATGTGTGTGTGTGTGTGTGTGTGGGTGTGTGCATCTGTGTGTGTGTGTGTGTGTGTGTGTGTGCGCGCGTGCATACATCTGTGTGTGTGTGTGTGCGCGCGCATCTGTGAGTTGCATCTGTGAGTCGCATCTGTGTGTGCGCATCAGTGCCTGTGCGTGCGCGCGCGTGTGTGTGTGTGTGTGTGTGTGTGTGCGCGTGCGCGCGTGTGTGTGTGTGTGCGTGCTGGTGTGTGTGTCAAAAAAAAAAATTTAAACAGGATATGAGCAAAACCCTAACAGTAGATTAGCCAATCAGAAAACCTCATTGCTAATATCTAAACGACTTGCATAGATTCTTCTTATTCTTTTCCTTTCGGCTGTTCCCTTCAGGGGTCGCCACAGCAAATGATCTGCCTCCATCTGACCCTGTCCTCTGCATCTTTATACTCTTACTCCAACTGAGTTCATGTCCGCCTTCACCACATCCATAAATCTCCTCTTTGGATTACGCCTGGGCCTTCTGCCTGGTAGTTCCAACCTCAGCGTCCTACTACCAATATACTCACTATCCCTCCTCTGTACATGTCCAAACCATCTCAATCTAGCCTCTCTGACTTTGTTTCCAAAACATCTAACATGTGCTGTCCCTCTGATGGACTCATTCCTGATCCTATCCATCCTCGTTACTCCCAAAGAGAACCTCAACATTTTCATCTCTGCTACCTCCAACTCTGACTCCTGTCTTTTTTAAAGCCACATATTCCACAAGTCAGTGTCCTTGGTCTCGTTATCATGTTGGTGTAGTCGTCAGCTCACCCGCCTCACAGCAAGATGGTCCTGGGTTTGAGTTCTGAGTTTGGGTGTTTCTGTGTGGAGTTTGCATGTTCTCTCCATTCCTCATTCTTGCAAGGGTTTTCTCTGCGTACTCTAGTTTTCTCCCACCATCCAAAGGCATGCACATTGGGCTGTTCCAAATTGCACCCAGGTGTGAGTTTGAGCGAGAGTGGTTGCATGTGTGTTGCCCTATACAGTGCCTTTGGCCAGTGTCGGCTGAGATATGCTGCAGCCTCCCTGTAACCCTAATAGTAGGATTAAGACGTTTGGCAAATGAGTGAATGAATCATTACTGTGCAGCACAGTGTTTCAAAAAAAAAAAAATTCCCCATCAGATTGTCACATCATTTTTTATTCTCATATTTGAATTTCCCTTCACCTTATTATGCAGACGTGACATCCAGGGTTCTCTTTGCCAGTGGAGTTGAAGCAGCAAGTGGCAGAACGTTTCTCACATCCTCCCATGCTCATGGATACTCTTTGGCAGAGTGCGATGTATGAAAATATCCAGATGGAAAGGAACTCGTCACGACTGAGCTGGCATGAAGCTGATGAGTTTGACTGTCTCGCCAAACAGTACTGCAGTGCAATAGATTGCTGGCATGACTGCAGGCCTTTGCACTTACAACATGGGACAATTTTAGGGTGAGGTGGTGTTGTAGCGGTTCATCGTAGCACACAGCTGCTCTGAACACTACATTTCCACTCGTTCTGTACACTGGCTCAGTGACAATACAAAAAAGCTTTCTTTAAAAAAAAAAAAATCTTTTCTTTCTCTGTTCATCATCTTCAAATCATATGCTAATTAGCTTTGACAGTAGTTCCACAGCCGTTTTATTACCGTGTTATATGAAGCAAAGGCATTTTTTTTTTTTTTTTTTTGAAGACGATCACAAATTTTCATAAAAAAAACAAAAAAACAAAACTGTGGCCATATTCATATTTGAGTTAAATGTGCACAGTGAAAGATTAATTCTGAAATCCAGTTCTGGACATTTGCACACAGTTACATGCTAGACATGCTTGACGGGTTCAACAAAACCAGAGGCATATTATTTTGTTCTTTTATTTTTTTTCTATTCAAAGACTGCTCTGGTTTTACGGGGATTCTGGCACACACACACACGCGCACACACACACACACACACACACACACACACACACACACACACACACACACACACAGGCACGCACATGCACACATGTAAATATAGCAATGCAATAAAGCATCTCATCTCCTGGCATGTTTCAAGAGGGCAGTGGTGGCCTGGGGGTATAGGGCACTGGATCGCTGATCCTAAGGTTGAGGGTTCGAGTCCCACTCTCCGCAAGGTTGTCACTGTCCCCCCCAGTGCAGCTAACTGGGTTATCAAAGGTCGGCGATGTCTCTCATTGTCTATGGTGTGACGCATGGAAAAGAACCATTGCTGACTTTGGTAAAGAGGAGCTGCAAAGTCGTCAGCGTGTTTCTGCCCCTTGCTAAAGGGTTGTGTCAGGAAGGGCATCCGACGTAAAAACCTCTGCCAAATCAAACGTGCGACTCATTCGCTGTGTCACTGTAAAAAAAGGGAAAAACCTGAAAGGAATAGATCTACTGGCATGTTTCAGACAGACTGAAAGAAACTAGAACGCCCATTAGGACATGATAGCTTGAGCTCAGGATCAAACCCTGGACCCTGGAGCCGTGAGTCAGTGGTGCTGTACACCCTGTCTTATTTAATCATAACTCTATCTTGAACATTTGTGCAGTATACACTGTAATGAGAGATGGTGTTTAGGCCAGGACTACGACTTTGATATTTGCTGCGACAAAAATAAACTTTTTTGACCATGAAATTTATAGTTTTGCTGCAAATAAATGCACAGTAAAAAAATTGATTTGTGAGTTTAAGGCATTTTTTAAAAATTTCAGAGAGAGAGAGAGAGAGAGAGAGAATTTGGAATGGAACGGTGGCATAGTGATTATAACTTGTACCACACGGAAAAGGTCCAGGGTTCGAGCCCCATGCCTGGTGAGTGCATGTCACTGTGGAGTTTGCATGTTCTCCCTGTCCTTGTGTGGGTTCCTCCTGACTCCAGTTTCCTCCGATAGTCCAAAGACATGCACATTAGGCAAACGTAGATATTCTTTGTGTGTGAATGTGAGTTTGGGAGGCATGATGGCGTAGTGGTTAGCACGTCCACCTCACAGCAAGAGGATTCTGGGCTCAATTCCCAGCTCGGGTGTTTCAGTGTGGAGTTTGCATGTTCTCCCCGTGCTTGTGTGGGTTTCCTCCCACAGTCCAAAAACATGCACAGTAGGTTATTTGGCTGTTCTAATTCGATCCATGGTGTGAGTGCGAGTATAAATGGTTTTGTGAGTGTTGGCTCTGCGATGGCCTGGCGAGCTGTCCAGGGTGTACCCCATCATTGCCCGGAGATGGCTGAGATGGGAGCAAGCCTCCCTGTAACCCTAATTATATTAAGCGGTTCAGAAAATGAATGAATGAATGAATGAATGAAAGAATGAATGAGAGTTCATGTTCAATGTATGTGTTAGGCATCTGATGGCCTGGTGAGCTGTTCAGGGTGTACCCTGCCTTCTCCCAGAGTCAGCGCCAAGCGGTTCGGAACATAAAATGAAATTATATACAGTGGTACCTCACCTTATGAAATTATTCCGTTCCAGAGCTTTTTTTTCTTAACCTGGATTTTTCATAAATTGAACCGCATTTTACATGTAAAACGTGTGATTCGTTCCAAGGCCCCCAATGCTACCCCCTAAACCCTTTAAAAATTATGAACGCATACCTTTTAAAGACCTCCTTCTGCTTCAATATCGTACCAATGGTAGACGGGTTTGGCCATATTCCTTTGCGATATCACTCAACTGCATGCCACGAGCCTACTTCTTGTTTTCACTCGCACCGGAAATCAGGTTAAAAAACCTGAGTCAAAAATAAAGCAGTGAGAACACTCAAAAACCTCATTAAACAACAGTAACTCTTTCCTTTACAAGAAAAGCTTTATGGGAGATGCAGCTCCATAATAGCCAATGGGAGGGAGCTGAGTCATCCCTCCTAGCCAATGGGAGGCCAGCAGGGCGGGATGTTGGCAGACAGCCAATTGGAGAGCAGCTCGTGCATTGTTTGAATGGCGCATTTTAATGTTTGAATGGTGCATTTGGCGCGTTTCGTAAGGAGAACTTGTTTCATATACAGAGACAAAACAATTTAGGAAAATGTTTTTCGTAACCTGGATTTTTCATTTGCTGGGATTATCGTAAGGTGAGGTACCACTGTACCAGTCTCAATGTCTTCTTGTTCTTTCGGCTTTTCCCTTCAGGGGTCGCCACAGCGAATCATCTGCCTCCATCTCACCCTATCCTCTGCATCTTTTTCTCTTACACCAACTGCCTTCATGTCCTCCTTCACCACATCCATGAATCGTCTATTTGGTCTTCCTCTAGGCCTTCTGCCTGGTAGTTCCAACCTCAACATCCTACTACCGATATACTCACTATCCCTCCTCTGTACATGTCCAAACCATCTCAATCTAGCCTCTCTGACTTTGTCTCCAAAACGTCTTACATGTGCTGTCCCTCTGATGTGCTCATTCCTGATCCTATCCATATCAGTCTCAATATATTCAACTAATTTTAGATATCTTCTTTTTTTCCTTTCGGCTTTTCCCTTCAGGGGTCGCCACAGCAAACCATCCGCCTCCATCTCACCCTATCCTCTGTATCTTCTACTCTTACTCCAACTACCTTCATGTCCTCCGTCACCACATCCATAAATCTTCTCTTTGGTCTTCCTCTCGGCCTTCTGCCTGGTAGTTCCAACCTCAGCATCCTACGACCAATTCAACTAATTTTAGATATATGAGTCTGTTTCTTTAGCTCATTTATTTATTAGACAGCATTGGCAGTACAATTAGTTTATTTTAATAATCTGAAAGAGCCATGCCGAAAAGGATGACGTTAAGTTAAGTGTTAGCCACCTGGCTACGAATCTCCACCTAGGCGCCATATTTTGGGAATAAGATTTAAACGATAAAATGTTACTGATTTATGCTTTAAACACGCAAAGTTTCAAATGCTCATTTCTGAAATATACATTAGGCGTACATATTTGCCTTTCCCACCATTATCCTTTTAATGTCATATTCAGTAACACATTAATGGGGTGTGATCCGTTATTTTCAGCTTTATGAGTTACATCTCAAATCACTGAAATATAGGAGCTAACAATTGCCCTTTAGGGACGTTCGTTCATGAGGCCAAATGCTGATCCCTACTGGTTTGTCAATCACTGGCAAATAATGGACGCCAAAATACCTTGCTGTGGTTACCCACTTGAAATGCAGAAGGTTTTCTTTCACATGAGTTCCCCCCTCCCCCCTCTTTAATGTGCTTCATCCCAACCAAAGTCCAGATGTTTAACTTGTTTTTTTTTTTTTTTTCTTTGATATCTCAAACATGTGGATTCCTCAAGCATGTGCAGCTAGCTACTAGCGGTTCATGTCAAGGTCAGACTGCTGGAAGAGATATGAGTCTCATTATATGCTCACAAACATCAGTCTGATTAAATATAAACAACATCTATATTAAGAACAATTCAGTGATTCTTATTAGGTCATGTTAGATCGGTCATGCCATATTTCCAGCCTGTTTTGTTTCGCTTAACCCTTCTATAGTGCGTAATATGTCATTCCCATCCTGTATAGCAATTGTGTTTTGTCTGAGATGTTCTGGCTTCTCTTTAATATTTTGTCTCATGTGTATGTTCAGTTGATTTGGCTCCTGTGTTTTTTTTTTTTTTTTTCTATTTAGCTTTCGAGTCTGTATTAGTTTTTGGTATGAAGATAACTTTGATTTGATTTCCTATTCAGTTTAAAGAGATAATCAGACTTGGATTTAAATCTTGGATCTAATTCTCCACACACTACAAACCCAGTGGGTACAGTTAAATTTTAATATGTCCTGGCTTCAGAGTGATGCTGGGAAAAGATTCAGTGCTTCTTCCCCGTTAAGTTTTAGTCACATTTAATAAACGACTGAAACTGCTGAAGCTGTAATTTCCTTTTTTGCACTTTTGTTGCTTATATTCAGTTGTCAGATGCACTGATTTATACATACCATCAATTTAACTATATTAATATTTTTATTCCCTAGAGGGTAATTTGTTATGTTATCGTTCTGAAGAAAAAAAGGTATGCAGTGGGTAATTTCTTTCCTAATATTTGCTTATGCCTTCTCCTGGCTGAATAACCAGTTAGGTCAATCAGCAACAACCCTGCCAGGGACTTGTGTTCCTTTCCATTTCTCCAGCAAAGCATTATAGTCATGGAATATGGCTTAGATGGTTGTTCTGTGTCCTTCCAGTTTCTGCATGTGCCCACTATAAGAAATCCAGGCTTCATAACAGACACAGTTCTTAACGATTTCATCAGTTCAGTTCATTTTCTATACCCGCTTAATCCTAATTTGGGTCGCGGGGAGGCTGGTGCCCATCCCAGCCAACTTCGGGCGAGGGCAGAGTACACCCTGGACAGCTCGCCAGGCCATCGCAGGGCAGAAACATGCTGACGGCTTTGCAGCCTACTCTTGTCGAAAGTCAGTAATGGTTCTTTTACATGCCTCACATCATAGACAGTGGAAGACATGGCCGGCCTTTGATAACCCAGTTAGCTCCACTGGGAGGGACAGTGACAACCTTGTGCAGAGTGGGACTCGAACCCCCAACCTTTGGATCAGCAGTCCAGCGCCTTATACCACTAGACCACCACTGCCCCTATCATAACGATTTATAAAACTAATACTCAAAAAAAGAGGCTGTATATGTGTGTGTATGTGTATATATATATATATATATATGTGTGTGTGTGTGTGTGTGTGTATACAGTCGGCCCCCAGCTTATGAAATTAATCCGTTCCAGAACCCTTTTCGTATATCGGAGATTTCGTAAGTAGGGGTCGCATCTTGCATGTTAAACGCCTAATTCGTTCCAAGTCGCCAGTCTTTGGATTGGATAAACCCCATAAACCCTTGAGAAATGATAAAAGTACACCAATTTTGTATGAAATATGTGCTAAAAGAAAAAAAAAATTATTAAACCAGTTAAACATTTTATTAACATATTAAACCATTTTATTAACATATTTATTAATTAAACCATTATTAAACATTTTTATTAACACACACACACACCTCTCTCTCGATCTCTCTCTCTCTCTCTGTCTCGCACGCGCAGCAGGCCATGCCCACAAGATGTGGAATTCAAAGTGCATTCTCTGCTTGACAAACTCAACTTTAATTTGATTCCTTGAGGGATTGGAATTCCAGATGAGCTCAAATGCGCCCACATTTATTAAACATTTACTGAATTAAACAACTCAAAAAACTAAAAACTAAAGCGTTATTCCTTCTCTCTCTCTCTCTCTCTCTCAATCTCTCTCAGGCCACGCCCACAAGACGTGAATTCAAAGCGCATTCCCTGCTTGACCATTTACTGAATTAAAACAACTTAAAAAACTAAACTAAAAACTAAAGCGTTATTCCTTCTCTCTGTCTCTCTGTCTGTCCCTCTCTCTCTCTCTCTCGCATGCGCGCGCATGCTGTGGGCCACGCGCACAAGACGTGAATTCAAAGCGTATTCCTTGCTTGACAAACTCAACTTTAATTTGATTCCTTGAGGGATCGGAATTCCAGATGAGCTCAAATGCGGGATGTTGAGAGACAGCCAATGAGCGAGCAACTGACATGGGGTTGTTTCGTATCTCGGGGATGGAACCGGGGATTTCGTACACAGGGGTCTTCATAAGTTGGGGCAGACTGTATAATATATACTAGTGTATATACAGACGCTCCCCGACTTACGTTCATCCGTTTTATGTTTTTTTTTCAATTTTACGTTTTTTTTTTTTCCAAAAAAAAAGTAAATTTTGGAGTTTAGACGTACCTACGTAGTACACTGACATAATGACGCAATGACCCTGCATCCATTGTTTACAAACTACAGACTGAACTGGTGCCCCTCCTTCCCAGTTCAGTTATATATCAGTTATATACTAGCGTGTTACCCTTGTGTTAAGACATCATCTTTGTGATCTTTGTGTTTACACTGATTTGTGGACTTTTGTAACCCTAAGCAAATAGGGTTGGTCAGAAGTGTAAGCCTACTAGCATGGGTGCAAGCCTCATACACAGAGATGAATTAACTATCTGCTCAGATCGGCACATTCTACCATGCATACTCAGTTACCCAAAGAGAGTTGTAATATGAATGAAAACCCGAATGCACAAATTACAGAACAATTACAGATATTTATTATATTTTAGCAGAATCCTAAGAGCTTCACATAATGTAAGCGTTAATTGGCTGTTTTAAGCTTCATGTAAAGTGACTCGGTATAGATAAGTGACTTATTTGAAATTAATGTTGATATTATTTGATATATTTGATGTTATTTTACAATGTTATATTTATAATAATTGATTTAGGAGTGTTTTATGATATATATATAGATAGATAGATATAGATGCTCCCCGACTTACATTTTTAATTGGTTCCGGACCGCCGAATGCAAGTGGAAAGTGAACGTAAGTTGTTACAGTGACGTGTGACGCTCATACTCTACTATACATCCATAAATACCATTACCGTATCTCATAAAACACCCCTAAATCAATTATTATTATGATCAATTATCTCCGCAAAGCGGAGAGTTCTTTCTTTTGTGTAAGTAAGTAAACTTTATTTAAGAGATGCATACAAAGATCAAGTACAAATCCTAATGAATATTAATATAAAAATAATTATACACTCTTAGGATTCTGCTAAAAGATAATAAATATCTGTAATTGTTCTGTAATTTGTGGATTCAGGTTTTCATTCATATTACAACTCTCTTTGCTTAACTGAGTATGCATTAGATTGTGTCGATCTGAGCAGATAGTTCATTCATCTCTGTGTATGAGACTTGCACCCATGCTAGTAGGCTTACGCTTCTGACCAACCATATTTGCTTAGAGTTACAAAAGTCCGCAAAACAGTGTAAACACAAAGATCACAGAGACAACGTCTTAACACAAGGGTAGTGTTTCTCAATTATTTTCTGTGACACCCCCTCTCGGAACAAACAAAACAAAAAACACTTCATATCATTTGCTCTGTGCTTTTACCCTACACCATAGCGCGACAATGAGAGCGCCACTGCCAACTACTGCAGTGAATGCGCAATTGCACTTAATTCTAGTACAGTATTGCAAAAAGCATGTTCCCAGGGTCATACGCACCCCCTGGCATCACACTCCCACTATTTGAGAAGTACTAGCCTTGTGGAGCTCACCATGAACCTTTTCTTGCTGGCATGCTTAGCATGCACACGCACAAAATTCTCCTCTTCCTCCTCTGGTACGCACCACTTCCTGCCTGCCCACATGACATCTTCAGTACAGTTGATGATCGGAAGGGTAGGTTGACTCATTGTTTATTCTAGTTTTATTATTATTTATTATTAATTATTATTAAATTTAATGTACATGTGTTAGTATTATTATGAAATATTTATTGTTTTTCCATTTTTATCTTGAATATATTAGGTCAAATATACGTGTTTGTGGCATGTTATATGAGTTTGGGAGGATGTTGGAATGGATTAATTGGTTTTCTGTTATTTTTTATGGGAATAATTGTTTCATCTAACGAACTTTTCGGCTTACGAGCTCGCCCTCAGAACGAATTAAATTTGTTAGCTGAGGTATCATTGTTTATGGAATTAACAATTAGGGTTTTTTTGAGCTCTTGCTCAAAACTCATTACAAGTTCTGTTGCATAATAAGCATCGATTAAAACTCATCCTCACCCACAAATGTCCTAACACTTGCCCTTGGCAGAAGAACAGAAACGTATTCAACCAGTCATTAATATTCAGGGTTTACTTTTATTTACTTTTGGAGAACACATGTACTCTAATATTAAAAGTTCAGCCTAAAAATAGAGTAATAGGATTTTTTATTAAGATTTGTTTGACAGTACAAATGTGAAATAAATTAAAAATTCAAAAGCAGTTCATAAACCTCACTTTCTGAGGAAACCTAGCTACTTGGTTTGTTAGCGTAAGAACTTACACATTGTTCCTTTCAAAATTAGCCAAAGACTCAAAAATTGTTATTCGTATTCCATTACCAATTAAGCAGCTTTATTTGCAGTTAGCCTGGAATGTCAGTGATATATATTATGTACAGTGGAACTGACTATTTGATTTATCTTAAGTCAAATTTATCCAGGTGTGCAGTATATTGATAATATGCAACAAGACGTCCAGCTAATATTTTGTCTGGAAACTTCTGCTGAACATCTGGTGTCATTACATTCATTTGTTATCTGGTATCACCAGGGGATAGGCTCCTTTACGTGTCTGGTTCCTCTCAAGGTTTTATTCCTCTTGTTCCCATCAGAAGTCCTTTTCTCCATACCATATCTGGATTGTTTTAAATTCAAAGAGGTATTTCACCCCATATATGTTTTTTGAGCTGTTAACTTCAAGATGTGTCCATACAGCAAGCGATGAGCAACAACACACAAATGAGTAATATGCAAATTTCTGTGCGAGGCAAGTGAATCGCTTCATCAGCTCCTGTTACCTGTGGCATCTTTTCACTTGAAAATCTTTTCACGTGAAACTCTGAGCAGCATGAGTCTAGTTTCCTACAATAGATCCATGGGATCGTTTATTAACATTATCTTATATTATTTTAGCACATATTATCCTAATAAATAGCTTATAACTATCATTATTATTGTATGTATAGAAGTCCAAGTATAGACGTATAGACTGTTGTGCCTCATGAACTGAGAACAGTCAAATACACACTGTCCTCCATAATTATTGGCACTCCCGGATAAGATGTTCTTTAGCTTCTAATAAATTATTATTTTTTAAAAATAAGACAGGACCACAGTGAAAAAGAAGAGACTCCAACCTTTGCTTTAAGTGCATTTATTCACAAAGGAAAAAATCTCACATTAAGAAAGCATTCTTTTTACTTCAAATCATGTGTGCCACAATTATTGGCACCCCGATGTTAATACTTTGTACAACCCCGTTTTGCCAACAAAAATTCTCTTATGTTTCAGTAGATGGGAGAATACAAAAAGAAGGCTCTTTGACCATTCATCTTTGCACAATCTCTTTAAATCATCCAGCGCCCTGAGTCCTCTCCTCTGCACTCTCCTCTTCAGCTCATTTCACAGGTCTTCAATGGGGTTGAGGTCTGGGGATTGATATGGCCATGGGTGGAGCTTGATTCTGTGACTGGTGAACCGTTTCTGTGTAGATTGGCAAGCTGTTTAGGGTCATTATTTTGCTGAAAGACCCAGTGACGGACCATCTTCAGCTTTTTGGCAGAAGCCACCAGATTTTTTTCCTGGTATTTCAAAGCGTTTATGATGCCATGCACCCTAACAAGGTTCCCAGGGCCTCTGGAAGAGAAACAGGCCCACAGTCTCACTTATGCTCCACTATACTTGACAGCGGGTATGAGGTGCTTTCCTGCATACTCATCTTTTCCGCCAGACCCATTTAGAGTGTTTGTTGCCAAAAAGTTCTATCTTGCTCTCCTCTGATCGAAGCAAATGGTCCCAGTTGAAGTCCCAGTACTGCTTAGCGAACTCCAGACGTTTGTGTTTATGATTGTGAGTGAGAATCCCCCCCCCCCCCCGTATGCCTCCCAAATAGCTTGTTGGCATGTAGATGGCACCTCATGGTTGTTTTGGAAACGTTGTGACCCCCAAGATGCCACCATTTGTTGCAACTCTTTGAGAGAGCTTTGGAGAACTTTTTATTTCTCTTACCATCTTCCTCACTGTGTATGTTGGCAAAATAACCTTGCGCCCAGGCTTGTTTACCACTGTTTCAAATTGTTTTAAATTTCTTAATGATTCCTCTGACAGTAGAAATGGGCAGGTGCAGGCAAGGGGCTATTTTCTTGTTGCCACTGCTTGAGTTGCGACGCACACCTGCCTTACTTGAACAGTATGTTCCTTTGTCTCTCTTATGTTGAAGAGTGAATAAGAGAAATGAACTCTGTGTCACGTCATATTTCTACCCCAGGAGAACAAGGAAGTGATGAATTACTAATTAAATGTTCCTAGATACTCTGATCAACTTTGTAAACGACTGTACTGTATAAATGACAGAAATAATTCAATCACATTTCATTCCCCGGAAATATTAGGGGGTGTCAATAATTGTGGAACAGGTGATTTTTATGACAAATAATTATTTTTTAGTCAGGGATTCCCAAACCCACTCTTAAAATTCACTAGAGTTGAAGTTTACATTTTACTACAATTTTAGTATGAGACATGCTTCTGGAAAAAAAAAAAAAAAAAAATTATTTTAAGGTTTTAAACACATCTTAACCAGGGGTGCAAATAATTATGAAGGACAGTAGTGTATATAATATATATAAATATATATATAGATATTTACCACAAATACCACTCATTATGAAAATTTGCACATGAGAATCATTAATTAATTAATTTTATGAACTGTTTAATGCTAATTAGGGTCGCAGGCAGGCTGGCACCCATCTCAGCCATCTCTGGGTGAGGGCAGAGTACTCCCTGGACAGCTTGCCAGGCCATTGCAGGGCAGAAACACGCTGACGGCTATGCAGCTGGTCTTGACGGAAGTTAGCAATGGTTCTTTTACATGAACCTCTCGTATGGAATTTTGACCCCATGGAAAAGTAACTCACGGGTAACATTTCTATGGAGAATAGTGACCTGCGGGTCGTTTTTCTAGTATGGAAAACGGACCCACCCGATAGAATTTTGACCCATTAAATAAATTTGTACTGTATGTTAAAATTTTCCGCGTTCATTTTCTGCAACTGCTTAATTCTAATTAGGGTCATGGGGAGGCTGGCGCCCATCCCAGCTGACTCAGGGCGAGGGCAGAGTACACCCTGGACAGCTCGCCAGGCAGAAACACGCTGACGGCTATGCAGGCTCCTTTTGACAAAAGTCAGCAATGGTTCTTTTCCAGCCTCTCACCATAGACAGTGAGAGACATGGCTGGTCTTTGATAACCCAGTTAGCTGCACTGGGGTTGTTAAAATGTCAATATTCTGAATTCTAAATTATCACCAAAAACAACTTCAGGTATTAATTCATCCCCAATGAAGAAAATAAAAGCCAAAGAAAAAGGTTACATGTATTTGTATTTATTTCCAAATGTAGATAATACTTTGGTATATTTGTAAAAAAAAAAAAAAAAAAATTAAGTAAAGACGCTCCTCAGCTTACGAACAAGTTAGGTTACAAACACCCGTTCATTAAATGGATTTGTTCGTAAGTTGTTATAGGGCATTCTTTAGAGGGGAACGTATGTTTACAACTTGTATAAGGTACCTATACAAGTTAGTACTCTATACAATCTCTCTCTCTCTCTCTCTTTCTCTCTCTCTCTCTTTCTCTCTCTCTCTCTCTCTCTCTCTCTCGCTCTCTGTCTCTCTCTCTATCTCTCTCTGAGTTATTACATAACTGACCGTGCGGTGTAGTGATGCTCTTGCGCTCAGTCTAATTGAAAGCATATTCTTTCTCTCTCTCTCTCTCTCTCTCTCTCTCTCTCTCTCTCTCTCTCTCTCTCTCTCTCTCACACACACACACACACAGGCGACACTACAACTGGACAATTGAACTAATCAGCTTCCAGTTGCCCTTGGAAGGCGCACCGGAGAACTATCATCAATCCTTGAAATTAAGATAATCTGATTTATTTATTTATTTAGCCGAAGTGTGTGTAATGCTTCCTAGATAATTCTGTTTGGTTGATGGATTATTTTGTGAATCATTTCCCAATATGATTCATGGTTTGTGTCTCACTCAGCCCCACGTTAACCTAACTCGACTCAACCTGCTGCCCGCGCAACTGAAGCTTTAAAGTCTTTATGGTATTAATCATGACCATCACAAATCATTGCTAATGACACCATTCCTCCCGTGACATCACAGTAAACATCATCCTGCACATCAAAACCACTCAGCATCGCCAAGGCACACCATTTAAACCACCAGTCCCGGTGGACTGTAATAATGAAATTATCTGTGTAGGATCTTGAGGTGCGTGGCGGCCGTGCGTGCGCTTTAAGCTGCGCGTCGCTGGAATGGTGCAAGACGTGCTGACCTCTGAGAGCAGCGGGCGCACATTACTGGCTCACAGGTGGAAAGTTCATACTAGTGGGGGACATGAAATTAAACACTTAGAAAACGTTTAATCTCTCTCTCTCTCTCTCTCTCTCTCTCTCTCTCTCTCTCTCTGTCTCTCTCTCTCTCTCTCTCTCTCTCTTCATAATCATCACATTATCAATATCATTATGTCCCGTGTTTAAACTCCTAGTTCCTCTCAAGCACAGCACAGTGGATGTGATCAGATTTACAGATTGTTTCACTCTTATCCATATATATTATAATTCTGGAGTCAATTTGTTTCTTTGAAACTTTTGGCAGGAGTTCAGAAATGTATCGGTTCTGCTTCTTTTCCTGGACCGGTGTAAAGCACGTCAGCCATGCCCCTCTGCAGGAACCTAGTATTAAGTGTACCTCAGGATAATGTTTAATCATATTTCATACTTATATGTATAATATTTTATTCCATTTCTATTACTACTTGTTCTTCAATTTCTTTTCACTTTCACTTTCACTCTCGACCTCGGACGTTCGTATCTCCGGATGTTCGTAAAACAAATGTTTGTAAGTTGGGGAGCATCTGTAATAGGTGAAAACACCAAATTTCAAATATATCATTATCTTTTGGCAACAGCCTGAAGAGGAGGATGAGCAGACAAGTCTTGACTGACATGTTGAAGCAGCTGTATCCCTCTTTAGTTTCCAAAAGACTGCCCAAGACAACATCAAGTTGGCTCAAAAGGGACACAAAGCCTACTTTGGCAATAAACATACTGCTCCAGACTATGTTGTTGGGGATTTGGTCGTTCTCAACAATGCCCATTGACAACAGTGTAAAGGGGACAAGTTGACACAACACTGTACAGGACCCTTTGAGATTGAGGAAATCCATGAAAAATGGGCTGGTCCAACTCAAGGGTAGGAAAGCACCCTCCAACATGAGTCACATCAAGCCATATGATCAAAAGTCATCTTTAGCATATGAGGTCATGGAGTCAGATGTACCGCTGTCATCTCCAACACAGAAGGAATTGGAGTCAAGTACTTCATCACCAACCACACAGCAGGATACTACTACAGAAAATGATCGATTAAGGAGGTTTCATCTGAAGAATTTCTCTTCAGTAATGTTGGAGCAGCCTGGCAGAAGGAGTGTGCAACAGCATTCTCTTTACTTGTTTGCAGTAAACTCTGAGTATTCACCATGTACTGCCTGAATTACAGACCCACCCTGACCGACAGTGCCAATGCAAGGTGATGGGAACTGCCTATTCAGATCAATCAGTCATCTGTTGACTTGAGCACATTCAGATCATAGACGTGTCTGGCAGGCCATTAACTATATGGCATAATGCGCAGCCTCATTCAGCCAGATTGCCAACATTGAAGAATACCCAATCAATAGTGAGATGTCCACGACTGGAGAGTGGGGCACTGAGGTTAAAGTTAGGGCATTTGCCTCAATGTTGAGCACCAAGATTTATGTGTATAGCCCTGCTGGGAAGAAGGACAACAAGACCGTCTACAAATGGCTTGGATACACCCCAATTATATATACTAGTCCTTCTCAAAAAATTAGCATATTGTGATAAAGTTCATTATTTTCTGTAACGTACTGATAAAAATTTAAATTTCATATATTTTAGATTCATTGCACACCAACTGAAATATTTCAGGTGTTTTATTGTTTTAATACTGATGATTTTGGCATACAGCTCATGAAAACCAAAAATCCCATCTCAAAAAATTAGCATATTTCATCCGACCAATAAAAAAAGTGTTTTTAATACAAAAAAAGTCAACCTTCAAATAATTATGTTCAGTTATGCACTCAATACTCAATACAATAGGTCAGGAATCCTTTTGCAGAAATGACTGCTTCAAAGCGGCGTGGCATGGAGGCAATCAGCCTGTGGAACTGATGAGGTGTTACGGAGGCCCAGGATGCTTCGATAGCGGCCTTAAGCTCATCCACAGTGTTGGGTCTGGTGTCTCTCAACTTTCTCTTCACAATATCCCACAGATTCTCTATGGGGCTCAGGTCAGGAGAGTTGGCAGGCCAATTGAGCACAGTAATACCATGGCAAGTAAACCATTTATCAGTGGTTTTGGCACTGTGAGCAGGTGCCAGGTCGTGCTGAAAAATGAAATCTTCATCTCCATAAAGCTTTTCAGCAGATGGAAGCATGAAGTGCTCCAAAATCTCCTGATAGCTAGCTGCATTGACCCTGCCCTTGATAAAACACAGTGGACCAACACCAGCAGCTGACATGGCACCCCAGACCATCACTGACTGTGGCTACTTGACACTGGACTTCAGGCATTTTGGTATTTCCTTCTCCCCAGTCTTCCTCCAGACTCTGGCACCTTGATTTCTGAATGACATGCAAAATTTGCTTTCATCCGAAAAAAGTACTTTGGACCACTGAGCAACAGTCCAGTGCTGCTTCTCTGTAGCCCAGGTCAGGAGCTTCTGCCGCTGTTTCTGGTACAAAAGTGGCTTGTCCTGGGGAATGCGGCACCTGTAGCCCAGTCCACAGTTTCCACAGGTCCCCCAGGGTCTGGAATCGGCCCTTCTCCACAATCTTCCTCAGGGTCCGGTCACCTCTTCTGGTTGTGCAGTGTTTTCTGCCACACTTTTTCCTTCCCACAGACGTCCCACTGAGGTGCCTTGATACAGCACTCTGGGAACACCCCATTCGCTCAGAGATTTCTTTCTGTGTCTTACCCTCTTGCTTGAGGGTGTCAATGATGTCCTTCTGGACAGCAGTCAGGACGGCAGTCTTACCCATGATTGCGGTTTTGAGTAATGAACCAGGCTGGGAGTTTTTAAAAGCCTCAGGAATCTTTTGCAGGTGTTTAGAGTTAATTGGTTGATTCAGATGATTAGGTTAATAGCTCGTTTAGACTACCTGAACATAATATGCTAATTTTTTGAGATAGGAATTTTGGGTTTTCATGAGCTGTATGCCAAAATCATCAGAATTAAAACAATAAAAGACCTGAAATATTTCAGTTGGTGTGCAATGAATCTAAAATATATGACAGTTTAATTTTTATCAGTACATTACAGAAAATAATGAACTTTATCACAATATGGTAATTTTTTGAGAAGGACTAGTATGTATGTGTATATATATATATATATATATATATATATATATATATATATATATATATAAATCATCTTGAAAGTGTCATCTCCATGTGCTGTCTTCATCAGCAACATATTTAACCATTTTCAGCTAGTGCTCAAAGTTTAAATGTAATTCTTGTATACGTATTTGTAGTAACTCATGCTTGTTTTGTGCAGTGCATGATTTAAAATCATTTTTCTTTTATAATATGTTTTATGTTTATATTTATCTTCAGTAAACTTTTATTTATTTATTTATTTTACAAATTTGGTTATTACTTAGGACTGGGTTACTTTTCCATAAGGGGGTCACTATTCTATAATAGAAAACTGACCTGCGAGAAGAAGAATTTATTATTGCTGAGTACAAGCAGAGACTCAGGGATAACTGGCAACTGGCTATGGCAGCATAACTAAAAGAGAGAGAACCAGAAGGAAGACAGACAGGAGGGCACCTGTGACTTTGGGCAATCAGCCCACTGTCAATGGACCTGGGTGAGCATGTAGAGTGAGGGAGCGACAGTTATTCCATAACTGTGAGGCTTTGTAAGAGAAGCTCTGCCTCCTCAAGTAGTTTTCATTATATGAGGTATCACAAAGCATCCTGCACCTTGTGATCTAAGGGGACATGCTGGATCATAAACAACAAGAAGTCGCTAAGATAATGTGGCATGAGACCATTCAGTGTTTTCTAGGTTAAAAGTAGTATTTTATATTCAATTTGAAATATAACTGGGAGCCAATGTAGTGTAAATAAGGTTGGGGTGATATTCTCGTGTGTTCTGGTTCTAGTAAGGACTCTTGTTGCTGTATTCTGGACTAACTGGAGCAATATTCTTGAGATGAAAGATGGCTACCCAAGTAATATTATCTACATGAGCTTCAAATGAAAGACCAGTGTCAATATCACTCCAAGGTCCTTTACTGTTACACATGATGAAACTGAAACACCATCCAAACTTACTACATAATTGGAAACTTTATTTCTAGCTGCCTGAGATCCAAATACAATTACTTCTGTCTTGTCAGAATTTAAGAAGTTAGTAAGCATCCAGTGTCTAATGTCCTTTCCACGTTTCTCAACTTTATTAAGTTGATCGCTCTCATCTGGCGTTGCTGAAAATATATCACTGTGTCAGCATAACAATGAAAGCTAATACCATGAGCACGAATGATATTACCCAAAGGGAGCATGTATAAAGAGAAAACTAACGGGCCTAGGATAGAACCTTATGGAACACCAAACTTAACATTAGAACATAGAGAATTCACCATTTACATCTACAAATTCATAACGGTCAGTTAAATAAAACTTAAACCAGGAGATGGCCATTCCCTTAACTCCAACAACATTTTCTAATCTGTCAAGGATACATATGATCAATAGTGTCAAAGACTGCACTAACGTCAAGTAGCCCAAGCAGGGAGACACAGCCGTGGTGAAGACCACCAGAAGGTCATTTACCACCTTAACAAGTAATCCATTTATTAATAACTGATTAGGATTAAACAGTCCAGAAAAATGAATAAAGATATTAATGTGCTAAAATTCAGTTTGATCAGTAAATTTTATTCAAGATAATGATTTGAAAGTGAATTTTATATGTAATTATCACCAGTAATGTGTGTGTTTGGTGTCTTGGTATACTTCTGCAGTGTGCTCTCAGGCTTAGAAAGTACATGTTTAAAATATTTATGCAGGTGACTGGATTTTGGCAATGTGTGGAGTTGCAACCCCACCGCTTCTGTTTTCACATTGTAAGGTTGCACGCTATGGAAAGTACAGGAACAGCAAAATCCCATGGAGCACCAAGCATGTAGCTTGCCTGCTGCCGCTATGATGATGATGATGATGATGATGATGATGGGTACATTTGATGTAATGGTTAGAAGCATGAATTAGAGGTAAAATAAGGATTAAGTGTTATAATTCATTATTCATATAAATCATTGAAAGAACCAAACAGCTATCACCTGAAAATTTCCATAGTCATTACTATATAAATAACAATTTTGATAAAGTTATTTTAACTTTGTAAATTCTGCCAAAATACCTATATTCCCATTGGCCAGGAGGCAGCTGAACTATACCCATACTTCCTGTACCCATGCTTCCTTTTTGTCACACTCGTGAGAAAGGAGAGTTGAACAGGGATGTTGGCTCGTGAGTTCTTTTTGGGTCCCATGCAATGCAAACGTGATTGATTTTTGCTTTGTAAAATTTTTAAAAGAAACCAAAATAACCAATAGTTTGGGCTTGAGTCAATAATTTAAACACATAATCACAAATTCCACATAATATTACACTCCACGCATTTTTTGAACAAAACATTTTGTAATAAATAAAGACATCAGCTGAAATGATCCGATGCAGAGATCCTAAGAGCACAACTTTCCAAAGACCCAATTTTGATCCAAAAAAATAAATAAAATACACGCTATAATACTAATTACGAAATAAGATTTAGTTTACTCTTTGTGAAGCTTCAGCCATTTAGCCTTAAATCTGCAAGAAATATTAAAGTTTCTCAGCCCAGGCTCGAACGCTGTGAAACCACAATTATTTTCGAATATGTGCTGATCAAGACTCATCAATCACAGAAATTTGCACCCACTCCTTCTTAGTCATTACTTTCCTATGATGAATGAAGACAACTTTGAGACATGGTTTTGACTACGTATACACCAAGGACTGTACAGAATTTCTCAAAAGAGAGAGAGAAAAAAGTCCCAGCCACTTAGTTCTAGAATAGAGGTAAAGAAAACAAGCCCAAAGTCAGGCTTGATCTTGCTGTTCCTGCCAACTGTGATACAAGATGGAGTACAAGTAGGTGGGCTAATTATCTCCTTTCTGATTAAATGACTATGGACCATTGCCTGATCAGAGAAACATGCAGACTAATTAGCTTTTTTGGAATCTGATTCTTGGCCACCCTGAGTTGAATGGATGGGTCCCAAGTTCAAGTATGTTCTGTTGATTAGGAAGCAGTAAGCCATTGGTTGGCAACTGTTGTAGAGTACTTAATTCAGTTTGATTTATTCTTTACTAAGAAAACGTAGAGTAGCATCAGTTACAAAGTGGTTCATGTGGTTTACTTTGGATAGACAGTGGGCTAAAGCTTTACTTTTAGTTTCATTGGGTCTGTACAGCACAAGTTAGTGTTGTTCGGAGTAATTCTGACATAGATACAGTAAATGTATATCCTTGTTGTTGTTTTGTGTAAAAATATCTACAGAAGTAAATAACTACATGACTAATAATAAATTAATTAAATTTGTGAGTGTATCATTCACAAAGGACAAGAATCTATGTCATGGATGGTCAAGGGACCGAAGTAAGGGCAGATTGATTTATTGTGGGGTGTCTCTTGTAATGGCAGATCACTTAGCTGTGCTCAACTAGGGGGGCCAAATTTTGTGTCCCATCCATTAATTTGTTGTAATGTCTTGCCAGCATGTCTCCATACACATTCGAAGTTGAGGTCATAGAGGGCCACTTATTCTGTTGGCGTGGTTAACAGTTGTGACTCAGCTGGCATTGGCGCCAACCTCTTTGTGACCTTACTGATGGATAAAGCGGTCTGAATGATTACATGAAATGAGAAACAACTGATTTATAATGACACCTAACATTTATTTTGTAATGAAATGTTGAACTGAACTTCAAGATGAGAGCCTTTATTATCTTTCTTTAACCTCACATGGCTAACACATGCACAACCATTTACATGTACCCGAGGTATGTGTCAAAAAATTTCAAAGTCACCGATTTGCTGAGCACTTGCAAAGAGAAAGGAATTTTTCCATGAAATTTGCAGGACATGAAGAAAACAGCACGCACACCTGTCAAAAAAAAAATTACAGTCGGCCCCCTACTTACGAAACCCCCTGGGTACGAAAACTCAAGGTTACGAAAAACGTTTTCCTAAGTTTTCGTCTTCTGTATACGAAAACAACCTCCTCTTATGAAAAGCGCCAAACGCACCATTCAAAAATACAGATGCGCCATTCAAAATTCAAACCATGTGCGAGGTGCTCTCTCAGTGGCTGTCTCCCAACATCCTGCCCCGCTGGCCTCCCATTGGCCAGGAGGCAGCTGAACTGTACACATACTTCCTGTTTATCACACGGGTGAGAGAGGAGAGTTGAACAGGAATGTTGGCTCGTGAGTTATTTTTGAGAGATCATTGCAGTGTTATATTTCGTTATCTATCATGGACCCAGAAAATACTGAAAAGTGGAAATACAGTGACGGAGGCGATTATTTCGGCACAATATTGAAGCAGAAGGAGCATGGAAACAGAGTGCTCCGTGGGACAAGACCTCCGATCTCGCAAGGAAGCAAGTTGATATAGAGTCAGGACCTCTGATCTTTCAAACAGGTACTGTAATTCTGCTTTAAATACGACATCCAGTCCATTTAAACATTTAAAAAGAATTTCTCCGTCAGCTCCGGGCCACGTGTGAACGGAGCCCGCATTCGGCAAAACACACCAGAGAGTTTTGTGTGTGTGTGTGTGTGTGTGTGTGTGTGTGTGTGTGTGTGTGTGTGTGTGAGAGAGACAGATAGAGAGAGACTGCGTACAGAGTCAGTCAGAGATGAAAGGAGGCATTCTTGACTCTCTTTTGAGTTTTTTAATTTACTCTCTTTTAAGTTGTTTAATTCAGTAAATGTTTAATAAATGTGGCGCGCTTCGCAGAATGTGAGCAAAACATGTCTCATCCGGACCTCCGATCCCTCAAGGATACAAGTTAAAGTTGAGTTTGGACCTCTGATCTGTCAAGCAGGGAATGCGCTTTGAATTCCCGGTCTTAAAATACTCTGGCGTGTGGGCGGAGCCCGCATTCAGCGGAGCGCACCGCAATACACATTATTGTGTGTGTGTGTGTGTGTGTGTGTGAGAGAGAGACAGAGACAGTGGTGTGTGTGTGTGTGTGTGTGCATTAATAAAAAATGTTTAATTATGGTTTAATTAATAAATGTTAATAAAGTGTTTAAATGGTTTAATAAATAATTTTATTTTACCTTTAACACATTTCATACATATTTCATACAAAATTGGTTTACTTTTAGCATTTTTAAAGGGTTTATGGGTAGTCTTGGGAGCCTTGGAACGAATCAGACATTTTACATGTAAAATGCACCTCTACTTACGAAATATCCGCGTTACAAAAAAGGCTCTGGAATGGATTAATTTCGTAAGTAGGGGGCCGACTGTATTAGATCAACCAACTTTATCTTAAGAAGTAGACGGTGTAGTTTTATTACCCCTATATTTTGTCAAGAAAGTTTCCAAACTTTATTACAGCAATTAAAAAAAAAAAAAATCAAGATTTTGACTTGTGAGTGGTACATCGACAAGGTGATTATACAACATGACTATTGACCCAGGGATTGCAACGTTGAACCCGAGTTAATGCCACAGCTGTCTGTGACTTGAGGTCCATGGGAGCTAACTGGTTGAGCTACCACTGGAGGGAGGGATGGCATATGCTCACTTCAGTGTCACTCGCAGTGATCGCCAGCCAATCATGGGCATCTGAGATCTCATTCATATGAGGGGCGGATAGCGTGTTCTCTATGAATGTGTTAGACCTGCCTTCCTCAAATACACACAAGCAGCAGTTTAAAAAGACATGGGTGGCTAGCATGGCATATCACAGAGGGGGGGGCGTGTGCATGCTTTCACCTCTCTTTGGTCAGTGGCGGTCATGTGATTGGGAAGGTATTACAGGGATCCCTCACTTTCCGTGGTTAATGGGGACCGAGACCCCCCGACCACTGATTTCTGTGAAGTAGGATCGACCCTCATGACTGACGTATACGTACACATATATGTGTATATAATATCAATAAATATATATTGAATGCTATACATGCTTATAATAACAATTAAACATTCAAAAATAATGCATAAAATATAAATACACACATACAGACATGCACACGTACACACACACACAGATGTGCGGGCACACACCCAGATGCGCACCTCACATAAAAATGTAAGTAATTTTGTTGGGGGGTTTTGGGTTATTTTTTTTTGTTTGTTTGTTTGTTTGTTTGTTTGTTTTTGCATAATTGGAATTGTTTTGTGGCATTTTCCTTAACATTTCCCCCTATTTTTCCTTAATTTTCTTATTTTTAAAAATTTTTCGATGAACATTTTTGTAAAACCTGCGATGAACTGAACCCGCAGAAACTGAAGCTCAAAGTAGCGAGAGATCACTGTATTTGATGGCTGGGAATTGGATACCACTAAATTAGTAAGAAAATGTGGAAAAGAATGCACAATTTTGGCAAAAGATAAAGATCATCCTCACTATCTGTGTTTAATTCAATGCCACCATCCAAATGAGTGATGTTCAGCCCGATAAATGCAACATGTCCTGATCCAGTGATCAGGTATTAACGCCAAACTGGCAAAAACTGCAACGTATTCCCTAGGTCACAGGTGTATACCTATGAGGGACAATTTGAAACAGCCAGTTAGCCTAATAGGCATGTCTTTGGAGGAATCTGGATTACCCAAAGGAAACTTGCACGAGCAAGGGGAGAACATGCAAACTGCTTTCAAACGCCCAAGCCCGGGACCTTCTTGCTGTGAAGTTGACATACTAATCATGAGGCCACTATCTACCCATGGAAATGTTAATACAGTCGGCCCCCTACTTACGAAATTAATCCGTTCCAGAGAATTTTTCGTAACTCGGGAGTTTCTTAATTAGAGGTACATTTTACATGTAAAATGCGTGATTCGTTCCAAGGCTCCCAAGACTACCCCATAAACCCTGTAAAAATGATAAAAGTATACCAATTTTGTATGAAATATGTGTTAAAAGTAAAAGAAAATTATTTATTAAACCATTTAAACATTTTATTAACATATTAAACCATTTTACTTAACATATATTTGTTAATTAAACCATTATTAAACATTTTTATTAACGCACATACACACACCTGTCTCTCTCGCTCTCTCTCTCCCTCTCTCTCTCACACACACACACACAATTGTATACACATTGTATACACATTAAATGTTTATTGTGGTGCTTGAATGCGGGCCCCGCCCACGAGCAGGACGCCGCAGCATTTTAACACCTGGAATTCAAAGGGCATTCCCTGCTTGACAAATCAGAGGTCCAAACTCAACTTTAACTTGATTCCTTGAGGGATTGGAGGTCCAGATGAACCACGTTTTGCTCACATTTGGCGAGCTCACCACATTTATTAAACATTTACTGAGTTAAACAACTTAAAAAACTAAACTAAAAACTAAAGAGTTAAGCCTCCGTTCATCTCTGACTGACTCTGTAGGCAGTCTCTCTCTCTCTCTCTCTCTCTCTCGCTCTCTCTCTCTCACACATACACACAACATGCAGCTGACGGAACAATTTTATTTAAATGTTTATATGGACAGTATGTTGTATTTAAAGCGGAATTACAGTACCTGTTTGAAAGATTAGAGGTCCTTATTCAATATTAACTTGCTTCCTTGAGAGATCGGAGGTCTTGTCCCATGGAGCACTCTGTTTTAGTATCGTGCCGAAATAATCGCCTCCATTACTGTATTTCTGCTTTAAGGTCTCCTTCTGGTTCAATATCATCCAGACTGTGGAGGGTTTTCAGCGATAACGAAATATAACGCTGCATGATCAATCTCAAAACAAGCCAACAGTCAACTCTTCTTCACGTGTGTGACAAATATGAAGTATGGGTACAGGAAGTATGGGTAACGTTCAGCTGCCTCTTGGCCAATGTTCTTCGTAATCCGGAATTTTCGTACCCAGGGGATTTCCTAAAGTAGGGGGCCGACTGTACTACAGCTTCAACCAATGCATCAACACCGTAGTTGCTAAGCACATCATAAATATTTCAAATATTTAAAACTTATTTTGTGATTTAAGGTGAACTGTTCCTTTAAACAGAGACTTTGCATTTTTCAAATGCATCCATATTAGGCAAACCAGTATAAGACACAATTCCAGTGTCTATTATTACACTAGATAATGTAATTAGGCTGCACTTTAAGTTATGTATGAACTTGTGTTTAAAGTAAACATTATTTGGCCAAGCAGAATAAACTATTCATGAAAGTTTGTGGCTTTAAATACTAAATATAAGCCAAAGTCTGCTTCAGTATAAAAGTCTGAGGATAAAGCCAAGGATTCTGCGACACAGTGACCATCTTGAAGTCTTTTATGCTTGAATTAAAAGCATGAAACCCATGGCAGATGTGGTCACTTCACCATGTTGCTCTTTAACTTCAGCTCTAGGGAGAATAGTACTTAAATTTTGAAGAAAGCTTGGAAGGGACCTGTTTCACAATTTTAGAAATGAACTTTCATCTCCAGGGGCTGATTCTAGCTGTGTATTATGTTTCGACTGTGCTACAGCCGGCAAAATCCACTGGGAAAGACTATATTGTGAGACCACCCAGGATCTGGGTTATGGAGGGACTAGTGCAGTGAGAAAGGATTGACCTAATCCTCCTTCATACTTCTTTTCATTGTCTACCTTTTCTGTAGCTTTCTCTTTCATACTGGTATTAATTGTGTCCTGCGGCAAATTCATATGCCGGTTCATTTTTATGTGTGCTACATAAAGCTCCATCTACTCGGGATAGAGCAGCCACGCTATAAAAAAACCCATTCATCCATTTTTCTCAACCTGCTTAATCCTAATTAGGCTGGAGCACATTTCAGACGATTCTGTGCGAGGGCAGAGTACACCCTGGACAGCTTGCCGGGGCTATAAAAAATATTAATTAAAATTCCTCTATCTTGCACAAGCTATTCATTGCTAGTTTCACCTTGAACTGCAAAGTGTTGTAATCAACTGTGAAGTGATGTAATCAAGTTATTATGTGAGACAATTTTTGGTGTCGTGGGGAGGCTGGTGCCCATCTCAGCCGACACTGGGGAAAGACGGGGTACAACCTGGACAGCTTGCCAGATCATCACAGGACCAACACTTACACAGCCATTACACTCACAATTACACCGAGAGGTGCACAACCAATTAGCTTGTTGTGTATTTTTTGTGGGGGTGGGGGTGGGGTGCTTTTTGTTTTCCAGACTGTGGAAGGAAACTGTAGTACCCAGAGGAAACCCATGCAAGCACAGAAATGCCTGAATGCAGGACTCAAACACAAGCCTTCTTGCTGTGAGGCGGAAGTGCTAACCACTACGCCACACTCAAATTTTCAGTTTATGAACCTTTTTAAAAAATTTTTCCCTCAAATTTTCACCATAATTTAGTCGTATCCAATTAACTCCCACTCAAGTATTGCCTTTCCTATTGCACAACAACTACCAACCAGAGAGGGTTGAAAGCATACACATCCCTCCCTCCATGACATGTAATGCTAGCCACCTGCCTCTTTTCGAACTGCTGCGCATGTGTATTTGAGGATGGTCTAACACTCGGAGAGAAAAACGCTATCTGCTCCCTTGTATGAATAAGCTCACAGACACCCATAGTTGGCTGACGATCACTGTGAGTGACAGAGAATTGACCGTATGCCATCCCTCCCTCCTGTGGGAACACGGCCAATTAGTTCCCATGGACTCCCAGTCACGGATGGCTATGACATTAACCTGGATTTCAACTGACGATCTCCAGGTTAATAGTCGAGCACTTTGTCAATGCACCACTTGACAGGCCTAGTTTATGTATTTATATACAGTAGGCCCTCGTTATTCGTGGGTATGTATCTATTACATGCGTTAAAATATGCTTCTTAAACACATTCTATAGACCCGTCTTACTCATTAATACAGTGTTAATGTAGTAAAATGTAGTAATGATTATATATGCTAGATAATTCTGCTTGATTGGTGGATTATTTGTGAATCATTTCTCAATATGATTCATGGTTTGTGTCTCACTCAGCCTCGCGTTGACTCGACTCGATTAAACCTGCTGCCCACATGCCTGAAGCTTTAAAGTTTATGGTGTTAAATCATGACCATCACAAGTAACACCGCAGTAAACATCATCCTGCACATCAAAACCACTCAGCATTGCCAAGGCACACCATTTAACCCACCAATCCAGGTCCCCAGTCCCAGATAATGAAGTTATCTGTGTAGGATCTGGAGGTGTGTGGCTTATATACACATATATACATATATATATATATATATATATATATATATATATATACTTATATATATATATATATATATATATATATATATATATATATATACACACAGTCCGCCTACTACTTACGAAACTCTCCGGGTACGAAAACTTCAGGTTACGAAAAACATTTTCCTAAGTTTTCGTCTTCTTTCTACAAAAACACCCTGTTTTTATGAAAAGCGCCAAAAGTGCCATTCATAAATTCAAACGCGCAATTCAAAATTCAAACCTTGCGCGAGTTGCTCTCTCATTGGCTGTCTCCCAACATCCCGCCCCACTGGCCAGGAGGCAGCTGAACTGTACTCATACTTCCTGTTTGTCACACGTGTGAGAGAAGAGAGTTGAACAGGAATGTTAGCTCGTGAGTTCTTTTTGAGAGATCATTGCAGTGTTCTATTTCATTATCCATCATGGACTTGGAAAATACTGAAAAGCGGAAATACAGTGACTTTGGCGACAATTTCGGCAAAATATTGAAGCAGAAGGAGCATGGAAACAGAGTGCTCTGTGGGACAAGACCTCCGATCTCGCAAGGAAGCAAGTTAATATAGAATCAGGACCTCTGATCTTTCAAACAGGTACTGTAATTCCGCTTTAAATACAGCATCCCGTCCATTTAAACATTTAAATGTAATTGGTCCGTCAGAGACAGACAGAGAGAGAGAGAGAGACAGTGTGTGTGTGTGTGTGTGTGTGTGTGTGTGTGTGTGTGTGTGTGTGTGTGTGTGTGTGTGTGTGTGTGTGCACAAGATGCATGTATGTGTGTGAGAGAGAGAGAGAGATAGAGACAGAGACAGTGTGTGTGTGTGTGTGTGTGAGAGAGGGAGAGAGAGACTGCGTAGAGTCAGTGAGAGATGAAAGGAGGCATTCTTTACTCTCTTTCGAGAGTGCACATTGCAGCTTAATTTTTGTTGTTTAAGTTGTTCAATTCAGTAACTGTTTAATAAATATGGCGCGCTCCACGGAATGTGAGCAAAATGCGGCTCATCTGGACCTCCACTCCCTCAAGGATACAAGTTAAAGTTGAGTTTGGACCTCTGATCTGTCAAACAGGGAGTGCGCTTTGAATGCCCCGTCTTAAAATGGTTGGGCGTCCTGTGTCTGGGCGGAGCCTGCATTCAGCGGCGCGCGCCACAGATGTGTATTATGTGTGTGTGTGTGTGTGTGTTCATAAAAATTGTTAATAATGGTTTAAATTAATAAATATATTAATAAAATGTTTAAATGGTTTAATAAATAATTTTCTTTTACTTTTAACACATATTTCATGCATATTGCATAGAAAATTGGTGTACTTTTATCATTTTTAAAGGGTTTATGGGGTAGTCTTGGGAGCCTTGGAACGAATCAGGCGTTTTACATGTAAAATGCGCCTCTACTTACGAAAACTCCGCGTTACGAAAAAGGCTGTGGAATGGTTTAAATTTCGTACATAGGGGGTCGACTGTATATAAAATGTGTGTGTGTGTGTGTATATGTGTATATATATATATATATATATATATATATATATATATATATATATATATATATACATTCATTCATTTCCTGAACCATTTAATTCTAATTACGGTCACGGGAGGCTGGCGAGGCTGCCTTGGCGAGGGCAGAGTACACCCTGGACAGCTTGCCAGGACAATGACAGCTATGCAGCCTACTCTTTATGAAAGTCAGTTCTTTTACAGCCTCTCACCATAAAGTGAGAGACATTGCCTTTGATAACCCAGTTAGACACACACAGAGCGAGAGAGAGACTGAAAGAATAAAGAAAAGTGATGTATGATTAGAGAAATATTTCTACTGTAGTGCTCCATATTGTAATTGGCAAATATTGCAATTGTACTAAAACATTTTATTAAGTCTGTCAGGCGAACAGTTAAAAATTTTTAAAAGTAATCTTTAATCCTTTTTTATTCAATAACGCAATGCTACTCAGTCCTTCTGCAACAGCAGTGGTTACCAGACACAAACATGTCTAGACTGAAATTACAGTGGGTGTGTATTTTTATACTCCCCTCTCCTCCAAAAAACAAAAAAAAAACAACCCAAAACCCTGCTTTTGGCATAAAATTATAAAGACATACAATAATAGATTACCTACAGCTAATTTGTTTTCATTTGTATCTTAGTTCTCTCTAGATAGTACTGACTAAATCCCTGGTTTGTCTCTGCATGTCTGAAAGATGGTTGGCTAATTTTTAAAAAGCTGTCTGCTTCCCCAGTGAACGCATTTTTACCCCCTGGAGAGAGAATCTGTGTATGTCATCATGACCTGGCCACCAATCAACATGGTCTCAGGTCACTTCTGGAATACAAATCTACACACACACACACACACACACACACACACACACACCATAGTCATGGAGATTTACAAGCCAGCGAAACAGGAGGATCTGTGTGTCATTTATGCTTTCAGATGTAAAAGAGTGGATCCATCTGCCCATGCTGATTGATGGATCTGCAAGATGGCCACTCATCATAAAACTATGTATAAGTGTTTTGCTCGCACCCATGAATTCACCCAGAGCTGCGAGAAATAAAGACTGGAATATTCATTACATGCAAAGTCGTTTATGAGACAGCTCATTATGAAATTTTAACATGAAAATCTGACACTAATTTAACCTTCGAAGAAAAGGAACATGAGGTAGGTCTACAGCTGCATGAATGTTTTCCTCATACACTCCTGTGACCAGAATATGGCAGAGCAGCAGGGAATTTGATGGGCTGTTGGGCTTGGTGTTATGAATGCCTCACTAATTCCTCCAGACTGATTCTGATTCCTTACCGAAAGACCTTGAGGAGCCAGGTGCAATAATAAAGATATTTCCTGTACATAAAGGCATATCACATTTAAGCCCTCATTTCCTCACCAGGATCATCTACCAAAACCCTGCAAATGGAGCAATTTATTATGGATTTGTAGAGACAGTGACTATTCCTTGACAAGTTAGGTTTGGGGAGAGGTTTCTCACCTTATATTATAAAGATTTTCTATGTATGTATGGATGGTGGTTCAGTGGTTAACGTGCTGGGTTCGTGATCAGAAGGTCCCCAGTACCATCAACCTGCCACCATCGGGCTGTCAAGCAATGCCCTTAACCTTGCCACATTGTATAAGAATGATAAATGTATGTCGCTCTGGATGAGGCAAATGCCACACGTGTAAATGGAGAAACAGACTGGACAGAAAGCCAGGAACATTCATTTATTTACCAGACCAGTTAATCCTACAAGGGATGCAGCTCATCAGTCCATCCCAGGGCCAACACACGCAACTATTCATACTCACACTAACACCTATTGGTAACTTGAACCAGCCAATGAGCCTGAAGTGTATGCTTTTAAACTGTGGGAGGAAACCCACACAAGCTCAGGAGAACATACAAACTACACATAGAAGGGCACCAATTCGAGCCCGGGACTCGGACTCGGGACCGTCTTGCTGTGAGGTGGACGTGCTAACCATTACTCCACCGTGCCACTTCTCAGCCCAGGAACACGCTTTCATTCATTTACTAACCTGCCTAATCCTTAGTAGTCGGGGCCGGTGGTGTAGTGGTTAGGGTGCTGCACTCATGATCGGGAGGTTGTGAGTTCGAATCCCACTGAGTCCCTCACTGTGCTAAGACCCCTAGGCAAGGTCTCAACCACAAGTGTGCCTCTGTTCGCCCAGCAGTATAAATGGGTACCAGTAACAATATACTGGGAAGGTAACCTGCGATGGACTAGAGTCCCATCCAGGAGGAGTCGAACTCCTGGTCACTTCACGCTACGGAAACCGGGGATAAGCACCAGCCTGATGAGCCGCTAGGCTCGGGTGTAAAAACCCAACAGACTTTACCTAATCCTTAGTAGGGATATGGGGAGGATGGCACCTATCGCAGCCAACTTTGGGCGAAGGCTGGGTACTCCGTGAACAGCTCACCAGACCATTCCAGACCATCGTCAGCACACATACAACTATTCGCATTCATACTCACACCGAGGGGCAATTTTGAACTGCCATTCAGTCTCTTGTGCATGTTTTTGGAATGTGGGAAGAAACCGGAGTCCCTTGAGGAAACCATTGTAAGGACAGGGAGATCATGCAGCCTCTACACAGAAACAAAAAATTTGAGAACCAGTTGAAAGTAGAGAATTAGTTGAAGATTGATGATTATTGTGGACCTAGAGACCTCATCTCACGCCATTGGTGTTGATGAGATCCAGCCAAGCAATCACTGCATACTACATATGTTTGCTCTCTGTCTCTCTTTAATCAGCCACATCTGCTGATAGCATGACTTTCAGTGTTTATAATGACCAATCATGAAGCACCATACATGCCACTTAATGTCTTCTCTTTGAACAGTTTAATGAGACATTCAAGATAAAAGTGACAATTGATCAACACCAAATTGCGCTGAGAAGATATATGTGGAAATGTCCTCCAGATCTATCTATCTATCTAAAGAAAGCTTTGGTGAACATGTTGAATGTTAATTGAGTATTTGATGTCATCCTGAAATGCAGACTGAAATGATTATACATGATCAGTTCACCAGACTGTACTTCACAGTAAAAGCTATGGTTTACATTACCTTTGGTATATTGTAGCATGTGTTGATCAAAGCTTAATTAGTAATAATAAGTGTTAACTACTCTTCCTTCTGTGTCATACTTTCTTTCTCTCTCTCCAGACTCAGATCTGAGCATGAGGACACATAGCACCCCGAGTCCTGCGCTCATCCTGACCCTCAGTCCGACTCATCATTCTCCTCAAACTCCTCCCAATGGCCATGACTCTCCATCCTCATCCAAATCTCCATCTCCATCCCCCACCATTCATCGAGAAACTGTCGCTATAGTCCATGCTCCTCCAGGAACTTGTAAAAAAGCCTCCAAATCTCACTCCACTGCACTCATTGAATTTCTTCCGGACCCTGTCATATTGCAGATCTTTGCTCACCTGGCCACGCCTCAGCTGTGTCGCTGTGCCCGTGTGTGCCGACGCTGGTACAGTCTGGCCTGGGACCCACGTCTCTGGAGAACCATCCGACTAAGTGGAGAGTCGCTCCATGCTGACAGAGCCTTGAAGGTCCTTACTCAGCGCCTGTGTCAGGACACCCCCAATGTCTGTCTCACCTTGGAGATGGTGGTTGCTAGCAGATGCCCTCGGTTATCTGATCGAGGCCTGCGCGTCCTAGCTCAGTGCTGTCCCGAGTTACGACACCTGGAGGTGGCAGGCTGTTATAATATTTCTAACGAGGCGGTATTTGATGTCGTGTCTCGCTGTCCTAATCTTGAGCACCTTGATGTCTCAGGTGAGTAAAGCAGCTGGATTTCCGAAGTGAGTCCTAATATTAACAATAAGGATATCAATACATTATCACAACAACTCATAGCTTTGGAGTCAGCTGATATTGTTGAGTTTTTCTTTGTATGGGATTTGAGCTTCATGGTGGTGTAGTGATTAACCAGTCCGCCTCACAGCAAGACAGTCCTGGTTTCGAGTCTTAGGCTCTGTGTGGGGTATGCATGTTCTCTTAGTTGAGGAAACCGGAATACTGTACCTGGAGGAAGGAAGCCCACACAAGCACACTCAAAACACATATACTGTACATTAGGCGAAGTGACTGTCTCAGATTGCCCCTAAGTGTCACTGTAAGTGTGAATGGTCATGTGTGTTGCTCTGTGATGGACTGGTGAGCTGTTCAAGGTCTCCTACCCTACCTTCATCTTCGGCTGAGATTGGCTCCAGCCTCCCCGCATCCCTTGTAGCAGTGATCTCCAACCTTTTCGGTACAAGGGACCAGTTTTATGTATGAAAATGTTTACGCGGACCAGTTAGCCTCTACTCTGTAGTCTTGTTTTGGTGGCTGTCACCGCAGAAAACCCCGCCTCACAAAGATATGGGGTTGGAAACAGAAGAAGGGCTTTCAGTGCTTCTGTGGCAATGTCAAAAACAGTTGTTTTTCAAAATAAGATTCAAAAGCTCTAATTAAAAAAAAAAACCTATAATTTGTACCATGAAAGATTTTGTTTGCGGACCGGTATCAAATGATCCACGGACTGTGATGGGTGTCAGGTGGTTTGACAAATTAATGAATGAATGACTGGAGGCGTGAATACACATTCACTGACCTCTTGAATGAATGAATGTGTGGGCTTTATCAAGGTTCCCTGGTTTCCTCGTGCCGCTAAAGAAACGTGCCAGCAGGTCACCTGGTTATGCTAAACTGTCTCAAGATGTGAATCTGTGTTTTATTCTTTGTGAATAGTGCCCCGGGATGGACTAATGTCCTATCCAGAATGTATTCTTACCTCATGCCACTCCAGAACTACCATGAGCTGACAAGGAGAGCATTTACTGAAGCTCCTTTTTTCTTCTTCTTTTCCTTTTGGCTGTTCCCCTCAGGGGTCGCCACAGCGAATCATCTGCCTCCATCTCTCCCTATCCTCTGCATCTTCTTCTCTTACACCAACTACCTTCATGTCCTCCTTCACCACATCCATAAATCTTCTCTTTGGTCTTCCTCTTGGCCTTCTGCCTGGTAGTTCCAACCTCAGCATCCAATACTACCAATATACTCACTATCCCTCCTCTGTACATGTCCAAACCATCTCAATCTAGCCTCTCTGACCTTGTCTTCAAAACATCTTACATGTGCTATCCCTCTGATGTCCTCATTCCTGATCCTGTCCATCCTCATTACTCCCAAAGAGAACCTCAACATTTTCATCTCTGCTACCTCCAGCTCTGCCTCCTGTCTTTTCCTCAGCGCCATTGTTTCTAACCCATACAACATCGCTGGCCTCATCACCGTCTTGTACACTTTTCCTTTCATTCTTGCCGATACCTTCCTATCACACATCACACCGGACACTTTTCTCCAACCATTCCAACCTGCCTGCACACGCTTCTTCACCTCTTGCTCATTTGACTTTGTTGTAATAATAAAAAAGATTCATTCATTTTCTGAACCGATTAATCCTAATTGGGGTCGTAAGGAATCTGGAACCCATGTCAGCTGACTCTGGGTGAGGGCAGAGTACAAGCTGAATGAATTAAATAAAATGTTTAAACCTCCCCCACACTTTTTTTTTTTTTTGAGGAACTACATGTATTTCGTGTTGTGTAATAGTTCAACATGTGGTGTGGATGATTCACTAACATGGCTTTGTCGACACGCTGAACTTATCAACATATAATCTATATTTCATGGTGCCGAATCGCTGCCATCATCCATCATGCTCTACACCAGGGATCACCAACGTGGTGCCCGTGGGCACCAGGTAGCCCGCAAGGACACTATAAGTTGCCCGCGGACCTGTTCACTGCTAGTTTTAGGACAGGCCCACAGCTCCATAGCGCCACTCTCCATTGAGCTGCATCTAATTTTTTTGAATATATTTTAAATCAAATCAATATCTTCACATAGATAAATATCATTAATTATTAATGATAACATATAATTAAAGGTAAATTGAGCAAATTTGTAATTTCAGAGGTGTGTTTTGACCTGGTAGCCCTTCGCATTAATTGGTACCCAAGAAGTAGCTCTCGGTTTCAAAAAGGTCGGTGACCCCTGCTCTACACTGTTGGATTTTCTGTGAGAGTAATTCATAGCAGTGCTGCTTTGTGCAGAAAGCTGGGAAAAGCATTAAAGAATTTGGGAATTACTGCCAGTCTTACAGTTCCCTCTGGGAGAAGGAGAGGTCTGCTGAGCCCTGAGAGTCTCTACCTCAAGGAGAAAGGCTGGTCTGCTGCTTTCATTAATGCAATGACAACACTCAAAAAAATTCCTTGGTGGCCAAAGCTATTGGTGCACCATTCAGAAACGGAAGTCAGCTCTTTGTCGTAAGAATAGGTTTTGTTAGTTGTGGTTATGAATGTTGAGAGTGAGAAAAGAAAGATGCCATATCACTTTAAACTAAATGAAAACAGACACTGAAATGGTTCCTTTGATATTAAACGTTGCCCTGTGAGTTTTTTTTCTACCTTTTTGTGTTTTTTTTTTCCCTCCCCTACTCCCAAAAGCAGAAATAAAACATGAGTCAATTTAAAAATACCACAAACGTCTTTTTAGTCCTTGAATTAGAATCTAAATTATAACATCGACTGAGAATGTCAAAAAGAATGTCAAAGCAATATGGTGGCCACATTAAACAGTGTGGGCGCTTACTTGTACATCAGACATTCTGTCCATCACAGTAACACTAGCCAATCATAGAAGTCTGAAAACTCATTTAATGTAGACGTGAGTAGGTGCAACATCCCTCAGAGTGTTTTGTGAAATTAAAAAGCTATACAGAGATCCCTCACTTTCCACGGTTAATTGGGACCAACACTCCGCAACTGCTGATTTCCGTGAAGTAGGATCGACTCCCCCTGACTGATGTATACGTACATGTATATGTTTATATAATATCAATAAATACATATTCAACACTATAAGTGCTTATAATAACAATTACACATTCAAAAATAATGCATAAGATGTCAATCAAATATAAATACACACACATACAGACGCACGCGCACACACACACTGAGATGCGCACCTCATATAAAGTGTAAGTAGTTTTGATGGGAGGTTTTGGGTTGTTGTTTTTTTTTGGGGGGAGGGGGATTTTTTTGCATAATTGGCAGCATTTTCCTTAACTTTCCCCCTATTTTTCCTTAATTTTCAAATTTTTCTATGAATATTTTTGAAAAGCCCGCAATGCACTGAAGCCGCAGAAACTGAAGCATGAAGTATCGAGGGAACATTGTATATTTTTTTGTAAATCAGTCATTCATAAAGTGTAGGCCATTGGATAGCCGTCAGCATGTTTCTGCCCTGCGATGGCCTGGGGAGCTGATCAGGCTGTACTTTGCCCTTGCCCAGAGTTGACTGTGATGGGTGCCAGCCTCCCTGTGACTCTAATTAGGATTCAGCATTTCAGAAAATGAATGAGTAATTGAATTTTGAAATTCGGTTCAGTTCATTTTCTGTAACCGCTTAATCCTAATTAGGGTCCCGGGGATGCTGTCACCCATCCCAGCCAACTCTGGGCAAGGGCAGAGTACACCCTGGACGGCTCGCCAGGCCATCGCAGGGCGGAAACATGCCGACAGCTTTGCAGCTACTCTTGCCAAAAGTCAGCAATGGTTCTTTTTCATGAACCTCACACCATAGACAGTGAGAGACATGGCCGGCCTCTGATAACCCAGTTAGCTGCACTGGCGGGGTGGGGGTGGGGTGAATTTTGAAATCATTCATTAATTTCTCAAACCGCTTTTTCCTACTGGGTGGTGGCAAGACCGGAGCCTCTCTCAGCTGACTATGGGAGAAGACGGGGTACACCCTGAACAGCCCAGCATTTCATCACAAGGCCAACATCCACACAACTATTCACATTCACATCCACACCGAGGGGATATTTACATATTCTGCTCCTACATAGTAGTTTATTCCCACAACAAAATCAAAAATAATTTTTGGCTGGATATTAGATATTGAAGTATTGCAATGTGATGTGTTAGAAAACTCAGAGTGGGCACCAGGAATGATGGACCTGGAGATTTTAAGATAAAATACTCACAGTGTGTGTCTATTTTCCTCAGGCTGCCCTAAAGTGACTTGTATAAATCTGACGCAGGAGAGTTCACTGCCTCTCTCTCCAGTCAATGGACAGCAGATTGGTCTGCGCTATCTGGATATGACAGACTGCATATCTCTGGAGGATGAAGGCCTGCGTGCCATTGTGCTTCACTGCCCGCTCCTCACCCATCTGTATCTACGCCGCTGCACCCGACTGACGGATGAAGCCTTGCGCCAGCTGACTCTCCATTGCCCTGCTTTGCGTCAGCTCAGTCTGAGCGATTGCTATTTACTGGGTGATTTCGGCTTGCGCGAGGTAGCCCGAATGGAGGGCCAGCTCCGCCATCTGAGTGTGGCACACTGCAGCCGCATCACTGACGTAGGACTGCGCTATGTGGCACGGTACTCGCCACGCCTGCGCTACCTAAATGCTCGGGGTTGTGAGGGCATCACAGATCAGGGCTTAGCCCATCTTGCTCATGGCTGCCCTAAGCTGCGAGCACTGGACGTGGGCCGATGCCCGTTGGTTTCAGACATGGGACTTGAAATGTTGGCACATTGCTGCGCTGGGCTCAGAAGGCTCAGTCTTAAAGGATGTGAGAGTGTAACTGGTAGAGGGTTGAAGGCATTAGCTACAGGATGTCCTGAGCTGCAGATGCTTAACGTTCAGGAGTGTGAGGTGCCCGCAGAGGCTCTGCGACTGATACGACGCCACCATAGACGCTGCGTGATCGAACACACCAACCCTGCTTTTTACTGAGAAAATGTGGGTCCTTTGACAAGCGGTTTATTTATTTACTGCAGCTTGATGATTTGGTCGCTGTTGAGTGTGAATGAAGCTTAAGATGACAAGGTGTGCAATATATTTGTAAAAATTGTTACCTTGCCACTACCTGAAGTCTGTAATAGTATTTATCAGCTAAATAAATGACTTGTATTCTATCGATTCTTTATTACGTCTGCTGGCTTTTGAATGATGATGTCTCCAGAAGCTTTAACTGAAGTTATACATCTGGAACATCTGTGGCATTACCACTGTCCAAAGGTACTTTGCTTTATTTTGTTCTAAAACATTTGCATTTTAATGTATTTTCAAACTTTTTCCATATTTCTTCTATGATGTTTGTAAATATACTATTTTATGTGGATACTTGCACTTTAAAATTCATATATGGTGATAGCATTTCTAAAAATCACTTTAATTGTGTTTTGAAAGGGCCAGATACACTTTTATGATATTTCATATGAAGTTAAAAAACAAAAAGAACAGACCACAGGGGTCCAGATGATCCTGCGAGACTATATGATAATGTTTTCCCAAAATTAAAAGTCAAAATATTCTTCCTCACTCATTTGCTGAACCGCTTAATCCTTCCAGGGCCGCTGATACTGGGAAGCACCGCAGGGCCGCCGTACACACAACTATTCGCTATTACATCCACACCAATTTGGAAGTTTGGCACAGGCACTCAGTCTGCTCTGCATGTCTTTGGATTGTGGGAGAAAACTGGAGAACCTGGAGGAACCCACGCAAGCACTGGGGGAACATTTAACTCTGCACAGAAACACCTGAGCCATTCACTTAAAGTTTGGGACTGACTTGCTATGAGGCAAATGTGCTAACCACTAAACCACCACGCTGCTCAGGTCAAAGGACATTTATATATACCGGTGTGTGTGTGTGTATATATATATATATATATATATATATATATATCGCTGCAGCCTCTGCTGTTAAGCGGTGCCTGTACCGGTCCGTCGTGGTGAAAAAGGAGCTGAGCCGCAAGGCAAAGTTCTCAATTTACCAGTCGATCTACGTTCCAACCCTCACCTATGGTCACGAGCTTTGGGTAATGACCGAAAGAACAAGATCACGGATACAAGCGGCTGAAATGAGCTTCCTTCGCCGGGTGGCGGGGTTCTCCCTTAGAGATAGGGTGAGAAGCTCCGCCATCCGGGGAGAGCTCGGAGTAGATTCGCTGCTCCTCCGCATTGAGAGGGGCCAGTTGAGGTGGCTCGGGCATCTAGTCAGAATGCCCCCCGGACGCCTCCCTGGTGTGGTGTTTCGGGCATGTCCAACCGGGAAGAGACCCCGGGGTCGACTTAGAACACGCTGGAGGGACTATGTCTCTTGGCTTGTCTGGGACCGCCTCGGTGTCCCCCCGGGAGAGTTGGAGGAATTGGCTCGGGAGAGGGACGTCTGGACCTCTTTGCTAAGGTTGCTGCCCCCGCGACCCGACCCTGGACTAAGCGGAAGAAGATGATGATGATGATATATATATATATATATATATTCATTTTCTAAGACACTTAATCCTAATTAGGGTTGCGGGGAGGCTGGCACCCATCTCAGCCGACTCTGGGTGAGAGCGGAATATCCCCTTGACAGCTTGCCAGGCCATTGCAGGGCCAAAACTCACACCCACACTAATGGGTGATTTGGAACAGCCAATTAACCTACTGTACATTCTTTTCGATTGTGGGAGGAAACCGGAATACCTTTGAAAACCCATGCTATATATATATATATATATATATATATATATATATATATATATATATATATATATATAAAATTATATATACTAGTGAATATAATTTTATGAGTAGATCCTTCTGTAAGAGAGTGCTCAATACTTTTTCGTAGAGCAAATATAAGTAAAAATAAAAGGACAGGACAAAGAAATAGAAAGTCAGTAGAATAGTTTCAATAGAATTTCAATAGAAAGTCTTTGTCCTGTCCTTTTATTTTTACTTATATATATTTTTTTACTTATATATATCCAATTAACCGTGGAAAGTGAGGGATCCCTGTGTGTGTGTGTTTGTGTATGTATGTGTATATATATATATATATACACACACACACACACACACACACACACACACACACATATATATATATATATATATATATATATATATATATATATATATATATGTTTCAAAGTTATTGCATTAACAGGAATTGTCAAGTCCAATATATAAAAACAACTCTTCTAACCTTGAACCAAGGTCAAGTAGCCCATATGCCAAATTATTTGTCCCTGAAGGGGACCCAAACACCAAGTACAGTGATCCTATTTTAATTCCTTTCTATGTTATTGCACTAAACAATATGGATGGACGGAATCCATTTCTGTAGCTTCTATTCTGCTCAGTTTTGGTGACGGCAGATGCTCAAACATTACACATGACCTTCTGACTTTTTCAAGATCATTCTGAACCTCTCATTTGTCCCTTCGAATCAAAGGAGCTCAATGAGGGCGTTCACTTTAGGCATGATATATGTAACTAACCTTTGTTCGGATCGATTTATCTATTCATGCTCCTTACATGTGACATGTAAATTAGTATGGAAATCTCGAGAAAATTCAAAATGACATCTGGCCAGCAACCCTAAGATAAACTGTCAAGTTGATCTATAAAAAAATGTCAAACTATAGACATTATTCAATAAACAGCCAAATATTTTAAGTCTCTTGATATTAATTTAAAATTAGTATTAAATATTAGTAACTGACATTACTGTATATCACCGTGCTATTTCGAGTAGTTACATGCGACTAGATAAAATGACATATTGTTATGTGAGATGTAGTTGGGAATGTCATATTCATGTATAAGAAGGAACATTTCAGTCAAACTGGTGCCTTGATTGCTTTTTAAAAAGCAGCCTAAATTAATATTGATAATCATTGCAAAGTCCTCAGGACAAAAAACCCCACCAGTCCCTTCTCATTTCCACATTCTTTTGAATTCAATGTAGAATAGGTTCACCACCATCTTCTGCATGCACCAATATCTGTTATCTGTTTGCATATGTAAATATATATGAATGGTACTGCATGGTAGTGATGTCACAAGCTGAAACAGTCTATATATTAGTTTACATATATAAATATAAATGTTTACATTTTTCAAAATCTAATTAAAACTTGTACAGTAACTTCCGTTTTTTTTTTTTTTTTTTTTTTTTTTTTAAATACAGTAATATGTGCCCACTGTAATTATTGCAATAAAAGTGCTTGGCTATATTTTGTTCAATAAAGGTGTTGGTTGAAGGAAATGATGAACGATACAACAAAGTACTGCTGCTACAAATAAACAGCTACTTATTTAACATACTTTAAATGTTGGACTTTTATTCCAAATGTGCTGATGACATTAATTATCCATTCATTCTTTTTCTGAACCGCTTAATCCTAATTAAGGAGTGGATTAGACTCTGGGCGAGGGCAGAGTACACCCTGGATGGCTTGCCAGGCCATCACAGGGCAGAATCATGCTGACGGCCATGCAGCTACTCTTGAATCTAGTCAGCAATGGTTCTTTTACAGCCGCTCACCAACCTCAATGAAAGACATAGAAGACCATTGATAACCCAGTTAGCTGCACTGGAGGGAAGAGCAGTGACATCCATTGACATTGGGACTTGAACCCCCAACCTTGAGATCGGTAATCCAGCACCTTACCAACGGGCCACCTCTATAAATGAGACATGGGGATAATTTTATACACGTATAGGGTTGAGGAATCAAGAAATAACTCCGTATCCAATGCTCACTTTGAATAGACAACAGTTCAAATTGTGCAACTGCTTAATCCTAATTAGTGGGGCGGGTGGTGTAGTGGTTAGGGTGCTGGGCTCACGATCGGGAGGTTGTGTGTTCAAATCCCAATGAGACCCCCACTGTGCTAAGATCCCTGGGCAAGGTCTTAACCACAAGTGTGCCTCTGTTCACCCAGCAGTATAAATAGGTACCAGTAAAATATACTGGGAAGTTAACCTGCGATGGACTAGCGTCCCATCCAGGAGGAGTTGAACTCCTAGTCGCATCACGCTACAGAATCCGGGGATAAGCAGCGGTCCGATGAGGCAGTAGGCTCAGGTATAAAAAGCCCAACTAATCTCACAATGGAGAAATTCACTGTTACAGGCTCTTAATCCTAATTAAGGTCACGGGGAGGCTGGCGCTTATCCAAGCCGAATCCGGGCGAGGACAGAGTACACCCTGGACAGCTCGCCAGGCCATCACAGGGCGGAAACACGCTGATGGCTATGCAGCTACTGTTGTTGAAAGTCAGCAATGGTTCTTTTACATGAACCTCTGACCATAGACAGTGAGAGACATGGCCGGCCTTTGATAACCCAGTTAGCTGCACTGTGGGGGACAGTGACAACCTTGTGGAGAGTGGGACTTGAACCCCTAACCTTTGGATCAGCGCTCCAGCGCTCTAGGCCACCACTGCCACTAGAGAACGTTTCTAATGCAAAATCACAAAGACAATGCTGCCCCCTATTGGTTTAAATTGACACAGAATTTATTTCTAAATGCCTGAGTTTTAAACCTTGGCTTGGCAAGGGTGTTTCTGCGTAGTTTGTATGTTCTCCTTTAGCTTGAATGGGTTTCCTTCCACAGTCCAAAGTCGTGCATATTAAGCTGAATAGATATTTTTGATTGCATCTGAAAGTGGCAATGTCACTGCCGACTCCGGGAGAGGGCACAGTACACCCTGAACAGCTTTCCAAGCTATGCATATATTAATTGGAGGAATTAAAAGAAGCTCTGGTCACTCAAAGCTGACTAACACAGACCAACACAAGGCCTTTGCTGTATAGTGCATTCCTCAAAATCATAATACGTAAATTCTACAAAACTACACATTACGTGAAAGACCACTAAAAACAGGAACTTTAAGAAGTTATAAAGGAATAACTAAATAAAAGGAAAAATTTATGAAAGCCTGAAAAGCTGTTTTGAAAAGACGACAGACGTGCTATTCTCTTCCTCGTTTGAGCCTCATCATAATATGGGTTTTATCTCATGGGAGTCACATTATCCTACTTCCTCTAATTGTGTAATGTAAATTCATTTTACAGGCCCAGATGTTAAATAGTGTTCCACTCTGATTTTCCTAAAGGCACTCATGATTAAATAACTTCCAATGTTGTTTTGTAAACACTAGAACGTTTCATATTACCTCAATGGTGCCTTCAAAATAGTACTGTACATCAAAACATCTAAACCAGTGGTTCTTAACCTTGTTGGCAGTACTGAACCCCACCAGTTTCATATGCCTATTCACCGTACCCTTCTTTATTGAAAAATAAAATGTGATTTTTTTTTTTCAAATTCAAGATATAGGTACTGTATATGTTTTTACTGGGGCACCAAAATGAACCGTGCATTAAAATCACTGTGTACAAAGAACAAAACCAATAGAATGCATGAACCCCACCCATCAAATTACTTACATTTTTATGTGAGGTGTGCATCTGTGTGTGTGCGCGTGCCACGTCTGTATGTGTGTGTGTATTTATATTTTATTTACATCTTATGCATTATTTTTGAATGTTTAATTGTTATTATAAGCATTTATAGCGTTGAGTATGTATTTATTGATATTATATACATCTCTCATATACACATATGCGTCAATCAGCGGGGGGTTGATCCTACTTTGCAAATCATTCAGATAGGACGCTGACTAGCATCACATTCTGTTATATATGTGAATCCATGTTCGTCCGAGCACTTTCTTTTTTGCTCAACATAGTATGGATTAAACCAGGGGTGTCAAACTCGGGCCAGAAAGGGCCATGTGGCTGCAGGTTTTTGTTTTAACCAAGCAGCAGCACACCTGACTTTGCTCATTTAATCAACTGAGCTGAGTGTTCAGGCAGTTGATTGGTCAGTCTCTGTACAGAGCACACAGATTGACCAATCAGCTGCCTGAACACTCAGATGAGTTGATTAAATGAGCAAAGTCAGGTGTGCTGCTGCTTGGTTGAAACAAAAACCTGCAGCCACATGGCCCTTTCTGGCACTGACACCCCTGGATTAAACCATTAAGAAAGAAATCACACGACGTACCTTCACAACAGTCATAATTCGACTACTGAGCACACCAAATGCCGCCAAGCAATGCAGCCAGTGATAGCCAAGCGGGACGTGTCATCATGACTATGAGTTGAGTGTGTGTCTTGACCTCCGCCGAACCCCTGAGATCGAACCCAGGTTAAGAACCACTGATCTAAACCTTAGTAGGAAGTCCATTGTGTGATTTCAAATTTTCTTGCGAATGTAGTACTGAAAATGGTCACAGAGAGCAGGTGTCTTTTAAAAGAAGCATTGCCACACCAATTCTCACATCATCTCAGATGTCTGTTACTCATACCATGTGTTATACTGCGTGAACTGTTTTTCTACAAAATTGACAGTTAAGTACCAACAGGAATGTACATATATAGTAACTATGCACCTTCATATAGGTATTTATTTATCCAATGAGAAATAAACGAGACTCAATTTTACTCGACACAAAATTAGAAGCACAGGCAGAGTACAAACCTTCACCAAGCCAAAAGAATACAAGAGAAAGTACAGCAAGTTCTGATGTCCTTACTGTTTAAAAAAAAACCTCCAAAAAATATTACAATGTGAAAGAATACAGAAAAATTCCTGGATCCAGAATTTCATCCATATCATTTCCAAAAGTTAATGAAGTGCCACTTGAACCGTAGTACAATTTTCCAAAAAAATCAATCAATCAATCAATCAATAAATCAATATAAAGTATTCTGTCCATAACTTATCTTAAGGAGGAGATGGCCCAGTGGTAAAGTGCTGGATTACTGATCCTACGTTTTGGGGGGGTTCAAGCTGAACTCTCAACAGAATGTCACGGCTGTCCCCCCAGCAGCTCTAACTGGGTTATCAAAGGCCAGCCAATTTCTATCACTGTCTATGGTGGGAGGCATGTATAAGAACCGTTGCTGACTTTTTTGTAAAAAGTAGGCTGCATAGCCTGGTCTGGCGAGCTGTCCAGGGTATACTCTGCCCTCGCCCAGAGTCGGCTGTGATGGGTACCTACCTCCCCGCGACTCTAATTAGGATTAAGTGGTTCAGAAAATGGATGAATAAACTTAACATAAGTTACTAACAAAAAAAAATTGATCCGATGGATAAACTTGTTAGCAGAAGTGATAAAACTACTGTATTGTGAACCCAAATAAAACTACAGTTACATCATCATGATTTCATGATGATGTCATAGATATTAATTTTAAGTACAGTATCTTTTATTAAAATTAAAATCCAGCATCATCAAAGATTAATAAGCTTTTTACTATATTTTGAGTCATGGTCAGAGTGTCGGGCAGTGGTGGTCTAGTGGTATAGGGCGGTGGATCGCTGATCCAAAGGTTGGGGGTTCGAGTCCCACTCTCCACAAGGTTGTCACTGTCCCCCTCAGAGTGGCTAACTGGGTTATCAAAGGTGGGCCATGTCTCTCACTGTCTATGGTGTGAGGCATGTAAAAGAACCATTTTTCGTAACCATTTTTCATACTTTCGTAAAAAGTAGGCTGCAAAGCTGTCAGCGTGTTTCTGTCCTTTGCTAAAAAGGGTTGTGACAGGAAAGGCATCCGACGTAAAAACCTATGCCAAATCAAACGTGCGAATCAGATGATATGCTGTGGCGACTCTCGAGTAAAAGGAAAAAAGCTGAAAGGAAGACAGACTGTGTCAGAGTCAATATGGAGGTAATTTTGCATTAATTGTTACAGTGTATACTTTGTGAACTCACTATTTCTCTTTATGATTATCAGAACTCATAAAAGTGCCAGAAACTTGTAACCCACTGCCAATCACTGAATCAGTAATGAACATGACTAACATCTCAAAGTTAAATATAATGGCACCAGTCAGACAAAGAGTCTGGTATAGTTGGTTACTCATATACTGCATATGAAAGCAGTTCAAATTGTTCTAAATTTTAAATATAAACTTAAGTTTGATTATTTGTGGTTGTTTAGAGTGAGAGGATGCCAGAGGAATGGAGGAGAAGTGTGCTGGTGCCCATTTTTAAGAACAAGAGAGATGTGCAGAGTTGTGGCAACTACAGAGGGATAAATTTGATGAGCCATACGATGAAGTTATGGGAAAGAAGAGTGGAAGCTAGACTAAGGGCAGAGGTCAGCATTTGTGAACAACAGTTTGGTTTCATGCCAAGAAAGAGCACCACAGATGCAGTGTTTGCCTTGAGGATGTTAATAAAGAAGTACAGAGAAGGTCAGAAGGAGCTGCATTGTGCCTTTGTGGATCTGGAGAAAGCATATGACAGGGTGCCGAGAGAGGAACTGTGGTGTTGCATGAGGAAGTCTGGAGTGGCAGAGAAGTATGTAAGAGTGGTGCAGGACATGTATGAGAGATGTAAGACAGTGGTGAGGTGTGCTGTCGGTGTGACACAAGAGTTCAAGGTGGAGGTGGGACTGCATCAAGAGTCAGCTCTGAGCCATTTCTTGTTCACTATGGTGATGGACAGGCTGACAGAAGGCACCTGGGCTTGAACCCCAACATCAGGATCAGCGATACAGTACCTTGACCATCAGGCCACCACTGTCCTGTGTAATTATATATAAAAATATTTACAAGAGATTTTTTTATATATATATATATATATATATATATATATATATATATATATATATATATATATATATATATAACTTAACAATAAACTGGACTGGTCCCACAACACCAACGCCCTGTACAAGAAGGGCCAGAGTCGCCTCCACCTTCTGAGGAGACTTAGGTCCTTCGGAGTATGCAGACCTCTGCTCAGGACTTTTTATGACTCTGTGGTAGCCTCTACAATCCTCTACGCTGCCATCTGCTGGGCCCCGGGCAGCACAGAGCGGGACAGAAAGAGACTGAACAAGCTGGTCAGGAGGGCCAGCTCTGTCCTAGGCTGCCCACTGGACTCTGTGGAGAAGGTGAGTGAGAGGAGGATGGTAGCAAAGCTCACATCCATCATGGTCAACAGCTCTCAGCCACTGCACCAGACTGTAGAGAAGCTGAGTAGCTCCTTCAGTGGACGACTGAGACATCCTCAGTGCAAGAAGGAGCGCTACCGCAGGTCGTTCATTCCCACCGCTGTCAGACTGTACAACGCCACTTTGTAACTGTCTGTGAAAATACTGGTTATGTGCAATAAAAACCCCGTGCACTTTAATCAACCACATCTACCCCACTGACTGTGAACCATATCAACCTATCTACTCTGCACTCAGATACATATACACTTGAATATAGGCCAGTCTACAAAGTTGTTCCCTTCTTTTCTTTTATTGTTTATTCAATTATACTATTTATGTATCTATTTATTTATTTACTTATATAATATATATGTATGTGTGTATGTTTGTATGTCTTCCTTTTGGCTTTCTGTGTGTATGTTTGTATATGTATCTATTTTTGCACCCCCTACTGATGGTACCTCAAGAGCCTGTAACAGTGAATTTCTCCATTGTGAGATTAATAAAGCTGTATCTTATCTTACTATCTTATATATATATATATATATATATATATATATATATATATATATATATATATATATATATATATATATATACACCCCAAAGAGGAGATTTATGGATGTGGTGAAGGAAGACATGAAGGTCGTTGGAGTCAGAAAAGAAGATGCGGAGGACAGGGTGAGGTGGAGGCAGATGATTTGCTGTGGTGACCCCTGAAGAGAGCAGCCGAAAGTAAAAGAAGAAGATATATATATATATATATATATATATATAATTTTCTGAGTAGAACAATAAAAATAATAATAAGATAAAAGGACAGGACAAAGACTTTCTATTGAAACTCCATTTATCACTACAGATCTGTTTCGAGGGGTGGTGAAACCATCCTCTCTCTTCAGGTGATTGTATAGGAATATATATATATATATATATATATATATATATATATATATATATATATATATATATATATATATGTGTGTGTGTGTGTGTGTGTGTGTGTGTGTGTCAGAAATCTCTGAAAAATTTTAACCAGTTTGTTTTTTGTGTTTAAAAATAATCAAAACACCGTTTTCTTCATTCTTGAAATGTTACGTCATCATATATGCTCCTCGAGCGCCCTCTATCACCGGAAGTTCTCCGCCTTTGTTTCGTCTCGACAATAAAGTAGCCAATCACAGAGTAAGAGGCGTTAAAAGTCCCCGGAAGGGAAAAAAAAATCGTCGTCTCATAAGGAAAGAGCCCAACAAACCGGTTACTGCGTGTTCTGAATGGGTCTTATTCGAGTATAAACACCACATTGTAACCGCAGCTGATTTGGAACCATGGCTCAGAAAATAAACGAGGCCCATGAGCACATCGCTAAAGCGGAAAAATAGTGAGTGTTTATAGTTGGCTTGGTTCAGTGTGTTATGGCGCTGCCTCACTGTGGGACATTATAGTCAATAAAAAAACCTGCTGTATCATGTATTTTAATATTTCAGCTTAAAGACCAGCTTCATGAAGTGGAAGCCGGATTATGACAGCGCTGCTTCAGAGTACGGAAAAGCAGGTAAATGCTCTTTGCTGGTATTTCAGAGAGAGAGAGAGAGAGAGAGAGAGAGAGACACTGACACTGATGCACTGCTTTGTTTGATTAGTCATTGTGATGCACTGACCCAACAATGTAAATAACAGAACTCAGTATTTTTCCTTTACATTAGCCAGAAGACTCAGTATTTTTCCTTTACATTAGCCAGAAGTCCAGAATGCTGACTTAAGTTAGATCAAACTTCAAACATAAGCACTAGTATATTGTTCACCTGACTGCCATTCCCCCATTCCACAAATCATGACCCTCACTTTAAGTCTCATTACAATTTCATTCATTCATTCACTTTCTGAACCGCTTAATCCTCATTAAGGCCCATCTCATCCAACTCTGGGCGAGGGCACCCTGGGCTTCTCGCCATTCCATTGCAGGGCAGAAAGATGCTGATGGCTATGCAGCTTCTCTCGAAGGTCAGCAATGGTTCTTTTACAGCCTCTCACTGTAGACAGTGAGAGACATGGCTGGCCTTTGATAACCCAGTTAACTGCACTGGGGAGACAGCAGTGACAACCGTTGACAGTGGTGCTTGGTATCGGTAATCCAGCACCTTACCACCGGGCCACCTCATTACAATTTCAATTTAGTTGTACAGGGATCCTTCACTTTCCAAGATTAATTGGGACCGAGACCCCACCCCCCTTCGCATCCACCGAATTCCGCAAAGTAGGATCACCTCCCCGACTGATTTATGTGTGTACAGACACTCCCCGACTCACGTTCATCCATTTTACGTTTTTTTTGCTTTTACGTTTTACGAAAAGTCAAATTTTGAGTTTAGATGTACCTACTTAGTATGCGGCGTCCATTGTTTACAAATGAGACTGAGCTTGCCCCTCCTTCTTCCCAGTTCAGTTTATATATATATATATATATATATATATATATATATATATATATATAAATATATAAATCAGTTTTATAGCGTGTTACTCCTGTGTTAAGACGTTGTCCCTGTGATCTTTGTGTTTGCACTGTTTTGTGGACTTTTGTAACCCTAAGCAAATATGCTTGAAACAAAGTGCGGGTTCTTTTAAGTGCACAAGGGCGCCGTTGAACTCGTTTAGTACTCAGCCTGCACTGATGTGAATCAGCAGAGCAGAGAGTTCTCTTTCTTGGGTTTTCATTCATATTACAACTCTCTTTGCTTAACTGAGTATGCATGGTAGATTGCGCCGATCCGAGCAGATAGTTAATTCATCTGTGTATGAGACTTGCACCCATGCTAGTAGGCTTACGCTTCTGACCAACCATATTTGCTTAAGGTTACAAAAGTTCGCAAAACAGTGTAAACACAAAGATCACAGAGACAACGTCTTAACACAAGGGTAACACACTATATAACTGAGATATATATATATATATATATATATATATATATATATAAACAATATAGATATAACTGAACTGGGAAGAAGGAGGGGCACGTTTAGTCTGTCGTTCATAAACAATGGACGCAGCGTCATTGCATCAGCACACTATGTAGGTATGTCTAAACTCAAAATTTGACTTTTTTTTTTTTTGGGGGGAAAAAAAATGTAAAATCAAAAAAAAAGTAAAACGGATGAACGCAAGTCGGGGAGAGTCTGTACACAGTAAATCCACTTTGCTTCTTTTAAAATTTAATTGTTTTTTTATACATTTTGAGTATTTTTTCTGTGTATTGTTTTCTGTTTACTTTCAGCTGTTGCATTCAAAAATGCCAAACAACTTGAAGAAGCAAAAGATGCTTACTTACAAGAAGCAGAGGCTCACACCAACAACAGAACGTATCCTTTCACCTCTCGCTTCCTTTTTTAAACAGTCGTGTACAGATCTAGCGTCCTGTTCAATCTTTAGATCAGAGGTGATCTTACTGTATATGTGTAATGAGCCTCACTTACGGGGTTGGCTGGAAATATTCCTTAATTCATGCTGCAGTCTTTTCCATGCTGCAAAGTAAGTAATTAGAAGCATGTTTGTACCGTAACATTTAGATCCTGGCATGTGTGTTTGTAGGTGAATCGGAACCTGATTTCTGTCCCCCCCCCCCACAGGGCCCTTGAGCAGGCAGGGATGATGCTGAAGGTAAGTTCTTGTTTGGTTAGAAACATCACTGCTCTGGGGTGGTGAGGTTGAGCACTTGGAATGATGGTGTTGTGGCGATGAGATGTCCTTGTACTCGTAGTTTGGTAATGATTATCTGTTGAGGTGGGAGGATGTTGCTATGGTTTGAACAGTTCAGAGATTTTTGTTGCTGTGATGAATGATTACATTCTCAGCAGTACTCATTCAAACTTTGAAAGAGTTTTAAAATATCCTGTAAAGCAGCGTGCATTAGTCCTGCCACACTTCTAATTATAAATGTAAAAAATAAACCATAAAGTGTTTGCTTGCTTACGTTCACGTGTAGTACTGGTCCTTCTCAAAAAATTACCACATTGTGATAAAGTTCATTATTTTCTGTAATGTACTGATAAACATTAGACTTTCATATATTTTAGATTCATTACACACAACTGAAGTAGTTCAAGCCTTTTATTGTTTTAATATTGATAATTTTGGCAAAAAAGTAAAGAAAAACCAAAAATCCCGATCTCAAAAAATTAGCATATTTCATCCGACCAATAAACAAAGTGCTTTTAATACAAAAGTCAACCTTCAAATAATTATGTTCAGTTATGCACTCAATACTTGGTTGGGAATGCTTTTGCAGAAATGACTGCTTCAATGCGGCGTGGCATGGAGCCAATCAGCCTGTGGCACTGCTGAGGTGTTACTGAGGCCCAGGATGCTTCGATAGCGGCCTTAAGCTCATCCACAGTGTTGGGTCTGGTGTCTCTCGACTTTCTCTTCACAATATCCCACAGATTCTCTATGGGCTTCAGGTCAGGAGAGTTGGCAGGCCAATTGAGCACAGTAATACCATGGTCAGTAAACCATTTAGCAGTGGTTTTGGCACTGTGAGCAGGTGCCAGGTCGTGCTGAAAAATGAAATCTTCATCCACATAAAGCTTTTCAGCAGATGGAAGCATGAAGTGCTCCAAAATCTCCTGATAGCTAGCTGCATCGACCCCGCCCTTGATAAAACACAGTGGACCAACACCAGCAGCTGACATGGCACCCCAGACCATCACTGACTGTGGGTACTTGACACTGGACTTCAGGCATTTTGGCATTTCCTTCTCCCCAGTCTTCCTCCAGACTCTGGCACCTTGATTTCCGAATGACATGCAAAATTTGCTTTCATCTGAAAAAAGTACTTTCTTCTGCCGCTGTTTCTGGTTCAAAAGTGGCTTGACCTGGGGAATGCGGCACCTGTAGGCCATTTCTTGCACACGCCTGTGCACGGTGGCTCTGGATGTTTCTACTCCAGACTCAGCCCACTGCTTCCACAGGTCCCCCAAGGTCTGGAATCGGCCCTTCTCCACAATCTTCCTCGGGGTCCGGTTACCTCTTCTGGTTGTGCAGTGTTTTCTGCCACACTTTTTCCTTCCCACAGACGTCCCACTGAGGTGGCTTGATACAGCACTCTGGGAACAGCCTATTCGCTCAGAGATTTTTCTGTCTTACCCTCTTGCTTGAGGGTGTCAATGATGGAGTTCTGGACAACAGTCAGGTCAGCAGTCTTACCCATGATTGCGGTTTTGAGTAATGAACCAGGCTGGGAGTTTTTAAAAGCCTCAGGAATCTTTTGCAGGTGTTTAGAGTTAATTGGTTGATTCAGATGATTAGGTTAATAGCTCGTTTAGACTACCTTTTCATGATATGCTAATTTTTTGAGATAGGAATTTTGGGTTTTCATGAGCTGTGTGCCAAAATCTTCAGTATTAAAACAATAAAAGGCCTGAAATATTTCAGTTAGTGTGCACTGAATCTAAAATATTTGAAAGTTTAATTTTTTTTCAGTACATTACAGAAAATAATGAACTTAATCACAATATGCTATTTTTCTGAGAAGGACCAGTATACGGGTCTGATCATGAGACTGGTACTGAAATGTGAGACCCGGACCGTTTCCATTTTCTGTAGATTTAGAAAAAAATAGTTTTTCTTATTTTTATTTAATGTATTTTGCCAATATGCATTAAAGCCTGGGAGATGCAGGATTATATTCCCTGGAGAAGCAGCATCATCAAATTATCAGGAGGACGACTCAAAAAGTCAGTAACATGTAACATGGACAGAATAAACAGCCTTCTATTTACTAATAATAATAGCTTTAGATAATAAAATGTGTAATTAGTTGCACTGTGCTGATTGATAGAGCTTGACATGTTTAAATTTTCTTTATTATCTAAAGTCAATAAATGCCGATCTATCAGTGCTTGATGGGACTATAAGATACACCGTGTAACATTGACAGGAAACCTTACCTATATCATCGATCCTGTTTTAAGTCATGTGCTTATTTACAAATTTTGCTGTGCACATTAAGATTCAGTGGTTCACTGTGGACCTGTTCTCCGATGCATGTGGTGACTGTGCCTTGTGGAGACCTTTAACAGGGGCTCGGCGGGACGTGAAAATAATGAACTTGGCTCGAAATTGAACATGAAAAGGGTGTAAACTAGGAAGTATTTGAATGCAAAAACTGTGTTTACCATATGTACAATTTGTATATGGTATTATCTACCAGGGATGCACTAAAGATTTTGATGCACTGATTTATCAATAAACTTGGACATGGAAATATTTATTCAAGTTCAAAGTTGGAAAATGTAGCAGTTTTGTGATCAGACCCGTATACAGTGGTACCTCACCTTATGAAAGTCTCACCAAATGAAAAACGCAGGTTACGAAAAGCATTTTCCTCAAATTTTTGTCTCAGGATACAAAACAAGTTGACGTTACAAAAGTGCCATCTTAAAAATTAAAACGCGCCCTGTCCAAGATGGCGTCAGGTGGACCTGTCCAAAATGGTGCTTGAGCGAAGGCAACATTAAAACGCGCCATTCAAACAGTGCATGAGCTGCTCGCCCATCAATGATGTTCAAACATCCCACACCGCTGGCCTCTTATTGGCTAACAACTGAGCTGTCGTTCATGTCGCCTTCACTTAAGCGCCATCTTGGACAGGTACGCCATCTTGACCTGACGCCATCTTCGACATCAATGACGCATCTACCTCCCATTCCCTATTATAGAGCTGAATCCACCATGATGCTTTTTGTGTAAAGGACAGAGTTACAGTTGTTTCATGACACACACACACGCATGTGCAGACACACACACGGAGAAGAAGAAACGGGCTCGAGTGATTTCACAAAGGAATATGGCCAATCCCATCTACCATCGGTACGATATTGAAGCAGACGGAGGTCTTAAATGTATGCTTTTATAATTTTTAAAGGGTTTAGGGGGTAGTATTGGGAGCCTTGGAACGAATCACGTGTTTTACATGTAAAATGCGACTCAACTTACGAAAAAAGCTCTGGAACGGATTAATTTCATAAGGTGAGGTGCCACTGTACTAAAACAAGTTTTGCCAATCAGATTCCACGGTTCTCATGTACTGTATACTGAACTAACTCTTGGGGTGCGATAGAAAAGTAACTAATGCGAATGGATGTTTTTTTTTCATTCTCAAAATGCTCTCAAACTTACCTCACAGCATTGAATTTTGGTTGCCTGGTTTGTGATTTATCACAAAAAGAATTCAAACATGTTTGAAATTTCTGCAAATGCAACAAAGCAAGGTTAATACAGAGTAGTCTCAAACTCTCCACAAACAATCCGCACAAAGTTGTTGTTACGATAGCAAATTATTAGTGTTTCTTTATTATTCACAAGGCAAAGCTACAACTTGGACACTTACATAGAAGAAAGTTTGGTGAAAATTTGAGACTCGCTGGGATCTGCTATAGTCCATGTATTTTGTAGTCATTCGTATTTAATTTGCATTTTATTTATGCTAATAGTACATGGCAGTTGTGGTCTGGTGGTAAAAGGTGCTGGATTGCTGATCCTAGGGTTGGGGGTTCAAGTCCCACTCTTCACAAGGTTGTCGCTGTCCCTCCAGTGCAGCTCACTGGGTTATCAAAAGCCGGCTATGTCTCTCACTGTCTATGCTATTGCTGACTTTCGTCAAGAGTATCTGCATAGCCATCAGCGTGTTCTTGCCCCTTGCTAAAGGCATGTGTCAAGAAGGGCATTTGACGTAAAAACCTATGCTAAATCAAACATGCGAGTCATTAATATGACTTCCGTGAGGATGGAGGCAGATGATTCGCTGTGGCGACCCCTGAAAGGGAACAGCCACAAGGAAAATATTTATGTTAATAGTACATGAATAAAAAAGCAAATGGTTTGAGAACAAAACGTGACTGATTCACGACAGGACATTGCTTTTTTTTTTTTTTTTTTGTGGCCAAAACTGATAGAAATTTGCTTGCAAATCAGTGTCGCGACTTTTGCACGATACATGATTTTAAGCCACAAAATATTGACTTGCATATGCAGTTGCAAAACGTATTGACTATATTTTTAAAAATTGTAAAAATCATTAAACATCAGTCCCATTTCTGTTGTACGTCTAGTGTGATCACTGAGTACGTAGTTTACTCGTGTCTTTTACAGGACATGCAGAGGCTTCCTGAAGCCATTCAGTACATCGAGAAAGCCAGTATGATGTACATGGAAAATGGCACACCAGACACCGCTGCCATGGCTCTCGACAGAGCTGGAAAGTAAGTGAAAGTAAACACGACATATGCAGTCACTATCAGAGTTACGACCTAGATCGGTTCCGACCAACCAATCGTAAGTCGGACTGGTCGCAAGTCGGATATTTAACACACCGAACCCACCCAGCACTCGCTATGAATTCATGTGAAGCGTATTCTTTATCTGCACGTTCTTTCAACGTGCAAAATAAACGTGTAGCCTTACTTTCCATTGCTCGCAACATCACTTTCACATTTCTTTGTGTATTATCTTCCAACCACGTGTATAGCGACTTTTCCATCTCTGCAATCGGTCTGTCACGCTGTTTTGTGATGATAGTTGACTTAATTGGGGCTGCTGCTTTCACTGCTTCCTTAATGCGGTCTTTGTCCTTCAAAATTGTCGACACCGTGGAGTGGAAGACTAGAGATCTCACTTTCACTTTCATCTTCGTCTCTGACGACAGTGCCTTCCTTACTTTTTTGGTAGAATTGCCATCTGATGAATCGGACTTCCTCTTGGGGGCCATGGTAACGGTGTATAGTAAATGAATGTAAAATTGTACTGTAAAAGGGATGTTACTGCGATGGGATCTACTCACTGAGTGTAGTGGTAGAATGCGGTGAGTGTGAGATGCTGGGATGCTGCGCTGCCACAACTATCTGCTGCGCTGCCGGACATATACAGTAAACTCATAATAGGCATCTGCAAGACGTAGTCGTAAGTACGGGTGGGAGTAACTTGCGTATGTCGTAACTTGGATAGTGACTGTGTGTGTGTGTGTGTGTATGATATAAAAACTCCATTCCATCAGAAGAACAGTTTGAGATACTTTTGTATGTAGTGTATTAGAATAATGGTGAAAATGTGATTGGCAGGTTGATAGAAACTGTGGATTTAACCAAAGCGGTGGACCTTTATCAGAAAGCTGCATCAGTGTTTGAGGTGAGTGACCTATTTTAAAAACGTTCGAGCAAGAAAACATCATTCATTCATCTTCTAAGCTGCTTTATCCAAATCAGGGTTGTGTAGAGGTTGGTGTCTATCTCAGCCAACTCAGGAAGAAGTTGGGGTATTCCTTGAGCAGCTTGCCAGACCTTTGCAGGACCAACACGCAGAACAATTTACACTCATACTTGGGGTGCTTTGGGACAGCCAGTTAGCCTGGACTGTGTGACGAAACTGGAATAATCAGAGGAAACCCATGCAAGCACATGAACAACATGCAAACTACACACTGAAATGTCCGTGCCTGGGAATTGAACCCAGGGTATACCCAACCTTAAGCAGTGTGGGCTGAGATGGACTCCGGCCTCTTTGTGACCCTAGTAGGATTAAATGGTTCGTCAAATAAGTGAGTGTAGCGATCACCTCTGAAAACCACAATAGAAGTCCCAGGTTTGTATTAATGAAGGTGTTTTATTGCCTCATTTTTTTTCTTAAGTAACAACACACAGCTAGCTAGTCCGATAGTTCTCCCGTGTACAGTTGAACACATGAGATCAGATGATCAACAGATCTCTGAGATGTTATGGTTTTCTGTTACAGAATGAGGAACGTCTAAGGCAGGCTGTTGAGCTGCTCGGAAAAGCGTCCCGACTCCTCGTCCGACAGAAGAAGTAAAGCGTGCTCATGTTCCCACACTGAGTAATACCCCCACTTTCTAGCTGCTCTTTTGTCCTAAGTCACTGTTTTTCTTATTTTTATTTTCTCCTAAAGGTTTGATGAAGCAGCGCTGTCACTCCAAAAGGAGAAGAACATGTACAGAGATATAGAAAATTACCCAACATGCTATAAAGTACGAATTATTTTACTCGGATGTCTGAACGTGAGATTCAGCTGATGTGTAGGCCATGATGGAACAGATCTTTTTCTCCGTTTCTTTCAGAAAACTATTGCGCAAGTGCTGGTTCAATTACACAGAGGAGATTATGTCGCGGCTGATAAGTGTGTGAGGGAAAGTTGCAGTATCCCAGGATTCAGTGGGAGTGAGGACTGTGTTGCGCTGGAGCAGCTGTTACAGGGATATGATCAACAGGATGAAGAACAGGTGGCCCGTGTCTGCAACTCGCCACTCTTCAAATACATGGACAATGACGTGAGTGTTACATCACCACTATCGTGAAACATAAATTCATCACTTTTAAGTTGTTAAATGGTAGATTACGAATGTTTTTTTAAATTAAAATTTTGATTAAAAAAAAATGTGTGTCCGAGGTTCAACTATCGGTCGGATCCTCCTCTCCAGTACCCCTGCATAGACTTTCCTGGGTAGGCTGAGGAGTGTGATTCCCTGATAATTGGAACACACCCGTTTTAAAAAGGGGGACTACCACCCTGGTATGCCAATCCAGAGGTACCACTCGATGTTGCAGAGACGTGTCAACCGAGACAGTCCTACAACATCCTGAGCCATGAGATATTCAAGGCGGATCTCATCCAACCCTGTAGCCCGACCACCAAGGAGCTTTTTGACTACCTCAGTGACCTCCACTCCAGTGATGGGCAGACCCCCGCCCAAACCCCCAGGGTCTTTCTCCTCCACAGAGGGCGTGTTGGTGGGATTGCGGAGGTCCTCAAAGTATCCCCTGCTTCTCCTGATGACATCCCCAGTCAAGGTGAGCAGCTCCACACGTCCACTGTAAAGAGTGTTTGTGGAGAACTGCTTCCCCCTCCTGAGGCGTCGGATTGTGGTCCAGAACCTTTTTGAGGCCAACTGATAATCACTCTCCAGGCCCTTACCAAACTCCTCCCATGCCCTATATTTTGCATCTGTGACAGCTTCAGCTGTAGCACGTTTGGCCCGCCAGTACCTGTCTGCTGCCTCAGGAGTCCCACAGGCCAACAACACCTGATAGGCCTCCTTTTTCAGCTGGATGTCCCCATCACCACAGGTGTCCACCACCGGGTTTAGGGTTTACTGCCACGACAAGCACCGACAATCTTCCAGCCACAGCTATGGGCTGCCGCCTCAGCAATGGAGTCATGAAACATGGCCCATTCGGATTCCATGTCACCCGCTTCCTCCAGGAAGTGGTTGTAGCTCTGCCGGAGGTGGGAGTTAAAGGCCTCTCGGATAGGAGACTCCACCAAACTTTCCCAGCAGTCCTAATTACACACTTGGGACTGCCAGGTCTGGAAGGCAGTCTCTCCCGCCATCAAAGCCAGCTCACCACCAGGTGGTGATCGGTTGACAGCTCAGCTTCCCTCTTCACTTCATTTTTGTTGATTTATATTGAAATTTGTAGATACATCGTAGTATCATTCAAGTTATTGTGTTCCTCCTGTGATTTAACCTTCGAATTAATTAAGCAGTAAGAGAGGAGCTAGACCATAGCCTGGAAGAGCCACAGAAAGGAGAAAACCATCTTAGATTCCTGTGCTATATATCCAGTTATTTATTTGTATAGTGTAGCGAAAGGAACAGACTTTCACAGCACATTCACAATAGCAATAATAAATAAAGCGATTCACATAGGTCAGCGTTTTTTTCATGACTTTGCATTGGCGGAGTTGTCAGTTCAGAACATCATGCTGTCAGTTTTGTTGAGTATGTGAAGAAACGCAAGTGAGCTTCCGAGGTTTCAACAAACAAAATAAAAATAATTAAAGCAGTAAATTCGCCTAGACAGGTTGCCTGTCTTTGATTGTAAGACAGATTTTTGTGGATTTTTTTTTTTTTTTTGTTTGAATAATTCTGTCTTCCTTTCGGCTTTTTCCCTTTTACTCGGGAGTCGCCACAGCGAATCATCTGATTCGCACGTTTGATTTGGCAGAGGTTTTTACGTCGGATGCCCTTCCTGTCACAACCCTTTTAGCAAGGGACAGAAACACGCTGACGACTTTGCAGCTACTCTTTACGAAAGTCAGCAATGGTTCTTTTACATGCCTCTCACCATAGACAGTGAGAGACATGGCCCGCCTTTGATAACCCAGTTAGCTGCACTGAGGGGGGGGGGACAGTGACAACCTTGTGGAGAGTGGGACTCGAACCCCCAACCTTTGGATCAGCGATCCAGTGCCCTATACCACTAGACCACCACTGCCCCTACTGGGTCTAAATACTGTGCATAGAATGGTCATTAGGTTACAGAATAATTGTGATGAGTGCCAGTAGTTCTACAATTTTTTGTAAAAATAAACTGTGTAATGTTTACAATGGTGAGAATCTGTTAGCATATTATTGTACATGTCTGTATTACACAGCTTGGTGACATTCAATACAGGTATCCCTCACTTTCCGTGGTTAATGGGGACCGAGACACCCCCCCCCACAACCGCCGATTTCCGCGAAGTAGGATCGACCCCCCCCCCCCCTCCACACACACACACACGCACCAACTGACGTGTATATGTGTACATAATATCAATAAATACATATTCAATGCTATAAATTCTTATAATAACAAACATTCAAAATAATGCAAAAGATGTAAATAAAATAGTGGTACCTCACCTTACGAAAGTCTCACCAAACAAAAATTCAGATTACGAAAAGCATTTTCCTAAAATTTTTGTCTCCGGATAAAAAACAAGTTCAGGTTATGAAAACGGCATCTTAAAAATTCAAACACGCCCTGTCCAAGATGGCGTCAGTTGGACCTGTCCAAGATGGTGCTTGAGTGAAGGCGACATTAAAATGCGCCATTCAAACAATACACGAGCTGCTCTCCCATCAATGACTTTCAAACATCCCGCCCCACTAGCCTACCGTTGGCTAACAACTGAGCTGTCGTTCATGTCGCCTTCACTCAAGCGCCATCTTGGACATCATTGCCTAGGAGGAATGACGCATCTCCCTCCCACTGTCTATTATAAAGCTGAATCCACCATGCTGCTTTTCGTGTAAAGGACAGTTACGGTTGTTTTATTCTTTATTTCTTGACTCAGGCTTTTAACTTTTCATAAACATTCGTAAGATTATAACTCTGCGAAGAAGACATGGTCAATACGCGTGCACGCACACGCTCGTGCAAACACACACAGAGAAGAAGAAACGGGCTCGAGTGATTTCACAAAGGAATATGTCCAAACCCGTCTACCATCGGTACGATATTGAAGCAGACGGAGGCTTTTATAATTTTTAAAGGGTTTAGGGGGTTGTATTGGGAGCCTTGGAACGAATCATGCGTTTTACATGTAAAATGCGGTTCACTTACGAAAAATGCAAGTTACGAAAAAAGCTCTGGAACGAATTAATTTCGTAATTTTGAGGTACCACTGTATAAATGCACACACACAGATGCGCATCTCACATAAAAATGTAAGTAGTTTTTTTGGGATGTTTTGGGTTGTTCTTTGGGGTGTTTTTTTTTTTTTTGCATAATTGGCCTTGTATTGTGACATTTCCCTTAACATTTCTCCTATTTTTCCCTAATTTCCTTAAATTTTCAATGAATATTTTTGAAAAACCCATGATGCACTGAAGCCGCAGAAAGAGAAGCACGAAGTAGCAATCGATCATTGTATTTTTTATTTTTATTTATTTTTTTTTTTTGCTAATGTCTCTTTTGTAAAAACTTAACATTCAAACCCTTTTTCTTTGTACAGTATTTCAGTTCTCTAGTACTAAAGTTACTACTGTGTTTTTCAGTATGCTAAACTAGCTATCAGTCTCACTGTGCCTGGAGGAGGGAAGAAGAAGAAAGCTGCTGCCGTTCCTGGAGACAGAGAAGTGAGCAGTGAAGCTGGTAATCCTGACGAAGAAGAGGATGAGTATGCAGCAGGACTATGTTAGTTATTAATTAACTTATCTATCATCTTGCTGATCTCATTACCCATTTTCAGCCACAGGAAGAGATTTTCCAATCCCGTGTGTTTCCTACTGTTCAAAAAAATCCCGATATTTTTATTTGTGTACGTTATACAAACTGCTATCACTGTTTATGTTTAGCTTTAATGCTTGATCAGGAATCTGTGGAGTCTGTCACACCCAAAATGCATTAAAATTTAAAGGGAAGTTTATGATAAAAACATGCTTTCATTGCAGCAACTACGATTTATTGCTCTCATGTCAGCGATCCAATGTTTGCTTTTGATAATTTTAAATAGCCAAACTGCCCACAAGTGTAAAAGTATTTCTATATAAATACATTTATTATGTTTCAGGAGGGAGTTTTACTTTAATCTACAATATGGGGTGTGTGGCTTTAACACAATTCAGGTCAATAGTGCTGGGGAAAAAAAATTCCTGATTAATGCATTAAGGTTCTGTTTGCATTGTGGGTAATAGGTCGTAGCTGAAGATTCAAGAGCAGCTTTCTCCTCAGAATGTAGTTTTTGTTTCTGCACCTGACCTTCTCCGAGCTGCTGGAAGAAATACTCGTCAGAGCTTTACCATGGCCTGGTCTGCCTTATCAGATATATTAAGCAAAAACAGATATACATCAGCCACAGCACGAGTCCTGATGTGTAATACATTCAGTCATCACAGTGATGATTCCCAGAAATATCTGACTTTTGCATTTCTTCACAGAAAATATAATTTGTTTATAAATCTAGAGTTTTGCATTGTTAATGCTGTGATCTTTATGTGGATTAACGAGTGGATAAATGTAAAGATTAATTAGAATGACCTGTGTTTTTTTTTTTTTCATGGTAATATATCGTGTATGGGTTTACTTACACAAAATATTTAATTATTACCATGACAATCAATCATTCGAACTTTTTAAATTATTATAGCAGAAACTTCTAAGCAGAATCAATAGTAAAATCGGAGTGATGCATAACATACTTCCATGCTGCAGTGTTGCGCAGGCTTTGCCTGATGATCTAAATGGTCAAAGAAAAACAAAAATAACAATAAAATCTATCTTCTATAACACTTAATTTTAATAATGCTCCACCATCGCTCCATCCAGTTACACGATTAAATCCAGACTATATTCACGAGCTGTATGCCTAATAACAATATGATTAAAAAAGTGCATGAATTGCCTTAATATCACGTCGTGGCTCTTGCATTTTCTTGCATATTGTTTATGGCAAAACGTTTACTCTCTCAAGCAAGTCTTCAGGGAACAATTTCTGTCTTTGAACTAGTTTAGCACGAAATGACTTGCTTTAGTGGTGCATGAAAGTTATGAGTGGTGTAACAGATTTTGTGAAACGTTATCTTGTGCAATCTATTCTTTCCTTATACAGTCGGCCCCCAACTTACGAAATCCCCGGGTTACGAAAACCATTTTCCTGAGTTTCCGTCCCCGAGATACGAAACAACCCCCTCTTACAAAAAGAAATTCAAATGCGCCAATTGCTCTCTCATTGGCTATCTCTCAACATCCCGCCCCGCTGGCGTCCCAGATAGAGACAGAAGGAAGCTTTACTCTTTAGTTTTTAGTTTAGTTTTTAGGTTGTTTAATTCAGTAAATGTTTCATAAATGTGGGCGCATTTGAGCTCATCTGGAATTCCGATCCCTGAAGGAATCAAATTAAAGATGAGCTTGTCGAGCAGAGAGTGCGCTTTGAATGCCACATCTTGTGGGCGTAGTCCGTACCGCGCGAAAGACAGACAGACGGACAGAGAGAGAGAGAGAGAGAGAGAGACAGACAGACGGACAGAGAGAGAGACAGACAGACAGACGGACAGAGAGAGAGAGAGAGACAGAGAGAGAGAGAGAGAGACAGAGAGAGAGAGACAGACGGACAGAGAGAGAGAGACAGACGGACAGAGAGAGAGAGACAGACGGACAGAGAGAGAGAGACAGACGGACAGAGAGAGAGAGACACAGACGGACAGAGAGAGAGACACAGACGGACAGAGAGAGAGACACAGACGGACAGAGAGAGAGACACAGACGGACAGAGAGAGAGACACAGACGGACAGAGAGAGAGAGACAGACGGACAGAGAGAGAGAGACAGACGGACAGAGAGAGTAAAGCTTTAGTTTAGTTTTTTAAGTTGTTTTAATTCAGTAAATGGTCAAGCAGGGAATGCGCTCTGACTTCACGTGCACAAGAGAGAGAAGGAATAACGTTTTAGTTTTTTAAGTTGTTTTAATTCAGTAAATGTTTAATAAATGTGGGCGCATTTGAGCTCATCTGGAATTCTGATCCCTCAAGAAATCAAATTAAAGTTGAGTTTGTCAAGCAGGGAATGCGCTTTGAATTCCACGTCTTGTGGGCGTGGCCCACAGCACGCGCGCTCGAGAGAAAAGAGAGAGACAGGGGTGTGTGTGTGTGTGTGTGTGTTAATAAAAAATGTATAATAATGGTTTAATTAATAAATATGTTAATGAAATTGTTTAATAAAATGTTTAAATTGTTTAATAAATTTTTCTTTACTTTTAACACATATTTCATACAAAATGGATGTACGTTTATCATTTTTAAAGGGTTTATGGGGTTTTCCAGTCCAAAGACTGGAGCCTTGGAACGAATTAGGCGTTTAACACGTGAGATGCGACCCCTACTTACGAAATCCCCGCATTACGAAAAGGGCTCTGGAACGGATTAATTTCGTAAATTGGGGGCCCGACTGTAATTCCATTCTATGCTATGAGATGTGTGTGCGCATGCGCACGTGTGTGTGTGCATGCTTTATGACCAATTATCTGTATTCTAAAATATTTGCATTGCATGTAAACTACCACTGTGTACATTTGTTGAATCAACATTTTGATGAAAAAAGTGCAACACTTTTCTGAGAAAACAGACTCTAATATAAAACATAAATCTTACAATATTGATTTGTATTACATTTCTTGCACTGTTTTTGATTATTATAATTATTATTATTTTTTTTTTACCGTGTTCGATGTAATAAGTGCCCCCCCCAATGTTTTTGATCTTGCGTCTAACAACTGCCCACGTGTACTGGGAGCAAAATCATAGATCAAACTTACCAATTTTATTCAATCAGTCTCTGGAACGGTAAAATGAGGCGTTCACTGCCTGTAAAAGTGAGTTTACATGGTATTTCAAGACCCACTGCCACTGGGGAATGTCTATAATGTTCATCAGTAACAACACATTTGATTGTTCCGCCGTGCTTTAAAAAACGGGAAAATATTTTGCTGTGTTCTCTTGGTAAATGTCCAACAACCGATGAACCATTAGAAACTGCTACAGCAAAACTATGGGATGCTCTGAATGAATGGAGCGATGAGCCAGATATGGATCTATCAGAAAGTGATGACGAGGACTTTCACCCGATTCTCCTGCTCACTAACTTCATAAATTTAAGGACGTTCCAGGCCATGTGCTTTTGTTTATGTTCATGTTGATTGGTTGAACGTGCCATGTGCTAAAGTTGACATTCGTGTTGATTGGCTCGATTTTACTTCCGGGAAAATGTTTAAACGAACAGCATCTGGGGTTAAAAGTATGAAGTAAGGGGTCTTTTTTAAATTATGCTGTTTTCTGTTTATTTTCAGCTTTCATGCAAGTAATTTGGATGATAGTACAACATTAATAACACAAATACCAGTAAAACTCTTTTATTGTTCTGTTACTATTCATGTTTTCCACCTCGATAGTAATAAGCACTTACCGTTCCACTTGACTGGTAATATTTTAATAAGCGCCCACCCACACCAATTTTTATGGCGCCCTGGGCACTTATCATGTCGAATACGATAATTTCACTCCTGAAGAAATTCAGATCAGCGACTACTCCTGCACACTTTCAGTCATTTCCCTTGCTCTATTTTTCACGCTTCCATTTTGGCTTGGCTAGTTCAACTGACTCCTACAATGACATGATAAGTCCTACCCAGGCATAAAAGTGCTTGATCATTTCCACTGTCTCCTACTTGGCCTATGCTGCCTTCTCACATGCCCACTTGACCAAGCCCACCTGGGTTGAGCAACGTCACCCACTCTCTTTATGCTACTGCAGGAACTTTGACCAATCCCTACTTTTAAGTGGGTCGTATCACAGACTATTTCTGATGAATACCTCAATATCTGTCCTTTCCCACAAGGTACAGTTTGTAAGGGTTATTAAATATGAGGTATCTAGGTGTACTTTGTGGTGAGGTTCCAGATTGCAAACAACTGAAGGCTGTATGGTTCTGGGTCACTGTATAATCATGGCAGTACAAGATTGCAGCCTCCTAGAGAGAGAGGACCTATATAGGTATAAACAGCTTACCCTAAGCTTAAAAATTTTTTTTTAAATGATTATAGATTCATTAATTAAAAAATGTTGAATTGATCCTTCAAAATATTACACACTATACCTTGAATACAGAAAAGACACTCCAGACACCAGAATTCCAAAATGTGCTTTATGCTCAGGTCAGTGAACCACAATCCCACCCCACTGTATACAGAGCATCTATAACTGTAGGATAGAAGTAGTCTTGATGCTGTGGCCGTTCATCATTGTATATGAAAGAAAAAAAAAAAAAGAAAAGGTAAATATTGTATTGATGAGATGACACACCTGACCACATGATCCTTTGGTTCCCATACATGCTTCTCTTCCCACTGGTAATAAAACACTGGTAATGAATGGCGGTGTACCACTTGACTTTTTTTCTTCTTCTTTAGGAAGGACCCACGCACTTCCTGTCATTTTCTCTTGGGTCAAAAGTGGCTAGTGTATTTCAGTCACTGTCTTTCTTTTCTTGCTTTGTCGCATTTGTGTTTACAGCTACCAGGACAGTATATTGCACAATCCAGTTTATTCCTGTTTGAGCAGGTAGGGGGTGCTAGAACACAGCTCGACCTTACTTAAAGTTTATGGCAGCTGCTCAAGTCCTCCACTCCTTTAGCTTTTCAGGTTCAGTTTAGCTAAACCTGCAGATCACAGTTTCGAAGACTCCATATTTGGAGGCCATTTTCTTATTCACTATTGTATGAGCGCACTGATTATGTGGACGTACTCCTCAGTAGTATGTCCTTCCTCTTGCACTTTGTTGCTTCTTGTTCATCTGTACTATCTCACGGGTCATTTAGTCTTCTCCCTGGTCCACTTGATCATAGTCTCAGGTGAGCGGTAAAGGAATATGAGCTTGGCATACAGATCTTCCTCCAGCTCCAGCTCTCCTGTCTCACGCACCAGGAAGATGTCGGTGCACAGTTTGAGGATACGATCCACACACGGCAGCTCCTCGAACATAATTGAGTGGGAGATCCCGCTGAAGAATTCACGCACAAACTTGCCAATGACCAGCACCACAGAGGCATACAGACCCATTATACTATAAGAAAGACGAGTAACATTTTGATATGATAAATTGCCTGGCCAGAGAAATGTATGATGGAAAAAAAAATCCAAAGAAATACTTAAATCCATCCATTATATGTCTCATTTATCTGCCAGGGCTGTTTGGCAGCTGAAGCCAATCCCAGCTAATTTTAGGCAAACGGTGGGATTAAATTATTTTTTAAGAATAAATTTGACTGATCTTACCCATAACCAGCCAGGAATCCCAGGCTGGGGGGACTAACTTTGTCATTAAAGACGTACAGTTTCAGTCCAGCCCCCTCCTTCCTCTCTGCCTTCACTTCAGATCTGATGTCGACCTTCTCCGAAGATGGTTGGTCCACAATCCACCACTCCTGAATCTCACCACTTCTATTATTGGTGCGCTCCAAGTCCAGCAGAATGTTCTTGTAGTTGCCCTCTACATGAAGGGATAGAGCTGATCATTTCACAAATATTCATGAGACATGCCAAGGTTTTAAAACTGACCTTTATATAATATAGCTGTCGTGTATATCGGATTACCTCCCATAAGAACTCTTTCAAACATGGGTAGAATGGAATCATAAGAGTAACTGTATTTCTCTAGAACACGTTTTTTAATTAGCTGCTGTAGTGGGTAGCATGTCTGCCTCAGAGCAAGAAGATTCTAGGTTCGAGTCCCTGGTTTGGACGTTTCTGTGTGGAGTTTCTGCGCAGGTTCTCCCAGGGCTTGCGTGGGTTTTGTCCAGTTCCTTGGTCACCTCACACAGTCGAAAGACATGCACATTAGGAATAGTGGCCGTTTCAAATTGCCCCTCAGTGTGAGGGTGAGTATGAGTGGTTGTATTTGTGTTGCCCTGCAGTGGTCTGGCGAGCTGTTCAGGCTGTACATTATCTTTGCCCAGAGTCTGCTGAGGTGCAATAACCTTCCCGAGACCCGAGAAGGATCAAATGGTTTGGCAAATCATGAGATATGTAGTAATTGAACTCTTAATTTAAAAAACCGAACTTTTCTGAGATTGAACTACTACTTTTAGAAAGATAAATTTCAATTTATTTATTCCCAGTAACTGGACGTAAACACAGAAGTGTTTATAGAACATAATCTAGCATGCTGATATTGGAAAAGAATAAAAAAATAGGCTGGTGTGATGTATTATAACCCAATAGTAGCATGCCTGGACATGGTATTTGCATTCATTCATTTTCTGAACTTCTTAATCATAATTAGGGTCGTGGAAAGGCTGGAGCCCGTCTCAGCCAATTATAGGCAAGGGCAGAATACACCCTGGACATCTTCCCAGGTCATTGCCGTTACAGTTATGCTGCCTCCTCTTGACGAATGTCAGCAATGGTTCTTTCACATGAATCTCACCAGAGATAACCCAGTTAGCTGCACTGGTGGGGATAGCACTGACAACCCTGTGAAAGTGGGGCTTGAACCCCCAACATTTCGATCTTGAGAGATTGTTAAAGAACCATTGCTGACTTTTGTCAAGAGGAGCTGCATAGCCGTCAGTGTTTCTGTCCTGCGATGGCCTGGCGAGCTGGCCAGGGTGTACTCTGCCCTCGCCCAGAGTCGGCTGAGATGGGTGCCAGCCTCCCTGCCACCCTAATTAGGATTAAGTGATTCAGAGAGTAAATGATGAATTAATTAACTATTCTTGGTCTTCCTTCATAAATGGGATTTTAAAAAAGTGATTTCATTATTCATCTTTATTAATGATTTTATGTCCAAGCTGCTTATTCCCAATAAAGCTCAGGGGGAAGCTGGTGCCTATCTCAACCGACTCAGGGTGAGGGTGGGTTCACCTCGAACAGCTCACCAGACCATTTCAGGGCAACACAACATACAACCATTTACACTCACACCTAGCGACAATTTGAAACAGCCAGTAAGTCTACTGTGCATGTGATTGGACTGTGGGTGGAAACTGGTGTACCTGGAGGAACCTCACGCAAGCCTGGGGAGAACATTCAGACTCTACACAGAAACACCTCAGCCCGGAAATCAAACCCAGGCCTTCTTCCTGTGAGGCAGACATGCTAACCACTACACCACCATGCCACTATATAAATTATAATAAATATACATTTTAAGTGTGTGTGTATACATAGTCATGTAAAAAAATTAGGACACCCCATGAAATAATCAATTCTTTATTAAGAAATGTTCACATAATGTCAGATCCTGTTTATATTTATCTCTGGAAAAGAAAGTGATGTAATGGTAATTAAACAATACAAATTAACATATTTGTACTCATCAAACAAAAGATATGATCAACAATGCGTATTTCAATGTAGGAAATAATTAGGACACCCTGCCCCCTAATAATTAGTGCTACCCAATTTGGAAATAATTTCAGTGAGACGCTTCTTGTAGCCCTCTACCAGCCTCCGACATCGATCTGAGGAAAGGTTGCCCCAGTCCTCAATGCAGAGTTCTTTTGGCTATGAGATGTTTGAAAGGTTTCTTGCACGCTCAACCCGTTTCAAGTCACTCCACAGCATCTCTAATCTCAGTTTTGTTTGATGACTAAAATATGTTACATTGTTTAATTACAATTAAATCACTTTCATCTCTATCTGTCTGTCTTCCTTTTGGCTTTTTCCCTTTTACTTGGGAGTCGCCACAGCAAATCATCTGATTCGAAGGTTTGATTTGGCAGAGGTTTTTACGTCGGATGCCATTCCTGTCACAACCCTTTAGCAAGGGACAGAAACACGCTGACGGCTTTGCAGCCTACTCTTTATGAAAGTCAGCATTGGTTCTTTTACATGCCTCTCACCATAGACAGTGAGAGACATAGCCCGCCTTTGATAACCCAGTTAGCCGCACTGGGGGGGCAACCTTGTGGAAAGTGGGACTCAAACCCCCAACCTTTGGATCAGCGATCCAGCGCGCTATACCACTAGACCACCACTGCCCCACTTTCATCTCCATCAAGCGAAGATTAGTCCTGATCGATGTGCCAGACTGATCTGCAGCTACAGGAAGCGTCTGGTTGAAGTTATTGCTGCCAAAGGGGGGGGGCCACAAAATATTAAATGTGATGGTTCAGTTACTTATTCCTCCCCTTCTGTCATTGTTTGCATGCTATCCTCATTAAAATATGAAAACCTATAAATGTTTGGGTGGTTTTAGTTAGAGCAGACACTGTTTTTTTCATCTGTGTGATTTTGACAAAGATCAGATCACATTTGATGGTGATTTTATGCAGAAATGTGAGAAATTCCAAAAGGTTCAGATACTTTTTCATACTACTGTATATCAAATAATATCAACATTAATTTCAAATAAGTCACTTATTTAAACCGAGTGAAGCTTAAAACAGTCAATCAACGCAATGACGCTGCATTCATTGTTTACAAACTACAGACAGTGTGTGTGTGTGTGTGTGTGTGTGTATATATATATATATATATATATATAGCGTGTTACCCTTTGTTAAGACATCGTCTTTGTGTTTACACTGTTTTGCGGACTTTTGTAACCTTAAGCAAATATGGTTGGTCAGAAGTGTAAGCCTACTAGCATGGGTGCAAGTCTCATACACAGAGATGAATTAACTATCTGCTCAGATTGGCACAATCTACCATTCATACTCAGTTAAGCAAAGAGAGTTGTACAATCAATGAAAACCCGAATCCACAAATTACAGAACAATTACAGATATTTATTATCTTTTAGCAGAATCCTAAGAGTGTATACTTATTTTTATATTAATATTCATTAAGATTTGTACTTGTTCTTTGTATGCATCTCTTGAATAAAGTTTACTTACTTACACAAAAGAAAGAACTCTCCGCTTTGCTGGGATTTACATCAGTGCAGGCTGTGTTCTAAACGAGTTCAACGGCACCCTTGTGCACTTGAAAGACCGGAAGTCTGTATAACTCACAGCAAGTACACTACTTTCGGTATTGAGCGCTTCACATATTGTAAGCGTTGATTGGCTGTTTTAAGCTTCGTGTAAAGTAACTCGGTATAAATAAGTGATTTATTTGAAATTAATGTTGATATTATTTGATATATTTGATATTATTTTACAATGTTATGTTTATAATAATTGATTTAGGGGTGTTTTATGAGATATGGTAATGGTATTCATGGATGTATAGTACAGTATGAGCGTCATATGTCACACATCATACGTCACTGTAACAAGTTACGTTCACTTTCAACTTGCGTTCGGCCGTCCGGAACCAATTAAAAACGTTAAATCGGGGAGCGTCTGTATATAATTATCAATAAATACATATTCAACGCGATAAATGTTTATAATAACATTCAAAAATAATGCATAAGATGTAAATGAAATATAAATACACACACAGATGCGCACCTCACATAAAAGTGTAAGTAGTTTTGATGGGTTTTTTTGTGTAATTGGACTTGTTTTGCATCATTTTCTTTAAGTTTTTCCCCTTCCTTAAATTCCTTATTTTTTAATTCGATGAATATAAAAAAAAAAAAAAAAAAAAAAACTGCACTGAAGCCACATGAATTGTAGCACGAAGTAGGTTATTGGGCACCAAGACCCCCCTCCGACTGCCAATTTCCGCAAAGTAGGGTCGCCCCCCCCCAATAAAGTTCATTATTTTCTGTAATGTACTGATAAAAATTAAACTTTCAAATATTTTAGATTCATTGCACACTAACTGAAATATTTCAGGTCTTTGATTGTTTTAATACTGATGATTTTGGCATACAGCTCATGAAAACCCAAAATTCCTATCTCAAAAAATTAGCATATCATGAGAAGGTAGTCTAAACGAGCTATTAACCTAATCATCTGAATCAACCAATTACCTCTAAACACCTGCAAAAGATTCCTGAGGCTTTTAAAAACTCCCAGCCTGGTTTATTACTCAAAACCGCAATCATGGGTAAGACTGCCGACCTGACTGCTGTCCAGAAGGCCATCATTGACACCCTCAAGCAAGAGGGTAAGACACAGAAAGAAATCTCTGAGCGAAAAGGCTGTTCCCAGAGTGCTGTATCAAGGCACCTCAGTGGGACGTCTGTGGGAAGGAAAAAGTGAAAGAAGGGCCGATTCCAGACCTTGGGGGGACCTGTGGAAGCAGTGGACTGGGCTACAGGTACTGCATTCCCCAGGTCAAGCCACTTTTGAACCAGAAACCGCAGCAGAAGCGCCTGACCCGGGCTACAGAGAAGCAGCACTGGACTGTTGCTCAGTGGTCCAAAGTACTTTTTTCGGATGAAAGCAAATTTTGCATGTCATTCAGAAATCAAGGTGCCAGAGTCTGGAGGAAGACTGGGGAGAAGGAAATGCCAAAATGCCTGAAGTCCAGTGTCAAGTAGCCACAGTCAGTGATGGTCTGGGGTGCCATGTCAGCTGCTGGTGTTGGTCCACTGTGTTTTATCAAGGGCAGGGTCAATGCAGCTAGCTATCAGGAGATTTTGGAGCACTTCATGCTTCCATCTGCTGAAAAGCTTTATGTGGATGAAGATTTCATTTTTCAGCACGACCTGGCACCTGCTCACAGTGCCAAAACCACTGCTAAATGGTTTATTGACCATGGTATTACTGTGCTCAATTGGTCTGCCAACTCTCCTGACCTGAACCCCATAGAGAATCTGTAGGATATTGTGAAGAGAAAGTTGAGAGATACCAGACCCAACACTGTGGATGAGCTTAAGGCCGCTATCGAAGCATCCTGGGCCTCCATAACACCTCAGCAGTGCCACAGGCTGATTGCCTCCATGCCACGCCGCATTGAAGCAGTCATTTCTGCAAAAGGATTCCCGACCAAGTATTGAGTGCATAACTGAACATAATTATTTGAAGGTTGACTTTTTTGTATTAAAAACACTTTTTTTTTATTGGTTGGATGAAATATGCTAATTTTTTTAGATAAGAATTTTGGGTTTTCATGAGCTGTATGCCAAAATCATCAGTATTAAAACAATAAAAGACCTGAAATATTTCAGTTGGTGTGCAATGAATCTAAAATATATGAAAGTTTAATTTTTATCAGTACATTACAGAAAATAATGAACTTCATCACAATATGCTAATTTTGTGCCTTTGTGGATCTGGAGAAAGCATATGACAGGGTGCCGAGAGAAGAACTGTGGTATTGCATGAGGAAGTCTGGAGTGGCAGAGAAGTATGTTAGAGTGGTGCAGGACATGTATGAGAGATGTAAGACAGTGGTGAGGTGTGCTGTCGGTGTGACAGAAGAGTTCAAGGTGGAGGTGGGACTGCATCAAGGGTCAGCTCTCAGCCCCTTCTTGTTTGCTATGGTGATGGACAGGCTGACAGACAAGGTTAGACAAGAAGCTCCATGGACTGTTATGTTTGCAGATGACATTGTGATCTGCAGTGAGTGCAGAGAACAAGTGCAGGAAAATCTAGAGCGGTGGAGGTATGCCCTGGAAAGGAGGGGAATGAAGGTTAGCCAGAATACATGTGTATGGATTCCAACGACCCAACAGGAACGGTGAAGTTACAGGGAGTAGAGATAAGGAAGGTGGAGGATTTTAAGTACTTAGGCTCAACAATCCAGAGCAATGGAGAGTGTGGAAAAGAGGTGAAGAAGCGTGTGCAGGCTGGTTGGAATGGTTGGAGAAAAGTGTCCGGTGTGATGTGTGATAGGAGGGTATCGGCAAAAATGAAAGGAAAAGTGTACAAGACAGTGTTGAGGCCAGCAATGTTGTATGGTTTAGAAACAGTGGCCCTGGGGAAAAGACAGGTGGCAGAGCTGGAGGTAGCAGAGATGAAAATGTTGAGGTTCTCTTTTGGCATAACAAGGGTGGATAAGATCAGGAATGAGCACATCAGAGGGACAGCACATGTTAGAGGTTTTGGAGACAAAGTCATAGAGGCTAGATTGAGATGGTTTGGACATGTACAGAGGAGGGATAGTGAGTATATTGGTAGTAGGATGCTGAGGTTGGAACTACCAGGCAGAAGGCCTAGAGGAAGACCAAAGAGACGATTCATGGACGTGGTGAAGGAGGACATGAAGGCAGTTGGTGTCAGAGAAAAAGATGCAGAGGATAGGGTGAGATGGAGGCAGATGATTCGCTGTGGCGACCCCTGAAGGGAAAAGCCGAAAGGAAAAGAAGAAGAAGAAAGATGCTAATTTTTTGAGAAGGACTAATATATATATATATATACATATATACAGTCAGCCCCCAAATTACGAAGACCCTTGTGTACAAAATCCCCGGATTACGAAAAACATTTTCCTGAGTTTCTGTCCCCGAGATACGAAACAACCCCCTCTTGCGAAAAGAAATTCAAATGCGCCAATCAAAATTTCACATGACGCGCGAGTTGCTCTCTCATTGGCTGTCTCTCAACATCCCACCTGCTGGCCTCCCAGATACAGACAGAAGGAAGCTTCACTCTTTAGTTTTTAGTTTAGTTTTTGAAGTTGTTTTAATTTAGTAAATGTTTAATAAATGTGGGTGCATTTGAGCTCATCTGGAATTCCGATCCCTCAAGGAATCAAATTAAAGTTGAGTTTGTCAAGCAGGGAATGCACTTTGAATTCACGTGCGCGTGCGAGAGGGAGAGAGAGAGAGAGAGAGAGAGAGAGAGAGAAGGAATATCGCTTTAGTTTAGTTTTTAAGTTGTTTTAATTCAGTAAATGGTCAAGCCCGTGGAGCCGGTGGTGTAGTGGTTAGAGTGTTGGGCTCATGATTGGGGGGGGTTGTGAGTTCAAATCCCACTGAGACCCTCACTGTGCTAAGACCCCTGGGCAAGGTCTCAACCACAAGTGTAACTCTGTTCACCCAGCAGTATAAATTGGTACCAGTAAAAATATACTGGGAAGGTAACCTGCGATGGACTAGCGTCCCATCCAGGAGGAGTTGAACTCCTGATTGCTTCACGCTATGGAAACCGGGGATAAGCACCGGCCTGATGAGCCGCTAGGCTCGGATGTAAAAACCCAAACAGTTAATCAATCAAATCAAAATGGTCAAGCAGGGAATGTGCTTTGAATTCACGTCTTGTGGTCGTGGCCTGCAACGCTAGAATAAACATGTGCATTGTATTGTGTTTACAAAGGGGCCTCAAAAGGGCAGTGGTGGTCTAGTGGTATAGGGCGCTGGATCGCTGATCCAAAAGTTGGGGGTTCGAGTCCCACTCGCCACAAGGTTGTCACTGTCCCCCCCAGTGCGGCTAACTGGGTTATCAAAGGTGGGCCATGTCTCTCACTGTCTATGGTGATAATATATACACACACACTGTATTGATCCAACAAGGGAAATTATTGCCTCTGCATTGAAGCTATCTAAAGGGGGCATGCACACACAGTGCAGTGGGCTGCCACACGTTGCAGCTCCTAGAGAGCAGTTGGGGGTCAGATGCCTTGCTCAAGGGCATTTTAGTCATGGAGGTGGAGGAAGGGATGACCCCGGGAAGGGATGCCACACATTTTTCCTGCTGGTTTGGGAATCGAACCAACAGCCGTTAAGACCTAAAGCAACTTCTCCAATCATTAACCATGGCCGACCCTGTGATTTTGCCAGTGATTATATTTTCAGATCCAGTGGACTACACAGAAAAATATGGTTGTATCCCGCTAAAAGTGAAATTAATTGTATTTGCACAATCCCAATAATGTAGTTATTTTAGATTTATACTTTACCTTTATAAAGCTGTTCTATCGGCTTTGCATTTGAGTCACTGGGTGCTCGGATGAAACAGGGAAAGACCTGTTTTATAACTCTGTAAACAGCATGAAACACAATACAGCTTTTGATCTTTATGTACTTCAGTGGACTCGGTGATTAATGTCAGCACACCAGTTTTACTCACACAGCGCCGTTTCTTGTGCCGTTCAACAAATCTATTAACTCTTGTTTTGTGTCCGCATCTAAATATGTAACATGTTTATTCATAGCGATTTCAGCCTTGGCCCCAAGACTAGGATCTCTAAAAAGAAACAATAGACAGAGAAGCTTTTTTAGTCTTCATTGACGAACAGCAATGTGAGTGTGTACATACACTAGTTTGTGATGTGTTCATTACCTCTGTATTGTCCAAGACATGGTGACAGGAAACTGGTCCTCTTTGCGCAGTACTTCCATGAGGGTCTTCCTACTGGGTGGACTGATGGTCCACAGAGAGTTGGAACTTCCCTCCAACTCAGCTACTGTCACGTCCTCTGCCGTGTACGCCTCCAAAAACTGCATCGCACTCTGGAAACAACACAACAGGGATTTTTTTTTTGCATTGTACTGAACATGTTGTGAATTTGATGTCGTTTTTTGTGCAAACATACCGGAATGTAATTGTAGGAGTTCATGAACTTTAGGAATTCTGCTTCATTAATATCCTTCAGCTGATTTTGTTGAGCACTCATTGTGAAGATTGGCTGCAAATCACAGTTGTAAAGTTTACACTCTCACTCACTCACTCACTCACTTGACAACTCAATCCTACTAGGTTTGCAGGGACGCTGGACCTAGCCAACACTGGACGAAGGTGAGGTGCACCTTGAATAGCTCATCAGACTATCACAGAGCCAACACACCCACATGCACACAATCATTCACATTCTCTCTCACATCTAGTTACAATTTATTATTGTTTTTAATTTATAAAATATTATATAAGTTATCCAAATGTGCATTTCTTTGGACTGTGGGAGGAAACTGGAGTACATGGAGAAAATCGACGCAAGCATCGGGAAAACCTACACACTCCACTTGGAAATGGCCGAGCGTGGGACTCAAACCTAGGACCTTTTTGGTGGACGTTCTCACCACTACAGCACTGTGCCGTCTTAATGTTTACAGGCTTATATTAAATGATGAACTGAAATTCTGACTTCAAACTTCTCTGAGGTAACTTGGACTTGTATTTGATTTTCGACTGTCTCGTGTTAGTATAAAGGAACACAGTCATACCAAAACATGAGAAAAACAAAGTACATTGCACCTGAAATCCTCCAAGTGTGATGGTAACTGATACATCCAAGGGTTTATTGACGACGCCGGCCACTGATTTGACCAGAGACATGAAGAGGAGGGGGAACCAGACGATGCAGATGAGCAACATGACGATCATACCACCCATCCCGTATTTCACCACTTTCTTTTTCTTTTGCCCACGTGGCTGAGGATATCTCTGTTAAATTACACAAAAACATGTTCGTCTGACCATTGCTATAGCCTTCCATTGATCATAAATAATGCAGCTGATTAATGTGTGTACATCTAAACCTAACCCCAGTGACCAAAGAAGACTGTTTGGGCATAAGTTTTTTTTTAAAAATAGAAGACGGTACAGTGGTATCTCACCTTATGAAAATCCCAACCAATGAAAAATCCAGGTTACGAAATGCATTTTCCTAAAATTTTTGTCTCTGGATACGAAACAAGTTGACGTTACGAAAGCGCCATCTTCAAAAAATGCACGAGTTGCTCTCCCATTGGCTATCTCCTAACCTCCCGCCCCACTGGCCTCCCATTAGCGATCTCCCAACACCCCGCCCCGCTGGCCTCCCATTGGCTAGGAGGGGGTGACACAGCTCCGTCCCATTGGCTATTATGGAGCTGTATCTCCATAATACCCATGATGCTTTTAGTGTAAAGGACAGAGTTACTATTGTTTCGTGAGTTTTTTGAGTGTGCTCATTACAACTTGATTTTTTGACTTAGGCTTTTAACCTTACATAAACATTTGTAAGATTATAACTCTGCTAAGAAGACCTGGTCAACACACACACACACACACACACACACATACACACACGCACGTACGTGTGATTCCCGGTGCGAGTGAAAAGAAGTGGGCTTGTGGCATGCGGTTGAGTTATATCGCAAAGGAATATGGCCAAACCCGTCTATCATCAGTACGATATTGAGGCAGAAGGAGACCTTGAAAGGTATACTTTTATAATTTTTAAAGGGTTTAGGGGGTAGTATTGGGGGCCTTGGAATGAATCACGCATTTTACATGTAAAATGCAGTTCAACTTACGAAAAATACAGGTAACAAAAAAAGCTCTGGAACGGATTAATTTTGTAAGGTTAGGTACCGCTGTACTTATTAAATCTCTAGATTAATTTCTTTCTGTGTACAGCAATCAAACCAGTAGATTCTGTTTGAAAGATTTGATGGACAGTTGTTTGAAAACTGAGTCCCAGAATGATGGATATCATATAGTTCAGATAAGTATTCTTGTTGGAGGTGTTAAAGGCTTTAGATCAGGGGTGTCAAACTCGTGCCAGAAAGGGCCATGTGGCTGCAGGTTTTTGTTTTAACCAAGCAGCAGCACACCTGACTTTGCTCATTTAATCAACTGAGCTGAGTGTTCAGGCAGTTGATTGGTCAGTCTCTGTACAGAGCACACAGATTGACCAATCAGCTGCTCAGATGAGTTGATTAAATGAGCAAAGTCAGGTGTGCTGCTGCTTGGTTGAAACAAAAACCTGCAGCCACATGGCCCTTTCTGGCACGAGTTTGACACCCCTGCTTTAGATTAAAGTCATTGTGCGTACAGTGGGGAAACTACGAACTAACCCACCAAGGTTAATGTGTTTGTGTACAGATACCTGAAATACAGAAAATGTTATCGTTCATTTTCTGAACCGCTTAATCCTAATTAGGGTTGCGGGGAGGCTGGTGCCCATCCCAGCTGACGGCAGAGTACACTCTGGACAGCTTGCCAGGCCATCGTAGGGCGGAAACACACTGACAGCAGCTATGCAACTACTCTTGTCCAAAGCCAGCAATGGTTCTTTTACAGCCTCACACCATAGACAGTGAGCAACAGGGCTGGCCTTTGATAACCCAGTTAGCTGCACTGGGGGGACAGTGACAACCCGTGGAGAGTGGGGCTTGAGCCCCCAACCTTAGGATCAGTGATCCAGCACCAATACCACGAGGCCACCACTGCCCTACAAAAAAATGTTTAAAACCATAATCCTCCATGTTAACTTGGGTCATGATGATGTCATCATTGTGAGATTCAGTTTTCAGGTAACCATCATGTTTTAGTGGTTTAGCAATTAATAAAACAGCAGCTATCAGTCTAAGATTTTGCACAGAGACTGATTTTAATTTATTAATATTTTAATAAAGAGTTTTCATTGAAATTAGCCATCAAGATCTGCTTCTATAAAGAAAAGCTACTGGATTGAATAGAATGTTTGTAAAACAACCAGAGCTTTTGCTGAACTTGGTCACGTTCGAGCCACAATAGCAAAGTGACTGATTTTTCGGTGGGTTTTCTTTTCTTTTTGGCGAATTTTGAAATTTGTGTTAAAATTCTTTGTGACTCCACATGCTAACGAATATTTTGTGGCTTAAATACGTATAACGTGTGAAAGTCACATGACATTTTGTGACTGATTCACGAATAATGTTTGTGATTGGTTTGCAAAATATCTGGTGAAAATTTTTTTATCTCCTGTCATAAATCAGGAGCGTTTTGCTTGCCTTTTGTTCTCAAACGATTCACTTTTTATTCACGCATTATTAGTGTCAGCAAAATGCAAATAAAATTTGAATAATGATAGAATATGGTGGAGTCCAGTAGTTTCAAACTTTTCTCAAACTTTTCATGTATAAGACAACTTTGCACTTTTCCTTGTGAAATAAAAAGAATAATTTGCAAGCAATACGACATGTGTGGACTGTTTGAAAAGAGGTTGAGATTATGCTGTCAGAGAGATGTTTTGTGACATTCATAGAAATTTCAAACATAACTGACATTTTTTACAAAGAGTTCACAAACCAAGTGACCAAAATTCGATGTCACAAATGTCACGAGAAATTTCAGAACATTTTGAGAATGAAAAATGACAGCTGTGAATTTCCATTCGCGTCAATTCCTTTCCAATCGCACCTCTATTGTGATCACCCCTCTTCATTTCCTGGTGTCCAGGCAGGGACCAGCTAAATATCCCCACATCAGATATTCTTATCCCTGTGAGAGACTTGTTCCTTACTGAGATATCATATTCAAGCAAGCTTTCTCACTTTCTCTGATTCCCTCCAGCATTTGAGTACAAAGATGTGTGCGTAAATGTCCTCCACACAGATCCAGCTGGAAAGGCTTAGAGTAGTATCTGTCCAAACCCAGTCCATCACAGCCCTCAGCTCAGTCAGGAATGGAACCAACCGGAACCTGAAGGTGAAGCCATTACATACATGATGATTTATTGAGGACACACAATTTAAATTAATTTTAAATACAGCCAATTTAATTTTCAATCAAGTTTTTAAAATAATTCCCTTTTTCTTTCATTAAAAAAAAAATCCAACTTTAAATATTTCTCCAAACGATATAAAATCCTCAGTCCAGCCTGATTTATTAATGAGCATAAATTTATATTTACTCTACAGTATACACAGTGCTGTGCAAAGGTTTTTGCCCTCGACTGATTTTTTACTTCTTTGCACCTTTGCCACTCTTTCACTTTTTCAGATCAACAAACAAATTTAAACTTTCCACAAAGAGAACCCAAGTATTCAAAAAAATGCAGTTTTCCTGCTGTGATCTTATTTGTTAAGAGAAAAATCCTATCCAAACCTACATGAACATCTGTGAAAAAGTAATTGCACCCCATTAAAAGGTGAGGTAATTGTGATTAATCCTATTGGGGGGAAATGAGTTCAACTTCATGGCCACACCCAGGCCTGATTGCTGCCAGACTTTTCCAGTCAGTAGATCCCTATTATAAAACCTGTCAAACCTGTCTAACAAGGTGAGGTGGGCCATACTGAACACACATCATCATGCTGCGAGCCAGTGAGTTTCAGGAGCAAACAAAAAAGATTATAGAGGTGTCTCAGTTTGGGAAATGATACAAAGTCATTGGGAAATCTTTGGGACGCCAGCGGACCACTGTCAGAGCCATTATCCATAAATAGAGAAGGCATGGTAGAGTGGTGACCCTTCATATGAGTGGCCGACCTACCAAAATTACTCCAAGAGCACGGCACAGACTAACCGGGGAAGTCACAAAGGATCCAAAAACCACTTCTAAACAACTACAAGTCTCACTTGCCTCAGTTACTGTCAATGTTCACGACTCCACCATCAGAAAGAGACACGGTGCAAAAATGGCATGCCTGCAAGAGTTCCAAGGCGAAAGCCACTGTTGACAAAAAAGAATATCATGGCACAACTCACTTTTGCCAAGAATCATCTTGATCATTCCCAAAGCTTTTGGGAAAATGTCCTCTGGACTGATGAAACTGACGTTGAACTTTTTGGAAGAAATGAATCCCGTGACATCTGGCACAAAAGCAACATTTGATAAAAAGAACATTGTGCCAACACTGAAACATGGTGGTGAAAGTGTGATGATCTGGGCCTGCTTTGCTGCCTTGGGGCGACTTGTCATGATTGATGGAACCATGAATTCTGCTCGCTACCAAGAAATCCTGGTGAAGAATGTTCATCCATCAGTTCAAGACCTGAAGCTAAAGCACACTTGGGTTCTGCAGCAAGACAATGATCCAAAGTACACCAGCAAGTCCACTTCTGAATGGTTAAAAAACAACAAAAGGTCCTGACCTGAACCATATTGAGATGCTGTGGCACGATCTTAAAATTCCTGTTGATGCCCGAAAACCATTCAGTCTGGTTGATCTTAAACGATTCTGCAGAGAAGAGTGGGCCAAAATCCCATCACAGCGATGTGAAAGACTCATCGCCTCTTACCGCAAACGCTTGAGTGCCGTTATTGCTGCAAACAGTGGTTCAACCAGCTAGTAGGTTTATGGGGGGCAATTACTTATTCACACAGGCCCTTGAGGTTCGGATTTTTTTTCCCCTTAATAAATGCAATTGGCATTGAAAACTGCATTTTGTGTTTACTTGTGTTCTATCTTTGTAAAATATTTAGGTTTGCTTGTTCTGAAATGGATGATGGTGACAAACATGCAAAAAATGTCAAATTGGTCAGGGGCAAAACATTTGCACAACACTGTATATATGAGGTAGGGCAGTGATTTGTACTGATAGTTCTCACCCCTGGAAGAGGAAAAGGTTAACATAGTTATAGCTTTTGGTCAGGAAGTTGCCCAGCACACGTGTAGGGTAGCCACAGCGGATCTGGTAGGCTGATAGACCAAAGTAGATGCACTTCACAAAGTACCAGAGTTGAGCCACCATATTCTGACTGAAACGCCTAACAGAACAAAATAAAACATTTGTAATTTAAATACAAGATTTGTATGAAAACATTTTATTCTGTATGCAAACAAGGAGTGCTTACCTCTCAGTGACTCCTGGAAGTATAAAGAACATCCAGAAGTGGATACCAAACACCAGTATGACCTGAAAGATGACTTTCCCCATGACAGTCTTCCTCAGGTAGAGTGCTCGGTCCACTACCATAGTCGCAAACTGGATGAGGACCATGACGAGGAAAGCTTCCGGGACCTGATCCTCTGACAGGGACGATGTGATATCTGCAGCAGCAGAGTGTTTCTATGAAGACATGAGAAGATATAGAATTTGATTTCATTCTAAACTTTCAAAAGACAAATTATTTTTCAATGCAAATGTCAAAATGTAGCCAGAAATAGTTAACTTTCGACTTTATATAACACAAAGTAACCTACAACAGGACTGCTGACGAGAGTAACTAGATCACAGAGCGGCTTACACGCATAGCTGTGAGGATATACAACACCCTGCAGCCTTGGAAATGCTCTACTGGTGCACCACACACTACATGCTGGTCAAGGATACACCATGTACTACATATTACTCGCCACTCTAGTACATCGGATACAGTTATGGCAACTTCCATGTAGTGAAGTAGTCCAGGCATGTCGTCACAGTGTACCTCATACAGGAGGCTGGTGGCAGTAAGTTCGAAAAGCTCGCTATTGTTACTAGTAAATGCTAGCTAGCAATATTGTCTATGTATCAAATGCTACCTAACTTAGCTAGCAAGCACGCCATTTAATTACATGAGCAAGCACGTTATTTAGCATTAGCCAGCACTTGGGCTATTTAAATTGTAAAAATCACACACACACACACACACACACACACACACACACACACACACACACACACACACACACACACACACACACACACACACACACACACAAACAAAATTTTAATTCTCACCCAGGGACAAGTTGGAACAGCCAGTTAGCCTGAATGTCTGTTTACTGGGGAAGGAAACTGGAGTATTTCGAGGAAACCAAGCACACGGAGAACATTCAAAGTCTGCACAGAAAAGCCCCAAGCCTTGCCTTGAACCCAGTACCCTCTAACTGTGACTACACCAGTACCACCATGCCATTGTACCACCCGTTTTGTACTGCAGAAATATTTTTTCTTGAACTATGTATAGGGATCCCTCGCTACTTCACATTTCAATCCGTGTAGCTTCAGTGCATCGCATTTTTTTTTTTTTTTTTAATATTCATCGAATTAAAAAATAAGGAAATTAAGTAAGAATAGGGGAAAAAGTCACAAAAACAAGGCAAATTATGCAAAAAAACCCCTAAACCAACACAAAACAAAAAAACAACCCACAACCTCCCATCAAAACTAGTTACATTGTTGTGAGGTGCATGCACGCGCATCTGCGTGCGTGCGCGCGCGTCTGTATGTGTGTATTTATGCATTATTTTTGAACGTTTAATTGTTATCATAAGCATTTATAGCATTGAATATATATTTATTGATATTATATACACATATACATGTACGTATATGTCAGTCGGGGGGTGGGTGGGGGGGATTGGGGGAATAATCCTACTTCGCGCATTTCGGTAATCATGTGGGGATCTCGGTCCCAATTAAACACGGAAAGTGAGGGATCCCTGTACTGTTTTACATCAATCTTAGTATACAAGCAGTATTCAGGTTGGAGTTTCCATCAGACCATCCATCCGTTATCTGGACCAAGTATTTATTTGTCAGTGTAATATGGACTACATACTGTATTAAGTTTCAGACAGAACCAATCTCTTGTTCATGTTTCCCTTCATTCTAACAGCATTGCAGATTATTATATATTGTGTAGTTACACCGCTTTTATTTTCTGCTGCTCTTGTATTTATGCTTCAGACTATGTCTAGTTATTCTTTTGTGTCTTTGTCATTAACCCAAAGAACTTATTTGTTCATTGCTGTACAAAAAAGAAACTCCTATCTTATAACTGTCACATCTTCAGCATGATAATAAAAGTATGTCTATTGCCATTTTATCTCATTTCTCATATGACTGCTTCATATGTTTTTTCATTTATTTTTCTGATTATTTATCATCTTGGCAGTATTTTAAGTCCATAAATATGTCTGTAAGGAAAAGTGTGTAATATGTTTTTAAGTTATAAGGAGCTCACTGATGACAAATGTTTGTTTGGGGAAAAAGTAGTAAAAGTACCATTCATTCATTTTCTGAACTGCGTGATCTTAAACAGGGTCACAGGGCGGCTGGCGCCAACTCTGGGCGAGGGTGGGGTACACCCTGGACGGCTCACCAGGCCATCACAGGGCCAACACTCACACAACCATTCACACCTATGGGTGATTTGAAACAGCCACTGAACCTACTGTGCATGTTTCTGGATTGTGGGAGGAAACCGGGTACCTGGAGGAAACCAACGCAAGCATGGGGAGAACATGCAAACTCCATATAGAATCGCCCGTGCTGGGAATCAAAACCAGGACCTTCTTGTTGTGAGGCGGACATGCTAACCACTACACCACCATGTTGTCCATAAAAGTACCATTGAAAGGTAAAAAGGTACCATTGAAGATAATATGTACAGAGTACAGTACAGAATATTCTTTTGAAATTGAGAAATTTCTCACTAAAAATACATTTTATGCAAAATTACAACGAAGTTCTGTTGATGACACATCCTGACAGAGACTGGAAATGTTTGTTGTGATTGGAATCTAACAGTAATTACCTGTAGAGGTAATTATAGAAATACAGTAATCGTAAATAATTGCTGATCTTACTTTTTGTATCATTATGAATCCAACCCCAGTAAACATGGACTAAACAACGAACTGAAACTACACAATCAAGGACTTTTCAAGAGGGCTCACAACTGGGGGCTTGTGCCAATACCAGTTGATTCAGCCATGCTGATGCATGGAACAATGAGATGTCTTCTTTAATCTATATACACTCAAACTACAGCATTCACTACAATTTAGACATTCCGAATAAATGCCGATGACATAAAGAGAACAAGTGAGTGAGCTCCGATATTGCAGAGTCCTCAGAAGTAATAGCAGTGTTGAACACACCCCAAAAGCCCAGAATCCAAAAACGATGATGATGAAGTCGACGGTATCAGCCAAAAACATTAGCACATAGACATCTGTCACTGCACTATATTCTGGGTGGATCAGGTTGTAGAAGAACTGGCGAATTGGGATGAAGATATCCAGGGCTCTGAAATAACACAAATTGGAGAAATGTGTTATGGACACTAGTATTCAAACAGTTCCTGTACGCAATTACGATAAATAAGCTGAATAAATCATTGTGCAGAGGCATTTTGTGAAATATTATGAAAGTCTAAAACAGGGTTTCACGGATACTTTGCATCCTCAATGTATCTTGCCTACAGATCTAAAAAAAAAAAGATGCATCCTGAAATTTGCAAGTGGCAAAAATTTAAGCCGAATCAAGGCCTTCTTGGTGATACCTCTTTACTATTGAAAGTTACACTCAAATGATCAGAAAAATGAAAATGATTACATCTGAGATGTATACCTTGTTCAAAAATTTATTGTTAGTCAAATTTTAGCTATGCAAAGATGCTTGCAAAAAATTATATTTTGGTAAATAATTTATATTAATTAAAGATATTCTGACCATTGACAATGAAAATGTCCAGTTTTTTTAAGCTGTGTTGGGTTCCAACCTTACTACTAGCAAGGGGGTCTCACCAAGATGGCTTCCCTGTGGCTTCACTATCTTCTTCTTCTTTTCCTTTCGGCTTTTCCCTTCAGGGGTCGCCACAGCGAATCATCTGCCTCCATCTCACCCTATCCTCTGCATCTTTTTCTCTGACACCAACTGCCTTCATGTCCTCCTTCACCACGTCCATGAATCTTCTCTTTGGTCTTCCTCTAGGCCTTCTGCCTGGTAGTTCCAACCTCAGCATCCTACTACCAATATACTCACTATCCCTCCTCTGTACATGTCCAAACCATCTCAATCTAGCCTCTCTGACTTTGTCTCCAAAACCTCTAACATGTGTTGTCCCTCTGATGTGCTCATTCCTGATCCTATCCACCCTTGTTATGCCAAAAGAGAACCTCAACATTTTCATCTCTGCTACCTCCAGCTCTGCCACCTGTCTTTTCCCCAGGGCCACTGTTTCTAAACCATACAACATTGCTCGCCTCAACACCGTCTTGTACACTTTTCCTTTCATTTTTGCCGATACCCTCCTATCACACATCACACCGGACACTTTTCTCCAACCATTCCAACCAGCCTGCACACGCTTCTTCACCTCTTTTCCACACTCTCCATTGCTCTGGATTGTTGAGCCTAAGTACTTAAAATCCTCCACCTTCCTTATCTCTGCTCCCTGTAACTTCACCGTTCCTGTTGGGTCGTTGGAATCCATACACATGTATTCTGGCTAACCTTCATTCCCCTCCTTTCCAGGGCATACCTCCACCGCTCTAGATTTTCCTGCACTTGTTCTCTGCACTCACTGCAGATCACAATGTCATCTGCAAACATAACAGTCCATGGAGCTTCTTGTCTAACCTTGTCTGTCAGCCTGTCCATCACCATAGCAAACAAGAAGGGGCTCAGAGCTGACCCTTGATGCAGTCCCACCTCCACCTTGAACTCTTCTGTCACACTGACAGCACACCTCACCACTGCCTTACATCTCTTATACATGTCCTGCACCACTCTAACATACTTCTCTGCCACTCCAGACTTCCTCATGCAATACCCCAGTTCCTCTCTCGGCACGCTGTCATATGCTTTCTCCAGATCCACAAAACCACAATGCAGCTCCTTCTGACCTTCTCTGTACTTCTCTATTAATCCTCAAGGCAAACACTGCATCTGTGGTGCTCTTTCTTGGCATGAAACCAAACTGTTGTTCACAAATGCTGACCTCTGCCCTTAGTCTTGCTTCCACTATTCTTTCCCATAACTTCATCGTATGGCTCATCAACTTTATCCCTCTGTAGTTGCCGCAAGACTGCACGTCTCCCTTGTTCTTAAAAATGGGCACCAGCACACTTCTCCTCCATTCCTCTGGCATCTGATCACTTTCTAAGACCCTGTTGAATGTTCTTGTCAGGAAATCTACTGCTACCTCTCCTAGACACTTCCATACCTCCACCGGTATGTCATCAGGACCAACTGCCTTTCCATTCTTCATCCTCTTCAATGCCCTGCTCACTTCACCCTCACTAACCTTTGCTACTTCCTAGTCCTCAACAGTCACCGCTTCTACGATTTTTTTTCTCTCATTTTCCTCATTCATCAGCTCTTCAAAGTACTCTTTCCATATTCCCAGCACATTTCTTTCATTAGTCAATACATTTCCCTCTCTGTCCTTAATCACTCTAACTTGCTGCACATCCTTCCCATCTCTACTTCTCTGCTGTGCCAACCTGTATAAATCATTTTCTCCCTCTTTACTTTCCAACTGGGCATACAAGTCATCATACGCCCTCTGTTTGGCCTTTGACACCGCTACGTTCACCTTACGCTGTGTCTCCCTGTACTCCTGTTTACTCTCTTTGGTCCTCTCTATGTCCCACTTCTTCTTAGCTAAACTCTTCCTTTGTACACACTCCTGCAATTCCTCATTCCACCACCAAGTCTCCTTATCTACTCTTCTTCCAGATGACACACCAAGTATTCTCCTACCGGTCTCCCTGATCACATTAGCTGTAGTTGTCCACTCATCTGGAAGGAGTTCCTGACCACCCAAAGCCATTTTCAACTCCTCCTTGAAGACAACACGACACTCCTTCTTTTTCAGCTTCCACCACTTTGTTTTCTGCTCTGTCTTTGCCTTCTTCACCTTCCTCACCATCAGCGTCATCCTACGCACCACCATCCTATGCTGTTTGGCAACACTCTCACCCGCTACTACTTTGCAGTCACTGAGTTCCTTCAAACTTCATCGCCTACACAAGATGTAGTCTACCTGTGTGCTCCTACCTCCGCTTTTATAAGTCACTCTATGCTCCTCTCTCTTCTGGAAGAAAGTATTTACCACAACCATTTCAATTCTTTTTTGCAAAATCTACCAACAACTGTCCTTCTGCGTTCCTGTCCTGGATACCAAACCTGCCCATCACTTCCTCGTCCCCTCTGTTTCCTGCATCAACATGTCCATTGAAGTCTGCCCCAATGACTACTCTTTCATCTTTGGGGGTATTCTGCATCACTTCATCTAACTCACTCCAGAATCTTTCCTTCTCTTCTAGCTCACATCCTGCCTGTGGGGCATAAGCACTAACAACATTGAACATCATGCCTTCAATTTCTAACTTGAGACTCATCACTCTGTCTGACACTCTTTTCACTTCTCGAACATTCCTGACAAACCCCTCCTTCAAGATGACTCCTACTCCATTTCTCTTCCCATCCACACCATGAAAATCAGCTTAAACCCCACTCCTAAGCTTCTAGCCTTGCTACCTTTCCACCTGGTCTCCTGAACACACAGTATGTCCACCTTCCTCCTCTGCATCATGTCAGCCAGCTCGCTACCTTTTCCTGTCATAGTTCCAACATTCAAAGTCCCTACTTTCAGTCTTAGACTCCTGCCTTTCCTCTTCTCTCTCTGCCTACGGACACGCCTCCCGCCTCTCCTTCTTCAACGTCTTCGAACAACAATAGTCCAATTTCCACCAGCACCCTGTTGGTTGACAGCACTGATGGTGGTTGTTGTTAACCCGGGCCTCGACTGATCCGGTATGAATGTTTTTGATATGACTCGCATGTTTTATTTGGCATTTGTTTTATGCCGGATGCCCTTCCTGAAGCAACCATCTGCATTTATTTGGGCTTGGGACAGGCGTGAGGGAGAGACACTGGCTTATGACCCTCCCTCACGGCTGCATTTGGCTTCATGCACATGGCTTCACTATTCAAACCCTAATGTGCAATCCAGATACCTTGCCTTGGAAATAAAACATTTAGAGCTAACGAGTTGCCACAAAAAACGCTTAACAGTCTTCATGGAATACATGACAGAGGACTTGCCTGTAGGACCTGAGACTGGGGAAAACTAACATAAACTTCACAAATGATGCACATTTACATTTTAATTATGGATTTCTTGGCTTTGATGAGTTGCTCTCGGAATTTCTCCAAAATTAGCTCTTTGCGGCTCTTTTGTTGAACACTGCCCGCTTGAGACACACTCAACCTTGGGACTGAACTGCCTATGGATACATACACATACAAACATGGAATGAAACTGACAATACTTAAGGCATCACATAAAAAATAAAAACTAAAAAAGTTTTATATATATATATATATAGGATCCCTTGCTACTTCACACTTCAATTTCTGCAGCTTCAGTGTGTCATAGTTTTTAAAACAATATTCACTGAAAAATTAAAAAATAAGGAAATTAAGGAAGAATCGGGGAAAAGGTTAAAGAAAATGCCACAAAACAAGGCCAATTAAAGAAAACCCCACAAACAAACAAAAACCAACCCAAAACCCCCCATTAAAACTACTTACATTTTTACGTGAGGTGTACATTTGAGTGTATGCACGTGCATCCGTGTGCGTGCGCGCGCACATCTGTATGTGTGTGTATTTATTTTTATTTACATCTTATGCATTTTTTTGAATGTTTGTTATTATAAGCATTAAGAGCATTGAATATGTATTTATTGATATTATATACACATATACATGTATGTATACGTCAGTCAGGGGGGGTTGATCCTACTTCGTGGAATTCGGCGGTCGCGGGGGTATCTTGGTCCCAATTAACTGAGGAAAGTGAGGGATCCCTGTAGATAGATAGATAGAAAGAAAGAAAGAAAGAAAAGTATGTGTGTTGACCTCCTCTGGAACGTGTTGATCGGTGGGAAATGTGTGATCCTGCACTGGAACTGTGCCGGCGTATAGTGGACGGTGCGTTTGAGAGTTTTCTGGGTATGCGGACATGTGTAGTTTCCATTAATGCGTTGCGGGTCAGTGAACTCCTTTCCCTTCGGACTGGGGGTTTCTCGGTACTGTCTGAGTCTGAGTGACTGTACAGTGTGTCTTTAGCTTCTGATTTGGTGTCATCCTCATCCCATAGACCATGGCACTGTTTCAAGAAGAAAGTACAAAAAATAAAAACAAAAACACATAGCTCTTACATGGTCATATTAATGAAAGTGTTGGGAAATAATACAAATAATAAAAAAGCTGTCAAAAGGAAATTAAACCAATATATAATAAATACTTGCATGCATGGTTTATGTGTGATTCTATCAAATCTATTAAATGTTAAATGAACCTTTTTTATCTAGCGAATAAAACTGTGCGATAACTGCACACGGAGAAGCAACATTGTAATACAAAGAGTCACGTGATCATTTTGTGTTTCCACCTGCAACATTGAGCTAATTTGCATATGAATACATGGCTATTCTTTTTTTTTGGAAAACATGTATGCTTTAATGTAGGGGGCAGTGGTGGTCAAGTGGTATAGGGCGCTGGATCGCTGATCCAAAGGTTGGGGGTTCGAGTCCCACTCTCCACAAGGTTGTCACTGTCCCCCCCAGTGCAGCTAACTGGGTTATCAAAGGCGGGCCATGTCTCTCACTGTCTATGGTGAGAGGTTCATGTAATAGAACCATTGCTGACTTTCGTAAAGAGTAGGCTGCAAAGTCGTCAGTGTGTTTCTGTCCATTGCTAAAAGGGTTGTGTCAGGAAGGGCATCCGACGTAAAAACCTATGCCAAATCAAACGTGCGAATCAGATGATTCGCTGTGGTGACTCCCGAGTAAAAGGGGAAAAACCGAAAGGAAGACAGACATGCATGTTTTAATGTATGTAAATGGGATTGTATATGAATCGAGCCTTATTTTATTAAGAAGTTCAATAGTCTACTTTTAATTTGTTAGTTTAATATCTGTATACTGTGAGTATTGTCATTAACTTTGCTTATGAAGCTTTGCTTATGAACTGTTGGTTGCACTCTCATCAAAGTGAAACAACAGTTAATAAACATTGAACACATTTTTATCAAAAATGGAAGTAAAAACTATTTGCAAATGAAAATATTCATTCACTTATTCATTCATTTTGTGACTTGCCTAATTAGAATCCCAGGGACGCTGGCACCCATCTCAGCCGATTCTGGGCAAGGGCAGAGTACACCCCGGACAGCTTGCTGGGCCATTACATGGCAGAAACTTGCTGATGGCAACAAAGTAAGCTACACTTTATGAACAAAAGCAATAGTTCTCTTACACGACTCTCATCACATACAGTGAGAGACATGGCGCCTGTATTCGTTAGGATTTACGCTTCATCATAGCGCAGAAATAGCACTCATTTTGGTGGTCACTGATTATTAATCATACAATTCTCCTTGACAGATTACAAAAAGTTGCTGGTGTTAAGGGGACAGCCTTCTCCTGGTTTAAATGTTATTTAACTGACTGTTATCAATTTGTAGATGTAAATGGTGATTTCTCTGTATGTTCTAATATTAAGTTTGGTGTTCCCCAAGGTTCTGTCCTAGACCCGTTGCTCCTCTCTCTAAACTTGCTCCCTTTGGGTAATATGTGGTCATGGTATTCACTTTAACTATTAAGAATTTTATTGAACCTAATGACTGTCTAACTGTTGTTACCTTATTACGTTCTGCTTGATTTTAAATGAAATATTCTGCAAAAGTCTTTGCGTGGTTTTCTCAGAAACAACTACTTATTAATGATTCAACAAAAATAAAGCAATAAAATGTTTAATGTAATATTTAAGAAAATACATTTAAACAATGATTTGCTGTACTATATGTAAAATGATTAAACATCATATTGATCGAAAAAAGAAAGTGATTTCCTATAAATTGGAAACAACATGAACTGATTTTTATCACCAACTGAGTAGTTTCACTGAAAGCAGCATGATAAACTGTGTGAATGGGGATCACTTTTTAACCTGATAGAACCTCACATCAGTCATTCATTCATTTTCTGTAACCGCTTAATACTAATTAGGGTCATCGGAAGGCTGGCGCCCATCCCAGCCGACTCTGGGTGAGGGCAAAGTACACCCTGGGCAGCTTACCAAGCCATTGCAGGGCAGACTCTTGTCTAAAGTCAGCAATGGTTCTTTTACAGCCTCCCACCATAGACAGTGAGAGACATGGCCGGCCTTTGATAACCCAGTTAACTGCACTGGAGGGACAGTGAGTATTGGGGCTTGAACCCCCAGCCTTAGGATCCAACACCTTTACCACCAGCCCACCATGGCCCAAACCTCACACATCAGCGGAGTCAATATAAAATGCTTAATATAAACAAAAATACAAAAACTACCTTAAGAATTGAGCGATGGAAGAAGAGTGCCAGCAGTTGGACCAGGTCATAATGGACGTATCCATCTTTCTTCTCAACTCCTATTATATTAGGTGGGTGAAATGGTTTGGTCTTATCCAACTCTATGTTTTGATTAAAGGGGAAGAACCCAAACTGAAAAAAGTATTTTATCACGATGGTCACCTGGATATGGAAAAAGGAGAAAGCTGTAACAAAGGTGATGGTTATAATAAAACTAACAGATAGAATTACTGAGGTGGTAACCGAGATGCTGATGATACTGAAACTACAACAGGTGGTGGTCTCACTGAAGCTGTATCAGAGACAAATGTACTTAAATTGACACACACATGATGGTCTTACTGAAGTTGTAATAAGGTCAATGATGTTACAGTGGTAAAGAGTTTAATGGAGTTCATGGTGTTACTGAAACTGTAACAGAAATAGGATTTGTTTTACACTCAGTTTGTGTATTTACTTTGGGCATGTTACCAGAGGTGGGGCTTTGAACAAGAAAAACTGTATTAGAGTTTGGAGTTGATCTGGATAATATTCTGGATCCATTATAGCTTTCTTTGTTTGTTTGACTGTGTGCGACATAACTGAAAAGGTGATAATTGATGAAATAGATGAAATTCATTTCTAGAGTAGGGTGTGATGCTGGGAATATAAAAACCATTACATCTTAGGGGTGATCTATACATAATATCAGGTTTTTAAAAAATTCTGAAGTCCCCCCCCCCAAAAAAAATCACAAAAATATCAGATGTCCATTAGGGGAGACATTTCATTATAACTATACCAAGTCATAATAATTCATTTGTGTATGGCAGCGGTATCTTACACTTTGAGTGCCCCTCTGGTTAAAATGTAACACAGGCTATAATAAGGTTACTAAAATTTTAAGTAAATTCATACTGTTACTAAAGCTGTAACAGTGTTGATTTAAAATAGATTACATATGGCGTTCATGGTCAGTGCTTGTTTAGCCGTACCTCCGTGTAGACTATTGCTGTCATCCAGAAGCGCTTGCTGGGCCGGGGTACAGACAGCATGGCCCACAGGAAAATAAGGATGGGCAGCACCAACGTGGCTACTGAGGCTGAGACCATGTGATTAAGGATAATGACGAGGTAGCACACCATTTCTGAATGTGCCACTAGCATGTTATAGAGAGCGTAGCACAGCTGGAGGATCTGAGGCTGGGAACTGTAGAAGCGCTCAGATTCCTCAAGCTCTTCATCATAGAACATTCTATTGGAGAGAAATAGAAGTAATCGTAAAGGAATAAACACAGGGGAATGTAGGACAAAACAGTTGACTTCAATCATGAGATAAAGTAGAATAAAGCAACATGTAATCATAGTTTATTTTATGTTTACCATACTTATTAACACTACTACAAAATATACACTACTACGTCAAAATATTCTGCTGTACTGATACCAAACATCCACAAGAGGGAGTCACAGGAAAGCCTACCAGTATTTATTCATTGCGCTCATGATTCAGTGCATTGTTGTGATGCGTTTAAGGTACCATAAAAAAATTCCCTTCAAAAAACCTATGGCTTGATATATAAACCATTTTGAATAAACTAAATAAACATTTTAAAACATTCCTTATTGTGAGATTTATACAAGTAGCTCACTAATTAGATTAATTACCTCAAGGTATTGGAATCAACTTTTTTTTGTAAGTTTATGACTACTCCTGTGGTTTTTCACCAAACTTGGTGGCGATACTATTCTTTACAACTTAGATTTTTTGATTTTGAAATGTCAAGTTCAAAGGCCAAGGCTGGACCAAGGTACCCAAAATTAATAGTAATGAAATTCAATTTGCTATTACACCATATAGCATCATGGCACAATGGGTAGTGCGTAAGCCTCACAACAAAAAAATATTTACAGCATCTGGCAGATGCTCTCATCCAGATCAACTGAAAAATTATATATCTTCTTCTTCTTCTTCTTCTTCTTCGTTTCTTTTCGGCTGTTCCCTTCAGGGGTCACAATAGCAAATGATCTGCGTCCATCTCACCCTATCTGTATCTTCGACTCTTACTCAAACTACCTTCATGTTCTCCTTCACCACACCCATAAATCTTCTCTTTGGTCTTCCTCTGGGCCTTCTGCCTGGTAGTTCCAACCTCAGCATCCGACTACCAATATAGGAGGGATAGCCTCTCTGACTTTGTCTCCAAAACATATTACATGTGCTGTCCCTCTGATGTCCTCATTCCTGATCCTATCCATCCTCGTTACTCCCAAAGAAAACCTCAACATTTTCATCTCTGCTACCTCCAGCTCTGCCTCCTGTCTTTTCCCCAGGGCCACTGTTTCTAAACCATACAACATCACTGGCCTCATCACCGTCTTGTACACTTTTCCCTTCATTCTTGCCGATACCTTCCTATCACACATCACACCGGACACTTTTCTCCAACCATTCCAACCTGCCTGCACACGCTTCTTCACCTCTTTTCCACACTCTCCATTGCTCTGGATTGTTGAGCCGAAGTACTTAAAATCCTCCACCTTCCTTATCTCTGCTCCCTGTAACCTCACCGTTCCTGTTGGGTCCTTCTCGTTCACACACATGTATTTTGTCTTACTGAGGCTAACCTTCATTCCTCTCCTTTCCAGGCCATACCTCCACCTCTCTAGATTTTCCTGCACTTGTTCTCTGCTCTCACTGCAGATCACAATGTCATCTGCCAACATCATAGTCCATGGGGAATCTTGTCTAACCTCGTCTGTCAGCCTGTCCATCACCATAGCAAACAATAAGGGGCTCAGAGCTGACCCTTGATGCAGACCCACCTCCATCTTGAACTCTTCTGTCACACCGACAGCACACCTCACCACTGTCTTACATCTGTCATACATGTCCTGCACCACTCTAACATACTCCTCTGCCACTCCAGACTTCCTCATAAAATACCATAGTTCTTCTCTCGGCACCCTGTCAAATGCTTTCTCCAGATCCACAAAGGCACAATGCAGCTCCCGCTGACCTTCTCTGTACTTCTCTATTAACAACCTCAAAACAAACACTGCATCTGTGGTGCTCTTTCTTGGCATGAAACCAAACTGTTGTTCACAAATGCTGACCTCTGTCCTTAGTCTCGCTTCCACTATTCTTTCCCATTCATGTTCTTAAAAATGGGCACCAGCACACTTCTCCTCCATTCCTCTGGCATCTGATCACTTTCTAAGACCTTGTTGAATATTCTTGTCAGAAAATCTACTGCTACCTCTCCTAGACACTTCCATACCTCCACCGGTATGTCATCAGGACCAACTGACTTTCCACTCTTCATCCTCTTCAATGCCCTCCTCACTTCACCCTTACTAATCTTTGCAACTTCCTGGTCCTCAACGGTCACCTCTTCTACTCTTTTTTGTCTCTCATTTTCCTCATTCATCAGCTCTTCAGAGTACTCTTTCCACCTTCCCTGCACACTTCTGTCATCAGTCAATACATTTCCCTCTCTGTCCTTTATCACTCTAACTTGCTGCACGTCTTTCCCATCTCTATTTCTCTGCTGTGCCAACCTGTATAAATCATTTTCTCTCTCCTTACTGTCCAACCGAGCATACAAATCATCATACAAATCATCATGTTTGGCCTTTGACACCGCTACCTTCGCCTTACGCTGTGTCTCTCTGTACTCCTGTTTACTCTCTTCAGTCCTCGCTATGTCCCACTTCTTCTTAGCTAAGCTCTTCCTTTGTACACATTCCTGCACTTCCTCATTCCACCACCAAGTCTCCTTATCTATCTTCCTTCCAGAGGACACACCAAGAGCTCTCCTACCTGTCTCCCTAATCACATTTGCTGTAGTTGTCCAATCATCTGGAAGCACTTCCTGACCATCCAAAGCCTGTTTCAGCTCCTCCTTGAAGACAACACGACACTTCCTTTTTCCGCTTCCATTGCTTTGTCTTCTGCTCTGTCTTTGCCTTCTTCACCTTCCTGACCATCAGTGTCATCCTGCACACCACCATCCTATGCTGTTTAGCAACACTCTCACCCACTACTACTTTGCAGTCACTACTACCGACACTCTTTTCACTTCTAGAACATGTCTGACAAACCCCTCCTTCAAGATGACTCCTACTCTACTCCATTTATCTTCCCATCCACACCATGATAAAACAGCTTAAACCCTGCTCCTAAGCTTCTCGCCTTGCTACCTTTCCATCTGGTCTCCTGAACACATAGTATGTCCACTTTCCTTCTTTGCATCATGTCAGCCAGCTCTCTATCTTTTCCTTTCACAGTTCCCACATTCAAAGTCCCTACTCTCAGTCCTAGACTCATGCTTTTCCTCTTCTCTCTCCGCCTACAGACACGCCTCCCGCCTCTCCTTCTTCGACCAACAGTAGTCCAATTTCCACCAGCACCCTGTTGGTTAACATCATTGATGGCGGTCGTTGTTAACCCGGGCCTCGACCGATCCGGTATGAATTTCATTTTAATCACATGTATGACAATTTCGGCAGAAGTTTTATGCCCTTCCTGTCGCAACCCTCTGCATTTATCCGGGCTTGGGACTGGCGTGAGGGTGAACACTGGCTTGTGCCCCCCCTCACAGCTGCTTATATATATATATATATATATATATATATATATATATATATATATATATATATATATATATATATATAATATATATATATATAAATACACACACACACACACAGTGTACCTCGACTTGTGAAATTAAGCCATTCCGAGGGCGAGCTCGTAAGTGGAAACGTTTGTTCGATGAAAGAAAAATTCTCATAAGAAACAATAGAAAACCAATTACTCCATTCCAACCCCCCTCTCAAACTCATATAACCTGACACAAACGTGTATTTTTTATGTAATATATTTAAGATAAACATGTCACAATAAACATTTATTAATATTAACACATGTACAATAACATAATACTGTAATTAACAATAAATAATAATAAACGAATAAACAGTAAGTGAATCTGAACTTAAAAATAGCACTTAACATTAACTTACACTAGTATTTTTTTTTTACTTTTTATTTATTTATTTATTTAATTTATTATTATTATTATTATTATTATTATTATTTTTAAACTGTTTTATTTCACTTCACTAATTTTCATCACTTAATAGTGGAAGCTAGACTAAGGGCAGAAGTCAGCATTTGTGAACAACAGTTTGGTTTCATGCCCAGAAAGAGCACCACAGATGCAATGTTTGCCTTGAGGATGTTAATGGAGAAGTACAGAGAAGGTCAGACGGAGCTGCATTGTGCCTTTGTGGATCTGGAGAAAGCATATGACAGGGTGCCGAGAGAAGAACTGTGGTATTGCATGAGGAAGTCTGGAGTGGCAGAGAAGTATGTTAGAGTGGTGCAGGACATGTATGAGAGATGTAAGACAGTGGTGAGGTGTGCTGTCGGTGTGACAGAAGAGTTCAAGGTGGAGGTGGGACTGCATCAAGGGTCAGCTCTCAGCCCCTTCTTGTTCGCTATGGTGATGGACAGGCTGACAGACGAGGTTAGACAAGATTCCCCATGGACTATGATGTTTGCAGATGACATTGTAATCTGTAGTGAGAGCAGAGAATAAGTGCAGGAAAATCTAGAGAGGTGGAGGTATGCCCTGGAAAGGAGGGCAATGAAGATTAGCCTCAGTAAGACAGAATACATGTGCATGAATGCCAAGGACCAAAGAGGAACGGTGAGATTACAGGGAGCAGAGATAAGAAAGGTGGAGGATTTTAAGTACTTAGGCTCAACAATCCAGAGCAATGGAGAGTGTGGAAAAGAGGTCAAGAAGCGTGTGCAGGCAGGTTGGAATGGTTGGAGAAAAGTGTCCGGTGTGATGTGTGATAGGAGGGTATCGGCAAAAATGAAAGGAAAAGTGTACAAGACGGTGTTGAGGCCAACGATGCTGTATGGGTTAGAAACAGTGGCCCTGGGGAAAAGACAGGAGGCAGAGTTGGAGGTAGCAGAGATGAAAATGTTGAGGTTCTCTTTGGGAGTAACGAGGATGGATAGGATTAGGAATGAGCACGTCAGAGGGACAGCACATGTAAGACGTTTGGAGACAAAGTCAGAGAGGCTAGATTGAGATGGTTTGGACATGTACAGAGGAGGGATAGTGAGTATATTGGTAATAGGATGCTGAGGCTGGAACTACCAGGCAAAAGGCCTAGAGGAAGACCAAAGAGACGATTCATGGATGTGGTAAAGGAGGACATGAAGGCCGTTGGTGTAAGAGAAGAAGATGCAAAGGATAGGGTGAGATGGAGGCAGATGATTCGCTGTGGCGACCCCTGAAGGGAAAAGCCGAAAGGAAAAGAAGAAGAAAGAAGAAGAATTTTCATCACTTGTCTTCTGCTGCTTGACCGCATTCCCATAGCCGTTGATCTCTTTCAACTTGATTCACAATAGCCTCTCCATTTCATCATTGAGTCCTGATCTTTCCTCAAAAAAATACTGACCCCCCCTTTGCTGGTTTAACTTTTCAACATGGGCCTCTGTTTAAGAATTGTACAGATGGTCAATGTATTCTTCCCATACTCCTTACACAGATCCGCCACACGGACTCCTTTTTCATGTTTACCTATGATTTAAAGCATCTTTTCAAGAGAAAATGATTTTCTCCTCTTGAATACATCATTATCACCTGAAGAGAGAGGATGGTTTCACCACCCCTCGAAACAGATCTGTAGTGATAAATGGAGTTTCAATAGAAAGTCTTTGTCCTGTCCTTTTATTTTTATTATATATATATAATATATATGCAACTGAGGGTTAGGAGCCTCACTCAAGGGCCTAACAGTGCTGACTGAAATGCTGACCTTCAGATCAGCACTTACCCACTATGCACTACTGCCCTAAGCTCAAGAATATCCTGTGTTCAATACCCCACTTGGTGAGGGTGTTTCTGTGTGAACTTTGCATATGTCTCCTGTTTGACTGGGTTTCTTTTGGGGACTCCACTTTTCTCCCACAATCCAAAACATGCACTTTAGGCTAATGTTATGTTCCAAATTGCCCCTCGGTGTGTGTGTGTGTGTATGTGTGTGTGTGTGTGTGTGTGTGTGTGTGTGTGTGTGTGTGTGTGTGTGTGTGTTTGTGTGTGTGGTTTTCTGTGTTATCCCTGGGATGGACTCTCAAACTGTTCAGGGTATACCCTGCATTTGCCCAGAGTTGTCGGAGACAGGCTCCAGCCTCTCCATGACCCTAATAAGATTGAGTAGTTCAACAAATGATTGAAAGAAGCAATTAATTACAGTGTACATCAATCTACTTGTTTTTAACACCATTTAAATGGAAAAAAGACCAGTCAATAACAATAAGTAATCTTTAATTACTAAGGAGCAATTGGTCTGTTATGATTTCCAAACTGTTTGAGAACCGCAGGCTGCATAAGTGTACGGAAGTGTAAAGGGCTTTGAGGTTTTTCCTCACCTGTTGCGCAGGAGTTCACTGGCTGTGAGCTCATGGCTCAGTGAGGGAAGTGTGCAGCTGTCTGGTGTATTTATCCTGAGCCTTTTCTCTTCGGTGTGAGCTGCTGCCTCACACACAGAGTCCAGACCTGTGGCTTTGCTGTAGGAGGGTGGAATATCGGAGTTAGAAGGAAACTTATGGCGCTGTGGCCACATAGTCTGTTCAGATGTTAATACATTGTCCCATTCTGATGCTAATGCTCCTTTAAGCGTATGCCCATCACTCCTACAGCGCTGGACAGTCGAGGGCTCAGGCAGCTCTATACGGGTCCAGTGTTCTTCAGCATCATTTTGCTCTTCGATGGTATCAAAAGTGCCTTGGTGAGAATACAGTGCTGTACACTGAGTGTTTTCACTGTTACGAGAGAAAACAGGATAATAGAAGAAAGCAATCAGAGGTTAGTGAATAAGAAGTCTATTTGGTCTCCACTGTGTGAACTACTGCACTACACATTACTGGGAAGCAGTGGTTAGCACATCCACCTCAATGAAAGAAGGGTTCGATTCCCAGCTCGGGCATGTCTGTGTGGAGTTTGCATGTTCTCCTTGTGCTTGTGTAGGTTTCCTCCCACAGTTCAATCATATGCACAGTATACACAGATTGACTGTTCTAAATCACCCCCAAATGTGAGTGTGAATGGTTGAGTGTTGGTCTTGTGTAGTCCATCCAGGGTGTGATCTGAGCTTGCCCAGAGTCGGCTGAGATGGGCAATGTAGGAATAAGTGGCTTAGAAAATTAATGGATGACAGAAATATTAATGTTAATACAGGGAGTCCTCGGTTTACGACGCTGATCCGTTTTTAAGACGCGATGTAACTCGAATTTCAGTGTAAGTCGGAACATAACATAAAATATACTGAAAAGTATTGTACGTACAGTGCTATAATAAAATGTGACAGTTAATGACATAAAAAAGTTTTTAAAAAAAGAGAAAACAATTCCTTACCACAAGAATGAAATACAGTGCGGGAGGGAGAGACGGGCTTATTGTGCTGGAGAAGCTGGGGCAGGTGAGCCTGGAGTAGTAGATGCAGCTGAGGTGGAGGGTACAGGATCTGTTGCAGGCCTCTCTCCACCTTCTTAAAATACTGCTCCAGGTTAGACTGGACAGAGAGCAACCTCTTCTCATCCAAGATCTCCTTGTAGCATTGCATCAAATCCATGATGCCTCTGGAAACCCTAGTGAACCTTTCCAAGTTGGGATCCTGAGCCTCAAAAGTTGCCAACGCTTGCTGCATCTCGCGCGCCCGAAACTAGTTCGGTTTGTTTACGTGACCGTGTAAGACGTAATGACGTGTAATATTACAGTAGCGAGACTGACTGACGGGAAGCTTCCTCGGCCCACAACCACAACACAACGTATTATTTCACCTCTCGCACCCAAAACTAGTTCGCATTTGTTTACGTAACCGCGAAAGACGTAATGACGCGTAATATTATTTTTTATATTTTTATGGGGGCGCGTTTGAACCACGAAACGGTGTAAGTCGGGACCGGTGTAAACCGAGGACTCCCTGTATATTACTATCAGACTGCTGATCTCACATCTTTCCGATATACAATATCCTGTACTCTACATTGATCAGACAGCTTTGAGATCGTCCTTGGATATTAAATGCCTGTCTGTCACCACTGAAAAGCAGAAACTACCCACACCATAATACGTGAGTCATTTAGACAATAAAAAAAAATTACAGCAGTGCCTAACAGTCACCCTCATCTCCTGTTAAAGATAAAAAATACCTTTCAGACCCATTCCTCCTACTGAGGTTCCTGTATATGTTCGTGTGTGCGACAGACAGAGAGAGAGAGAGAGAGAGAGAGAAATAGATCTCAATAAGGGTTTGTGTACATCTTAAGTCACAGACTTGTGGAGATTAGACAGACTGATTACACAAGCACCGTGGCATAGTGATTAGCATATCCACCTCAGAGCAAAACGATCCAGGGCTTGGCGAAAGTGTTTCTGTATGGAGTTTGTATATCCTATGTGCATGCATGGGTTTCCTCCAGCTACTCCTGTAGTCCAAAGACAAGCTCATTACAATAATTCCATTGATGTTTATAGCATTTGGCAGAAACTCACATCCAGAGCAACTTACAATTATCATTTTTATACAACTCCATGAGAATTGAACCGCTGACCTTTGGATCAGGAACTCATCGCCTTAACCACTAAGCCACGTAAACCTCTAAGCTGTTGTTTGTTCCAAATTAGCCCCTAGGTGTGTGTGTGTGTGTGTGTGTGTGTGTGTGTGTGTGTGTGTGTGTGTGTGTGTGTGTGTGTGTGTATGTGTGTTGGCCCTGTCATGAACTTGTAAGCTGTTTAGGGTGTACCCTGTCTTCACCCAGTGTCGAGTAAGATGTGGACCAGCCTCTCTGTGACCCTTGTAGGAGTAAACATTTCCACAAAAGAATGAATGAATAAATGAAACAAATCCATTAAGATCCATTAAGATCCTTAAGATCCTTAAGATCCATTAAGATCCATTAAGATCCATTAGCAATACAGTGGTACCTCACCTTACGGAATTAATCAGTTCCAGAAGTGGTTTCGTAACCTGGATTTTTCGTAAGTTGAACCACATTTTACATGTAAAACGTGTGATTTGTTCCAAGGCCCCCAATACTACCCCCTAAACCCTTTAAAATTATAAAAGCGTACCTTTTAAGGTCTCTTTCTGCTTCAATATTGTACCGATGGTTGATGGGTTTGGCCATATTCCTTTGTGATATCACTCAACCGCATGCCACGAGCCCACTTCTTCTTTTCATTAGGAATCACACGCGCGTGTGTGTGTGTGTGTGTGTGTGTGTGCGTGCGCGCGTGTGTTGACCATATCATCTTAGCAGAGTTATAATCTTACAAATGTTTATGCAATGTTAAAAGCCTGAGCCAAAAAATAAAGATGCAATGAGCACACTCGAAAAACTCACGAAACAACAGTAACTCTGTCCTTTACACGAAAAGCATCATGGGTATTATGGCGATGCAGCTCCATAATAGCCAATGGGAGAGAGCTGCGTCATCTCTCCTAACCAATGGGAGGCCAGCGGGGCGGGATGTTGGTAGATAGCTAGTGGGAGGCCAGCAAGGCGGGATGTTGGGAGATAGCCAATAGGAAGCCAGCGGGGTGGGATGTTTGAGGTGGTGCTTTTGTAACATGAATTTGTTTCGTATACAGAGAGAGAAATTTAGGTAAATGCGTTTTGTAACCTGGATTTTTTCGTTTGTTGGGACTTACGTAAAGTGAGTTACCACTGTATAATGAAAAGCACTTCAGAAACAGGTTTTGAGTTTTAATGTGCGGAGATGTTTAGGTGTTACCTGGCTGCAGCACTGGCTGAACTCTCCGCAGATGATGCTGAAGAAGAGGATGATGAGAGTTCCATACCCTGCAGGCGACACAGTTTGGGTCGATGTCTTTCACTCGTTCTGGGCACAAGGTCCACACCAGTCTCACTGGATTCCAATGTGGACAGACTGTACGCCATTGTGGATTCAGTGTATACACTGCAAACACAGCCATGAACAAAAACACACACATCTGACTTCTTACAGTCGCAGACTATTTTGTTGATTGTCAGTTACATGATTTGGACTTTGTAAAGCACAGTGAAGTCACACTGATGTGTCAATGTTTACTTCAGCCCAAATATTAATTCATTCTTTTTTTTTTTTCTTGTTTATTGGTATTAATGCTTTTAGTTGTCAGAGGAAAAGACCCCAAGGTTGACCTAGAACACGCTGGAAGGACTATGTCTCCCAGCTTGTCTGGGAACGCCTCAGTGTCCCCCCAGAAGAGCTGGAGGAAGTTGCTGGGGAGAGACGTCTGGACCTCGTTGCTTAGGTTGCTACCCCCACGACCTGACCCCGGAAGAAGAAGAAGATGATGCTGATTTTATTTTAGTATTAATGCTATTTTTAGACAAAAGCTTTCAGTTATCTTTACTTTATAGAATTCTCGTGACTATTATTTACAATTGACCTGAAATGTTCTGGCAAGCTCTCCAGTGTGCACTTTGCCCTCGCCCAGAGTTGGCTGAGGTGGGCACCAGCCAACCCTCGACCCTAATTAGGATTAGTCCGTTCGGCACACTTGTGGTTAAGACCCTGCCCAGGGGTCTTAGCACAGTGAGGGACTAAATGGGATTTGAACACACAACCTCCCGATCATGAATGCAGCACCCTAACCTCTACGCCACCGCCCACACCTCTAATTACGATTCAGCATTTCAGAAAAGAAATAAATTATATACGTAGTGATGTGTGTGAAAAATGGTATGCTTTAATGATCACATCGGTATAATTGTGTAAAGTAGTACTCAAATGCACCAATCAGCCGTAATATTAAGACCACCTGACTGGTTTGCAACTACGAACATACAGGAAGCTGCCATGCAGTCTGTGTCCTGATTCCTTCCTCTCACTTCCAGCATAAACGGGGTTAGCAAGTTGTTTTACAGAAGCTCTTCTGTGGGAGCAGACCAGACATACTATCCTTTACTGCCATTGGGCATGCACACCACTCTTGCCAATTCACTGGTTGCCCTTCCTTGGGCCAATTTTCTTTTTTTTAGGTGCTTACTACTTGTATACCATGAACACCCCATAACACCTGTAGGGCCATGGCCTTCATGAAAGTCACTTAGATCATAACACTTGCTCAGTTTTCCTGCTTCCAACAATCAATGTGAAGAGCTGACTGTTCACATTCTGCGCGTTATCTCTTTACAGTGGAAATCATGTTTTTAATGTTAAGGCTGATCAGCGGATAAACAACATCTGATTCATATTTCTCCTCATTCTACTTCGGAAAATTTTCATCTCATCAATGCTTGGGATAGTTGGATGATTTGAGCACTGGGGATTTACCTCAGTTGGTAGAGCGTCCGCTTTGGTTTGGACATGTATAGAGGAGGGATAGTGAGTATACTGGCAGTAGGATGCTGAGGTTGGAACTACCAGGCAGAAGGCCTCGAGGAAGACCAAAGAAGAGATTTATGGATGTGGTGAAGGAAAACATGAAGGTCGTTGGAGTCAGAAAAGAAGATGCGGAGGACAGGGTGAGGTGGAGACGGATGATTTGCTGTGGCGACCCCTGAAGGGAGCAGCCGAAAGTAAAAGAAGAAGAAGAAGAAGGTAGAGCGTCCGCTTTATCCTCCGGAAGGTTGGAGTTCGAATCTGGCCGCGTCATACCATGAGACGTTAAAATTTGGGAGTTGTTGCTTCCTGCTTGGTGCTCAGCATCAAAAGGATAGAACAACGCAACAACTGGTGCTGTACAGTGGCGATGGGTGCAGGGAGTGCTGGGGTCTCATGCGCATTGATGTTGATTGTATGAAATTGCGCTATATAAGCATCCACAATAATAATAACACAGCCCTGTTTTTGTTCTGTACAGCACTGAAACACGACACTTAACCTGAAGATGAAAGCTTTTTTATTTAGTACAACACTGCAGTTTCCCTGGAGGCAAATCCAAATATAAAATGTGCTGAAATGTGGCTAAAGTGGTCTGTCAGCGAAGGAAAGCGGTAAGGAATACCTGCTGGATCTTACCTGTCTGCCAAATGACAAATGTACGGAGTTTTTCGGAGCATAAAATCCCCTTGACTTCACTCATTATGTTACTTTATAGGCCTAGTCTAAATGGATTAAACTTATTCCTCCACAAAAATTATGCATAAAAATCTCAAGACACACACACACACACACACACACACACACACACACACACACACACACACACACACACACACACACACACGCTAAATAAATGTCCAGTTCATTTTCTGTAACCGCCTTAATCCTAATTAGGGTCGTGGTGAGGCTGGTACCCATCCCAGCCGACTCTGGGCGAGAGCAGAGTACACCCTGGACAGCTCGCCAGGCCATCACAGGGCAGAAACACACTGACGGCTATGCAGCTACTCTTGTCGAAAGTCAGCAATAGTTCTTTTACATGAACCTCACACCATAGACAGTGAGAGACATGGCCGGCCTTTGATAATCCAGTTAGCTGCACTGGAGGGGAACAGTGACAACCTTATGGAGAGTGGGGTGTGAACCCCCAACCTTAGGATCAGCGATTCAGCAATTATACCACTAGGCCATCACTGCCCGTAAATAAATGTCAAAAATTAAATTAAACCAAAAGTGAATGACACACTGCATAGTTTCTTTGTGATAATGTACCTGGTCAGACTGTCCTTGGTGGGAACAGAGTTCATACTTTCGTTCTCTCTGTCCTGAAGCTGAGTTGAGACAGAGCCACGCTGAACCTGCAGCCTATCTGCGTCATCCAGAACAGTGTGAGAAGACGAAGGTCTGCACAACTGCTGCTGGTAATAGGTGTGTATGATCCCTCGTGATGGAGTGTTTCCCTATACACATGAGAGGAAAAACATTTCAGTACCAAACACTGGGCTCTCTGTCTGCATGTGGCGCTACAGTTTGTTGATTGTCGTCATTAAATAAAGAATGGCAGTTGATAAAATATCTTTCCTGTGTAAAATATAAAAAAAAAGCAACTTTGATACTTTTTTAAAAAATTCCCCCATTTTTTGCTCTAATTTTAATCAAAACCAATTCCCACCCGTCAAGTGTTGCCTTCCCAATCGGCCAGGGAGGTTGTAATGCTGCCACCTGCGTTTTTTGGTATTTGGAGGCGACCTAACGCACTCAGCTCACAAATGCCCATGATTGGCTGGTGATCGCTGTGACTGGACAGGGAAGTGAGCGTATGCCATCCCGCCCATGAGAGCTTGGCCAATTAGCTCCCATGTACTACCGGTCGCAGATGGCTGCGGCATCAACCTGGATTCAAAATGGTGATCTCCAGGTTGGTAGCCATGCACCCTGTTGATGCACCACTCGGGAGCCTTGATAGTCTTAGGATCAGTGGTCCAGAACCTTTGCCACCAGGCCACCACTGCTCTGAATGAATTTATTGTGTGCAAAAAAACAATTTATTCATCTCGAACCTTTTTTTTTTTTGGTAATTGTGGGTCGCCTATATGTTCTATGTATTTACAGACATGTTTAATGCTGTAGATTTAATAGACATGTTTAATGTTGTGGAAAATTGTAGACTACTGGTTAGCTTTAATGATGGTCTGGTACTATAGAACCATTCAGAAAAACAACCAAATAAACCTCTCTACACTATTTCTTCATCATAACCACTGTGAGTTGGCCTCACAGCAAGAAGTCAGAAGATGATGCAATTTTACTAGCTGTGGCATGTCTTCCCACAGGCTATGGGAAGCTCACTGTAAACAACAAATGACAAAAGCCTGTCTGAGAACTCAGTATTTTGTTATTTATTTTTCGAATGGAACAAGTCTCAGTGCTCTAAGCACATGCTATGTTAAAGAAGCACAGATCTCATAGCCTAAGGGTACATATCGTCAGATAATGATTTGAAAGCCAACAAGAGAACTATTTAACATCTCACGGTCCATTGGTGCATAGTCTCCCCATCTATTTTCTCTTAAACCGTATCAACAATTACACGAATTTCTCTCAAGTTATTTCTATGAGCATGTGCAAGTTATTTGTATTAAGTAATAATTAACAATGAGCCAGAGATAATTGTAAAATAATCCCCGACAGAATGATCTGGACGGGACCACATAGCACAGGGGACTATATATTAATCCACTTATTAAACAGCTACTCACTAAATTTTTTATAATTAAATAAAAAATATGAATTTTGTTGATTTAATTTTTTTTTTACTATGTCCACCAATGGTGTCTTCCATAGCAGTGGTCTGTTAGCCTGGGTTCACATGAGGGCACAATGTTCAGTCTCTGCAATTCAAATAAGCATAAAGCTCCACAGTTTATGACCATGCCTGGAGCACAATTGGGTATAAAAAGGAGGCGGGTGCATCTAAGAGATGAATATTGAAGCAGTCGTGCTTCCAAGTTCACCAAGATCTCCTATGATGGCACATCAAGGTTTGTTATGCTCTGTTAAGGTCAGATAATCTCTACTCTGTTCTGCTGCAATTTTCACATTCCACATTTCGACATCTCGATTGGCGTCAAATCGTAATACTGTACATGGTAATAATCACGCATAAGCCACGATCAGTGTGATCATCACAAATCCACCGAGTTCCATCCAAATCATTATAAATCCACCAAGTTCCCTCAAGATGATCATGAATCCACCATGTTCCCTTAGACTCATTATAATTCAACTAAGTTCTCTAAAGATCATCAAGATTCAATCCCACGGTCACCACATGCTCCTTAAAATTCCCTCAAATCATGGACATTCCCCCAGTGGAAGCCCAGGGTTACATTTAACAATGCATTATAAAGACGTAACAGTCAGTGAATGCTATGATTGACCAGTCAGAATCGATTCCAGACAGCTAGAATTCCTGTCTGAATTGTTGTTATAGTGACATGAAATCAAATCCTTCTGACCATCCAGACTCAAGATACTAACAGAGTTATTGTGGTATAAATCATGGTATTGTCCAGGAGCATTAGTTAAATTTGGTAACTTTGGCAGCATCGGTACCTTTTTAACCTCATGTGTGAGCATACAGCGTTCAGTGCGTAGTACAGTGGAGATATCAATGTATTCCTGACACATTGAGTTAAGCCAGGCAGTGAAACTGTCCATTAATGCAAGGAACAGCACCCAGGAAAACTTCAGTATGTTAAACACACGCTTTAGGATGTTGTCTAGGAACATAAAAGACAAACTGCAAGTTAAAAAACAATGTACAGGTAGTGAACATAACATAAGTGAAATGAAAGCCAAGTATTCCAAACTCTCAGATTACACATGAACATGTGTATGTTTCGTTCTACATTTTCAAAGTTACAAGCTGATAAAATATACAAACCGGATTCCAAAAAAGTTGGGACACTTTACAAATTGTGAATAAAAACTGAACGCAATAATGTGGAAGTGCCAAATTTCATTTTTTTTCCGAGTAGAAAATAGATGACAGATGAAAAGTTTAAACTGAGAAAATGTATCATTTTAAGGGAAAAATACATTGATTTTAAATTTCAAGGTGTGAACAAATCTCAAAAAGTTGGGACAGGAAGCAATAAGAGGCTGGAAAAATCAATTGCACTTATAATGAACAACTGGAAGACCAATGACCACTACTGAGGTCCATTGGCAACATGACTGACAATAAAAAGAGCTTCTCAGGGTGGCAGTGTCTCTCAGAAGAAAAAATTGGTATTGGATCACCAAGTCAACCTATGTTGTGCAGAAAGTGGAGGAATATCAGAAAGGTGTTTCCCAGCGAAAAATTGCAGAGTTTGATTTTGTCATTATCTACAGTGCATAACATCATCCGAAGATTGAGAGAATCTGGAACAATCTTTGTTCATATGGGTCAAGGCCAAAAAAACCACACTGGATGCTTGTTATCTTCAGGCCCTTAAACGGCACTGCACCACAAACAGGAATGCTACTGTAAGGGAATTCACAGAAATACTTCCAAAAACCATTGTTGGTGAACACAATCCACTATGCCATCCACCGTTGGTGGGCTGAAAGTGTACAGTACAAAGAAGAAGCCATTTCTAAACAGGACCCAGAAGCACAGGCATTTTCTCTGGGTTAGGGGTCATTTAAATTGGAGTGTGACAAAGTGGAAAACTGTTCTGTGGTCAGACGAATCATGATTCGAAGTTCTTTATGGAAAACTGGGATGCCACGTCATCCGGACTAAAGAGGACAAATACAACCCAAGTTATTATCAGCGCTGAGTTCAGAAGCCTGCATCTGTATGGGGTTACATGAGTGCATATGGCATGGGCAGCTTGCACATCTGGAAAGGCACCGTCAATGCAGAAAGGTATATTCAGGTTCTAGAACAACATATGCTCCCACCCAGACGTCGACTGTTTCAGAAAAGACCTTGCATTTTTCAACATGATAATGCCAGACCACATGCATCATAATTACAACATCATGGCTGCGTAGGAAAAGGATCTGGGTATTGAAATAGCCAGCCTGCAGTCCTGACTTTTCACCTATAGAGAACATTTGGCACATCATATAGAGGAAGGTGTAACATAGGAGACCCAAGACAGTTGAAGAGTTAGAGGAGTTATTAGACAAGAATGGAACAGCATTACTATTTCTAGACTTGAGAAACTTGTCTCATTGGTCCCCAGATGTTTACAGACTGTTGTGAGAAGAAGAGAGGATGCCTCACAGTGGTGAAAATGGCCTTGTTCCAACTTTTTTGAGATTTGTTAACACCATGAAGTTTAAAATCAACATATTTTCTCCTTAAAATGATATATCGTCTCAGTTTAAACTCTTGTCCTGCCATCTGAGTTCTACTCGGAATAAAATATTGAAATTTGGCACTCCCACATCATTGTATTCAGTTTTATTCACAATTTGGATTGTGTCCCAACTTTGTTGAAATACGGTTTATATTTAATAGTTTGCATTATCTGGTATAAAAAGACTGCTGTTTCACTCTTGCAAGAGTGCAAACTTGTGAGAATAGAATGCGAATCCATCTATTCATATAAGACAAGTTAATGGCAATAATAACAGTATATAGATATTAAACTAAAAAAGATATAGTACAAACTAATGAACCTCTGAATTAAATAAATATAGACACAAATGCATATAATACACACTTCTGTTCACATTACACAAGCGAGCAATCACACATATGAAAAAAAGAACTACAGTACTGTGTATTTACATGCAAATTAGATCTGTATTGCATATTTACAATGGAATAACCACACAAAAACTAAATGGATCAAACAAACAAGCAAACAAAAAAAACAGTAACTCTAATATTGATAACATTGAAAACTTAACATGGAGGCCTCTGGGAAGGCTGAACTCACCCCTTTAACATGCTTCTCACACACACACACACACACACACACACACACACACACACACACACACACACACACACACACACACACACACACACACACACACAAAAGGCGAGAGGCTGTATGTATACTATGCTCAGTTTAACACAGCAAGGATGTACCTGGGCCATCTGATCTGTCTTCTTCAACTGTATCTTCCACCTGATCTCCAACCTCAATGGTTGCATGAACTGCTGAAGACATCAGAAAAACATCAGTGACTATCAAAGTTTTAAATGATAAAACATTTTATTATATGATTAGATTAATGAATTGATGAATGGTATTGAAGCTTTGATGAGAGTAATTTTGTGTTTCACTTTTTCAGTCTCCAATGACTCTAAGAGTGAGCTATATCTAGAAAGGTTTGTCTAATACCACTACATTAGAAATGTAAAGTGAATGCCTATGATGTGTTTTATACAAAACAAATATAGCCATTTTTCTTTGAGAAAAGCTGAAAAGAAACAATAAGAAAGTGAGAGCTGTGCATCCTGACTGGACAATAGACACAAATAAATATGTTAGAAAATATCAAAATCAGTAACAACCATATTAACAAATGAACAATCAGGAAAAAAAGCACAGTCCTGAAATATAACTCTCCTTCTGGTTGAGGCCACACCTACACTGGGTTAAAATTTAAATGTAGATATTCATTCTTTCACTTACTGAACCAGTTAATCCTAGGGTTGCAATTAGGGTTGCAGGGAGGCTGGCGCCCATCTCAGCCGACTCAGGGTGGGGGCAGGGTACACCCTGGGCAGCTCACCAGGCCAACACATGGCCAACATTCACAAACACATAGGATCAATTGAGAACAGCCAATTAACCTACATGCTTTTGGACTGTGGGAGGAAACTGGAGCACACTCAAACAAGCATGGGGAGAACATGCAACTCCACACAGAAATGCCTGAGCTGGGAATTGAACCCAGGACCTTCTTGCTGTGAGGCGGACATGCTAATCACGACGCTACCGTGCTGCTGAATGCAGGTATAAATTAGATTTTTTTGGAGCATGAACAAATCCAGATATAGACAATATCACTGTATATACTGATGTATACACTGATAATGGCTGCAGAATTTTTGTGCATGTTTTTTCATGGTCTAAATGAAGTCTGTAACTTCATACATCACTCAACCCACTGTGTGTGTATTTGAATTGTGGGAGGAAACAGGAGTACCCAGGTGAAACTCACATAAGTAGCGGGAGAACATGCTATCAAGGAAAAAACAAACAAACAAACAAACAAACAAACAAACAAACAAACAAATAACCAAAAAACCCAGCTAATGTTCTTTTTCAAAATATGACTTATATGGTTTATCCCTGGCTGTTCATTATTTTAACTTTTTCATCCTTTATTTGGTGACGGAAATGCTTGAGCCCAATCCAGCTGACTCTACCCAAGTGTTGTACTCCCTGAACAACTTGCTCATGCATTGCATGACCAACACACACAGACATGCATTCACACTTCCACTCGGGACAATTGAGAATTGAGCATGTAGGAGGAAACCGGAGCACCAAGCGGAAACTCATGCAAACTCCACACAGATACACTCTCACCAGGTACAGGGCTCAAACCTTGGAGCTATTTACTGTGAGTTGAAAGTATAAACGATAGTACCACTATGCCAGGGATATTAATCCACTGCTTATTTAGCTAGGGCTGAAGTGGGCAGTAGTGGCTGAATGGTTAAGGCTCTGGATAACTAATTGGTAGTTCAAGGTTTCAAGACCCATCATAACTAGGTTGGCACTGTGTGGCCTTTGTGTGAGGCCATTAGCCTCACTTGCTGCAGCGATGTAGTATTTTGGCTGAAATCAACCCTCTGACCCCAACTTCCTAGCTTGCATTAGGTATGAAAAACAAGGAATTTCACTGTAAGCAAAGTTAATGCAACAAATACAGATGTCTTTCCAACATCTTAACTAACTCTATACAACTAGTCCTCACTTAACGACGGGGTTACGTTCTGTAGATCCCATCGTTCAGCGATTCCGTTGTTAAACGAACCCGGCTTTAGTGGACATTTTGCTTGGTTTGTATTTGTACAGTAGGCTACTACATTGCATATGTGTAGGCCATTGGTACTGTACTGTACTTCTTTACCTTTTCTCTTTCTTTACTTTCTATTGGCTTTTTTTCAGAATAAGTGTAAACTTTTAAGAATACATTAAATTACAACTTTTTCTCTTTCATTTAGTTTTTGCACGAAAGTTAGCTTAGCCTACATTGCGGTAGAGCTTACATATTTTTATTTTTTCTTAATGTTTAGTTTCTTGGCATTTCTAATACATGAAAACTTTTAAGAATAAATACAGTAACATTTACTCTTTTCATTTATTTTTTTATGTACCATAGGTATTTTTTTTGTTATGGTGCTTCAGCTACGGCAGATATTAGCCTAACACCCATTACCGTACGTGCATAAAAACAATGTCAAGACTAGCGTACATGTGTAGTTCTTAAAACTTATCTTTATACATTTATGGCTACTTTACTGGCTTTTTAGGGAATATATTTTCTTTTGATTTTCTTTATTTACCACATGCCATCTTTCTTGTTTTTATTGAAGAGAACATTTGCGTAAACTGGTTAACAGCGTGGTAGACTTCCGACTGAGTAGTGTGTGAGTGCGCGCGCGCGCATGTGTGTGTGTGAGTAGGAAGGTGTGATGGGAGATGCTGCCGGTTTTGTGTATGCTCGAACATATGCACACAATCACAATGCAGCTGCTTTGTTTCTGCTGATATATATATATATTTTTTGAAAATTTTAAACAGACCGTCGTAACTCCGAGTCCTTCGTTAAGTGAGGACTAGTTGTATAGAATATATGAGTTTGAATTTTTTTGACTTACTCCATCAGCAGCTCTTCCTGAAAACATTGTGATAGGTGCATGTTTTTTTTTTTTTTTTTTTTTTACCATTTTAACTATTTCTATGGTTAACAATAAACAATTTTTTGTTTTGTGACCAGTGAAACCCCCACACTTGCACAATTAAATGCTTTCGAACTGGCCTATCCCTGTCAACGCCACGTAATACTTTAATTGGTCTCACAATTCCCTGTGAACTGCAAGTACTGTAATTCTTTCTGACCAGGACTGACTGATTCTGTATTGCCTTAATATACAACTACTACCCGTATATAAAAACCCCGAAAGTTTGAAAAAACAAAAAAACAAAAACAAAAACCCCAAAACAAAACTCAGTTGCTTAGTTGTATCAGTTCATTTTCTGTAATCGCTTCATCCTAATTAGGGTCGCAGGGAGGCTGGTGCCCATCCCAGCCAACTCAGGGTGAGGGCAGAGTAATCAGTGATTTGTAATCTTCTAATAAGAAATGCTAGTTCTTTCCCCCCTATCTTCCTCTTTACCTTTTGGTTGTTTCCTTTTTTTAGGGGTCACCACAGCGAATCATCTGCCTCCATCTTCATGAAAGTCATATTAATGACACGTATGTTTAGTTTGGCGTAGGTTTTTACTTCGGATGCCCTTCCTGACATATCCCTTTAGCAAAGGGCTGAAACACGCTTACTCTTTACAAAAGTCCGCAATGGTTCTTTTACATGAACCTCTCACGATAGACAGTGAGAGACATGGCCGGCCTTTGATAACCCAGTTAGCTACACTGGGGGGGGGGGGGGGGACAGTGACAACTTTGTAGAGAGTGGGACTCGAACCTCCAACCTATGGATCAGTGATCCGGCACCTTATACCACTAGACCACCACAACCCCTTGCTTAGTTGTATATAAATGATAATTGCAAGTTGCCCTAAATAGGAGCGTATACCAAAGTGTGCTAAATATAAATGTAAATGCTTGAGTCTGTGTCAGTCATGGTCTCCCAGGATCCCCATGAATTAAAAGTAATTTCTGAGAAGATATTGGGAAGGAGGTGTGTCTAACATTGAGCATGACGATGTCTTTGTCTGCTTGCAGTTGCCTTTGTTTTTCCTTAGTATTCAGTGTACACTAAATTTCATAAGAAATCAACAACAATCCATCCAGATCCAAAAAGAACCGAAGTTGTTCAGTGAAGAGTCGGCCAGCTTCAGGTCCGAAAATAATATGACTCCTGTTTAAAGTCTGGGGGAAAGAAAACCCTGAAGGATCTACAGAAAAGATTACAAAAGAAGAAAACAGAAAGGAGTGCTACAGAACAACAGCAGTAAGCAAAGAAGAAGAAGAAACCGAATCGCTCTGGGCCAGCCAGTTCTTCTCTTTGTTCTGAATAGAAATATCTGGTTCAAATCGTTCACATACCCTCCCGCTGGTCCTTTTTGGTTTTGCGTCCTTCTGTGTATCTCTGCCAGAAACGCCGCCTCTCTTTGCTGCGCTCTTTCATGGCAGTTTTCGAGTCAGTGATCCACGCATGATACACGAACTGAAGAGATTAGAACAAGAGGTGAGGGAACAGATTTGATTGGTTAGTGTTTGGACTTCATGTTCTGGATTATTTTTGTGATCTCTTTTCAAGTATGCAAGACAGTTTGTCCACTAGGAATACACAAGGCGTAAAACAAGGCTCAGGGTGTGTTTTAACCCAGTGTCACAATTGTTTTTATGTTTTAAACTATGCAAATGTGTCTTATGTTGGAGAAAAAACACAGCCTCGACATCAACCAACGCAAAACCAGGTCTCCCCTTTAATGTCCTTTTTTCTTATGCATCTCACAGCAAAGCACATTATGCTTTATTTCTTTCGCATGCAAAGCAGCCCGTACGTCTCTTGATAGCCGCCTGGAAAACAGACATACAAAGCTATGAGACATTCCCCAACAATCAGACGTCAGTCTTCCCGAATGCACAGAACTAAAATCGAGTGTTGGGAAAATGCCGCTTGTGGTGAAACACTAAAACTGGGTACGACCAAAGAGGGAAAGAAATATCACACAAGGAACAATAGCACGGAATGCAAGAAGAGGAGAGATATATTAGGCCTGGTGGAAGTACCTTCACTGCCCTGATTGCATACTGCAGTATAGTTTTTGGGAGCTTAATGACAGACTTTGGTAAAGCCAGCAAAGTAGAGGCAAACATTCGGATAGCTGTCTATAAGGAGGACAAAGCAGTTCCTGAGTTAGTAGGGACATGGCGTGAAGTCTTTACTATGGCAGTTCCACAGTTCCGCACAGGAAGTTAGCAGTTAGTGGTCTGACAAATAAAGAAACTTTGTTAAATGCTGAGAAAACAAAATGTCGGCATGATCGCAGTGCTGCATGGCCGTAATGCCGTGCTTCTCAATTATTTTCTGTGGCGCCCCCTCTAGGAAGAAAAAAAAAATTCACGTACCCCCCTCCCCACTGCCCCGCAAGTGACTATAAATAGTATTATTCGTCATTAAAATTGTTATTAGTACACCTCTTCTTAACATTGTATCTTTATTAACATTAAAAACATAAAAAAAAATATAGCGCAATTTACAATCAAGAAAAACTTCATTAACATGTTTATTTAAATGTTTAAAGGTTTTTAATCTGTAATAGAAAACATTTAAAGTGCACCAATGTGCCGGAAATTAAAAAAAAAAAAAAAACATCCTTATTTAAACTCATTCAACTTATTTACGTCTTAATGTCCACCTTTCTCTTCGTTCCTGTTAGAATTTTTTTCATTTTGTTTCTTGAGGAGTTGTTTACTGCACTTCATACTAGTATAGTTGGCTTGTGCCAAAAACCGCTACACCATTGAGTGACAATGAGAGCGCCACTGCCAACTAGTGGAGTGGAGGTGCAATTACACTTAATTCTTGGACACTTGTATTCCAGAAAATCATGTTCCCCATGGTCATACGTGCTCCGCCCGACATCACACCGCGCCCCCCACCCCCGCGCCCCCCGGCATCATACCGCCCCCCCCCGGCATCATACCGCGCCCCCATAATGGGAAGACTACCAGTCAATTTATAAAGGGCAAACTTAATTCACAGCAAACCAAGTGTTACCAGGAGAAGAAAATAAAAAACAAACAAAGAAAAAAAACCCAACAACCCAAAACCAAAATAAAAGTATTAAATTTTACCAAAATGTGTCATATAACCTACTTGAAATGCAGATTTCTTAGGTGGTTCGTCCTCCTTTTTTTCCTCCTCGTCCTCTTCCTCTTCACTGTCCGTCTCAAATAAATAGTAATTCCCGCTTCTCACCACTGAAACAACAGCTAACAGTTATATGATTGTGGAATATAAAAACATGTTCAGTACATAGTTTTTTTTTTTTTTTGTCATATTGTTGCCCGCACACCGCTATCACACAATCAGGGAGGGTGAAAGCTAGTTTCTGCTCAAACACAAGAAACCAGAGTACATACAGTATTTTTGAACTGCGGTCTGTGTGATGTAATAGGGTGGCTGAAGACACTAAGAGGAAAGTGCTAACTTTATTTGATTAGTTAATATTGATTAGAATATGAATGACCAAGGACAAAGCACCAATCTCATGCCAGCTCAGATGACACTACCAGCTTTGCTCTCTTGGACTACTAGCCATCGGCAGCTCTCACATCTTTAGGAGTTACACTTGTAGTATGGTACCATATGGGAGGGTAAATGCTAAAAGCATTCCTGTTGTGCTATGCTAGAGTTGTTTGCTTTTCCAAAAATATCAGAATTCTTTTTTTTTTTTTTTTTTTTTTTGCCGAAAATTGTTTTATTCTATATTTTATATTTTGCCCTTTCATGTTGCACCATGGGTATTACAGAAACGTTCTTTCAACCCTACTTTATACTTTAATATGGACAGGCTGATGCTAAACATCTCTTGAATCTTCAATTATAAATATCAGAGTTGATGAGCACTCACTTGAAGCATGATCAACCCAGGGTCTCCACCACTGCTTCCTTTTCCCTTTTCTCATCTCTTTAATCATCTCTCCTGCAAAACCCAGTTGAGTAAAGCATACGTGAACCTTAAGAAGCACCATACGGACAAGAAGGTTTGTTCTAATGTCTGGTATGTGTGAGCTCATATGTTTTCAATTCTGCTGCGGAGCATTTAAAGTGGTAGTTAAGCTCAGGCACCTGTGGAATTTATGAACTCGTCTGTGTTGTGAAATTTCAGTACGCTCAACGCTAACCCTGAGTACTGCGTTAAAGCTTTACTTCTGATGAAATGACATTTGCTGCTGAACAACGCCAAGCTGTATGTTTTAAAATATCACATTCAGTGTAAAACACTGCTGCGTATTGTTGAAATGTATGTAATTAAATGAGTGTCAGTAAGTGAATCAAAATACACAGGTCAACTGAATGAGTCACATCACAGTATACCACACACCGTCATCCTCCACTTCTTCCCTGGACAGTGAGTGACTTTCAGCACTATCCTGTGCCAAGCTCAACATCCTCGCCTTTCCCCTCTTAAATTTTTGTTGACGGCTTTTAATACGGTCCATCCTGTGGGGGTTGGGGTTGGAGAAATAGGGAGAGAGATATTTGAAAGAGAGAGAGCAAGAGAGAGGGAGAGAGAGCAAGAGAGAGTGAAACAGAGCGAGACGGAGAAAGAGAGAGAGAGAGAGAGAGAGAGAGAGAGAGAGAGAGAGAGAGAGAGCGAAAGAAAGCGAGACAGAGAGAGAGAGAGAGAGAGAGAGAGAGCGAAAGAGAGCGAGACAGAGAGAGCGATACAGAGAGCAAGAGAGAGAGAGAGAGAGAAAGAGAGAGCAACAGAGAGTGAAACAGAGTGAGAGAGAAAGAGAGAGAGAGAGAGTGAGAGAGAGAGAGAGACAGACAGAGAGAGAGTGAAAGAGAGCGAGACAGAGAGAGAGAGAGAAAGAGAGACAGAGAGAGAGAGAGAGAGAGAGAGAGAGAGAGAGAGAGAGCGAAAGAGAGCGAGACAGAGAGAGCGATACAGAGAGCGAGACAGAGAGAGAGAGAAAGAGAGACAGAGAGAGAGAGAGAGAGAGAGAGAGAGAGAGAGAGAAAGAGAAAGAGAGAAAGAGAGAGAGAGAGAGAGAGAGAGAGAAAGAGAGACAGCGAGATGGAGAGAGATAGAGATAGAGAGAGAGAGAGAGCAAGATGGAGAGAGAGAGAGCGAGAGAGAGAGTGAAAGAGAGCGAGACAGAGAAAGAGAGACAGGGAGAGCGATACAGAAAGAGAGAGAGAGAGAGAGAGAGAGAGAGAGAGAGAGAGAGAGAGAGAGAGAGAGAGAGAGAGAGAGAGAGAGAGTGAAAGAGAGTGAGACAGAGAGAGCGATACAGAGAGCGAGACAGAGAGAGAGAGAAAGAGAGACAGAGAGAGAGAGAGAGAGAGAGAGAGAGAAAGAGAAAGAGAGAAAGAGAGAGAGAGAGAGAGAAAGAGAAAGAGAGAAAGAGAGAGAGAGAGAGAAAGACAGACAGCGAGATGGAGAGAGATAGAGATAGAGAGAGAGAGAGAGAGAGAGAGCAAGATGGAGAGAGAGAGAGAGCGAGAGAGAGCGAAAGAGAGTGAGACAGAGAGAGCGATACAGAGAGCGAGACAGAGAGAGAGAAAGAGAGACAGAGAGAGAGAGAGAGAGAGAAAGAGAAAGAGAGAAAGAGAGAGAGAGAGAAAGAGAGACAGCGAGATAGAGAGAGATAGAGATAGAGAGAGAGAGAGAGAGAGAGAGAGAAAGAGAAAGAGAGAAAGAAAGAGAGAGAGAGAGAGAGAAAGAGAGACAGCGAGATGGAGAGAGATAGAGAGAGAGAGAGAGAGAGAGAGAGAGAGAGAGAGAGAGAGAGAGCAAGATGGAGAGAGAGAGCGAGAGAGAGAGAGAGTGAAAGAGAGCGAGACAGAGAAAGAGAGACAGGGAGAGCGATACAGAAAGAGAGAGAGAGAGAGCGAGAGAGAGAGAGAGAGAGAGAGAGAGAGAGAGAGAGAGAGAGAGAGAGAGAGATTAACAACAGACTCACTATGCGTGGTTTGACTGGGTTGAGTTTTTCCCGGCGCTAAATTGAGGAAAGAGGTTGAGAGAGTTGTTTTGAACTGAGGCGTGTGCAGAAGTGCTAAGTGCTTCGTCTTTCAGCAGCTAAAGGGAAACTAAAGCTGGGCAAAGAACAGTGGTGCTGAAAGATCCTTTTTGTCTCCTACAAACACGCTGCAGATGTTCTGTAAACACAGTGCACTGACTTGGCACACCAGTTCCGAAATGAGGACGGGAAAAAAAACGCCATGTTAAGAGTGCTCGATATTACCGAGTAATCAAACGTTACTTATTCATCATGTATATAAATGTAAATTAAATCATTAGAATCACGAGTAATCTTATGTCACCATAATCCTTCTGTGTGTGTGTGTGTGTGTGTGTGTTCGATTTTGTGAACTTCCAATTGTTTACAATTTACATTCATAACATTCTATATTGAATTTTTATTTTTCTTCTCATCGTGGGTGAGAGTGTTGCCAAACAGCATAGGATGGTGGTGTGCAGGATGACTCTGATGGTGAGAAAGGTGAAAAAGGCAAAGGCAGAGCAGAAGACAAGGTGGTGGAAGCTGAAAAAGGAAGAGTGTCGTGTTGTCTTCAAGGAGGAGTTGAAACAGGCTTTGGGTGGCCAGGAAGTGCTTCCAAATGACTGGACAACCACAGCAAATGTGATCAGGGACACAGGTAGGAGAGTACTTGGTGTGTCCTCTGGAAGGAAAGTAGATAAGGAGACTTGGTGGTGGAATGAGGAAGTGCAGGAGTGTGTACAAAGGAAGAGGTTAGCCAAAATAAGTGGGACATTGAGAGGACCGAAGAGAGTAAACAGGAGTACAGGGAGACACAGCGTAAGGCGAAAGTAGCAGTGGCTAAGGCCAAACAGAGGGCATATGATGACTTGTATGATAGGTTGGATAGTAAAGAGGGAGAAAATGATCTATACAGGTTGGCACAGCAGAGAAATAGAGATGGAAAGGACGTGCAGCAAGTTAGATTGATAAAGGACAGAGAGGGAAATGTATTGACTGATGACAGAAGTGTGCTGGGAAGATGGAAAGAGTACTTTGAAGAGCTGATGAATGAGGAAAATGAGAGAGAAAAAAGAGTAGAAGAGGTAACCATTGAGGGGCAGGATGTAGCAAAGATCAGTAAGGGTGAAGTGAGAAGGGCATTGAAGAGGATGAAGAATGGAAAGGCAGTTGGTCCTGATGATATACCTGTGGAGGTATGGAAGTGTCTAGGAGAGGTAGCAGTAGATTTTCTGACAAGAACATTCAACACGGTACTAGATAGTGAGCAGATGCCGGAGGAGTGGAGGAGAAGTGTGCTGGTGCCCATTTTTAAGAACAAGGGAGACGTGCAGAGTTGCAGCAACTACAGAGGGATAAAGTTGATGAGCCATACGATGAAGTTATGGGAGAGAATAGTGGAAGCTAGACTAAGGGCAGAGGTCAGCATTTGTGAACAACAGTTTGGTTTCATGCCAAGAAAGAGCACCACAGATGCAATGTTTGCCTTGAGGATGTTAATAGAGAAGTACAGAGAAGGTCAGAGGGAGCTACATTGTGCCTTTGTGGATCTGGAAAAAGCATATGACAGGGTGCCAAGAGAAGAACTGTGGTATTGCATGAGGAAGTCTGGAGTGGCAGAGAAGTATGTTAGAGTGGTGCAGGACATGTATGAGAGATGTAAGACAGTGGTGAGGTGTGCTGTCGGTGTGACCGACAATTCAAGGTGGAGGTGGGACTGCATCAAGGGTCAGCTCTGAGCCCCTTCTTGTTTGCTATGGTGATGGACAGGCTGACAGACGAGGTGAGACAAGAATCTCCATGGACTATGATGTTTGCAGATGACATCGTGATCTGTAGTGAGAGCAGAGAACAAGTGCAGGAAAATGTAGAGAGGTGGAGGTATGCCCTGGAAAGGAGAGGAATGAAGGTTAGCCTCAGAAAATCAGAATACATGTGTGTGAATGAGAAGGACCCAGGAGGAACGGTGATGTTACAGGGAGCAGAGATAACGAAGGTGGAGGATTTTAAGTACTTAGGCTCAACAATCCAGAGCAATGGAGAGTGTGGAAAAAGAGGTGAAGAAGCGTGTGCAGGCAGGCTGGAATGGTTGGAGAAAAGTATCCGGTGTGATGTGCGATAGGAGAGTGTCAGCAAGAATGAAGGGAAAAGTGTACAAGATGGTGGTGAGGCCAGCGATGTTGTATGGCTTAGAAACAGTGGCGCTGAGGAAAAGGCAGGAGGCAGAGCTGGAGGTAGGAGAGATGAAAATGTTGAGGTTGTCGGTGGGAGTAACGAGGATGGATAGGATCAGAAATGAGTATATCAGAGGGACAGCCCACGTAAGATGTTTTGGAGACAAAGTCAGAGAGGCTAGATTGAGATGGTTTGGACATGTACAGAGGAGGGATAGTGAGTATATTGGCAGTAGGATGCTGAGGTTGGAACTACCAGGCAGAAGGCCTCGAGGAAGACCGAAGAAGAGATTTATGGATGTGGTGAAGGAAGACATGAAGGTTGTTGGAGTCAGAAAAGAAGATGCGGAGGACAGGGTGAGGTGGAGGCGGATGATTTGCTGTGGCGACCCCTGAAGGGAGCAGCCGAAAGTAAAAGAAGAAAGATTTTTCTTCTCTTCTGTTATCTGGTTAAAAAATGGGTGTGTCAGTGGCGTAGTGGTTCGTATGCCTGTGTCACAGCAGGAAGGTCCTGGTTCAAATTCGGGGTTTTATGCATTTTTGCATGGAGTTTGCATGTACAGTGATCCCTCGCTACTTCGTGCTTCAGTTTCTGCGGCTTCAGTGCATCGTTGGTTTTTCAAAAATATTCATCCAAAAAAAAAAAAAAAAAAAAGGAAATTAAGAAAAAATAGAAGAAAAGTTAATGAAACTGCTGCAAAACACGGCCAATTATGCAAAAACAAACAAAAACAAACAAAAACAAAAAAACAACCCAAAACCCCCCAACAAAACTACTTACTTTTGATGTGAAGTACGCATCTGTGTGTGTGTGCGTGTGCGTGTGTGTGTGTGTGTGTGTGTGTGTGTGTGTGTGTGTGTGTGTGCGTGCGCGCACGAGTCTGTATGTGTGTGTATTTATATTATATGTACATCTTATGCATTATTTTTGAATGTTCAATTGTTATTTTCAGTATTTATAGTGTTGAATATGTATTTATTGATATCATATACACACATACATGTACGTATATGTCAGTCAGGGGGGGGTGGTGGTCGATTCTACTTCGTGGAAATTGGCGGTTGTGGGGGGTCTCGGTCCCCATTAACTTTGGAAAGTGAGGGATCCCTGTACTTCCTGTACTCCCTGCACCCACAGTCCAAAGACATGCACAATCAGACTTGTTGGCTGTCTGAAATCGCTCCTGTGAGTCTGAGAGTGAATGGATATGGGTGTGTTGCCCTGCAATGGTCTGGCGAGCTGTTCAGCATGTAACCCGCCTTCATGCAGTGTTGGTTGAGGTAAGTTTGAGTCTCCCTGCCCCTCCTAGTAGGATTAAATGGTTCGACAAATAATTAAGTGAGTGAGTGTGTATATTTATACCATTTCTTTTTGTTTTCGCTGCTTCCAACAAGTACATTTCTCCAGTGTGGGATAAATAAAGTTTCATCTTATCTTTAATACCAGCACTCACATTATTACTCACTAAAATAATAATAATAATAATAAAAAAAAAAAACCCACAAAATTTTATTGCCTGCATATTACACACCGGAAATAAGTATCCGACAGAGGTATGCAAAAAAGATTATGAAGCTCGATCCATCTCCTCAAAGCAGAATAATATTCCCTAAGTTAGTACAATATCCATAATGATCCAAGAGTCTCTGAAGAATAGTAAACTGTGACGTGTGAACAATGAGGTGTTGTGTAAACGCACTGTCGTTTTAGCAGATCCATGGATTTCTTCTCCTCTTCAAGTCGTGCTTTCACTGCCTTTACAATTGTGGCCTGGAATAACTCAGCCCCTCTGTGTGTGAGAGAGTCAGCGAGCGAGTGAGCGAGAGAGAGACAGAGCGAGAGAGAGAGAGAGAGAGAGAGAGAGAGAGAGAGAGAGAGAGAGAGAGAGAGAGAATGTGAGAGATGTAGAGACAGAGAGAGAATAAAGACCACACGTTTCAGATTAATGCGTCTGGGTTCGGCTAATGCTTTTGGTACTCAATGACAAACAGCTGGTCTCCTGAGGTCAGTGTCAAACATGGTCAGCATCAAAAATGGTAAATCCGCATGCTAAATAAAGATTAGACTTTATTTATCAGGTCAAGTACACATGGAAAAATCTGTTATTTAAAAAATAAAAAAATAAATAATGACATATTTGTGTATGTTTACATAATCACTTGATATGAACCTGGACCAATCAGCTTCAACTACTTGACAATGCGCTCCTTTAGTTAATTTAAATACATGTGGTGAAGTTCAAATCATTTAAATGTTTACTTTAATTCCACACACATATTTAATGCAATAGCCTAAATATTTTAATAAACGATGTCCTGGTGCTCTTTAGTCTTGTTGGATTAGTGACGTAGTGGCTAGTACGAACGCCTCACAGCAAGATCAGGTGGTATGGATGGCTCAGTTTCTTGGCTCGGGTGATTCTGTGTGAAGTTTGCATATTCTCCTCTGGACCTTCTCTGGGTACTCCAGTTTTCTCTCACAGACCAAAGGCACCAAAGGTACACTAGGCCAAATAGCTGGTCTAAATTGTCCCTAGGTGTGAATGTAAGTGTGTATGGTTGCGTGTGTATTGTCCTGCGAGGGTCTAATGGGCTGTTCCGATCCAGTTTTGGCTGAGAAATCAAGGTGTTACAGTAGGCTTTTGACCATTCGCGGTTCAGCACTTGCACCCTCGCATACTCGCAGATTGGCGACAAACCTGGAAGTATCTGGCACGTGATTCAAATTTAGCCAATGGCTGAGAGCTTTTGTTTCTCCCTCCTGCTGATTGGTTGCAGATGATGTGTCCACCTCTTTTTTTCCTCCTTCACACACAAGTTATCAACGTGATTGCCTGAATTGTGAAGTAAAATTTTTTAGTGTGTTTTTAATTATTATTTAATCCCTATGATGTCACTCAAACACCCTGCATCTTCTCTAGCTTCTGGTAAGGAGCCTAAGCGCTTTATTTATTAAAAAATATTATCACAGTATAAAATTAAAATGTTTTTAGTTAATCATTACTACATTTTACTGCATTATTACTGTATTAATGAGTAAGACTGGCTATAGAATGTTGTTTAAGAAGCATATTTTAGCGCATGGAATATCATACATAGGGTTTTAAAACCGTGTCAATAACTCACGGATTTTCATGATCCGCGGGACGAGCCGGAACCGAACCAATCGTAAAAAACGGGGGCCTACTGTATATACATATATACTTTTATCCAGAGTGAATTAGAATTATTACTTTTTTAATACAAATGACCAATTGAGGGTTAAGGGCCTTGCTCAATGGCCCAACAGTGGTGATAGTGGGGATTGAATCGCTGATCCACCACTAGGCTACCACTGACCCTGTATACACCATATGAGTGGATCTTATTTAATAAGATATGTGTATGAGTAGCCATTACTGAATGCACATTACTGAATGCTTGTTGCAGGAATTTTCCTTTAAACATAAATGAGACACGTTACTCACATTTCCCTTATTACCCAGAATGCAACAAAGGTATTTACATAACCACAATCATGAACCCATCAGTTCCAAAACCTATTAGTATATTCATTCTTTTAATGACCATAATTAAAGAAATTGTTTAAATGAATACATGCAACCAATATAACATAAAAACTCACAACTCCACAAGTAGTAAAAGTGATTTACAGCATTCTGTATAAATGAAGTCTTTTGATCAGTAAAATGCATTCCTGTTCCTATTTTGGATAATAATATTGCAATAAGGCCGATACTTTTCAATACTTTTCTTTTCATGCAGATTTTTTTATATGGTCATTGAACTTTAGCATACAAGCACAGTGAACATTTAATTTATGAATATTGACAGCTACACTAGTGGACTGTTTAAGAATTGCAGCTCCTTTTGTACATATACATATGCAGTTAGACCAGTGCTTCTCAAATAGTGGGGCCGGGGGGGTGGTGTGTGTGTGTGTGTGTGTGTGTGTGTGTGTGTGTGTGTGTGTGTGTGTGAGATACCGGGGAGATGACCTTGGGGAACATGCTTTTTTTGGAATAGTGTACGAGAATTAAGTGTAATTGCACCTCCACTCCAGTAGTTGGAAGTGGCGCTCACATTGTCACGCTATGGTGTAGCGATTTTTTGCACAAGCAAACGATATAAAGTGCAGTAAACAACCCCTCAGAAACAACACGGAAAAAATTCTTACAGGAATGAAGAGAAAGGTGGAGAGAGACTGAGATATTAAGACATAATCAAGTTGAGTGAGTTTAAATAAGGATGTATTTTGTTTTCGATTTCAGGCATATTGGTGCACTTTAGATTTTTTCTGTTACAGATTTAAAAATGCTAATGAAGTTTTTCTTTATTGTAAGTTGAACTAAATTTCTTTCTTTTTTTATTTTTAATGTTAAAGATAAAATGTTATACAGAGGTGTACTAATAACAATTTAATAGGTGGTGATGGTGGTGTTGGTGGTGGGGGTGAAATGCTTTTTTCTTCCGAGAGGGGGCGCCACCGAAAATAATTGAGAAGCACTGAGTTAGACCGATTTCAACTCATATGTATTACACATATTAGCATATTCCTCATATAAGAGGTTATGCTTCAAACTTTTCTGCTAATTTTAACATTTAAACTAATATAATCAAAAGTAACACATGGAATGTTTTGTGTTCATTTGCTTAAACCTCTGGAGTCAATGACATCCTGAGGTCTGTAACTCAAACATCACCAGATGCTTGATAAACTTCCTGCTGCTCTGTCAGAAAGGAGCTGGAATCAAAACAGCACATGTCTACCACTTTTAAACTATTATGTGCGCCTTTAAAGTGCAATACCATTGTTTACTTCAGTGAAGAGCCTTCAAACCTCACACCACTATACTTATAGTGATGTGTAAAAAATGTAAAATAAGTGCTCCCCCCCCCCCCCTTTTTTTTTTCTGATTGTGTGTGTATGTACCTGGAGGCCAGAACCTGCGAAGAACGGATATCGGCCACCACATGCAAAAAGTAGTAGCTCATGAAAACTCGTCTCTGGAGTAGCAAAGAAGCGAAGCAGATGCTGTCCCAGATGATACCTGCTTCATCACTGGGTAGTTCACACTGTTTATTAGCCTGCTGTTCCGCTAATTAACAAGATAGACAGCAAGAATTGCTTAATGAATTTATTTTTTAAATGCAACAAGTCCTGAAATTTCACTTTTTCCGACTTTAACTGCAAAAAGTAATAAACAGAGAAATCCTTTTTCATGTTTTAGATGCTGACTCACGTCGTGAATAACCCTTTATGGTGCATGCCAGGCTGAACAGCTGGATGAGCCAACAGTGATTAACCACCAAGGCTTTAATATATCCACAGGCTGCTATCTGTGAAGTGAGAGAACATGGTGCAGTGTCATCAAACTCATAAATCTGGGCTTATTACATTTCCGCCATGTTGTACAAAGTAGTTGTTTTGGAACACACACACACACACACACACACACACACACACACACACACACACACACACACACACACACACACACACACACACACAAATTCCATATAATTTCATGTAAATATCTTCCATTTTATTGTACTGTAGCTTTATGAAGTCTTAGTCTTATTAAATCATATATATCGAATATTTAAGTGACCATCTATACAAAAAAATTCTAAGGTTATACTGGGTGGTTTAAAAAATTCCAGCACTTCTTACCCTAAAACCTGTCTGTCTGAATGTGGTTTACTCACAGAGAGGATGTTCTTCATGGTGATTACAAATACATTGTATGCAATGAGGAAATCCCAGTAATGCAAAATTGTTTTAATTGGTTTGAGTAGCAGCTCTCCACCAAAAAGCAAGAAGTAGAAACAGGCCACCAGGTAGCCCATGCAGAAGATGCTGATACGTGTAGTCCCCGTAATGAAGATGATGGTGAGGACGAACCAAAACAAATAGCTGAACATGATCACTTTGAGCATATCAAGATATGATCTAAAGGAAACAGAAGGAAGAAAAAAAATTTAATGCAATATGGCAGTGCTGGCTCAGCGAACAAGCTTTTGCACTATTAATCAGAAGGTCAAGGGTTCAAGTCCCGTGACCACCAATCTGACACTGCTGTTCTCTGAAACAAGATCCTAAACTCCCACCTGCTCAGTTTATCAACTGATAATTAACAAAGTTAATTCAATTCAAATGGCAGATAGAGCTTGTTAATTCTAGGTTGACGAGTTGTATAAGTGAGATAGGGAATGCAAGTCAATTTGGAGAAGGGTGCTTGCCAAATGCCATAAATAGATCACATGACAAAGAATCCAAAGGAGGACCCAGATTCAAAAAGGCATCCATTTTCATTTTTAGACAGCAAATATTCATCTGTTCATTTTCTGAAGCGATTAATCCTAATTAGTGTTCCGGGGAGGCTGGCGCCCACCTCAGCCAACTCTGGGCGAGGACAGGGCACACCCTGGACAGCTTACCAGGCCACTGCAGACCACATATAAAGAATTAATCATAACCACACTACTGTTATTTTTTTGTTTACTTTGCATACTATTATTATTATTATTATTATTATTATTACCTCTCACAAGTGGAGTACGGTAGATTTAGTGGGTAAGGCAGTGGGTTATTGAGTCGTAGGTCAGCAGTTCCATCACCACTGCTGGGGCCGTGAGCAAAGCCCTTAACCCTGAAATGCTCGGTTGTGTGTGTGTATATATATATATATATATATATATATACACACACAGTGGTACCTGACTTTACAAAAGTCTCATCAAACGAAAAATGCAAGTTACGAAACACATTTTCCTAAAATTTTTTTCTCTGGATACAAAACAAGTTCACGTTACGAAAGCGCCATTTTAAAAATTCAAACGTGCCATTCAAACATTAAAACGCTCCATTCAAACATTCAAACTTGTGAAGACATGGTCAACACACACGTGCACACACACGCACACGCGTGTGATTTCCGGTGCGAGTGAGAAGAAGAAACGGGCTGGAGTGCTATCGCAAAGAAAAATGGCCAAACCCGTCTACCATCAGTACGATATTGAAGCAGAAGGTTTTAAAGGGTATGCTTTTATAAGTTTTAAAGGGTTTACGGGGTAGTATTGGGAGCCTTGGAATGAATCACGTGTTTTATATGTAAAATGCAGTTAAATTTTCGAAAAATGCAGGTTTACGAAAAACGCCCTGGAACGGATTAATTTCGTAAAGTGAGGTACCACTGTATATACAGATGCTCCCTGACTCGCGTTTTTAATTGGTTCCGGATGGCTGAACGTAAGTTGAACGTGAACGTAAGTTGTTACAGTGACGTATGATGTATGATGTGTGACGTGTGACGTATGATGCTCATTCTGTACTATACATTCATAAATACCATTACCGTATCTCATAAACACCCCTAAATCAATTATTATAAACATAACATTGTAAAATAATATCACATATATATCAAATAATATCAACATTAATTTCAAATAAGTCACTTATTTATACTGAGTCACTTTAAACTTAAAACAGCCAATGAACGCTTACAATATGTGAGGCGCTCAAAACCAAAAGTAGTGTACTTGCGAAAGTAGTGTACTTGCTGTGGGTTATACGGACGTCTGGTCTTTCAAGTGCGCAAGGGTGCCGCTGAACTCGTTTAGAACACAGCCTGCACTGATGTGAATCACCAGCAGAGCGGGGAGTTCTCTTTCTTTTGTGGATTCGAGTTTTCATTCATTTTACAACTCTCTTTGCTTAACTGAGTATGCATGGTAGATTGCACCGATCCGAGCAAATAGTTAATTCAGCTCTGTGTATGAGACTTGCACCCATTCTAGTAGGCTTACGCTTCTGAACAACCATATTTGCTTAGGGTTACTAAAGTTCGAAAAACAGTGTAAACACAAAGATCACAGAGAAGACGTCTTAACACAAGGGTAACACGCTATATAACTGATATATATATATATATATATATATATATATATATATATATATATATATGTATATATAAGTAAAAATAAAAGGACAGGACAAAGACTTTCTATTGAAACTTCATTTTCACTACAGATCTGTTTCGAGGGGTGGTGAAACCATCCTTTCTCTTCAGGTGATTACAGAAGAATTCAGTGGTGGTCTAGTAGTATAGTATAGGGTGCAGGATCGCTGATCCTAAGGTTGGGGGATTGAGTCCCACTTTCCACAAACTTGTTACTGTCCCCCCCCCCACCCCCCACCCCCAGTGTATCTAACTGGGTTATCAAAGTCTGGCCATTTCTCTCACTGTCTATGGTGTGAGGTTCATGTAAAAGAACCATTGCTGACTTTCGACAGGAGTAGCTACAAAGCCGCCAGTGTGTTTCGGGAGTCAGAGTCCCCTGAGGCAGTTCGTTCACAGCAACATTCTCGCAACTCCTGCAGCGGCACTGGAACCCAGTCATATCGGCTTCTTATCTTCCATTGGATCCTTCCGGTGGTGCCGAAAGGGGGACTTCCTGCTTGGGTAACAGCCTGTCCTCCATACTTCCTACCCAGGCTCTGCGCACTGGAGAGTATGGAGAGTATCACCAGCTGGGATACCAGCCAGAGCGCAGCTCCATAGTCCTTCAAGACTGATGAAGACCTACTAATATATATATATATATATATATATATATATATATATATATATATATATATATATATATATATATATATATATATATATACACACACAGTTACACATACAAGATGGATTCCAAAAACATTGGGACACGATACAAATTGTGAATAAAAACTGAATGCAATTATGTGGACATGCCAAATTTCAATATTTTTATTCCGAATAGAACATAGATGACAGGTCAAAATTAAAAAAAAATATTATGACTCCATAGTACAGTCCACAAGATTACAGGTACCAGTGTAAGTGTATTTTTATATCGAGCCTTCAGCTGGGTACAACCATATTTTGGCATAATTCTAACAGTTCTGGAAATACAACTTGACGTATAAAGTGGTTGTGCATCATAAAATAGTCCATTATTAACCTTGGTGGAGGTCTGCACTGTTCTCATGCAACTTTGACAACGAGCAAAAGTATAATACGGAACATTTAGAATGTTATTTTACCTTTTATTAAGTTTATATTATCAGATTATTATGAGCTTATTATTCATGCCAATAAATATTTAACAATTTTTTTAATTTTTGTAAAAAGAACATTGAAGCCCCACTACCACCGAGTTGTCCTTATTCTCTGTGGTGAGAGGCATGTAAAAGAACCATAATTGTTGTTTGTAAAGAGTAGGCCATTGGATCCGCCCTGTGATACCCTGGCAAGTTGTTCAGGGAGTACTCTGCCCTCACCTAGAGTCGGTTGAGATGGGTGCCAGCCTCCCTGAAACCCTAATTAGGATTAAGCGGTTCAGAGAATAAAAGTATGACTGAAAAATATCTCCTGATTTTTGAAAATATAACTAAAATAGAACAAAAAAAAAGAAAAACGTCCAGTGTAGTCTTATTGTATATATCATTTAGTAACTTAATTTATTCCAATGGTACGTGCAGTGCTGAGTGATTTTAATGTAAGTAATATGTTCATAAAAACCAACACTTCCAGAGTATATTATTACTGCTACTGCTACTACTACTACTACTACCACTACTACTACTACGACTAATAATAATAATAATAATGATAATAATAATGATAATAATAACTTTTTTAGAAAACCATCAATAACATTGCCATCCCACCTTTTTACGCATTTGTTTATACTGGCTATAAGCTACACAAAAAGTGTAAACTCGGCACATGTCTTCATACCCTGATGAATGAGCTTGTGTAGACCTGCCATAAAACATGCCACTAAATAATGGAATTCTACCATATGAGTGATGAGTTGTGAGTAAGGTTCATGTTGCAGACCTTAGTAAGTTCACAGGACATGGTGAACATTGCCTACAACTGGTGAAGTCATTACGGTTTGCATAGTGACCAAACATCCTGCAGTTATTTGATGTGAGGAAGGAAAGAGCAGAGAGCTACTGAAGTTGTTTTTCCTTCTCTTTAAAAAAAAAAAGCTTTCTTCATTTTGATTATCAAAACAATCTCAGTGTGATGGATATGTTTTCACTGACAAATGTTTCTTTCTTTGAGTCTCTATAGTACAAATCAACATTTCTTTAGCTCATGTATTAAAAATTAGTGTGTGTCCAACATGTGTCTTAAAGCACCGTAAATACACTTGGGAATATTAGAATGTATTTATAAAATTCATGAGGATAAGCCAAGATTTATACCCAAAAGTAATTAATAACTACTACTCAAACTTGTAACAGAGATAGAAGACAAAGTTATTACCTAATTTAGTCCATATAAGTCAGACAATTATCAGTTTGTTAGCATTCATTCATTTTATGAACCGCTTAATCCTAATTAAGGTTGCAGGGAGGCCCATCTCAGCCGACTCAGCTGGAGAAGTACATACTGGACAGCTAGCCAGGCCATTGCTGGGCCAACACTCACACAACCATTCATATACACACTACCACCTAGGGGTGATTTGGAACAGTCAATTAACCTACTGTGCATGTTTCTTAGAATGTAGGAGGAAACCAATGCAAGCACATTGAGAACATGCAAACTCCACATAGAAACACCCGAGCTGGGAATCGAACCCATAACCTTCCTGCTGTGAGGCAGACGTTTTGACCACTACGCCATTGTGCCACCTCAGCTTGTAAGCATGACTGCTTTGTTTATTTTTAAATCACGGTGTCCCACAAGGTTCTGTATTACGTCACTTATCATTGACTGGTTATATCCAAACCACAAACACATAATAATGTTGGCTTCATGTCTAACACTTCCCTCTTTAAAATTAGCACTAGATAGTGACACTAATATTGGCTTGTAGGTCTGCTTTCAGGATTGTTGTTGGCATGGAGCTTGATAGCATTTCTGTAAAACCAGAAGTTACTCAAAACATGAAACAAATTTTCTAGGTTTGAAGCTTCGCTAAGACTCTTTCTGTGTACATATTTTCTGCACTTGTGTGTGTTTTCTCCATTTGGTCCTACAGTCTAAAGCAGTGGTTCTCAAATAGTGGGGCACGCCCCCCCTGAGGTGTGGGGGGTGCGAATCCAGGGGGGGCGCGTGCCACCCCAGGGAACATGCTTTTTTTGCCGTATTAGAATAAAGTGTAATTGTACATCTACTACAGCAGATGGCAGTGGCTTCCTCACTGTAAGAGTGTGCCCAGAGATAAAATAAGAAGCGAAGTTAATACACATACCATAGAAATTTTTAACAGGGACAGAAAGAGAGGCGGAGAGAGACGGAGACGGTGAGAGAAACGAAAGTCTCCTGAAAGCTAAGTTGAGGAGGTATGATGAAGCGGATGTAGCACTCGGCTGCACTGTGCTGTGGTGAGAAACGAGGAAAGACCGCTGAGTTTATTGTGTCTAAAAATATTGGCAGCAGAGTGCATGAACCCAAATAAATTCAGGCATCACTTAAAGACGTCACAACCCGATCAAATGGATGAGCCGCGTGAGTTTTTTCAGCGAAAACGTGCTGAGTGTTGCCAACAACCATCCCGCTTTGTGAATGCTACTCTGGCAAACCAGCGAGCTCTATTAGCATCAGATAAGGTGGAGTTCCACCACTTCAGTGAACTGATCCTACCTGCAGCACACACAGTCTCGGTCATGCTGGATGATGTCACTGTTGCGAAAATAAGTGCAGATCCCAATTCAACATTCAGCAGAAGCTGAGAGTTCAGTACTATCGTGTTTTAAACCCGGCTTAGAAAAGCTGTGCAATGTGAAATGTGCTCATTGTACCATTAATCTGGACTTAGTCATTTTGACAAAAAAATAAAAATAAAAATAATACAAATTGTTTATTCATTTTTGTTTTGTAGGTTAAAGTGTTTTATATATTGTGTTCCTGTGTTAATATTGCTGATCAATTTGAATTTATTATTATGTATTGATTTTCAGTTCATCAGTTCATTTTCTGTACCCGCTTCATCCTAACTTGGGTCGCGGGGAGGCTGGCGCCCATCCCAGCCAACTTCGGGTGAGGGCAGAGTACACCCTGGACAGCTCGCCAGGCCATCGCAGGGCGGAAACATGCTGACGGCTTTGCAGCCTACTCTTGTCGAAAGTCAGCAATGGTTCTTTTACATGCCTCACACCATAGACAGTGAGAGACATGGCCGGCCTTTGATAACCCAGTTAGCTCCACTGGGGGGGCAGTGACAACCTTGTGCAGAGTGGGACTCAAACCCCCAACCTTTGGATCAGCGATCCGGCGCCTTATACCACTAGACCACCACTGCCCCCTGTATTGATTTTATTAAATTTTATTTTTCAGTATCAAATGGTTCAAATTGTTGGTCAAAAAATGTTTACAGTTTAAATAAGGATACTTTTTGTAATTTCAGACAAATTGATACACTTTAAATCTTTTTGTTTAAAGACTAAAAAATTGTTAACAAAGTTATTCTTTGTTGGAAGTTGATCTATATTTCTTTCTTTTTTGTATTCCATAATAATAATAAGGACACAGTGTTATGCAGAGGATTACTTATAACAATTTTATAGACAAATAACACTATTTCTATGGGGGGGTGTTTTCCTCTTCCTGGGGGGGACAAAAATAATTGAGAAGCGCTGGTCTAAAGACATGCAATTCAACTGTTTTCTCTAAATTGCTCATTGTGAATGAATGTTTGCGTCTATGTTCGACCTGCAATAGACTTGGAACTTGTTCAGGGTCTACCACACATCTCCCACAAAGTTGGCTGATTCCTCCACAACCCTGATGGATTGACAATACAGGGATGGATGCATAAATGGATAAACTATTGTGACTATTGGACACACATTTAAACCAATGAATTTTAAAAAATTATTACTTTAAAGAATATTCGTAATGCTGCTGAGTAAATGTTTTGGCATACAGATTAAAAGCACACACTCTCGATTTGGCCTCATTTTGTTAAATAGACCTTTTGTGACCTGTATTGCTATTCACACAATTAAATAATTGATGTATTAGTGGGACAAAGAACATGATGATGAGTTAATTTATATTTAGGGTTGGGGGAAAGTTTGTCTCAGCCGAGAGTGGATGAAGGCGGGGTACATCACGAACAGCTCACCATACCATTGCAGGGCAACACACACAGCCATTCACACAATCACAACTAGGATCAATTTGGAACAGCCAATTTGCCTACGTGTCTTTGGACTGAGGGAGGAAACCAGAGCCCACACGGGGAGGCACAAGGAGAACATGCAAACTTCATGAGTTTATCTCCATGAAGTATAAAAGCATGAGAGACAAAGTAACTGACTTGTCTGCTCATTGTAATATTACCTGCAGTGAATGAAATCAGGGACAGGGTTATGTTGACTAAAGTTGGCAGCGTCCAGGTCTCTGCAGATCTCCACATTATCACCAGCCAGGAGACGCACTGCGGGGTCATTCTCCTCCTCAAACACATGTCTTTGTAGCGATGCACACAGCAGCAACATGAAATCATCTACAAATGGACAGTCAGACATAGAAGGGGATTAGAATGAAGCTTTGCTCAGGTGTCAGAAATATTACATGTTCTCTGTACGCCAACACTCACAGAGCAGGAAGAGCGGATTCGGTTTGGTATGGAAGTCAGGCATGTAGAGCCACTTGACCACATTTGAATCCATGCTGGATGAAGGACGTCTCCATGGATAGTCTGAATCACAGTGCAGACAGAAGCTGAATTAGCTGAATGTGCAGTATATTATCCTGTATTTTCTCTTATCACTCAGATGCTTGAAGAGACATTGGTAGAGCAGTGCAACAATTCCAAAGCATGGGATGATGTCCAATAAAGCTCTCACATAAAACAGACAATACTACACTAAAGCAGTGCCAACTTTGCATAACAATATGTGGCTATACATAATGTGGTCACAACAAATATTCATTCATACATTCATTTTCTAAGCCACTAAATCCTAATTAGAGTCAGGGGGAGTCTGTTGCCTATCTCAGCCAACTCTGGGTGAGAGCAGGGTACACCGTGGACAGCTCTCCAGGCCAATACTCACAAAACCATTCACACTCACACCTAGGAGCAATTTGAAACTGTCAAATAGCCTACTATACAGTACATGTGTTAGGACTGTGGGAGGAAACTGGAGTGCCGGCCTTCTTGCTGTGAGACGGATGTGCTAACCACTACGCCACTATACCACCCCACAATAAATGTATCTTTTTTATTTATTAATAAAACTAATATAATTATTAGTATAATTAAAATATCAATGTAATTTAGAGTTATTTGACCCATTCATCCCATTCATTCATTTTCTGTAACGCCTTAATCCTAATTAGGGTAGCAGAGAGCCTGGCGCCCAGCCCAGCCGACTCCGGGCGAGAGTAGAGTACACTTGTTCACATGTTATATGAACATTCACAGTGTTTATAATAATATAATGAGATCAGTTGTGCATTATTCAGAGACACTGGTCTGATCAATGAACATGGGAAATACTTTATATGATGTCATCATTGGCCTCCTGATCAAATCTGCAATCTCCATTTGTGGTAAAAATGAGAATATAAATGAATATAAATAAGCTGGGCAGTGGTGGCCTAGTGGTAAAGGTGCTGGATCACTAACCCTAAGGTTGGGGGTTCAAGCCCTCTCTCAACAGGTTGTCACTGTCCCCCCCAGTGCAGCTAACTGGGTTATCAAAGACTGACCATGTCTCTCCCTGTCTATGGTGTGAGGCTGTAAAAGAACCATTGCTGACTTTCGACAAGAGTAGCTGCAAAGCTGTCAGCAAGTTTCCGCCCTGCGATGGCCTGGCGAGCTGTCCAGGGTGTACTCTGCCCTTGCCAAAAGTTGGCTAGGATGGGCGCCAGCCTCCCTGTGACCCTAATTAGGATTAAGCGGTTACAGAAAATGAACTAATGATGAACAATTCTAAGTAGATTTACAAAAAAAAAAAAATCCAGTAGCTTTAAAAAAAAATGAAAGCGACTGAAAAGCTTGTTTTTCCTCATAATTAAAACAATGGCACTTATCAGTTTTTGAACTCAAACTCTTCCTATATAAATGTATGGTGTCCTGTGTTGTAAGTGTTGTCCATGATGTATTTAAACTATGAAACCAAGTGATCCTGGGACAGACTCTGGATCTTTCGTGACCATGACTATGAGCATGATAGACTATGAATTACTTTCAGCATCATTTTAATTTGTCAATGATGTAATTCTCAGAGTCATTATATACACCAGGTTAATAGTTAATGTCAGTCATTTCTTATAAATAATTAAACACCATTACTAAACCCAAACTACCACTAAGTGCTATCCTGCATAGTTACATGTTGACTTCTGACCTGAACAGGCTGCTGGTGGAATACCAATGCAAATCAAGTACTGGTAGGTGATCATGCAGGCCAAAAAGCAGCAATATTTGGGCCAGACCCCGGCAATAGCCTTCCTCCTGCGCTGGTACAGCACTGCAATCAACCCGAACGCATGCAACATGGCACAAAAATCCATCCGCTGACCAATGACATTCACTGCTAACAGGAAGCAGGTCTAGAGGAAGGAGGATTCTTATTTAGTCTGATATCATGGAAAAAAGGTCAAACAGAACACCAGGGTAATATACCTCAATTTCTACAGTTATGTATATCATGCAAAAAGAACATCATGAAGCTTGCTTTTATTGTGAAGTAAAATAGGATAATTTTCTAATATTGGAATACATATAATAATAATAATAATAATAATAATAATAATAATAATAATAATAATAATAATAATATAAAAATGTAGTACCTCTAAGCCAAATTTGTAGAAGAAGTAGTTGATAAAGTACTTGGCACAATTAATGATGCCGTCATCCAGATGTTGGCGTGTGATGTTGTGGAAGATTGTTCTGGTGACAGGAGCAGTCAGGCTGTTTCTCATACGGTAAAAATCTTGGTGCCGGTAGACAGTTACCTCAAATGCCAGCAGGGCCAACATCAACAAGTTGTTCTATACCAAAAGACACATGTGACGAGTTAAGCACATTAAAGAAAACAAAACAGCATGCATAGCTATCCATTTGTGGTTTAACACTAAGCCTACCCTTAAATTCTCCAGTAATGGAGAAAACTTCTTGAGACCGACCCAGTTGGCAGGGTCTACTGGGCTGCTGTAGAGAAGAGACCTGGCCATATCCAATCTCTGAACATCTGTATAGTTATCCGGCTGAGTCAGAAAATAAGAGGATAAATAAATGGAGGAGGAGAGTACAGTATAAGTAGTTAGCTATAATGACCATTGATGAGAAATACATATTACACAGAATTTTATTTTTGCTTTTATTTTGCTTAATCAAGGGGTTTTTCATGTATCCATTCATGCTGCTGTGTGGTGATCAACAAGTTACGAGACCTTTCGCTTTTTTTTGGGCGGGGGTGGATTTCCCGCTGACTTTCCTCCCTATGTAATCATCGCCAATTCCCACCTATCAATAAGTTAATTCCCTATCACAAAATAGCTAGTAAACAGGGAGGGTGAAAGCAAACAAGCGCTTTATTGGGTGCCAGTGTATGCACACTCCTGGCAATCCACTCTTTGTATGCATGACCTCACAGACACCTGATTGGCTTTTGTTGTGTGAGTGTGACAGCGAAAAGATTGTATGCCATTCTTCCCTCTTGTGGACTCCTGGCTGTGAATGGCTGCATACACCTACTAAGGCTCCAGCCAACAAACCTTTGGGTGCTGCTATGCCACTTGGTATTTGGTTTTCTAATACAGAGTGTAACAGGCCAAATCAAGCCCTGTCCAGATTAAACCTGGTTATTATTTGGACCCGGGAAAGAACTGTCATAGGCCAAACTCTGCATGGGGTATACACCTCCAGGCCAGAACTTACTCCTCTTGTGTAAAGAGGTTTGGGTTCTATTTGCACAGTATATTTACTTATATTTACTCAATAATATTTAAAAACAGAGAAAATATTTGGCAGCTCCATGTGGCTATGGAAATCATGCTGCAGTGAATTGTTGCCTTGTATTTTGATGTTTGATGCCTTGTATTTTCATAAACTTTTGGTTTTCCTGGTTGAAGTAATAATAAAAATCTGTGTCCAAATTTGCGGTTTTATTTCAAGATTTAAGTTAACGTTCTCGCTTAAATTACCTCAATAACCACTGGAGTATGAATTGGCCTAGGCCAGTGCTCCTCAAATAGTGGGGTGCGCATATGATATGATGCCAGGGGGAGCGCGGTGTGATGTCGGGGAGAGCGCGTATGACCCGGGGAAACATGTTTTTCTTGAATTGTGTACGAGAATTAAGTGTAATTGCACCTCCACTCCACTAATTGGCAGTGGCGCTCTCATTGTCACGCTATGGTGTAGCGGTTTTTCGCACAAGCAAACAATATGAAGCGTAGTAAATAACCTTTCGAGAAATAACACGAAAAATTTTCTAATAGGAACGAAGAGAAAGGTGGAGAGATACGGAGATATTAAGACATAAATAAGTTGAATGAGTTTAAATAAGGATGTAGTATTTTTTTTATTTCAGGCACATAGGTGCACTTTCAATCGTTTCAATTACGGATTAAAAACCAATGTTAATGAAGTTTTTCTTTATTGTAAGTTGAACTATATTTCTCTCTTTTTTGTTTTTAATGTTAATAAAGATACAATGTTATGCAGAGGTGTACTAATAACAATTTTATAGACAAATAATAATATTTACAGTCGCTCACAGGGCGGGGTGTTGGGGGGGGGTTTCTTCCTAAGGGGAGCACCATAGAAAATAATTGAGAAGCACTGGCCTAGGCCATAATATACCAGAGGTATAATTTAGCCTAGGCCACTTTAACCCAGGGTGTAGTCTAGACTGGGAGTATACTGTAGCCTGTTACACTAAAACTCAACTAACCTGTTCTAAGAACTGCCTCTCACCACCTGGTTCACAAAAACAGGCATGAATTAAGCACCTGAACCCGACCTGATCTACAATCTGGCAACTTACGTCTTCATAGTGATCACATCTTTACCACAGTGTAAAACATAATGTTTTTAAAAGTCACATCACTTTAGTATTCAGTCCTGTTGTAATTGTGTGTGTGTGTGTGTGTGTGTGTGTGTGTGTGTGTGTGTGTGTGTGTGTGTGTGTGTGTGTGTGTGTGTGTGTGTTTGTGATTTGTATCTCACCATGGAACAATTTTTCGAGTATGTGCTAGGCTGGATAGAGGTGAGCTGGTAAAGCATTTTGCAGACAATAATGACACAGGTCCATACGGTGCACACACTGGAGGCCAAAGGGCGAAACTGGCTGAATGGCAACGCGAGGGCCCAACTCACCAAGAAAACATAATTGAACAGGGACACCTGGCAATACAACACCAAGCTCAATAAGCACTTTCAAAAACCCTCTGATATCATAGAGTATCAATTAAACATTTATAAGGCTATATAGAGATACTGCTGCGCTACAAGATGAGATATATACAATATGGGGTTTTAAAAATCAGGAACCAGTGGCAATATGTTGAGCAAAAGTGTTGATCTGAATCTGGATCTGGAGTGTTGAGCAAAATCCACATATATAAAGTAGCTGAGAAAATGTACAGAGCATAAAGGTGAATGTGTACAACATATACTGTAAATAAAATATACAAATAACATTTACTATTCTACACTCAATGTTTCCTGTTATAGACACTCTGTGAAATTGGATATATTTTATTTATACCAGAGTTATATACCACAGCATAGCTATGCTGTTGAATTTTATTACTGGTCAGAAAGCGTTGATTTTCTATAGTTTTAACATATTTATTTGGTATACTGTATATTAATGCAATTGTTGCAATACATTGTGATTTTTACAGAAACTGAAAGGACCTTATATCCCTCACTTTCCGCCGTTAATTGGGACCCCGAGATCCCTCCATGACCACCGAATTCCGTGAAGTAGGACCACCCCCCCCCGACTGACGTATATGGGCATGTATATGTGTATATAATATCAATAAACACATATTTGATGCTATAAATGCTTATATTAACAATTAAACATTCAAAAATAATGCATAAGATGTAGATAAAATACAAATACACACACATACAGATGTGCGTACACGCACTCAGACGGGCAGCTCACAAAACTGTAAGTAGTTTTGATGGAAGGTTTTGGGTTCTTTTTTTGTTTTGTGTTTGTGTAGGTTTCGTTTTTTGCATATTTGGCCTTGTCCTTAACTTTTTCTCCTATTCGTCCTTAATTTCCTTATTTTTTAATTTGATGAATATTAAAAATAAAACAAAAAAACAAAAAAACACGATGCACCCAAACCACATGAATCGAAGCACGAAGTGGACTCACACACACACACACACACACACACACACACACACACACACACACACACACACACACACACACACACACTAGCATCTCATTATTATGCACATGTTGATGTTGAGATCCAATGACCCTCAGTGCATATAAAGTGAGATTGCATTTCAGCATGGATCAAAGCAGAATGCTATCACTCTAATATGATCAATTTTAGTGAAAATGACAAAAAAAAAAAAAAATCAAATCTTTTTCCAGATACCTCCATGTTACAACTTTGGTGTCCAAGGGGTGAACATAGATTAATATTCATCTACTGTATTGGAGATATTACAAATAATCTGAATCTAAAAGAAAAAAATAATGGGGTCTTATTCATGAGTGAGGGAAGGATGGAGCGGGAGATCGACAGGCGGTTTACTGCAGCTTTTGGTCCATCGCAGTGAAGAGGGAGCTGAGTTCTCAATTTGCCAGTCGATCTACGTTCCAGCCCTCACCTATGATCATGGAGCTTTTCAAAAAAAGGTAAAGTCTTTAAAAATATCGCATTATCATGATTCATAAAACTCATAAACTTATAAAAAACAGGTCAAAACTACACCGAGTAGGAACCCATCAATAGTCTCATCCTATACCTACAAAAACAGAAACAAGATTAGTAGCATTGTTTTACATTTACAGCATTGGGCAGATGCTCTTCTCCACAGAAACTTTCAATTATCGTTTTTATACAACTGAGGAATTGAGAGCCTTGCTCAAGGGCCCAACAGTGGTGATAGTGAGGTTTGAAACACTGACCATCAGATCATTAATGTATTGCATTAACCGCTAAGTCACCACTGCTCTGCTCATTGTTCTGAGACTGGATTGACTCAGATTCTTGTTTATGTTGTCTCAGGGACTTTTTCTTTTGTACTCATATCACAGAATTGCCCATTAGTGATTCATTCATTTATTATGGAGTCATAGTCCTAACTAGAACTATAGGGCGCTGGATCGCTGATCCAAAGGTTGGCGGTTCGAGTCCCACTCTTTACAGGGTTGTCACTGTCCCCCCAGTGCGGCTAACTGGGTTATCAAAGGCGGGCCATGTCTCTCACTGTCTATGGTGAGAGGCATGTAAAAGAACCATTGCTGACTTTCCTAAAGAGTAGACTGTAAAGTTGTCAGCGTGTTTCTATCCCTCGCTAAAAGGGTTGTGACAGGAAGGGCATCCGACGTAAAAACCTCTGCCAAATTAAAAGTGCGAATCAAAATGATTCGCTGTGGCGACTCCCGAGTAAAAGGGAAAAAGCCGAAAGGAAGACAGACAGTCCTAACTAGAACCACAGGCAGCTCTCCCTTCACTATTGATATTACAGAATGTCTCACTTGTTCCTAGGCTTAATCTGGAGTGGCACATCTTGAGTTATACAACCTATAATGTCAATTGTGAAACACCCAGAGGAAGCCCACAAAAGCATGGTGAGAACATGCAAATCACACAGAAACACCCTTAATGACTGCAGGACATGGGTCCACAAACTTCTTGCTGTGAGGCGAGAGTGTTTATCACTACGCCACTGTGCCCCAACCAATAAATTTTATGTATATATATATATATATATATATATATATATATATATATATATATACATACAGTTTTACCTCAACTTACGAAATCAATCCGTTCCAGAAGTGTTTTCGTAAGCTGGATTTTTCGTAAATTGCACCGCATTTTACATGTAAAACGTGTGATTTGTTCCAAGGCCCCCCAATACTACCCCCTAAACCCTTTAAAAATTATAAAAGTATACCTTTTAAGGCCTCCTTCTGCTTCAATATCGTACCGATGGTAGACGGGTTTGGCCATATTCCTTTGCGATATGCCACGAGCCCGCTTCTTCTCTTCACTCGCACCAGGAATCACACATGCATGCAAAAATACTAATACCACCAAGGATGGGACAGCACTTCGTTTTAAATTCCATAAAACTGTATAGACTCAAAAAAAAAAAAACCCTACAAAAATGGAACTAGTAATATTACACAACATGGAAGTAAACCTCGTTCCGCTCTACACAAAGCTGAAGTTCTTGGTCTTGATGGTGAGGAGGAGCTTTTGCTTCAGGATTTGTTTGGAGGAGTAAAGCGTGTGTGTGTGTGTGTGTGTGTGTGTGTGTGTGTGTGTGTGTGTGTGTGTGTGTGTGTGTGTGCGTGTGTGTTGACCATGTCTTCTTAGCAGAGTTATAATCTTGCAAATGTTTATGCAAGGTTAAAAGCCTGAGCCAAAAAATAAAGTTGCAATGAGCATACTCAAAAAACTCATGAAACAACAGTAACACTTTCCTTTACACGAAAAGTACCATGGGTATTATGGAGATGCAGCTCCATAATAGCCAATGGGAGGGAGCTGCGTCATCCCTCTTAGCCAATGGGAGGCCAGTGGGGCGGGATGTTGGGAGATAGACAATGGGAGGCCAGTAGGGCGGGATGTTGGGAGATAGCCAATGGGAGAACAACTCGCGCATTGTTTGAATTTTTGAGATGGCGTTTTCATAATGTGAATTTGTATGTGAATTACTTACATAAAAGCTGAAAATAAACAGAAAAGAGCATAATTTAAAAAAAAAAGACCCTTTAATTCTGGAGTGGCACCTGTTCCTTTAAATATTTTCCCCCATGTAAAATTGAGCCAATCAACATGAATGTCAATTTAGCACAGGGCAAGTTAAACCAATCAACACAAAGCTCAACTGTAGCACATGGCAGGTTGAACAGCACATGGGCAATGAAGTTAGTAATCAGGAGAATCGGGTGAAAAATACTAGTCATCGCTTTCTAACAGGTTCATATCTGACTCATTGATCCATGCATTCAGAGCATCCCATAGTTTTCCTGTAGCAGTTTCTAATGGTTCAACTTGTTGGACATTTACCAAGAGAACACAGAAAAATAGTTTCCTGTTTTTTAAAGCACGGCGGAACAAGCAAACGTTGCTGATGAACATTATAGACATTCCCCAGTGGCAGGGGGTCTTGAAATGTTGTGTAAACTCACTTTTACAGGCAGTGAACACCTCATTTTACCGTTACAGAGACTGATTGAATAAATTTGGCAATTTAAAAATAAATGTATATATAAAATGGTAATAATCCATATGGATAAAATTTATTGCTATTTTTCCTAAAAACAAACAATCAAGGCACCCATGCTCTGCTTCAATAATATCATTCAGCACTGAAAACTTCTCTTTATAACCGCCAGCCTCCAGTAGACTCACCTCTTTGACAGAAACCCAGATAATGTAAGAAGACACAATCTTGATGACATGAAGCTCCAGAAGCCACCAGATGAATAGCTGCAGTTGCTGGACATACTGCAGGAACTTGAGAAACAGAACAGTCAGCCGGTCCATCACCAAATGCCACTTATTCCTCAGATCTGCAGCTACGGAGTAATATATGAAGAACTTGTGATGATTATTCCAAAGTCCAAAGAGAAATGTATATATATATATATATATATATATATATATATATATATATATATATATATATATATATATATATACACTAGTACACACACACACACACACACACACACACACACACATACATACGCACAAACGCACACACACATTTTTTATATATATATCAGACCGAAATAACCAACCAGCTGGAAGAATATTTATTGGTGAGAAAAACCAAGAATGCATCACCTAAAAAGTACAGTAACCATACTTGGTGGCCCTCTGAGCGTTGAGAACAATGTGTACAAGCAATATCATACATTCATCATTATTTCATGTTTCTGCATTTCTGTTTACAGAGACCTATTGCTGTAGACAATAAATTAGTAACCCATTCATCACAGTGGATTACTACCCATAAGTGGAGCTCTGGTCATATTTTGATGGTACGGGGTGAACAGCTGGTGTAAAGCAAAACATTTAGTCTAGTTTTTTGACAACAAAGAGGAAAAGCAGTAAATTCCTGAGAGTACCACGCAACATCCTCAAACACTGATGAATCATTACAGCATTCTTTGTCACATTATGTCATGTCCTGATTAATGGAGAAACAAAAAAAGTTTTTCGAAATGTAAGCACACGAAAAAGTTTGATGATGTCAAACCTCTGTTCAACCCGAGTGTATGTAGTGTGTTTCAAAGCAGCTGCTTTGTGTTATGTAAAGTGCTGTTGGAAATCTTGGAGCACTGGGAACAAGATGAACTCAGTACCTGGCTAATCATATTGAGAAAGGAAAGAAAACCCTATACAGTACTTCAATTTTAAATAAGGGTTAGTGAGATCTTTTTGTTTTACAGAACAAACAACATCAGGAAGCTTTTAAGAAAACATCATCATCATCATCATCATCTTCTTCTTCTTCTTCTTCTTCTTCTTCTTCTTCTTCTACTTCTTCTACTTCTTCTTCTTTTTCCACTTAATTTGGGGTCAAGTCCGTGCAGCCGTGATGGATGGGCACAAAAAAGTGTCCATCCTCACGCCGGTCCCAAGCTTGGATAAATGCAGAGGGCTGCAGTGACCTGACTGTCAATCTCCCCCTCCATTCTTCCCTCATTCGTGAACAAGACCCTTAAATACTTGAACTCCTCCACTTGGGGCAGGACCTCATTCCAGAACTGGAGGGTGCATTCCACCCTTTACCAACTGAGAACCATGACCTCGGACTTGGAGGTGCTGATTTTCAGCCCAACTGCTTTGCCCTTGGCTGCAAATCACTCCAATAAGAGTTGGAGGTCCCAGATTGATGAAGCCAAAGGAACTTCATTTGGAAAAAGCAGAGATGAGATCCGATGACCACTAAACCAGAACCACTCAAATGCCTCGACTACGCCTAAACATTCTGTCCATAAAAATTATGAATAGAATCGGTGACAAAGGACAGCCTTGATGGACTCCAACCCTCATCAGAAACAAATTCGATTTGCTGTTTCCAGTGTAGACTAAACTCTGGTAATCGGGTAATGCAGAGATTGAATGGCCCATAGCAACAGGACCGGTACACAGTACTCTCAGAGCACACCTCACAAGATAGCTCGAGGGACACAGTCAAAAGTCTTCTCTAAATCCACAAAACAAATATAGATAGATTCCCATGTCCTCTTCAGGATCCTGTAGAGCAGGGGTGCTCAATCCTGCTCCTGGAGATCTACCTCCCAGAAGACATTCACTCCAACCCTAATCACGCCCACCTAACCATCCAATCATCTCATCAAGACCTGACTGGATCTTACATGTCACATGGGCCACATTAGGGTTGGAGATAAAGTCATCTGGAAGGTAGATCTCCAGGAGCAGGATTGAGCACCCCTGCTGTAGAGCATGTAGTGTTAGTCAGGAGTGCTACAGCCAGGACAAAAAACTAATTGTTCCTCCTGAATCTGAGGTTCAACTATCGGTTGGATCCTCCTCTCCAGCATACTCTGCAAAGACTTTCCAAGGTAGGCTGAGTGTGATTCCTCGATAATTGGAATACCACCTCTGGTCCCCCTTTTTAAAAAGGGTGACTACCACCCCACACTGAGAAAATATGATATGGACAAAAATTTATGGACCTTTGACCATTACACTAATATATAGCTTCTTCCCAAAGGTGGAGCCACATAATAGCATTTAATTATGCTGAATATCTTCATTTGATGTTGGGTTACAATTTCCCCTCACTAGAACTGAGATGCTCAAGTCTGTTCAAGCATAACAGTCCTCAAGTACACACTGAGCTGCATGGAGACATGCCTTGATAAGGTTGTAATTGGAGAATGTATGTTGCTTCCACAGAGCACTGACCCCAACCTCACTGAACAAGTTTGGGAAGAACTAATATGCCATGTACCTCAGGTGTCCCTGCCTAGCATCAGTGTCTGTCCTTAATAATGCTCTTCTTGATAAATGATCACAAGTCCCCATAGCTCATACTCCACAATCTAGTGGACAGCCTTCCCAGAGGGGAGAAATTTATTATGACAGCAAAGAGGAACAGAACCTGGAGTCCAGCAATCACGAAAACACATATGAGTGTTATGAATAAGTGTTTAGAAATCTTTGTCCATTTACTGTATGCATTCTTGAAAAAAAATATCACATCTAGAAGTTTCTTTGAATAAATAAACTCAATCAATAAACCAAAAAATAGGCACTTAATGTACAAAATGTTTGGGTGGAATTCAGTGATTCCAGATTTCTAAGCTATTTTTTTTTCTATTTTCGTTCTTCAGATCTCAGAAGCCATTACCTTTCATGTGAACTAGGCGGAAGTTACTGCAATGCATCGATTTTCATTTTGCAGTAAATTGTGTGTGCTTGTCTAACTGTAGTCTATGAGTATGTGCTTCTTCCTAATAAGTTAAACTTATTACACTTTGTAGGGGTTATATATTCTTCATGTTATTTTCACAAAACATTTGAGAAGTTACAGAAATTGCAGAAATTTGAGAGTGTACAGGAACCTTCCATGAGAGCTGAGGAAAATTGTACTAAAGTGGGACTGGTGGAGTGACTCGGTTTAACTTGAAGACAAACCTGAACTTCTCATGACCTAATTAGATCCCAGTGTTATACCTTTTGAAAAGTACCTGTCTATGTCAGTGTAATAATTATATATATATATATATATATATATATATATATATATATATATATATATATATATATATATATATATATATATATATATATATATATGTATGTATAAAACGCCAGGTCTGAGAACTCATAACATGTGAAAGTGAACGCTGTCGGGTCATGAAGACCATTTCACCAATATAGCAGTTTATATATATATATATATATATATATATATATATATATATATATATATATATATATAGCTAAATTCACCAACTCCAGCTGTGTGATATAGGTGTCACTGAAACACTACTCTTCCAAGTTGAATGGAGACAATGGAACAGCAAAGTTGTAAAGTTGCCCCCCCTCCCCACTCTAACTGCAAGTGTGTTTACTCATCAAACAAGTCTAGACACTTTTACTCCTGTATGTTTACTTATCTGGTTCTTTCCTGTGCTTCCAGGTCAATAAAAGTCTTTCCCAGTAATGTTGTTGTAGCACTTGAACAAATTTGGATATGTTTAGGATTAGCTTTTAACCCTTGGTGAGATTACGTTTTGCGTAATTCAGATTCAGGGTTAATTATTCAATTTCTCATTCCTAATTAAATAGTTTAATCATTCAACAATAATATTTTATTCAAAAGTATTTACTGTATCATTTATTTAGAAAGTCAGCAAATTTAGGAATAAATAATAAATATCACAGTGATAAAATAAGTTTAAATAGCTGATATGTTATATGTTACTTGTACTGTAGATATGTCTTTAATTCTTATCAAACTGAATAAATAACTCCACTTAAAGAAAAAATTACAGGGGTTATGATGTAATTTACTGAAGAGTACCTTACCAAGAGTAAATATTATGAGTTAATCAGGCTCATTTCAAACACGTTCATTTAGATAAAGTTTTAAATCCTATCAAAGTAGCACAGCAGAATGAACATTATTGAAGGCGGAGAAGGTGGTGAAGGTGGTTCAGTGTTAAAAAAAAGTGCTCCCGACTGGCTCATCTACAAAGTGCACAACTATTAACCCAGAGATTGCAAGCTCAAATCCGGGTTAATGCCACAGCCGTCTAGAGCCGCTCATAGCTGGGAGTCCACAGGACCAAATTGGCCGAGTGCTCAGGGGAGAGATGGACGGCATACACTCACCTCCCTGTCACTCACAGCGATCGCCAGCCAATCATGGGCATCTGTGAGCTGATTATATGTGGGAGCAGCTAGTGCTCAAACCCCCCACCCCCCCCACCCGAGTATGTGAGAAAATCCCCAAAATGCACATGTGTCACAGTTCAAAAATAGGCATCTGGCCAGCATTGCATGACACGGAGGAGGTGTATGCATACCATTGCCTCACCCTGGTCAGTGGTGGTCGTGTGATAGCAAAGGCAAAACCTGATGGGTGGGAATTGGATATGAACAACTTAGGGAGAAAATGGGGAAAATTCCAAAAAAACAAAAAACAAAAACAAATTCTGATTACTTTATTAAGTATTAATGTAAAAATGCATAGTTTAATAATGTTGGTACTGAAGAGCTTCATGGAGGACGGATCACTAGTGTTGTTTGTCATTCCGCTGCTGGTACAAAAGGGCGTTGACAATAAATTGATGTTCCTAATGTTGTTTAAAATGTTACTTAATGCTATAGTTACTGCATGTTACAATTATTTATTTAACTGACACTTCAAAGTTAGAAGAATAAAATATCACTGCTCATATGTAAGTATGCAATTTAACCAGCTAGAATGGAGTTTGAGTTGAGTCGAAGTTAAAAAAATGCAAGTGACAAACTTATATATGGAGTGCAGTTGAGAAAGCAGACCTTCTTTGACCTTGCGCTGAACTATTCTTTCCCACACTTCAGACAACAGACAATACAATCAATAACTGACTAATGAATTATTCTTCCGTGAAACACCACATCAGGCTCCAAACCATGAGATATACCCACATGTACTTCAGTAAAATGCACACAAGGGCAATGTCTTGAAACAGTTCGCATACCTGCCAACTTTTGAAACCTGAAAAGCCTAGTAGCTAGCTGGGGTCCAGTAGGTCCAGGACAAAGTCCTGGTGGGGGGGTTCAGGGGGGCAAAGCCCCCTGACGCTAAATGATTATTTGCATTAAACCAAGTTAGAATGTGGTGAAGAACTCCATGTTCAATAATCGCCTCCGTGAATAAAACTTCGCCATTGATCACGTCCAAAGAATTCGGATTAAAAACGCCAAAAGGTTGCCCCTGGTATCACTGGCATTGGCATTCCACTTGTGTTTTTTCGTTCCCATGTGATCTTTCACATCGCTGATCCCCCCATGTCCAATCGAAAATATCTTGACAGCATAGAGTGCAGTTAGTGTAATTTTCACCCATTCTTGAAAGTATAATTATTCCTGGAAATGCTTTGGAGTATTATTCACGAAAAGACTGTAACTTTCGTTTAGATTTCATACTGTGATTTTTTAAATTTTCTCTGGCAGATTCCATTACGAAAATGTACAGACACAAAGCTGACCCATCTATTTCCTTCGCGATTCCAATGTAAAACAAAAGATGACCTCTCGCACATACGCAATACACCTACAGGAAGTTACATTAGCAACATGCACTGCCGCGTTTCTTCTAAATTTAGATATGGTTCGCGGCGATCTCATTAATTTGTTTCATGTTTTTTTGTTACTATTTTGAATATTAGATTGATTTTTATGTTAAAAAACATATATTTTTTAATACAACCATAACCTGGAGTGGGATAATGAAAACCATAATCATTACGGCAAAAAAACGGATTAATTAGCAGGTATGAGTTCGAATCAATGGACTGTGTGGTGTAAAAGTTACCATCTCCCTGATCAGGCTCCGGTTCTGATAGGATGTGACAGGATAAACTTTCAGTCCTGCAGTACATGTCGCATATCTCTTTCTCTTCTCGTTTCTTCACGCCATCTTCATCTTCTTCAAGATCCACCATCTCTTCAATCTCTTCATCTTTTACAGGAGAGTTAAACTCAGGTTTTATCATAGATAAATCCGCCAAGCTGCCATCAAGATGCACAAGTCTGAAAAAAAAGCCCAAAACAAAACAAGGGTAACGTATTTCCATGTTAAAACAACAACAACAAGGCAAAGCCACAGTGACAACCTTGTGGAGAGTCGGACTCGAACCCCGACCTTTGGATCAGCAATCCAGCGCCCTATACCCCTTTCCCACCATATATATATATATATATATATATATATATATATATATATATATATATATATATATATATATATATATATATATATATATATATATATATATATATATATATATATATATATATATATATATATATATATCTTCTTCTTCTTTTCCTTTCGGCTGTTCCCTTCAGGGGTCGCCACAGCAAATGATCTGCCTCCATCTCTCCCTATCCTCTGCATCTTCTACTCTTACTCCAACGACCTTCATGTCCGCCTTCACCGCATCCATAAATCTTCTCTTTGGTCTTCCTCTGGGCCTTTTGCCTGGTAGTTCCAACCTCAGCATCCTACGACCAATATACTCACTATCCCTCCTCTGTACATGTCCAAACCATCTCAATCTAGCCTCTCTGACTTTGTCCAAAACATCTAACATGTGCTGTTCCTCTGATGTACTCGTTTCTGATCCTATCCATCCTCGTTACTCCCAAAGAGAACCTCAACATTTTCATCTCTGCTACCTCCAACTCTGACTCCTGTCTTTTCCCCAGGGCCACTGTCTCTAAACCATACAACATTGCTGGCCTCATCACCGTCTTGTACACTTTTCCCTTCATTCTTGCCGATACTCTCCTATCACACATCACACCGGACACTTTTCTCCATCCATTCCAACCTGCCTGCACGCGCTTCTTCACCTCTTTTCCACACTCTCCATTGCTCTGGATTGTTGAGCCTAAGTACTTAAAATCCTCCACCTTTCTTATCTCTGCCCCCGGTAACCTCAAAGTTCCTCTTGGGTCCTTGTCCTTGGGTCCTTACTAAGACTAACCTTCAATCCCCTCCTTTCCAGGACATACCTCCACCTCTCTAGATTTTCCTCCACTTGGTCTCTGCTCTCACTACAGATCACGATGTCATCTGCAAACATCATAGTCCATGGAGATTCTTGTCTAACCTCGTCTGTCAGCCTGTCCATCACCATAGCAAACAAGAAGGGGCTGAGAGCTGACCCTTGATGCAGTCCCACCTCCACCTTGAACTCTTGTCTCACACCGACAGCACACCTCACCACTGTCTTACATCTCTCATACATGTCCTGCACCACTCTAACATACTTCTCTGTCACTCCAGACTTCCTCATACAATACCACAGTTCTTCTCTCGGCACCCTGTCATATGCTTTCTCCAGATCCACAAAGGCACAATGCAGCTCCTTCTGACCTTCTCTGTACTTCTCTATTAACATCCTCAAAGCAAACACTGCATCTGTGGTGCTCTTTCTTGGCATGAAACCAAACTGTTGTTCACAAATGCTGACCTCTGCCCTTAGTCTTGCTTCCACTATTCTTTCCCATAGCTTCATTGTATGGCTCATCAACTTTATCCCTCTGTAGTTGCCACAACTCTGTACATCTCCCTTGTTCTTAAAAATGGGCACAAGCACACTTCTCCTCCATTCCTCTGGCATCTGCTCACTTTCTAAGACCTTGTTGAATATTCTTGTCAGAAAATCTACTGCTACCTCGCCTAGACACTTCCATACCTCAAGTGGTATGTCATCAGGGCCAACTGCCTTTCCACTCTTCATCCTCTTCAATGCCCTCCTCACTTCTCCCTTACTAATCTTTGCTACTTCCTGCTCCTCAACGGTCACCCCTTCTACTCTTTTTCTCTCTCATTTTCCTCATTCATCAGCTCTTCAAAGTACTCTTTCCATCTTCCCAGCACACTTCTGTCATCAGTCAATACATTTCCCTCTCTGTCCTTTATCACTCTAACTTGCTGCACGTCTTTCCCATCTCTATTTCTCTGCTGTGCTAACCTGTATAGATCATTTTCTCCCTCCGTACTGTTCAACCTATCATACAAGTCATCATACGCCCTCTGTTTGGCCTTTGACACTGCTACCTTCGCCTTACGCTGTGTCTCCCTGTACTCCTGTTTACTCTCCTTGTATGTCCCACTTCTTCTTGGCTAACCTCTTCTTTTGTACACACTCCTGCACTTCCTCATTCCACCACCAAGTTTCCTTATCTACTTTCCTTCCAGAGGACACACCAAGTACTCTCCTACCGGTCTCCCTGATCACATTGGCTGTGGTTGTCCAGTCCTCTGGAAGCACTTTCTGACTACCCAAAGCCTGTTTCAACTCCTCCTTGAAGACAACACAACACTCTTCCTTTTTCAGCTTCCACCACTTTGTCTTCTGCTCTGCCTTTGCCTTTTTCACCTTTCTCACCATCAGTGTCATCCTGCACACCACCATCCTATGCTGTTTGGCAACACTCTCACCAACTACTACTTTGCAGTCACTGACTTCCTTCAAATTACATCGCCTGCACAAGATGTAGTCTACCTGTGTGCTCTTACCTCCGCTTTCATAAGTCACCCTATGCTTCTGTTTCTTCTTGAAGAAAGTATTCACCACAGCCATTTCCATCCTTTTTGCAAAATCGATCAAAATCTGTCCTTCTGTGTTCCTGTCCTGGATACCAAACCTGCCCATCACTTCCTCGTCCCCTCTGTTGCCTGCACCAACATGTCCATTGAAGTCTGCTCCAATGACCACTCTTTCACCTCTGGGGGTACTCTGCATCACTTCATCTATATCACTCCAGAATCTCTCCTTCTCTTCTAGCTTACATCCTGCCTGTGGGGCATAAGCACTAACAACATTGACCATCACGCCTTCAATTTCTAACTTGAGACTCATCACTCTGTCTGACACTCTTTTCACGTCTAGAACATTCCTGACAAACCCCTCCTTCAAGATGACTCCTACTCCATTTCTCTTCCCATCCACACCATTATAAAACAGTTTAAACCCTGCTCCTAAGCTTCTAGCCTTTCTACCTTTCCACCTTGTCTCCTGAACACACAGTATGTCCACCTTCCTCCTCTGCATCATGTCAGCCAGCTCCCTATCTTTTTCTTGCATAGTTCCAACATTCAAAGTCCCTACTCTCAGTCCTAGGCTCACGCATTTCCTCTTTTCTCTCTGCCTTCGGACATGCCTCCCGCCTCTCCATCTTCGACGTTTTCGACCAACAGTAGTCCAATTTCCATCAGCACCCTGTTGGTTGACAGCACTGATGGTGGTCGTTGTTAACCCGGGCCTCGACCGATCCGGTATGAATTCTGTATTGATCATTTGCATTTTTTAAATGTGGCAGAAGTTTTACGCCGGATGCCCTTCCTGTCGCAACCCTCTGCATTTATCCGGGCTTGGGACCGGCATAAGGGGGAGAGACTGGTTAGTTTTATATATATATATATATATACACACACACACACACACACACACACACACACACACACACACACACACACACACACACACACACACACACACACACACACACACATATCGAGAAACAGACGTGAGAACACCTTTAGGATCTGCTTTGTGCTTGTTTTCTGACTGAGCTCACCTGGAGATGGTGCTCTTCTGCTTGTCTGCAACTGCCTTGATGTCAGTGAGCTGCAAGAAGCGTTCATGGAAGTAGTGCAGATGGAGGATACACACCAGTAGGAAGGAGGTAGGGATGAAGATTCGTGTGAACAGAGCTGGAACAGAGAACCTCTCCAGGCCTAGATCTTCCAGCCTAAACACACACACACACACACACACACACACACACACAAACACACACACACACACACAAGGAATAATTCATGATCTCTGAAAAGTCTTTACTTTTAATTATAATCTAAAATTACATTAAAGTCAATAAAATAAAAAGGCCCGTTCACCTCAGAGTGTATTCATCTTTGAAGTGCCCACATTTATCAATATTATCAACAGCAATGCAAGTGAGTGAATGTATATGTTTATATCCTCCTATCTTACTTCAGCCTGACATTATGGTACTCCATGGTATGCCAAAGTGAGTACCTTGGCCGGAACTATAAGGAAACTGTGAGGAAACAGTGAGGGCACGTGGAAATGCCCACCACGTCACAGGTAATCAATGCCGTGTAAAGTTTCACCTGTATCCTCAATGGTGCTCTTGTGCCCTCCATGGTGTTCATTGATTGCTCAATGTTTCCTCTTATACAGTACGCATTGTCCAACATTAACTGTTGGCGGACCAGGGAGTGAGTTGTGGACAGAACTGTGTTTCTCACTGTTTCCTCAATGGTAATCATAGTCTACTCTCAGCTGCTCATCTTTAAGTTTGGGTGAGCACTTAAACCACTGTATTCCTCAACACCACACACAAACGGTTAACCAATCAGTCATTATGGCCAAACTGTTGCCTCCTGGTCAACCATTTCCTAACCAACACTGTTCTGGCTTTTCTCTTCTTTGATCTAGTTGATTTGCTGGTAGTATCAGGTGTGGATTCTAGCTGCTTACATATGTCAATGTCATAGTCTCCGATTAGTAGTAATGTAGCATCACCTGCGAGAAAGACACTTTGTTGATTTAATGCCATTTTCTCGGCATCTCTAGACTTCATCATCTTAACGACTACAAGAATGAATGGTGGATGAATCCAGCTACCCAATATACTAGTATATTTACACTTGTGAGGCGTGACAAGGAGTGTCATAAAACGGAAGCGTGGTCACCTTTTTAGTGTGACGTGGAGCAAACTTGTCTGGCCATTGAGTGACGTTGAGGAACTTGGAGCACCCCAGCACTAACAATTCGCAAAAATACCGCAATGGTGAGGAATGGAGTGGAAAGTCGCGGAACATCCTCAATGGTACGAGTGAGCAAGCTATGAGCAAAGCTTATTCCTCTCTGGCACAAACTGTTTGACTGACAGGTGAAATATACACAAAATCATTCCGCCATGGTACGCATGAATGAGTGCCATTGAGGATTTAAAATGTGTACTAGTGTGAGGCTGGGTTTATACTTCTACTCACTTCTCTTTACTCAAGCCTGTCATGTTGGACCAGACATGTAACGACGACTCAAACTGAAATGTGTAGATGAGGATGAGCACCAGCATGGTGTACACCACCACTGACATCCAGAAGTACTTCAACATCCATCTCCATCTCTCATAGTTCAACTGTAAAAATGTCAGATATTTTTGTGAAGAAAAGCAATTAAAAAAAAAAAAACTATAACAATGATTTAAATATTTAAATAATGGTGAACTATTCAGTCAACAGCTACAGTTAACAAACCTGATAGAGTGCAACACAGAAAAGGAACATCATCATGTAAATAATCTTGTACATGACAATGCGTCCCTCGAAGCTTACGAAAAAGAACATTCCTCCACAGATATAGATCCAGTACTTATTCAACATGGCCATAAGTGTACTGCCCAACACATCCATCATTTCTCTCTGTCCGCCGACTTCTCCATCCATATATTTCTCTGTAATCAGCACACACACACACACACACACACACACACACACACACACACACACACACACACACACACACACACACACACATTTTTATTTCCAGTATCAATACTAAAACTTTGAGCTGTTTATAATAGAATATTTTTAGGACGGTAATATATATATATATGTATATATGTGGCTGATACTGGGCAAAGGCAGGGTATCGCTAAACAGTCCATCAAACCTTTGCAGTGCCAACACACACACACACACACACACACAAAACCCTTCACACGTATATGCAATTAGGAAAAGCCAATCACTCTAAAGTGCATATTCTTGAACCGTGGCAGAAATCCAGCATACCCAGAGGAAACCCAGACAGGCAAAGGAACAAACTCCACAAAGAAGCACCCTTGTTGCCCGGGACTCAAACCAATGATTTCTTTTCTGTGAGGTATATGGGCTGACAACTATGCCACCGTGCTGCCCTAGACAAAAGACATGACTTCACCTGTCTGGCTTCCTTTCGGCTTTTTCCCTTTTACTCGGGAGTTGCCACAGCGAATCATCTGATTCGCACGTTTGATTTGGCAGAGGTTTTTTATGTCGGATGCCCTTCCTGTCACAACCCTTTTTTAGCAAGGGACAGAAACACGCTGACGACTTTGAAGCCTGCTCTTTACGAAAGTCAGCAATGGTTCTTTTACATGCCTCTCACCATAGATAGTGTGAGACATGGCCCGCCTTTGATAACCCAGTTAGCTGCACTGGGGGGACAGTGACAACCCTGTGGAGTGTGGGACTCGAACCCCCAACCTTTGGATCAGTGATCCAGCGCCCTCACCTAACTTTGAAAATTGTTAGAGTAGTAATTATATATACAGGTATACCTCGGCTTACATCATTAATTAGTTCCAGGAGAGATGACGTAAGTTCAAAACAACTTAAATTGATATAGCTTGTTTATAGTCAATGCCAAATTTACTTGTATATTATTAAAATATATTTTTTTATATATGTTTTTACCAAACAATTTAAGTCAGGTATGTGCCCAATCACTGATGAGTGTCTTAAAGCTGCCTTGCCCACTATAAAACACACACCTGGTAAGAATTGTCTTGATGAGAAGCATTGTCTGATGTGCACCATGGTTCGCTCAAAAGAGCTGTCTGAAGACCTGCGATCAAGAATTGTTTATTTGCATAAAGCTGGGAAAGGATACAAAACCATCTCTAAAAGTCCGGATGTTCATCAATCGACAGTCAGAGAAGTTGTCTACAAATGGAGAGAGTTTGGCACTGTTGCTTCTCTCCTAAGGAGTGGCCATCCACCAAAGATGACGCCAAGAGTTCAGCGCAGAATACTCAGAGAGGTAAAAAAAAACCCTAGAGTGTCTGCTAAAGACTTACAGAAATCACTGGCACAGTCCAATATATCTGTGCACACATCAACTATATGTAAAACAATGGCCAAGAATGGTGTTCATGGGAGGACTCCAAGGAGGAAGCCACTGCTGTCTAAAAAAAACATTGTTGCTCGTTTAATATTTGCAAAAAGGCACTTGGACACTCCACAGAAGTTTTGGCAAAATATTTTGTGGACTGATGAAACGAAAGTTGAATTGTTTGGGAGGAACACACAACGTCATGGGTGGAGGAAAAATGGAACAGCTCACCAACATCAACACGATGGATAGCATGATGGAGGGTGCATGATGGTTTGGGGCTGTTTTGCTGCCTCGGGGCCTGGACAACTTGCAATCATTAATGGGAAAGTGAATTCAAACGTTTATCAGGATGTTTTGCCGGAAAACCTGAGGCAGTCTGTCAGACAGTTGAAGCTAAAAAGAGGATGGATGCTGCAACAAGTACACAGAAGTAAATCAACTTCAGAATGGTTTCAGAAGAACAAAGTACACGTTCTGGAGTGGCCAAGTCAAAGTCCAGACTTGAACCCCATTGAGATGCTGTGGCATGACCTCAAGACAGCGATTCATGCCAGACATCCCAGGAATCTGACTGAACTACAACAGTTTTGTAAAGAAGAATGGGCCACAATTAGTCCTGATCGATGTGCCAGACTGATCTGCAGCTACAGGAAGCGTCTGGTTGAAGTTATTGCTGCCAAAAGGGGGGCCCACAAAATATTAAATGTGATGGTTATTCCTCCCCCTTCTGTCATTGTTTGCATGCTATACTCATTAAAATATGAAAACCTATAAATGTTTGGGTGGTTTTGGTTAAAGCAGACACTGTTTTTTCATCTGTGTGATTTTGACAAAGATCAGATCACATTTGATGGTGATTTTAGGCAGAAATGTGAGAAATTCCAAAAGGTTCAGATACTTTTTCATATCTATATATATATGATTTAGAAGTCTGGATGATTCTTCCTACGTTTGGAGTAGTCTATGTTCACGGAGAAGAACTTGTATTGATCAGTTGACGCCAGTTCGTTATACATATACATATATATACATCCATTCAAAGTCAGCACACATGTGATCAATGATCACACACATTCTGGCACCGAGAAAGCAGTTGGGGATTAGTTGCTTTGCTCAAGGGCACTTCAGCCATGAGCCATGAAGAATGAGGATGGGAAAGGTACTGTCCACCTGTCACATTTTTGCTGCTGGTTCAGGATTCAAACCAGTGACCTTTTGGTCCCAAACATGCCTCTCTTACTATTAGGAAATGACTGCCTGCCAAAGCAGTCTGTCATGCACCAGCATGTCTAATAACTACCTGAGCTCCCAGTCCGCAGATATAGTGCAAATATAAATTATAAATGTCACAGAATCTAGCAAAAAAGTCAACATTAACAAACATTAACAACAATAAAAAATATCTTAAGGAAAAACAAATCCCCCAGTGTTAAGTATTTCCACAACAGCTGAAACGAGTGGCAGCCTGGTGGTAAGGTGCTGGTTCACTGATCCCAAGGTTGGGCGCACAAGGCCCACTCTCAGCTGCTTGTCACTTGCCCCCCCCCCCATACAGCTAACTGGGTTATCAAAGGCCGGCCATGTCTACGGTGTGAGGCTGTAAAAGAACCATTGCTAACTTTTGTCAGGAGTAGGCTTCATAGCCTTCAGTGTGTTTCTGCCCTGCGATAGCCTGGTGAGCTGTCCAGGGTGTACTCCGCCTGCTCCCCAAGTTAGCTGAGATGGGTGCCAGCCTCCCTGCGACCCAAATTAGGATTAAGCAGTTCAGAAAATGAATAAATGAAATGAGAGCACATCTGCATCAATGAGTAGGTCACTGGTTGTTGTTGGTGTTGTTAGCATGAAGCCATGTCACTACTGCTATATGTATTTGTGGTACAAGTTCAATTCTTTGCATCTTATATTCATTCCAAGTGAGGAATCTGTTCTTTCTCTCCCTCCTGTGACCCATCATTTTTGTGATACCAAACATGCATGCTATGGCAAATATAATCGTCAATATGTTGCTTATGAAGATTAATTTAGGAGAGCAATATTAATTGAGAGGAAAAGGTCTCACCTTGCAAGCTGTCCTGCACCCTGATATCAGACAGCTGTGTCTCGTCTCTCTGTCTCTCTCTCCTTTCTGTCAATGCTTGTCTTAACAGTAGCCAGAAACTCAAAAGACACAGAATCTACATACACACAGACACGTTTTTAAACTGACATTAATATATATAATAATACAATAATAATAATCACAATAATGATAAGTAATAATAACAATAATATAATAATAATAATAATAATAATAATAATATATATATATATATATATATATATATATATATATATGAATGGGGCAGTGGTGGTCTAGTGGATAGGGTGCAGGATCGCTGATCCTAAGGTTGGGGGTTCGAGTCCCCACAGGGTTATCACTGTCCCCTAAGTGCGGCTAACTGGGTTATCAAAGGCTGGCCATGTCTCTCACTGTCTATGGTGAGAGGCATGTAAAAGAACCATTGCTGACTTTCGTAAAGAGTAGGCTGCAAAGCTGTCAGCGTGTTTCTGTCCCTTGCTAAAAGGGTTGTGACAGGAAGGGCATCCGACGTAAAAACCTCTGTCAAATCAAATGTGTGAATCAGATGATTCACTGTGGCGACTCCTGAGAAAAGGGAGAAAGCCGAAATATATAAAGAAATATATATACTCACAGTGTTTATAATAATATAATCAGATCAGTTGTGCATTATTCAAAAACACTGGTCTGATCAATGAACATGGGAAATACTTTATATAATGTCATCATTGGCCTCCTGATCAAATCTGCAATCTCCATTATTGGCAAAAATGACAATATAAATGAATATAAATAAGCTGGGCAGTGGTGGCCTAGTGGTAAAGGTGCTGGATCCCTAAACCTAAGGTTGGGGGTTCAAGCACCACTCTCAACAGGTTGTCACTGTCCCCCCAGTGCAGCTAACTGGGTTCTCAAAGGCCAGCCATGTCTCTCAATGTCTATGGTGTGAGGCTGTAAAAAAAACATTGCGGACTTTCGACTAGAGTAGCTGCAAAGCTGTCAGTGTGTTTACACCCTGCGATAGTCTGGAGAGCTGTCCAGGGTGTACTCTGCCCTCTCCTGGAGTTGGCTGGGATGGGTGCCAGCCTCCCCATGACCCTAATTAGGATTAAGTGGTTACAGAAAATGAACAAATGTACCTGAAAAAGCTGGTGGATCCATTTAGCTGTTTTGGGGTAAATTCACACACATACATATGTCACTGTGTAATGATTATTTCTACCTTCAATCAGTTTTCTAATCCTGAAGTTTTCTGAACTATGTAATCCTAAATAGGGTAATGGGAAGGCTGGCAGGCGTCTCATATATAATTTTATTTGATAACATTTTTTGAATGACTGGTGGAGTGAACACATGAGTTCACTGACCTTCCTCGTGGCAGCATCTGACATATATTTTCGAGCAACAAGATAGTATATCAACAAAATAGTATATATGTCAGTTGCTGCCATTTTTTGGTATGTGCTTATGCTAAAATTACTCAAAACATTACAACTATCTGTCGTCAGTGAAGAAATTCGAATTTACAAGCTTACCTCTTCCGAGTCTTCAGAAACACACGTGCTTTGTGTTAGTTAAAGATGAAGTTGAACTTCTAATTATCGGATTCGATTTAGTGATTTGTAATCTTCTAATAAGAAATGCTAGTTCTTTCCCCCCTATCTTCCTCTTTTCCTTTTGGTTGTTTCCTTTTTTTAGGGGTCACCACAGCGAATCATCTGCCTCCATCTTCATGAAAGTCATATTAATGATACGTATGTTTAGTTTGGTGTAGGTTTTTACGTCGGATGCCCTTCCTGACACAACCCTTTAGCAAAGGGCTGAAACACGCTTACTCTTTACGAAAGTCCGCAATGGTTCTTTTACCTGAACCTCTCACCATAGACAGTGAGAGACATGGCTGGCCTTTGATAACCCAGTTAGCTGCACTGGGAGGACAGTGACAACCTTGTGGAAAGTGGGACTCGAACCCCCAATCTTAGGATCAGTGATCCAGCACCTTTTACGACCAGGCCAGCACTGCCCTAGTTCATTGACCTCTACTTTAAGAATAGTCTGAATGATTTAAAGCACCACGCAAGCAGATAAGGAAAAAACATCTCATAATCAAGTTTTTCTAGGGGAGCAATAGAGAGAACAAGAGGTGTACAATACTCAGAGCACATGATGTGACCTCAGGGATAATGACATGAAATAAATAAACAACTAATTATATCCTTGTGTTATTGAAAGTTTGTTGGTTACCTCGTTTTCATTCCCTTCTATAAACAAATTAATTCATCTTGATCTATGTAGGATTACATGAATGAGGTTTGAGATTTCCTACCAAAACTTGTTACATATGGAAAATCAAATGGGGGCTTAGTTTTTAGGCAGCAATTCTATCTACATGGATCCCTCACTTTACGTGGCTAATGGGGACCCCCCACAACCGCCGATTTCCGAGAAGTAGGATCGACACCCATAACTGACGTATATGTACATGTACTGGTCCTTCTCAAAAAACTATCATATTGTGATAAAGTTCATTATTTTCTGTAATGTACTGATAAACATTAGACTTTCATATATTTTAGGTTCATTACACACAACTGAAGGAGTTCAAGCCTTTTATTTTTTTAATATTGATCATTTGGGCAAAAAAGGAAAGAAAAACCAAAATTCCCTATCTCAAAAAATTAGCATATTTCATCCGACCAATAAAAAAGGGGTTTTTATACAAAAAAGTCAACCTTCAAATAATTATGTTCAGTTATGCACTTGATACTTGGTCGGGAATCCTTTTGCAGAAATGACTGCTTCAATGCGGCGTGGCATGGAGGCAATCAGCCTGTGGCACTGCTGAGGTGTTACGGAGGCCCAGGATGCTTCGATAGCGGCCTTAAGCTCATCCACAGTGTTGGGTCTGGTGTCTCTCAACTTTCTCTTCACAATATCCCACAGATTCTTTATGGGGTTCAGGTCAGGAGAGTTGGCAGGCCAATTGAGCACAGTAATACCATGGTCAGTAAACCATTTAGCAGTGGTTTTGGCACTGTGAGCAGGTGCCAGGTCGTGCTGAAAAATGAAATCTTCATCTCCATAAAGCTTTTCAGCAGATGGAAGCATGAAGTGCCCCAAAATCTCCTGATCACTAGCTGCATTGACCCTGCCCTTGATAAAACACAGTGGACCAACACCAGCAGCTGACATGGCACCCCAGACCATCACTGACTGTGGGTACTTGACACTGGACTTCAGGCATTTTGGCATTTCCTTCTCCCCAGTCTTCCTCCAGACTCTGGCACCTTGATTTCCGAATGACATGCAAAATTTGCTTTCATCCGAAAAAAGTACTTTGGACCACTGAGCAACAGTCCAGTGCTGCTTCTCTGTAGCCCAGGTCAGGCGCTTCTGCTGCTGTTTCTGGATCAAAAGTGGCTTGACGTGGGGAATGCAGCACCTGTAGCCCATTTCCTGCACACGCCTGTGCAAGGTGGCTCTGGATGTTTCTACTCCAGACTCAGTCCACTGCTTCCACAGGTCCCCCAAGGTCTGGAATTGGACCTTCTCCACAATCTTCCTCAGGTCACCTCTTCTGGTTGTGCAGCGTTTTCTGCCACACTTTTTCCTTCCCACAGATGTCCCACTGAGGTGGCTTGATACAGCACTCTGGGAACAGCCTATTCGCTCAGATTTCTTTCTGTGTCTTACCCTCTTGCTTGAGGGTGTCAATGATGGCCTTCTGGACAGCAGTCAGGTCGGCAGTCTTACCCATGATTGTGGTTTTGAGTAATGAACCAGGCTGGGAGTTTTTAAAAGCCTCAGGAATCTTTTGCAGGTGTTTAGAGTTAATTGGTTGATTTAGATGATTAGGTTAATAGCTCGTTTAGAGTAACTTTTCATGATATGCTAATTTTTTGAGATAGGAATTTTGGGTTTTCATGAGCTGTATGCCAGAATCATCAGTATTAAAACAATAAAAGACCTGAAATATTTTAGTTGGGGTGCAATGAATCTAAAATATATGAAAGTTTAATTTCTATCAGTACATTACACAAAATAATGAGCTTTATCACAATATGCAAATTTTTTGAGAAGGACCTGGATGATATATAGAGATATATATATATATATATATATATATATATATATATATATATATATATATATATATATCTATATACACAAAAATAAAAGGACAGGACAAAGACTTTCTATTGAAACTCCATTTATCACTACAGATCTGTTTCGAGGGGTGGTGAAACCATCCTCTCTCTTCAGGTGATTATAGAAGAAGTATAGAAGTTCTTCTATAATCACCTGAAGAGAGAGGATGGTTTCACCACCCCTCGAAACAGATCTGTAGTGATAAATGGAGTTTCAATAGAAAGTCTTTGTCCTGTCCTTTTATTTTTGTTTATTTGCTCTACCAAAAAGTATTGAGCACTCTCCTACGGAAGGATCTACTCAGAAAATCCTATATATATATATATATATATATATATATATATATATATATATATCAATAAATACATATTCAATGCTATAAATGCTTATAATAATAATTAAATCTTCAAAAATAATGCATAAGATGTAAATAAAATACACACACATACAGACGCGCGCACACACAGATGCACACCTCACATAAAAATGTAAGTTGGCGGGTTTTGGGTTTTTTTATTTTTGTTTGTTTGGATTTTTTTGCATAATTGGCCCTGTTTTGCTGAATTTTCCTTAACTTTTTCCCCATTTTTCCTTAATTTTCATTATTTTATTTTTCAATCAATACTTTTGAAAAACTCACGATGCACTGAAGCCACAGAAACTGAAGCACAAAGTAGTGAGGGATCACTGATTATATAGAAGTTTTAATTTAGTCTGCACAACTATTTTATTACATTGATCATTCACAATTTTATGAAATGCTTGGTACACAATTAGTATTTTAAAACAATCTTTTTGACATGTACAGAATGCTAAATTAGAGGACTTTTAAAACAATTAATAGCGTCAGGAAAGGTCATGTTGAAGTTGATACTATGTTGAGCCCTGTGACTGATGAGAGTGTTTGTGTGTTTTTCTTATGCTAGTGTGGGTTTCCTCTGAGTGCTCAAGTTTCCTCCCACAGTCCAAATATATGCACAATAGTCTTTTCGAATTTGAACTAGATGTGAATGTAAGTGTGATTGGATGTCAGTCCTCTGTCATGATTTTTGCATGGGGCTTCTAACCCTATTAGGTAAAAACACATTGTAACAGAAACCACAATGCATTATGGGTGCCGAAGGGAAGCGAGTCAGCGATTCGCTCATGAGCTTCAATATATATTTAAAGAAGCAAACTTCAAGTACAAACTTCAAACCACAAGTTAAATACACTGCATATGATATACATGGATCCCTCACTTTCTGCGGTGAATTGGGACCGAGATCCCCCCACGACCGCCAAATTCCGTGAAGTAGGATCAACCCACCCTGACTGACATATACATACATGTATGTCTGTATATAATATCAATAAATATATATTCAATGCTATAAATGCTTATTAATAACAATTAAACATTCAAAAATAATGCATAAGATGTAAATAAAATATAAATACACACACACTCAGATACGCACCTCATGTAAAAATGTAAGTAGTTTTGATGGGAAGTTTTGGGTTGTTTTTTATTTTTGTGAGTTTTTTTTTTTTTTTTTTTTTTGCATAATTGGCCTTGTGTTTCAGCATTTTTCTTAACTTTCCCCCTATTTTTCTTATTTTTTAATTCAATGAGTATTTTTAAATAAAAACCGCGATGCACCGAAACCGCATGAATTGAAGTGCGAAGTGGCAAGGGATCGCTGTAATTGGAAATTTATCTAAATTTCATTTTTTTTGCTCTTAATATTGTGTTAATCAATTCATAGTAACTGGATTCAGACACAGATAAATAAACACACTCTCATTCTCCATTGACGTCTTCTACCTTGGAGCCCAGTTCCCGAAAAGGGACCTCCTTTTTGAGGAAGAGGCCCGGTACAGGCTGGAGTGTCTGGAAGCTCCAGATGTACTGTAACACGATAAGCAGGTCCCCATAAAACACCATGAAAGGAGATGTGATCATAGCATACTTCCTCCTGTCCCGCACCATCCATAACGTACAGGACCAGATGAGGAAAACAAAGGTCAGCCAGCTCACATATGTGATACTCCATGCCTATGAGAACGAGAAATACCGATGGTTTAATTATACTGCAGGTTACTGGAGCTGGATGTTGTTTTGACTGTGGACACAATTATGCTGTCAAACCTGGATTATTTTTAGATGTGCCTGTGTTTATAGGTAAAGTTATACCCCCAAAATGGAGAAAGCGTAATGACCTTAATGAGGCTTACGGTAATTAGATTGACTCCACTTTTAGCTAAAAGCCAAACACTGCAGTTCATATGAACTCACCATCATGGCAATGAGTGCACAGATGTAGCTCTGTTTCATCACAAAGCGAAAGATTTTAACCACTGCATTCACTTGGACAGTGCTCTCTGGTGAACCTGGGACTCCTGAGAGCACATGACTGATCTCGAACGCACTGGTGTCCATTCTCTCTGCAATCAAAATACAATAACAATTTACTATAATGCATTGTTTTTTAGTGTCACACAGACTATTTACATATTACTTGTCGGAATATGGCAAAATATAATGGGATACCCTGTGGGGAAAATTAAACGAAACCTTAAAGCCATAACAAACTTTTATTGTTCAAATTAACAATGATGAATACTTAAGAAAAACTGTTTTCTCTGATTACTTTTACTACCGTCTTGGTGAATTCTAAAATCTGACAGGTCAGAAGGTGTTGATTACTTTTCCTTTATGGGTGTCTGAGAGTAGAAATGGCTGCAAAGTTCATATTAAGCCCATAATTCTAATAGGTTATAGTATCCATGGTAACTTCCCGAGTCAGCTGTATGGCAAATGCATATTCTGAATTATACTGCTCGGCCAACAAAAAAAAGTCTACAGTGGTATGAAAAAGTATCTGAACCTTTTGGAATTTCTCACATTTCTGCATAAAATCACGATCAAATGTGATCTGATCTTTGTCAAAATCACACAGATGAAAAAAACAGTGTCCGCTTTAACTAAAATCACCCAAGCATTTATAGGTTTTCATATTTTAATGAGGATAGTATGCAAACAATGACAGAAGGGGAGGAATAAGTAACTGAACCCTCTGCCTAAGGAGACTTAAAGAGCAATTGAAACCAATTTTTACCAAACAATTTAAGTCAGGTGTGTGCCCAATCACTGATGAGAGGCTTAAAGCTGCCCTGCCCACTATAAAACACACACACCTGGTAAGAATTGTCTTGATGAGAAGCATTGTCTGATGTGCACCACGGCTTGCTCAAAAGAGCTGTCTGAAGACCTGCGATCAAGAATTGTTGATTTGTATAAAGCTGGGAAAGTATATAAAACCATCTCTAAAATTCTGGATGTTCATCAATCGACAGTCAGAGAAGTTGTCTACAAATGGAGAGAGTTTAGCACTGTTGCTTCTCTCCCAAGGAGTGGCCGTCCACCAGAGATGACGCCAAGAGTTCAGCACAGAATACTGAGAGAGGTAAAAAAAAAACCCTGTGTCTGCTAAAGACTTACAGAAATCACTGGCACAGTCCAATATCTCTGTGCACACATCAACTATATATAAAACAATAGCCAAGAATGGTGTTCATGGGAAGACTCCAAGGAGGAAGCCACTGCTGTCTAAAAAAAACATTGTTACTCGTTTAATGTTCGCAAAAAGGCACTTGGACACTCCACAGAAGTTTTGGGAAAATATTTTGTGGACTGATGAAACCAAAGTTGAATTGTTTGGGAGGAACACACAACGTCATGTGTGGAGGAAAAATGGAGCAGCTCACCAACATCAACACCTCATCCCCACCGTGAAGCATGATGGAGGGTGCATAATGGTTTGGGGCTGTTTTGCTGCCTCGGGGCCTGGACAACTTGCAATCATTAATGGAAAAGTGAATTCAAAAGTTTATCAGGATGTTTTGCAGCAAAACCTGAGGCCGTCTGTCAGACAGTTGAAGCTAAAAAGAGGATGGATGCTGCAACAAGACAATGATCCAAAACACAGAAGTAAATCAACTTCAGAATGGTTTAAGAAGAACAAAATACATGTTCTGGAGTGGCCAAGTCAAAGTCCAGACTTGAACCCCATTGAGATGCTGTGGCATGACCTCAAGACAGCGATTCATGCCAGGCATCCCAGGAATCTGACTGAACTACAGCAGTTTTGTAAAGAAGAATGGGCCAAGATTAGTCCTGATCGATGTGCCAGACTGATCTGCAGCTACAGGAAGTGTCTGGTTGAAGTTATTGCTTCCAAAGGGGGGGCCACAAAATATTAAATGTGATGGTTCAATTACTTATTTCTCCCCCTTCTGTCATTGTTTGCATGCTATCCTCATTAAAATATGAAAACCTATAAATGTTTGGGTGGTTTTAGTTAAAGCAGACACTGTTTTTTCATCTGTGTGATTTTGACAAAGATCAGATCACATTTTATGGTGATTTTATGCAGAAATGTGAGAAATTCCAAAAGGTTCAGATACTTTTTCATACCACTGTATTATTTTTCTTGACTGTCTTTAGCCTTTATTACAGCACATAATTGCCATGGCAGTTGTTTATTCATTTGGCCCGGTCAATTCTCAGCAACATCACAACATTTATTTCCTTCCAGAGCTGGTTATGTCTTGAATTGTTGATATGCAAATCAAACCATTTCATCAAGTCTTCTCCAGCACATCCAAAAGACTTTCAGTAGGGTTACAATCAGGACAGTGTTGCCAGTTTATGTGTGAAAACGATTCCCCGTGCTTCACAAGACACGCTTTCACTGTTTGATCCCCAATTTTATATCCACGCCATCAGGAAATAAAAAGTCCATTGATGTGAATGGTCATTGAGTACATTCATCAGCTGACCCTATTCTATTGCCATAATATTGCAAAGCCTCAACCTGACCAACTAGCAACAGTACCATGGTTATTATGTGCTGTAAATTTTATTATGTGCCTAAAAGTGAGCCAACATGTTACTGTGCTTTTTTAACTTTTTTAATGGCCAAACAGTGTAAAATGTTTTCCCACTGTCCTTATGTATTGCACTGTGTAGAAAATAAAGCTCAATAGAGGATGCTGTGCACAATATGAAAATAATTACCTTTGGGGTAGTAAAGACATTATCCTATCGTTAATTATACAGTGAGGGCACTGGTGGCCTGGAGGTAAGGTGCTGCATCACTAATCCTAAGGTTGGGGGTTCAAGCCCCACTCTCAACGGGTTGTCACTGCCCCCCTCCTCAAGTGCAGCTAACTGGGTTATCAAAGGCCGGCCATGTCTCTCACTGTCTATGGTGTGAGGCATGTAAAATAACCATTGCTGACTTTGGTCAAGAGTATCTGCATAGCCAGCAGCGTGTTTCTGAGTTCCAGGATGTACTTTGCCCTTGCCCAGAGTCAGCTGAGATGGGCGCATGCCTCCCCACAACCCCAATTAGGTATAAACGGTTCAGAAAATGAAAGAATGAATGATTATACAGGATATACATGTATGAGATACCATTGCCTAATGGTTAGAGAAGTGACTTTGGGACCAAAAGGTTTGTGGTTTGATTCCTCAACCAGCAGGAGAAATGTGTTGTGTGGAGTCAGCTCCACCTTCATGACTGAAGTGCACTTGAGCAAGACACCTAACCTCCAACTGCTCTCTCGGCGCCACAATATGTGGCGGCCCACTGCTTTGAGTTTGGTTGATCGTTGTTTATGTGTGTGGTCACTTTGAATGGGTTAAATCCAGAAGCCAAATTTAGCTAACCCCCTCAACTACCCTCCAGGCGTCCCAATGTGTGTGGCAGCCCACTGTTCCCAGTGTATGTTCACACTGTGTGTGTGTGTGTGTGTTTGTGCGCGTGTGTGCTCACTTTAGATAGATCCTCTTTTCAGGTGTTTGTTATAATTTAATATACTGGAACACAATGCAATATGTCTTTATAGCTTATTTACGTATTACATGTAACAATACACTATTTGTATTATTTCAATTTCCTTTTATGAATTTGCACCTTTATATGTTTGTCCACTGTATGGGACAACTAACCTTCGTCTGACTCATCCTGGGTTTTATATTTAGGGGTGGAGTAAAAGTTGGCAGAAACTGGTCTATTCTCCTGTGACAGAGTCATCAGATCCACAGGGCCTCCGTTGGATGTCACAATCAATACCTGAGAGACCATTCAATATCCATTAATGCATTTCTCCAGCTGCATAAGACATTATTTTTGCAACATAATACACACTATATATAAGCCCATAATACTAACAGGCCCCATAGCTTATCTATAGTTATACAGATTGTTAAATTTAGTTACAGTGTATTATGATGAAAGCAAAACGAACATTATAAAATCTAATTATTGAACCTGAAAACAACAACAATAACAGCAGGTACCAGCATAGAAAATAGAAATTTAGAAACAGATTTTTTAAAATAATATCACCAATTTACAGTACAATATTACATTTTATATTGATAATTTTTAAAGTTATTAATCTTTCATCCAATATATGATTGATGGTAACAGTGATCAATACAAGTGGGAGTAACGAGGATGGATAGGATCAGGAATGAGTACATCAGAGGGACAGCACATGTGGAGACAAAGTCAGAGAGGCTAGATTGAGATGGTTTGGACCTGTACAGAGGAGGGATAGTGAGTATATTAGTAGTAGGATGCTGAGGTTGGAACGACCAGGCAGAAGGCCTAGAGGAAGACCAAAGAGAAGAGATTCATGGATGTGGTGAAGGAGGACAACATGAAGGTTGTCGGCATGAGAGAAGAAGATGCAGAGGATAGGGTGAGATGGAGGCAGATGATTTGCTGTGGCGACCCCTGAAGGGAACAGCCGAAAGGAAAAGAAGAAGAAGAGCTTCCAGAACTCCAGATTTAATCATTAATTCATTTCATTCCATTTTCAGAACCACTTTATCCTTTAATAGGATAGTGGGGACGCGAGAGCCCGTCCCAGACAACCCTGCGTGAAGGTAGGGTACACCCTAAACAGCTCACCTGACCAGTGTACTGCCAACACACACACACACACACACACACACACACACACACACATTTCCATCTAAGCGCAATCAAAAATATCCAATCATTCTAGAGTCTTTAGGAAACCAGAGGATTCTGGGAACGCTGGGTATGAGGCAGGAATGCACTCCTTTATAGAACCCCAATTTATCTCAGTGGAATTTCACCATGATGCTTCTGTAAATACTGCATCTCTCTATTAATATCATAATGTTTGATTGCTAATTATAAGGACATATATGGCATGTATAAACACAGATTTAGATATATTGTTGGTAGCCATGGCCTAATGGTTAGAGAAGCAGGGTTTGGGACTAAATGGTCACTGGGTCGATTCCTGGACCAGGAAGGAAAATGTGTGTTGGCGGGAAACCTCTCGCCTTCCTCCACCTTGATGGCTGAAGTGCTCTTGAGAAAGGAACTAACGCCTAACTGCTCTATGGATGCCCAATGCTCCTGTGAATTTGCTCACTGTTAACGTGTGTGTGTGTGTGTGTGTGTGTGTGTGTGTGTGTGTGTGTGTGTGTGTGTGTGTGTGTGTGTGTGTGTGTGTGTGCTCACAATATGATATTTCGATATGATGGCTTAGCAAACGGGCCTAGTCACCTCCACATAGGTCTTGTGGAGTGTTTCTGATGCAATGGTAAGCACCTTCTAAGGGTGTTAAAATGACTGACAAGAGGCTAATGGGTGCACAAGGGGCGCTATGGCTAGCACATCCGGTCTGATTCCACAGAAGAATGACTGTAGCACAAACTGCTGAAACAACTAATACTGGCTATGATGGAAAAGTGTCAGAACACACAATGCGCAGCAGCTTACTGCATGTGAGGCTTCCTCTTCACACAACAGTCAGCGGTGTTAATGTTATGGGTGGTCTGTGTATGTGATGTGGATGGCCCATGAAATGACCAATGGAAAACATGACAGGGCAGATGTAAACCTGCAAGTTATTGGATGTTATCGAATTAATTTGAGATGTGTGTTTTGAGTCATGTACAGATGACACAGAGAGGAACAATTAGACTTTAATACTATATTTCCAGGGGATTGGTTGTTACAAACACACACACACACACACACACACACACACACACACACACACACACACACACACACACACACACACCTCACACACACACACACCTCACACACACACACTGCCAGTAAAACCATTATCGTAATTTGCAAACTGTAGTTTTCTTTTGTTTTCTTTATTACCTTTTGGATCTGTTACAAACAATAGAAATCATCAATTCTACCTTTCTTTCATCTGGAAGATAACGTGCCATTCTCCACAGCTCTCTCTTTTTTTCTGCTGTCCGATGGAACTCGATGCCTACTGGAGACTGCTCTTCATTCTCCATTGCTACTTGAACCTCCTCCTCGTTCTTTTTTATCTGCCGGATACACAATTTGCAGAGCCATTAGAGAAACACCATCAAATTCTTTTCTGCAGATAAGTTCAGGATTGCCAATTGCAGCAGAATAAAGGACAATAAAATGAAAATGAATGATAACAAAAAGAAAATCATGTTTGGTTCAGATGATTATGGTAAATAAAACTTTACACCGGACCATTAACCGCTCAATTAGTCCCGGATTAATACATTTTTCGTCCGGTTTGCAATTTTTCAAATGAAACAGCTCACATCAACCCTTAGTATCAGAAAGATTGTGTGGAGACTGACCGGGTCTACTGGTTCCTGCAGCCACAGGCGCACCAGGGTGGCAAGTGTGTAGTAAAGCACCAGGAGCATGATGGGATTGACAAAGTGGTGCCAGTTGAGTTCAGGGTTCACCTTAAACATCCAGGTGTAGGCGCAGTCACTCAGCACCACTGGAGAAATGCCAAACAGGCTGATAGAGAAAGAGATAGAGAAGAGACAGTTCTATGAGTGATGGTATCACATGTCACACGCATGCCGTGTATAAACAAAACTCATTGTCCACGTAAACACGTATGATAATCCGCCTTCTTACAGATTCTCATAAATTTAGACATTACTGCAACTTCAAGGACTACAGGTCTCACTCACTCATTTGCCAAAATGTTTATTGGAACCCCTCCTAGCCAACACTGTGTGAAGGTGGGGTACAACCGGAACAGTTTGCCAGACCATCGCAGGGCTAACACACACAGACATTTACACTTAGAAATAGCCTACTGTGCACATACTGCCCTACACTACCCTCCCTCAGCAGACTTCAGAGGAGAGCCAGTGAAATTATCAGGGACCTGACACCCCCCCCCCTTATTCCCTCGACTCTCTGCAAAAAGCTACAAGACGCTAAAAACAAAAACTAATAGACTCAAGAACAGCTTTTACCCACAAGCTATTAAACCTGCAACCCCACCACCATCACACACACTAACATCATGCAGACCAACTTTGTGAACAGTGTAATATGCATGTGTCAGTTCTATACTAAGTGCAGGAAAATCTAGAGAGGTGGAGGTATGCCTTGGAAAGGAGGGGAATGAAGGTTAGCCTCAGAAAATCAGAATACATGTGTGTGAATGAGAAGGACCCAGGAGGAACGGTGATGTTACAGGGAACAGAGATAACGAAGGTGGAGGATTTTAAGTACTTAGGCTCAACAATCCAGATCAATGGAGAGTGTGGAAAAGAGGTGAAGAAGCGTGTGCAGGCAGGCTGGAATGGTTGGAGAAAAGTGTCCGGTGTGATGTGCGATAGGAGAGTGTCAGCAAGAATGAAAGGAAAAGTGTACAAGACGGTGATGAGGCCAGCGATGTTGTATGGTTTAGAAACAGTGGCGCTGAGGAAAAGGCAGGAGGCAGAGCTGGAGGTAGCGGAGATGAAAATGTTGTGGTTCTCTCTGGGAGTAACGAGGATGGATAGGATCAGAAATGAGTATATCAGATTGACAGCCCATGTAAGATGTTTTGGAGACAAAGTCAGAGAGGCTAGATTGAGATGGTTTGGACATGTACAGAGGAGGGATAGAGAGTATATTGGCAGTAGGATGCTGAGGTTGGAACTACCAGGCAGAAGGCCTCGAGGAAGACCAAAGAGAAGATTTATGGATGTGGTAAAGGAAGACATGAAGGTCGTTGGAGTCAGAAAAGAAGATGCAGAGGACAGGGTGAGATGGAGGCGGATGATTTGCTGTGGCGACCCCTGAAGTGAGCAGCCGAAAGGAAAAGAAGAAGAAGAAGAAGAAGAAGAAGAAGAAGAAGAAGAAGTTAACAGCAGGTCTCAGACATCAGAACATTTTAGTACCAGGCAACTTATATCAAAAGCTCCACATCTTACCCAGTGTATATCATACACCTCTGATAGACCATTCACCCTTCTGTGTATGTGTGACTAGCTGTGAATACACAAATAGATATCTATGCGTATATGGGATATATGCATGTCTACTTCTTTTCCTTTAGGCTGTTCCCTTCAGGGGTCGCCACAGCGAATCATCTGTCTCCATCTCACCCTATCCTCTGCATCTTCTTCTCTTACTCCAACTACCTTGATATTGTCCTCCTTCACCACATCCATAAATCTTCCCTTTGGTCTTCCTCTATTCCAACCTCAGCATTGTACTACCAATATATTCACTATCCCTCCTCTGTACATGTCCAAACCATCTTAGTCTAGCCTCTCTGAATTTGTCCAAACCTGAATATGTGTCTATATGTGTACATATAGTTGAGTGCAGATATTTGTATGAAGGGCGGCACGGTGGTGTAGTGGTTAGCACGTCCTCCTCACAGCAAGAAGGCCGGGGTTTGATTCCAGGCTTGGGCGTTTCTGTGCATAGTTTGCATGTTCTCCCCATGCTCGCCTGGGTTTCCTCTGGGTACTCTAGTTTCCTCTCACGGTCCAAAAACATGCACAGTAGGCTAATTGGCTGTTCTAAATTGGCCGTAGGTTCGCATCATGCAGATGGCAACGGCAAATCACTGCACTATCCTTGCCAAGAAAACCTCCATGAAGATGATAATCAAGGCGTTATCCTTCATGGCAGGTCACCAAGAGTCACCCTACGACTTGGAAGGTACCAGACCAGACCATATGCACATGTATAGCTTAGTTCCTTAGTAATCCTTTGTACACATTCTTTTATAATTGCTGCTAAAATGATTTCCACTGTTCATGCAACACTGACAATAAAGACCTCTTTATCTTAGGATTGCAGGAAGAAGCCAGAATACCTTGTGTAAACCAGTGCAAGCATGACAAGAACATTCAAACTGTATACAGGACTTGAACCCAGATCTTGCTTGCTGTGAAGTGAATGAGCTAACCACTATGCTACCAAGCCGCCTGTGTGTAGTCTCACAGCTTCTAATCCATAACAGGTATTTCTGTTTTTCTTCAAAATACAAAGTCAAAATTCCCATGTTGGTTCTTTTTGCTCTTGCAATTGCTCTGGAGTGAGTGGACAGTGAAACAAACTCAGCAATCTCCTGTTTAAGAAAAAAAGAGAGGCAGGAGGGCTAAATTAAAAGAATACTGTATATATATATATATATATATATATATATATATATATATATATATATATATATATATATATATATATATATATATATATATATATACAGTCGGCCCCCAATTTATGAAGACCCCTGTGTACGAAATCTCCGGATTACGAAAAACATTTTCCTGCGTTTCCATCCCCGAAATAGAACACATCTCCCTCTTCTGAAAATAAACTCAAAATTCAAACACGCCAATCAAAATTTCACACGACACGCGAGTTGCTCTCTCATTGGCTGTCTCTCAACATCCCGCTCCACTGGCCTCCCAGACAGAGACAGAAGGAAGCTTCACTCTTTAGTTTTTAGTTTAGTTTTTTAAGTTGTTTTAATTCAGTAAATGTTTAATAAATGTGGGTGCATTTGAGCTCATCTGGAATTCCGATCCCTCAAGGAATCAAATTAAAGTTGAGTTTGTCAAGCAGGGAATGCACTTTGAATTCCACGTCTTGTGGGCGTGGCCATGGCCGCGTGTGTCTGGCAAAGAGAGAGAGAGAGAGAGAGAGAGAGAGAGAGAGAGCAAGAGTGAGAAAGAGAGAGAAAGAGAGAGAGAGAGAGCGAGAGAGAGAGAGGCGTGTGTGTGTGTGTGTGTGTGTGTGTGTGTGTGTGTGTTAATAAAAAAATGTTTAATAATGGTTTAATTAATAAATATGGTAATAAAATGGTTTAATATGTTAATCGTCTTCATTCTTCTTCTTTTCCTTTTGGCTTTTCCCTTCAGGGGTTGCCACAGCGAATCATCTGCCTCCATCTCACCCTATCCTCTGCATTTTTTTCTCTGATACCAACTGCCTTCATGTCCTCCTTCACCACGTCCATGAATGAAATGTTTAAATGGGTTAATAAAAAAATTTTCTTTTACTTTTAACACATACAAAATTGGTGTACTTTTATCATTTTTAAAGGGTTTATCGGGTTAATCCAGTCCAAAGACTGGAGACTTGGAACGAATTAGGCATTTAACATGTAAGATGTGACCCCTATTTACAAAATCCTTGCTATACGAAGAGGGCTCTGGAATGGATTAATTTCATAAGTTGGGGGTTGACTGTATATACACACACACACACACACACACACACACACAGGGATCCCTCGCTACTTCGCGCTTCAATGCATGCTGCTTCACTGCATCGTGGTATTTAAAAATAAATAAATAAATAAATAAATATTCATCGAACTAAAAACGAAGGAAATTAAGGAAGAAAAGGGGAAAAGTTAAAGAAAATGCCACAAAAACAAGGCCAATTATGCAAAAAAAAAAAAAAAAAAAAAATCCTCCACCCTAAACCAACACAAAACAACAAACAACCTAAAATCTCCCATCAAAACTACTTACATTGTTGCATACTTACATATACATACATATATTTACATACATACAGGGATCCCTCGATACTTCGTACTTCAATTCATGTGGCTTCAGTGCATCGCGTTTTTAAAAAAAAATACTCATCGAGTTAAAAAAAAAGACAGGGCAGTGGTGATCTAGTGGTACAGTATAGGGCGCTGGATCGCTGATCCTCACGTTTGGAGTTTGAGTCCGAATCTTCACAACGTTGTCACTGCCCCCCCAGTACAGCTAACTTGGTGATCAAAGGCGGGCCATGTCTCTCACTGTCTATGGTGAGAGGTTCATGTTAAAGAACCATTGCTGACTTTTGTAAAGAGTAGCTGCAAAGCCATCAGCGTGTTTCTGTCCCTTGCTAAAGGGTTGTGTCAGGAAGGGCATCCGAGGTAAAAACCTATGCCAAATCAAATGTGCGAATCAGTCGCTGTGGCGACCCCTGAAAAACGGGAAAAGCCGAAAGGAAATCTCAAATCTCCCATCAAATTAAAAAAATAAGAGGGGGGAAAGTTAAGGAAAATGCTATGAAACAAGGACAATTATGCAAAAAAATAAACCCAACCCAAAACCCCCCAACAAAACTACTTACATTTTTATGTGAGGTGCACATCTGTGTGTGCGTGCCGCGTCTGTGTGTGTATTTGTATTATATTTACATCTTTTGCATTACTTTTGAATGTTAAATTGTTATTATAAGCATTTATAGTGTTGAATATGTATCTATTGATATGCATATTGATATTGTATATTATATACACATATACATGTACGTATACGTCAGTCAGGGGGGGTTGATTCTACTTCATGGAATCTGGTGGTCGCGGGGGGATCTCGGTCCCAATTAACTGTGGAAAGTGAGGGATCCCTGTATATACATATGAATACGGCTATAATCTCCAACTTTTGTTCTATTTCATTGCTTTCCAAGCATTTAAATGGCCAGAATTATTTTCATCACGTCACTTTTGGCTATGCTTATGAATGAAAACACCCACAATGAAGAATGAAGCTTAACTGTAATATGGGTCGAGTACATAGAGAGCATATGCTGCTCATATGTCTGTGTGTCGATCTTGGAATCGAGTTCATGCCGTAAGCTATAGGATCCAAGTGAAGCAAAGACTCTTTTGTATCTTTCAAAGTAAATGAACTTTGTCCAAGCCATACTGCCATCATGAAATCATTATTTGTAGATGCAGGAAACATCTTATTTTATTTTGAGAACATACTCAAGAGAAAAGTAAAAGGTACAAAATTGAACCATTGTGGTATTGTGGGTTTTTTCAGATGCAGCCCCAGCTTGTTGTTGAATCAATTTCCATGTCAGATATAAAGAAATCTTCCACACAGACCAAAAGTGGGAATAATTAATGCCATTTGTTCGGGATGTGTTTTTTGTGCATTTCACTATAAAAGCCTGCAGTGGCTTCTAACATGGCGGTTTTCTAAAAAGCTATTTTTCTGCCCTTAGAGGCTCATTACTGAATTTTGGGTCAAATTGAAACGAATGCACATGTGGGCTTGGGGGTGGTGTGTGTGTGTGTGTGTGTGTGTTTGGGATAAAAAAACAGAAGGAAACATTGATTTGTACAGTTTGTGAATCAACTCTTCTCTAAAAATGTTTCGCTTAATAGCATTCTTACATGCCGTTTGAAATTGTTCAGGGTGTACCCTGCCTTTGCCCAGTGTCGGCTCCAATAGAAACCAGCCTCCCTAAAACCTGATTCAGCAAATGATTGCATGAGTGAGTACTCTTACAGAATGACCTTCACTGTTAGCATGAGGATGTACTATATTGAAACTATAAAGCACTTTCCCAAGCCACTGTGGGAATTGGTTCAATGTTGGCAGCATATTAACATTCATTAATTTTCTAAGCCACTAAATTCTAATTAGAAACATGGGGAGGCTGGTGCCCATCTCAACTGACTCTGGGCGATGGCAGGGTACACCCTGGACAGCTTTCCAGGCCATCACAAGGCCAATACTTACACTCACACCCATGGGCAATTTGGAACAGCCAATTAACCTACTGTGCATGTTTTTGGACTGTGGGAGGAAACCGGACTACCCAGAGGGTACCCACACAAGCACGGGGAGAACACGCAAACTCCACACAGAAACACCCAAACTGGGAATCAAACCCAGGCCTTCTTGCTGTGAGGCGGATGTGCTAACGACGACACCACCATACCACCCCATATTAATTTTGATATGGAAAATAATCCTGCTGAGTTGTAATGAATTGCAAAATAAAACTATTTTAGAAACTGGTACTGTTTTTATCTTCTGATGTCTGCAAACATCCTTTCTGTGCTGGTGCCCCAAGGATGCATTTTTTCATTTCTTGATTTTTGCTCTTTAATGTAATAATAGCTTACTGCAACAATGTAATAAGTGCCCAGGGCACTTAAAAAAATGAAGTAGATGGGCACTGATTAAAATGATTACCAGCGAAGTGGAAGTGGAGGATTTCATATTTACCATGATATTTGGCAACCCTTCCATAACAAACATTTAACAACATATCATCAGCTTTCTAATCCTCACGATAGTTTTGCTGTAGCAGTTTCTAATGGTTCATCGGTTGTTGGACATTAACCAACAAAACACAGCAAAATATTTTCCTGTTTTTTTAAAGCATGGCAGAACAATCAAATGTGTTGTTACTGATGAACATGATAGACATTCCCCAGTGGCAGGGGGTCTTGAAATACCGTGTAAACTCACTTTTACAGGCAGTGAACACCACATTTTATGATTGTAGAACCTGACCAAATAAAATTGGTAAGTTTGATCTACGATTTTGCTCCCAGTACCCATGGGCGGTTATTAGACATGAGATAAAAAACATGGGGGGAGGGGTTATTGGAGCGGGTCTCTTATTACGTCGAATACGGTAAGTTCAGCCTGGTAGCCAAGGCTCCCCTCATACAAGATAACCAGGATGTTAACATGTGCTTCCTTTAAGAAAAATGGCACCAACCAAACACATCATTTCAAACTGCTCCTCATATTGATACAGAGCAGTGGAACACATTTAAATGAAAGCGCTATCTGTCTGCTTCTGCATTCATGAGATCACAGATGACCTTCGCTGATTACTGTCACTGTGATTGATAGGGCAAGTTATGTCATACTTATATACTTATGTACACGACCAATAATATTCACTGGGCTCTCTTATTGTGCCATGTTAGAGACTAATATGCATTTTTAACTAAAAAATTGCATAGAGTCCATTTTTAATGTACAGTACGAGCATATTAGTGCATATTAAACGAACCACCGCATTAACAATAAAACATATGTTACCCTGATATTTTTCAGAGTGTGCTGAAATTAATTTCAACAAATACCTGCTCCCCCCCAGTGCAGCTAACTGGGATATCAAAGGCCGGCCATGTCTCTCACTGTCTATGGTGTGAGGCATGTAAAAGAACCATTGCTGACTTTCGTAAAAAGAGTAGGCTGCAAAGCCGTCAGTGTGTTTCCGCCCTGCGATGGCCTGGCGAGCTGTCCAGGGTGTACTCTGCCCTCGCCCTGAGTTGGCTGGGATGGGCACCAGCCTCCCCGTGACCCTAATTAGGATGAAGCGGTTACAGAAAATGAACTGAACTGAACTGAACAAATACCTGCTCTCACTTCCATGAAATATTATTCTTCTCTTATGGCACACCCTCAGTCTGCCTCTTCTTTTCTTATATACTGTACATACAGTATGATGAAAAGGTTTGCCTTGGTATCTACAGAATGTTTTCGTTGAGCCAGTTTCACCTCAAATTCTCTGAATGCGCTTCAAACCTCATTCTGCAGCTAACACAAATGTAAAATATTTGCCTTTTATGATGCCTTTAATGTGTATGAAGTTTTAGTCACTGCCTTCTGTGCTAGATTGAGAAAATGAAGTGATAATGTTTAACACATTGAAGTTTCACTTTCCCGGAGGTTAAAACGCCTGTGTTTATTTGCGCTGTTTGGCCATGGTGTAATTCTTCATTTTGTAATCTTGGTTAACAGCTCCCAAATGAAATTTAAATGAAGAGAGAGAGCAAGAGAGAGAGAGAGAGAGAGAGAGAGAGAGAGAGAGAGAGAGAGAGAGCGAGAGAGAGAGAGAGACAAAGAGCGGAGTTGGAATTCTCCATTTCTTCTGGAGAAATGATGTATAGGGTTTGTCAGTTAAAGGTTTGGGAGACATTTGCAAAGCGTTCATGACACAACAGTTACACAATTAGTCCACCACTAATGAGACCTGGGAAAACGATGCTGTGTGCTTTGAGCAATATTATCCAGAGCACACTGCATCATGCTACTACTGCCTTTACTTTGATTAAGACTTAATTTAGAACAATTGCGTCTACTTAACTCCTACAGCATTTCACCTTCTTTTGGCGGGTCTCTCACTTTCTGTTTTTCCCTCTCCACTCTGCAGCGATTTGTGCAGAATTCCCTGAAACCAGCTGTGTAATTTCAGCACAGGCCAGGAGGCATCCTGGCGTAATGAGAACCACCTGGACCTTTGCAGGCTGTCGCTTCTACTTCCCTTTCTCTTAGTGTGAGTTTTTTGACTGCGTTTTAGCATTTTTGAGTAAATAATACGCAGCTATACACAAAGACAAATCCGAATGTACCCAGCACAGTCGCTCATATTTCTTAACGATCACATGTGATTTGCTTCAGGTTTGTTCAAACAGACAAACAAACAAAAATAAATAAATAACCAAAAATGGATGTACAGGCTGAACACCTGGTGAGGGATTTTTATATGGCACATTCTGTCATTAATCTGAGGATCATTTAAAGCATGGGTCCCCAACCACTGGTCCGCGGGCCGGTACCGGTCCGCAGCTCAATTGGTACCGGTCCACAGAAGAAATAATTAATTATTTCCATTTTATTTATTAGCTGAGTCTGAACGATCTTTATTTTTGAAAAATCTTTTATTTTGAAAAATGACCGGATTCTCTCGGTTGCATGTCGGTCATTTGAGCACTAAAATGTAACCCACAAGGGGAGGAAAAAATGAACAGAGGCGAGTTGGACAATAACAACTCAAACAATAGCGTGGATTTTGTATGAGACTGAGCCTGAGCTGTTGAAAAATAACATTCATGGAGTAATTATTATTACTATTATTATTATTATTATTATTATTATTATTATTATTGTATTGTCATCATCAATAATAATAATAATAATAATAATAATAATAATTTATATAAGCAAATTATATTTACAATATAAACAATCCATGACACACACACACACACACACACACACACACACACACACACCCTGCGGTCCGCGGTAAAATTGTCAAACTTAAAACAGAATTATATATATATATTATATATAAAATGGCGGCACGGTGGCGTAGTGGTTAGCACGTCCGCCTCACAGCAAGAAGGCCCGGGTTCGATTCCCAGCCTGGGCGTTTCTGTGTGGAGTTTGCATGTTCTCCCCGTGCTTGTGCGGGTTTCCTCCGGGTGCTCTGGTTTCCCCCGCAATCCAAAGATGTGCACGGTAGGTTAATTGGCCGTTCTAAATTGACCGTAGTTTCTCTCCTGCAGCGGCACTGGAACCCAGTCGTATCGGCACTTGCCTTTCCATTGGATCCTTCCGGTGGCGCCGAGACAGGGGGGGACTTGCTGCTTGGGTAACAGCCTGTCCCTCATTACTCCCTACCCAGGCTCTGTGCACTGGGGAGTATCACCAGTCGGGATACTGGCCAGAGCGCAGCCATAGTCCTTCGGGACTGACGGAGGCCTACGCGATCGGTCCGTTAGACCTCTTCAAATTTAACTTTTTTCATCAAACATATGCAAACTGATATTTTTTCCATTCTCCAAGGTCTATATTAACTAAATATACCAGTTACTTTAATCTTGGACCTTGGCTACGCCTGCCCCAAGAGCCACATAGTTTTATCGTTGACGTTTTTCAAAAACGCTGAAAAATTGCGGATATTATGTCTCTGTTTTTGTTGTAGCTTCCCAGAGGTTAATGCTATAGCATTACAAGTGGTACCAAATGCAAGCCAATAAAATTTTCTTGCATATGGTAGTAAACACAAAACATATGAACACCTGTGTAAATTCTAACTAACTTTAATGCACAAACAATCGGGACTCTGCAAAAAAAAATCAACGTAGTAGTATGATCGCAATGCACTGACACATATTTTGCATAACAAACTGTCAGACAGGGTGTCACTAATACATGTATTGTCCCTTGTTCAATGTGTCTTTCTTAAAACTGTCAAATTTGTTTCTGTGGTACTCCACAACTTGTAGTAAGCAGCTTCTGTGCTCTGGGTCAGTCGTAATCTGAGTTGCGAAGTCACTCATCAGTTTCACACCTCTCTCAGCCACATCATTGGTCACTTTCACTGACTTCACAAACTTCTGTGCATTCCTGTAGCTGTCATTTTCTCCCCAGGTTTCAGGAGGAGTAGTGAGCCAGTCACATGTCACTTAAGAGCATCAAACAAAAAGTGAAACTCTGGCCCTACCGGGTCTGTAATTAGTGATAATATGTGATTGTGATATATATCTGCATTAAGAGTAACATTTCTGAGACAAAGTTATGTATCGTATGTCATCCTTTCACAAAAAAATAGGTATTTATTAATTAAAATTCACACAGGTGTTCATGTGTTTATGACCATATGCAAAACTTTTACTATACCACTTTTAATGCTATAGTATCAACCTCTGGGAAGCTACAATGAAAACAAAGACATAATATCCCACGTCAACAATAAAACTACATGGCTCTTGGGGCAGGCATAGCCAAGGTCCAATATCAAAGTAATTGGTATATTTAGTTAAATTAGATCTTGGAGAATGGGAAAAATATCAGTTTGCATATGTTTGATGAAAAAAGTCAAATTTGAAGAGCTCTACTGATCCGTGGTGATAAAAGGTTGGGGACCCCTGATTTAAAGCACTGTAAAAAAGAATATTCTTACAAATGCTTCGAAAGCCTCCTGAGGGGCGCATCGACAAAGTGTGTGACTATTAACAAGGAGATCACAAGTTTGAATCCAGGCTAATTCCACAGCCATCCGTGACCAGGAGTCCACATAGAGCTAATTGGCCGAGCTCTTAGAGGAGGGAAGATTGTCATAAACTCATTTCCCCATCACTCAGAGTGATCTCCAGCCAATCATGGGCGTTTGTGAGCTCATTCATATGAGAGAGCAGATAGCGCTTTCCCTCCAAGTGTGTTAAACCTCCTACAAATACGCATGCGCACCAGTTCAAAAAGAGGTAGATGGATGGGTGGGAATGGAATATGACTAAATTAGGGAGAAAATGGGGGGAAATCAATAAATAAAAACAAAGACATCATTGAAATGGTGAGAGGGATGTCTATACCTCACTGCTTAGGATGCTGCCCCCACGACCGGACCCCAGCTTAAGCGGAGGAAGATGATGATGATGATGATGATGATGTATATACAGGGATCCCTCACTTCTCGCAGTTAATTGAGACCGAGATCCGCACGTGACCATCGAAATTTGCGAAGTAGGATCACCCCCCCGTCTGATGTATATGTACATCACTATGTGTATATAATATCAATAAATACATATTCAATGCAGGGGCAGTGGTGGTCTAGAGGTATAGGGTGCTGGATGGCTGATCCAAAGGTTGGGGGTTCGAGTTCCACTCCCACAAGATTGTTACTGTCCCCCCCCAGTGCAGCTAACTGGGTTATCGAAGGCCGGCCATGTCTCTCACTGTCTATGGTGTGAGGCATGTAAAAGAACCATTGCTGACTTTCATCAAGAGTAAGCTGCAGAGCCGTCGGTGTGTTTCTGCCCTGTGATGGCCTGGCGAGCTGCCCAGGGTGTACTCTGCCCTCGCCCGAAGTTGGCTGGGATGGGCGCCAGCCTCCCCGCGACCCTAGTTAGGATAAAGCGGTTACAGAAAATGAACTGAACTGAACATATTTAGTGCTACAAATGCTTATAATAAAAATTAAACATTCAAAAATAATGCATAAAATGAAAATAAAATATAAATACACACACTCAGATGCACGCCTCACAACAATGTAAGTAGTTTTGATGGGAGCTTTTGGGTTGTTTTTGTTTGTTTTGGTTTCAGGTTTTTTGCATACTTGGCCTATATATATATACATATATATATATATATATATATATATATACTAGTCCTTCTCAAAAAATTAGCATATTGTGATAAAGTTCATTATCTTCTGTAATGTACTGATAAAAATTAAACTTTCATATATTTTAGATTCATTGTACACCAACTGAAATATTTCAGGTCTTTTATTGTTTTAATACTGATGATTTTGGCATACAGCTCATGAAAACCCAAAATTCTTATCTCAAAAAATTTGCATATTTCATCCGACCAATCAAAAAAAAGTGTTTTTAATACAAAAAAAGTCAACCTTCAAATAATTATGTTCAGTTATGCACTCAATACTTGGTCGGGAATCCTTTTGCAGAAATGACTGCTTCAATGCGGCGTGGCATGGAGCCAATCAGACTGTGGCACTGCTGAGGTGTTATGGAGGCCCAGGATGCTTCGATAGCGGCCTTAAGCTCATCCACAGTGTTGGGTCTGGTGTCTCTCAACTTTCTCTTCACAATATCCCACAGATTCTCTATGGGGTTCAGGTCAGGAGAGTTGGCAGGCCAATTGAGCACAGTAATACCATGGTCAGTGAACCATTTAGCAGTGGTTTTGGCACTGTGAGCAGGTGCCAGGTCGTGCTGAAAAATGAAATCTTCATCTCCATAAAGCTTTTCAGCAGATGGAAGCATGAAGTGCTCCAAAATCTCCTGATAGCTCGCTGCATTGACCCTGCTCTTGATAAAACACAGTGGACCAACACCAGCAGCTGACATGGCACCCCCAGACCAAAAACAATTAAAAGACCTGAAATATTTCAGTTGGTGTGCAATTAATGTAAAATATATGAAAGTTTATTTTTTTATCAGTATATTACAGAAAACAATGAACTTTATCACAATATGCAATTTTTTTGAGAAGGATTAGTATATCTGTGTGTGTGTGTGTGTGTGTGTGTGTGTGTGTGTGTGTGTGTGTGTGTGTGTGTGTGTGTGTGTTCTTTTAATATTCTTATCCTATGCCTCGTACTCCGTGTTTCCACCACATATCCTCAATACAGTTATGGTACTACACTCACTTCTCTTCTCATTCACGTCTGAGCAGTTTCAGTAAGGACAAAGAATTTCATAGATGAAAGATGGCATGCTGGTCTGCCCTGTGCAGCTGTCAAGCACATTGTTACCTGGCTGATTTAGAAGCTTTATTCTGCCTTTATTCAAGCAGAAGAGCATTTACTGACAGCAGATGGGTGAACGATGCTTCAGTAAGGAATGAGGTTCATACCCTAAAACTCTGTACATACTGAACAAACAGGAATATGCAGTCGAACAGATTTAAGGGAAAAAAAATAATAGAGAAAATAGGTTTTTATTAAAACCTAAAAATTCAAACAAGTTCTCATCAACCGGAGCCCCCTTAAATAAGGGAGTCACATCAGCACCTATCAAACCATAATAAACAATTTGCAGCCATTTTTCTGACCTTGAACTTGGAATAAAAAAAATAGTGAACTGTAGTGTGTTGCATTTATGAAATCAATCAACTGCTACTGAGGAAACAAAATTTTATTTCTGCAGCAAACAAAAATATTTTGAACAGTTTAAACTAACCTGAACAAAAAAGACGTTGGGTGGAGGGGGCAGTGGTGGCCTGGTGGTAAAGGTGCTAGATCACTGATCCTGAGGTTGGGAGTTCAAGCCCCACTCTCCACGGTTGTCACCGTCCTCCCCCATATGCCGCCAACTAGGTTATCATAGGCCGTCTAGGTCTGTCACTGTCTATGGTGTGAGGTTCATGTAAAAGAACCATTGCTAACTTTCGACAAGAGTAGCTGCATAGCCGTCAACATGTTTCTGCCGAGCCATCCAGGGTGTACTCTGCCCTTGACCAAAGTTGGTTGGAATGGGGGCCAGCCTCCCCAGGACCCTAATTAGGATTAAGCGGTTCAGAAAATGAATGAAGGTTGGGTTGAAGGTTACACCCCCATTTCAATGGAGTGCTGCAGGCTTGCGGAAGCAAAACTGTAGTCATCCTCCAACGTTCCTCAGTCATTCCTCAGTCATTCCGTCATCTTCCGTGTCCTTCCGTACGATTCCAAAGTATTCCTCCTCTTACATCAGGCCAAAATATTCCGCGAACATACTTTTGAACATGTTCAAAAGCACGCTCAGGGAAAAAGTTTCTGACAGTGTTCCCTCACGTTCCGCAGTCCTTCCGCAAACATTCCGTGATCGTTCCTTTTATTCCGCAAGTCCTCCGTGAACGTTCCGCAGACATTCCTCCTTCTTCCAGGTGGTCAAAAGCGGCCACAGAATCCCCACGGAATACTCACGGAAGGTTTGCGGAATACATGCGGAACGTTTGCGGAATGGTTGCGGATAAAACAGAAGACTTGCGAAACACGCAAGGAAGTTACTTCTGCTATAAATTATTCCAGTTCATTCACTTTATTTTTCCTATTTTCATGTTCATGTAATAAAGTTTTAAAGTTATAATCACTGTGGTTTGGACGTGTGTGTATGGTTTTTAGTTTGGAATGATTTATTGAGGTGCAAATAAAAGGAACGTATTGACATTATTGATATTAAACATATTAACATATGCTAATTCTTTAAATTTATTGTAAATTATAAACATATTGCAGATTATAAACATATGGTAAATTACAAACATATGTTGAATTTTAAATTTATTGTACATTCCAAACATAAACATTATAAACATATAGTATGAATGAGAGAATGAGCTTCCTTGGACATTCTTTGTATTTATAGGTGGAATCAGGAGCAAATCCTTTGATCTTTGCTGATTTTTCCTCGTTGAAACGTGGTTATGCCGGGTATTCCTCAGTCATTCTACAGTCATTCCATGTTGAACGTGAACGTTCCGCCTTTATTCCGCCTGTTCCGCGATCATCCCATGGGTCTTCCTTCTAAAAGGAGTAGTGCCGCGGTCGTTCTACAAACATTCTGTCCTTTCCGTGAACGTTCCGTGACTTATCCAAAGGTCTTCCTTTGCTGTCCGTACTGGTTCCGAAGGTGATCCAAGCACTTTTATGCATGTATTCTGACATTGTATTGTGGACTTTCCGTGTCCTTTCCGCACATTCCATGATTGTTCCGAAGGTGTTCCAAAGGTGCAATTTTCCGTAGGTTTTTGACCCATTTTCTGTGTAAAAATGCCGAAGCTCCTCTGTAGAGTGCGTTCCGTGCCTTTCCGTGCGCTCCAGTGAAATGGGGGTATTACTTTCAAATAAAATGCTCATTGTCTAATTGAGTCCTGTCCATATTCATCAAATAAAAATTTTTAACTTACTGACTGCAAACCTAAAAATGCCATCTGGTTCTGTGTGACGTCATCAGACTTCGTCCACTTCCTGGAATATGTTTTGCTCAAGTCAACCTTCTGTATCTGCATATTTTTGTAAAATATAAATGTGATTCTGGAAATTAAAACAGAATTTTATATATATATTATATATAAAATGGCGGCACGGTGGCGTAGTGGTTAGCACGTCCGCCTCACAGCAAGAAGGCCTGGGTTCGATTCCCGGCCTGGGCGTTTCTGTGTGGAGTTTGCATGTTCTCCCCGTGCTTGTGCTGGTTTCCTCCGGGTGCTCCGGTTTCCTCCCGCAATCCAAAGACGTGCACTGTAGGTTAATTGGCCGTTCTAAATTGACCGTAGATTCTCTCCTGCAACGGCACTGGAACCCAGTCGTATCGGCACTTGCCCTTCCATTGGATCCTTCCAGTGGTGCCGAGACGGGGGACTTGCTGCTTGGGTAACAGCCTGTCCCTCATTACTCCCTACCCAGGCTCTGCACACTGGGGAGTATCACCAGCCGGGATACCAGCCAGAGCGCAGCCATAGTTCTTCGGGACTGACGGAGGCCTACCATATATATATATATATATATATATATATATATATATATATATATATATATATATATATAAAGTCAACTTGTGTTTATTGTGGAAACGTCTGGCAACATTTGACTTTTTGTTGTTCATGAATTCTTCACCACATATTAGGCATATACTGGGAATCCAGTCTCATCAGTTGGAAAAGTTAATTAATCTGTCCACATCTCATTAAATGCTCCATTATCAATGCCATTATCAACCTAAATGCCATTATCAACCTTCTGTATCTGCATATTTTTGTAAAATATAAATGTGGTTCTGGAAATTAAAACAGAGTTATAGATATATTAAAAAAAGTCAACTTTCTGCAGAAGTTCCAAAACAGCTTTTTTCCCCCTTGCATCTTCATTAGGACATTTTTCAGCAAAATCCTGTGTGTTTATTGTGGAAACGTCTGGCAACATTTGACTTTTTGTTGTTCATGAATTCTTCACCACATATTAGGCATATACTGGGAATCCAGTCTCATCAGCTGGAAAAGTTATTAATCTGTCCACATCTCATTAAATGCTCTGTTTTCTCCTGATTTTTTTATTTTCTCGCCATTATCCATGTTGGCCAACCTGGGGTCAAAAAGTTAGATCTGAATTGAATGGCATGTTCCTATTCTGTACCGGCGGTTTTTGCAAGTTGCAGTTATGACGCATGTTTTGAGTGACAAAAAATTTAAACATGGTTTATTTTAATCTTATAAGAGCATCTTCATCAGCACTTAGAATTCTATGGTTTTTGTTGTTATTTTAAAACTGCCTAACTGAAATAAAATAAATTGAAATGAAATATTTATTATTTATTTTCCGAATCGTCAGGGAGCCGGAGCAGTGGAATGAAAGAGCCACTTGCGGCTCCGGAGCTGTGGGTTGCCGACCCCTGAACTATGCTGACACGGCTTGTAACTATAGTCAATGATATCAGCTGATGTCATATTAGTATGATCCAATAATGCTATCAAATATATTAAGATTATCAGTGCTGGCACGAAAAAAAAAAAAAGATTGAACTTGATTAACTGATGTGTGAATGATGGTGCAATCGGTAATGTTGCCACCTCACAGTGCCAAGAATATGGAAGAATATAGATGCACAATATGCTGTTGGTCTGACCTGGCATAATGATCTCCAGGTGGAACAGCTTCTTGAAAGAACTGGAACTGGTAAAGGTAAAGGATGATAAGATGTCCAGCGCTGAAGATCGCCATCAGCACACAGAGGCAGCTAAAAAGCAGCGTGTCGAATGAGCGGCAGAAAGACCACCACGTGCACAGGCCCAGAAAGGTAAAAAAGTACACGGCAGAGGTGAGGGAGGGCAGCATGATGCCTGCAGGAGGACACGGAGCACAATAAAGCTTTGACTCTCAATACATAAAAGAAATATTACAAATATTCAATAAAATAGTTATCCACTACTCCAAAAGTGAAATTTGCCAAAACACTGTCAGTGTCCGACGTTTGATTGTTTGGTTTTGGTCTCGAGTTCTGAAGCTAATGGAGGCAATGTTATGAAAGTTTTTCTCCACCAAAATATTTTCCGTACAATACATGCCCAAACTGTTATGTGCATTCTTTAAAAACATCAAACTACATCATCTTGATTTTATATTAAAATGATTGGCAAGCAACAAAATGAAAAGAGCAGGTACTTTTACCACGCAGCTATAGCAGACGTGTAATTTACTTGGAGATTTGAAGACTTTCTCTGAAGTCTGTCAATCAAAATCCTACCCACCTCACTATTTAATCATCTATTTAACATTCAAGACTTTGAAATAAAGATCAGGGCGATGATTAGACATCTCAAGGGGGCGCCATTTAAAGTCTGTCATATGGTTGTGCAGTTCTCCACCATGCTGCCAAGTTATTGTTTCCTTATATTTAGAGAGTCCATATGGTTTTCTATTAGTGTGCCATAATAATGGCATGCCAACTAAATTGTTAACGCTAAGCCACTCATAGCCCGGTGTGGAGCCGGTGGCGTAGTAGTTACGGGTTTACGCTCATGATCGGGAGGTTGTGTGTTGAAATCCCAGTTAGACCCCCACTGTGCTAAGACCCCTGGGAAAGGTCTTAACCACAAGTGTGCCTCTGTTCACACAGCAGTATAAATGGGTACCAGTAAAAATATAGAGTCGCCCCGCTACTTACGAAATTAATCCGTTCCAGCGCCCTTTTCAGAGCCTGGAGTTTTCGTAAGTAGAGGTGCATTTTACATGTACAACGCATGATTCATTCCAAGGCTCCCAAGACTACCCCATAAACCCTTTAAAAATGATAAAGGTACATCAATTCTGTATGAAATATGTGTTAAAAGAAAAAGAAAATTATTTATTAAACCATTTAAACATTTTATTAACATATTAAATCGTTTTTAACATATTTATTAATTAAACCATTGGGGGCGTGGTGGGGCGCAGGATCGCTGATCCTAAGCTTGGGGGTTCGAGTCCCACTCTCCACAGGGTTGTCACTGTCCCCCCCCAGTGCAGCTAACAGGGTTATCAAAGGCGGGCCATGTCTCTCACTGTCCACGGTGTGAGACATGTAAAAGAACCATTGCTGACTTTCGTAAGGAGTAGCTGCAAAGCCATCAGCATGTTTCTATCTCTTGCTAAAGGGTTGTGACAGGAAGGGCATCCGACATAAGAACCTATGCCAAATCAAATGTGTGAATCAGATGATTCGCTGAGGCGACTCCCGAGTAAGGGAAAAAGCCGAAAGGCAGAAAGAAAATTAATTAAACCATTATTAAACATTTTTATTAATGCACATACACACACACACACACACACACACACACACACACACACACACACACACACACACACATACACACACACACACACACACACACACACACACACACACACACAAAACACTGTCTCTCTCTCTCTCTCTCTCTCTCTCTCTCTCTCTCTCTTTGAGTGTGTGCTCTGCCGAATGCGGGCTCCATCCATACGCAGCGTGCAGCCGACGAAGCTTTTGAGACGGGGTGTTGTATTTAAAGTGAAATTACCTGTTTGAAAGATCTGAGGTCCGGATTCAACATTAACTTGCTTCCTCGAAAGATCATAGGTCCAGATTCAATATTAAGATAAGATAAGATACAGCTTTATTAATCTTACAATGGAGAAAAACTTGCTTCCTTGTGAAACCGGAGGTCTTTTGTCCAATGGAGTGTGCACAGAACATTTGTCGCACCGCCCACTTCCGTGCACAAAAATGATTCGTGGCCGAATGCGGAGCTTTTGAGATGGGGCGCAGCTCATCCGGACCTCCTCAAATAAGCTGCACGAAACTCACGAACTAACAGTACATCTCTCCTTTACGAGTGTGACAAACAAGCTTATGGGTACAGTACTATGGAGATTCAACTCCCTCCTGGCCAATGGGAGGCCAATGGGAGGCCAATGGGAGGCCATCGGGGCGGGATGTTGGGAGACAGCCAATGAGATTTTTTGTTTGAATTTTTGAATGCCGCGTTTAGCGCTTTTCGTAAGAAGATTTTGTTTTGTATACAGAGGGCTAAAATTTAGGAAAATGTTTTTCGTAACTCTGGATTTTTCGTATTCAGAGGTTTTCGTAAGTAGACGGCCGACTGTACTGGGAAGTTGTACTCCTAGTTGCTTCACGCTATGCAAACCGGGGATAAGCACCAACCTGATCCACTATAGCTTCGGTGTAAAAAGCCCAAAGGACTCATGTCCTGGTGGCAGGGTGTTAGATTACTGATCCCAAGGTCAGGGGTTCAAGCCCCACTATCAATGAGTTGTCACTACAGCTAATTGGGTTGTCAAAGGTTAACCATGTCTCTTACTGTCTATAGTGTGAGGCATGTAAAAGAACGATTAGTTAGCGCCATGTATAAAGAAGTATATTTCGGGGGGAAATTGAAGAAACATCCTATCTGGCCAATTGCATTTAGTTTAATTGGAATGTTAAATTATATATTTTGCTTAGTCATTCATTTATATTTAATAGCATTTTAATGATCTATACCAAGCAGTTTCCCAGTATATCTACCTGTAAGGCCCAGTAATATGGTTACAACTACTTTCCCTGCAGTCGCAATCAGATTTCCAATGATTTCTTTGAGTCTGGAGGCCACTCCTGCTATCTGCCGAAGGATCTTCATCTTGGTACTCTCTTCCTCCTCCTCCTCCTCCTCCTCCTCCTCAGGCTCTAACTCCTCCAGCGCTTCATTCTCGACTTCAAACTCCTCATCGATTGGTTCACAAGCTTCATCCACAAAGTCTTCCTCGAGGTGCAGCTCAGGTTCCTGCTCAAAGTTTTCATCCTTCTCCTCCTCTTCATCCTTCTTCTCCTCCTCCTCCTCTTCTTCATCCTC
>CM045728.1:18604849-18634849 GCA_024760905.1 Plotosus lineatus
GGCCTTTGATAACCCAGTTAGCTGCACTATGGGGGGGGGGGGGGGAGGAGGAGGTTAGTGACAACCTTGTTGAGAGTGGGACTCGAACCCCCAACCTTAGGATCAGCAATCCAGCGCCCTATACCACTAGACCACCACTGCCCCAAAGTGTCATATACCTAATTGACAATAATATACGTATGTGCTGTCCATGGTTCTGAAATTAGGTGAACAAACAATCAAAAATCATTGATAAAATGAATTTGACAAGACAGCAGGACATTTCTGGTGTACACAAAGACAGATGTGCTTACACTTCAGCACCTACTATACAGGGAAATGCATCTTTAATGATCTGATTCATTCATCGCATTCATTTTCTGGACCCCATAATCCTAATTAAGGCAGTGGGGAGGCAGGTGCCCACCTCAGCTGGTTTTGGGCAAGGGCTGGGTTCACCAGGCCATCACAGGGCCAACACTCACACAATCATTCACATTCACACCTAGGAGTGATTTAGAACATGGGTTTTATTTTTGCACCGGAGGAAACCAGAGTACCGGCAGGAAACCCACATAAGCATGGAAACTCCACACACACACACACACACACACACTCCTAAGCTGGGACTTGAACCAACGACCCTCTTGTTGGGATGTGAACAGAACTAACCACTATGCTATCATGCCATACCATTTAATAAGCTGCATGTGATTAAACAGGTGATGAAACAATAGATATACATATCTCCATATTTAACAGTAGGGACAAAAAGATTAAAGTAGTGTATGCTGGAGTGTTCTTGTCTACACATGTCTGTATGTGATCGCTTGATATTCTGATTCAGCAGTCCAGTTTGACAGCATGAAAAACTTGGCATGAAAAATAAGAAGCAAAATAGTGGAGGAAACAGAGAGAGAGAGAAAGACAGGAGCGTGGTGGGAGAGGAAGACAAAGAGTGAAGGATCTTAATTTAAGCACAACGTCGCTGCCACAGAAAACACAACATCAATTAATATATTCCAGATGTGGCCTCCTTTCCAGTACACCCCCCTCCCCCAACACACACAGACCCACACCCACCACACCATTCATTTACACACCTACAGGATCACACAATGAATAGAAGCTTGGAATGCACATTCATTGTTAATGGAGGTGAAATTAAGGCAAGGGTGTGTAACCACACTTTACATAGAGCTTAGTGTAGATATATAAATATTATACCAATATTAATATTGCATTCACCAAAATTCTCTAAGATTTATACAGCACCGACTTCCCTGGCAGGATGTCTTGATTGTGCTCCATGCCAGTTATTTAGAATTATATTGAGGTACTTTATACTCCTGAAAGAGTAAATTTACATATGAGTGAAAAACAAGGTGTTAGAATAACATTCAGGGCAAGCTGTATTCATAGACACATACACATGCTGAGGTGTTGAAACAAAAATCATAAGTAATGATATTTAGACTTTAGACCAGTGCTTCTTGACGGAGATGAAAATGTTGAGGTTCTCTCTGGGAGTAACGAGGATGGATAGGATCAGAAACGAGTACATCAGAGGGACAGCACATGTTAGATGTTTTGCAGACAAAGTCAGAGAGGCTAGATTGAGATGGTTTGGACATGTACAGAGGAGGGATAGTGAGTATATTGGCAGTAGGATGCTGAGGTTGAAATTACCAGGCAGAAGGCCTCAAGGAAGACCAAAGAAGAGATTTATGGATGTGGTGAAGGAAGACATGAAGGTCGTTTGACGTCAGAAAAGAAGATGCAGAGGATAGGGTGAGATGGAGGCAGATGATTTGCTGTGGCGACCCCTGAAGGGAGCAGCCGAAAGTAAAAGAAGAAGAAGACCAGTGCTTCTTGATGCCAGGGGGGAAGGGGGGGGCATGTATGACCCTGGGGAACATGCTTTTCTGGAATAGTGAACGAGAATTAAGTGTAATTGCACCCCCACTCCAGTAGTTGGCAGTGGTGCTCTCATTGTTGCGCAACGATGTAGCGGCTTTTTGCAGGAACAAACGGTATAACGGTATGAAGTGCAGTGAACAACCCCTCAAGAAACAACATGGAAAAATTTCTAACAGGAACAAATAGAAACGTGGAGAAAGACAGAGATATTAAGACATAAATAATTTTTTTTTTTTTTTATTTAAATTTTAGGCACATTGGTGCACTTTAAGTTTTTTCTGACACAGATTAAAAAACAATGTCAATAAAGTTTTTCTTTATTGTAAGTTGAACTATATTTATTTCTTTTTTTTTGTTTTTAATGTTAATAAAGATACAGTGTTATGCAGAGGTGTACTACTCATTTTATAGACAAATAATACTATTTATAGTCACTTGTGGGGTGGTAGTGGTGGTGGTGGTGGTAGGTGGTGGTGGGTGGTGGTGGTGGTGGTGGTAGGTGGTGGTGGGTGGTAGGTGGTGGTGGTGGTGGTGGTGGTGGTGGTGGTGGTAGGTGGTGGTAGGTGGTGGTGGGTGGTGGTGGGTGGTGGTGGTGGTAGGTGGTGGTGGGTGGTAGGTGGTGGTGGGTGGTGGTGGTGGTGGTGGTAGGTGGTGGTGGGTGGTGGTGGTGGTGGTAGGCGGTGGTGGGTGGTGGTGGTGGTGGTGGTAGGCGGTGGTGGGTGGTGGTGGTGGTGGTGAAAATGAAAAATGTTTTTTTTTTCTTCCTAGAGGGGGCGCCACAGAAAATAATTGAGAAGCACTGCTTTAGACACAACTGCGTCTTTATGTGCTTCCTGGACATAGATTTTAAAACATAGAGACACAAAGTTTTGTACCGTGTGAAAAGTATTCTTAAAACAGAGCGCTATCTCACTTAAATGGCAGTCTAATTGTTCTCTTGCTCTGTGGCAGAGGTAAAGGATATGAAGCAAAGGTGCAAAACTTGTATAAAACAGTGTCTTATCAAAAGCAAACACAGGTTTATAATGAACAGTCCAATAACATAAACAGGAAACAAGCAGAAGGTCGCGGGATCAGGCAAACAGAATAATGCAGACTAGGTGTTTGATACACAAACCATGAGCAGGTGAGGGTCAAAAAAAAAAAAAAAAAAAAAGAGCAATGCCATAGGCTAAGTACCAGAATGAGAATGAGTCGTGAAAATATGTCATACGCAGAAATATAAAATATCTCAATCAGAGGGAGTGGGATAAAAGCTTAGCAAGAACCGAACACCGGCTCACAATAAATTCAATGCTTTTCACGTTGTAATGATTTGAGCTTCTCCATCACACCTTTGATAGTTTGATCACCTGCACATGTGTGCTGCTTGCTGAGCTTTCTGGGGACTGTTGTAGGTGTATTGTTGTTTTTTTTTTACTTTAGAAATCCAGGATCAGTGCACTGTGAACAAGGTTCTGAACACAGAGCAAAATGGAAGGAAACCGTGACGCTAATCATGTACTTAACCCGATTTTCTTGCATGACGGCAAAATGAGTCAGGAGCAGTGTCATGTCCTGCGCCATTGTTTGAAAGTTTCAGGTAACCACATTTCCATTTCCATTTCCATTTAATGCATCTTGCAGATCCTCTGATCCAGAGTGACTTAGAGAAGTGCTCTGAAGTCACTATAGGTGAAGACATTCTGATATATTAGGGCACAGGATAAGTACACTATCAGTCGAAATATATTAACATAGTGTTCAATTCCTGGTTTTGGTCATTTCTCCGTGCTTGGGTGGGCTTCCTCCACAAATATGCATTGGCTGTTCCAAGTCAACCCTAGACGCGAGAGTGAATGTGAATGGTAGTATGTGTGTTGACCCTGCAATGGCCTGATGAGCTATTCAGGGTGTACCCTGCCTTAGCCCAGAGTCAGTTTGGACAGGCGCCAGCCTCCTCATGATAAAATTAGGATTCAAAAAAAAATTAAATGAATAAATATTACACAATAAAACAGCATTATGTGTTGTGAATATGATCTAATATTATATATAATACGCATATATATATATATATATATATATATATATATATATATATATATATATATATATATATATATTGGCACGGGTGGCTGGTGGTAAAGGTGTTGTATCGTTGATCCTAAGGTTGGGGGTTCCCCACTCTCCACGGGTTGTCACTGTCCCCCCAGTGCACATAACTGGGTTATCAAAGGCCAGCCTTGTCTGTCACTGTCTATGGGGAGAGGTTCATTTAAAAGAAGCATTGCTGACTTTCAATAAGAGTACCTGCATAGCTGTCAGCATGTTTCTGCCCTGTGATGGCCAGTGAGCTGTCCAGGTGGGATTCTGCCCTCGCTAAAGACAGTGGATACATGCAAGGGCCAGGTCAGGTCAGGTATGAGGGCATGCACCGGGACAGCACTTCGCTGCCTCCACTCATCCAGCTGTCTCCTGGCGATCGACCAGGCCTGCGCAGGGCCCATACCCCCCGGCAGGGCAGCCCTCAGCTGCGACAACCACGTTGCATGAGGTCGTCCCCGCGATCGGCTCCAGCCCCTAGGATCCCGAACGGACAGGAGCCGGTGTGCTGGGTCCGAAGGCGGGAAACGCGCCAATGTATCCCCAGTGCAGCTTACCGGGCTATCAAAGGCCGGCCAGTTCTCTCAATGTATGTGGTAAGATGCATGGAAAAGAAACTTGCTGACTTTTGTCAAGAGTAGGCTGGATAGCTGTCCCTGTAATGGCTTGAGTATATTCTGCCCTCACCCAGAGTTGGCTGAGATGCAACTCGAATTAGGTTTAAGTAGTTCATACAATAAATGAAGGATAAATAAATATTTATGCACTAAATAGGTGACTGATACAACCAGTAAATTGTACCAGTGCATTCACACTAAATATCAGCACACTTGGAACATCCCCTGAGTGAACACAACTCTTGTATAATAAACTTTATTTTCTGATTTCTAGGTCATTGTGTATGAAAGAGTTTAAGCTAGACCGAGTGCTATTTTATAAACTACTGAAGAATGAAAGTAGAAGCCGTATGCCTTCATTCATACATTCATTTGTAGAACTGATTTATCCTGTCTCAGCCAACTTTGGGAACAGGGTACATCCTGACCAGCTCTCCAGTCCATCGCAGGGCCAACACACTTTGTTTCTGGATAACTGCATGGAGGAACAGTGGTACAGGCATTCCTATAATGTATATTCAGTTCAGTTCAGTTCATTTTCTGTACCCGCTTAATCCTAATTTGGGTCACGGGCAGGCTGGTGCCCATCCCAGCCAACTTCGGGCGAGGGCAGAGTACACCCTGGACAGCTCGCCAGGCCATCGCAGGGCGGAAACACGCTGACGGCTTTGCAGCTAGTCTTGTCGAAGGTCAGCAATGGTTCTTTTACATGAACCTCACACCATAGACAGTGAGAGACATGGCCGGCCTTTGATAACCCAGTTAGCTCCACTGGGGGGGTACAGTGACAACCTTGTGCAGAGTGGGACTTAAACCCCCAACCTTTGGATCAGCGATCCAGCGCCCTATACCACTAGACCACCACTACCCCATAATGTATATTTTGTGCAGAAATGTATTTTTGAGCATAAACACTTGTGTTTACTATATGTTTATAAAATATTATCCAAAAAAGTAATTATTCAGCATTAATGCCAGGTTACACATTTCTACAGCTATCCCACTGCCTATTTGACCAGAGCCACAGTGTTCCGAAACAGAAATAAAAATGTGGTGCACCACCAGGAACCAAAAGAGTGATCTGCATTTCATGACCGATATTAGGCTGAAGGAAGATGTTAAGTGGCTTCACAGATATAAAACCAGGGTTATTATCGAGTACGTATTTCTCCTCTCATACAAAAACACCTCGTCAGTCTGCACACTCCACCTGTCCGTTTCTTCTCTGACTCCACATCCAACAATCCTCGTGCCAAACAGGCCATTTACCCCAATAAATACTGCTCTGATTGCAAAACAAGACATGGCAATCATCAACAAAATAAACAGATGCCATGCCAAGAGGAGTTAGTCCAGGGAAGTGCCGCCAGTACAAACAGGAGCAGGACTGGCTGTTCTCAAGAAACCCAGACTGGGAAAAAAGGATGTGTGAAGCAGTGGTGTTTTTATTTCTTGTATATACAGGATATTTAAGGGTGTTTGGTGATATTGGTATTTTTATATGACAGCAAGGTTGATTTTCCTAAATATGACTTGAGCAGCTCTGACACTTGGTCTTGTTGCCTTTAACAAGCCGTGATCTCCAGCATGCTATGATGTGATGAGATCTTTATTGTCACTGTTGCATGAACAATAAAAATCAGTTTCGCAGCTGCATGTTTCGCAGCAATTATTAAAAAAAAGTGCACAAAAAAAAAAAAACAACTAATGTAGATACACAAATACATGTGTATATATTTACATGTTCAGAGAGGTGGATGTTTGTCAGAGGGGGTCAGGCAAGCATATTGAAGCTTCTCGAGGAATTATATCCTTTGTTGTGCTTTCCTGGTCTGGTGGGAGATGTTTATGGTCTAGGTGCAGTCAGCAGAGATGTGGAATTCAAGAAACATGAAGCACTTCACCTTTTGTACTTCCTCGCTAATAATACAGAGGGCAGAGTGCTCTGTTTGTCAGCAAGAATGAAAGGAAAAGAGTATAAGACGGTGTTGAGGCCAGCGATGTTGTATGGTTTAGAAACAGTGGTCCTGGGGAAAAGACAGGAGGCAGAGCTGGAGGTAGCAGAGATGAAAATGTTGAGGTTCTCTTTTGGAGTAACGAGGATGGATAGGATCAGGAATGAGTACATCAGAGGGACAGCACATGGAAGACGTTTTGGAGACAAAGTCAGAGAGGCTAGATTGAGATGGTTTGGACATGTACAGAGGAGGGATAGTGAGTATATTGGTAGTAGGATGCTGAGGTTGGAACTACCAGGCAGAAGGCCAAGAGGAAGACCAAAGAGATGATTCATGGATGTGGTGAAGGAGGACATGAAGGTAGTTGGTGTAAGAGAAAAAGATGCAGAGGATAGGGTGAGATGGAGGCAGATAATTCGCTGTGGCGACCCCTGAAGGGAAAAGCCGAAAGGACAAGAAGAAGAGAGTGCTCTGTTTGTCTGGCTCTCTTAAAGTCCATGATCACCAGCTTTGTCTCGGATGTGTTTTTGATCCAGATTATTGTTGTCACACCATTGCTACCGATGACGGACCTACTTTCTATAGACTGACTCGTCATTATCATTTACCAGACCAATGACGGTGCAGTCACAGGCCCTGTGCTTCCGGTTTCGGTTCACTAACGGCGGAGCTCCCTGGCTGTGTGTCCCACTTTTAAAAAGTTTTTCCAATAAAACATTTGCTAACTTTAACTGAAAATTTAGCAGCATGATTGCTGAAGTTTCCATGATCATGGTTAGAATGTTTTCGGTGGACGAATCTACGTAAACAGTACGGACGATGGCCATTTAACAGTGAATGGTCAAGATGGCGCTTCCTTAAGGGTGACGTTGCAGAGTTCTTGGAGTCAAATTGTTTCTTTGTTTGTTTTAAATGTTGTTTTTGTTCATTTGCTTTTTTGCACTATGCTCGTCTATGGCCGTGCGACCCTACTACAGCTATGAGAACACAGTCCTTTTGGACATTTAGAACTGAGCACGCTCATCTCCTATCCTGAGCTAATATGCTATGGTAGCTCAATGCTAGCTGCACCCCGGATAACAATAAACCCAGGTGGAGACGCGGCAGGCGAGGAAGGGCTGAATGACAACTCCGGCGCTTGGTTAGCAGTGGAAGGTTAGCATTCCCGGTCATACTGCTTGAAAATGTTCAGTCTCTGCGAAACAAGATGGACCAGCTTCATGCTCGGATTGCAGCGCAGAGAGATCTACAGGACTGCTCCATGCTGTGTTTCAGTGAAGCATGGCTGGAGGAGAGTACACCCTACGAGACGACTACATCAGCTGGCTACACGGCCTTCAGAGAGGACCAGAGCGCAGCGGCTAGCAACAAGAACCGCGGCAGAACAACGGCGGATTCTCGTTAAATAAACCCAGTGTACTGACTGACTGACTGTAGATTATCTCTAAACCTTGCTCTGAGAATGGAGAACATATAACTTTGAAGTTGCGGCCATTTTGTTTACCCAGAGAACTGTTCATTTTTTTTTCCAAAAAAAACAATGGGCATAGTGCCATATAAATATAATTATAATATAATATAATATAATATAATATAATATAATATAATATAATATAATATAACATAATATAATATAATATAGTGCAATTTCGTTATTGCGGTTATGTACTGATTTATTTAATGTATTATTATTATTATTATTATTATTATTATTATTATTATTATTATTATGATCATCATCATCATTATTATCCTTTTCTGTTTGTAACTTGACTCATTGAACAACCGCACAAGAATTCCTACATGTGGAAAAAACACAAATGGCGATTAAAAACCCTGACTCCTGACTCCTGAATCCTTCTGTAAATCTAAACAGCTCCATATGGATAATATTTCAATGATTGGCAAAAGCAAGTGGAATTTTGCCCTTTTTTTTGCATGTAGCATGTCAAGTTCCCTTTTTAGTTTTAATAATGTGAAGAAACAATTATGGGAATGACTGTTTATAGTGTACACGAACGATAACAGGAAGTAACCTCTCTCATAGAAATTCCACAGCATTAAACATAACTGTAAACAGTTTAAAAGTATCTGTTGGTAATAAATAAATTGAAAAATTTAATCATCCTCAAAATTTCTATGACATAAAAGCAATAAAAGATTTCTGAACAGATTAGAAAACTGTATGCAAAAGTATCTCTGCAACAAGCTGCATCACATCACCCACTGATGAATATATTTTTATCTTAGCATTGTGCATTTCCTTTGTAAGACCTTCACTTAAAGGCAATTGGGTATTATTTATCTGACAAACTTCCTGTTTGAAGATATTGGCTCAGTATTTATCAGTTAAGGAACAGAAGCAAAACTCACAACATTACGGTTTGGGTCTTACAATGCTACAATAATATATGAAGCATCCACAGAGTTCACAACATTTAATAAAAGGTATACACTGGTACCTCGGTTCTTGAACGCTTCGGAATTCGACCAAAAAATCTGGAATTTTTTTGTCCCGGAAGTCAAACAAAATCTGGAAGCCGAACACGAAAAAAAGCGTGAGAAAAGTCGAAAAAAACTGAGAATAAATGAGAAAAAAAGAGAAAAAATGAGACAGAGAGGGAGGGGAAATGCACGTTGTCCGGAAGTCTGGAAGTTGTTGAGCTGTATCACCCTGATAAAGCTAAAGTTAGCAGAGCTGTGAACACCTTTAACGATGAGGTCATGAGCCACTTCTGTAAGGTAGTGAAGAAAAGAAGGCAGAAACAAGCCACGTTAGAAATGTTCTCAAGAAAAGAAAGGGGCATCCTGAAGAAGAGTCATCCACACCAAGAGAAAAAAAAAACACCTTTGGCTGATTCACCTGAAGCTGCTATGGAAGGGGATCCTCCTCCTCTCTCTCTCTGTTATGGAAGGGGATCCTCCTCCTCTTTCCATCTCCAACATTTACGTATGCCAACTGCTCACCACCACAAGGGTAAAAATTCTTATCTTTATTGTTCTTATGCTTTAACTATACTGTGGTTTTTATTTTTCGTGTACTGTATTTAATAAATTTTCACTTAATTTACAGACCTATGGTATGAGTTACAGTACTGTAAAATTATGTTCAAAAGGCAACGGAATGGATTAAGATTAAGACATTATTTGTAATGGGAAAAATAGATCCGGAATTCGAACAAATCAGAATTTGAACCTTCTGGAACGAATTGTGGTCGGAAACCGAGGTTTTCTTGTAAAACAAAACAATTCTTTAAACTTTTAAAAGTAAGATCATGAATACAAGCGGCTAAAATGAGCTTCCTTTGCCAGATGGCGGGGCTCTCTCATAGAGATAGAGGTAAGAAGCTCAGCCATCCAGGGAGAGCTCGGAGTAGAACCGCTGTTCCTCCGCATTGAGAGGGGCCAGTTGAGGTGGCTCAGGCATCTGGTTAGAATGGCTCCTGAACACCTCTCTAGTGTGGTGTTTCAGGTATATCCAATAGGGAAGAGCCCCTGGGGTTGATCCAGAACATGCTAGATGGCTATGTCTCTTGCCTGGACTGGGAAAGCTTTGGCGCTTCTCCAGAAGAGCTGGAGGAAGTGGCTAGGTAGAGGGATGTCTGGAGTTCCATGCTTAGGCAACTGCCCCTGCGACCCAACCCCGGAACAAGCGGAAGAAGATGATGATGAAGGGGATAACTTCTTTAACCTTATTATTAACATGAGAATGCTCCAAGCCAAGATTATCCTTAATGGGCACAATGTTTAGATTCCCTGTTCTGTCTCCACAAAACTAATCTGTATCAATAAGCAATATCAATAGCAAGCAAAGATATGGAGCACGAAAGATTGCCACCGTTATGATAGGAAGTAAGGTAAAGTCCGTTGGGTTTTTACATCGGAGCCTAGGAGCTCATCAGATCCGTGCTTATCCCCGGTTTCCATAGCGTGAAATGACGAGGAGTACAACTCCTCCTGGATGGGACACTAGTCCATCACAGGTTACCTTCCCAGTATATTTTTACTGGTACCCATTTATACTGCTGGGTGAACAGAGGCACACTTGAGATTAAGACCTTGCCCAGTGGTCTTTGCACACCGGGGGTCTAAATAGGATTCGAACACACAACCTCCTGATCATTAGTGCAGCACCCTAGCCACTACTCTACCAGCCCCCTGTTATAATAGGAACTAGAAAAGATTGCAATCAAAGAGAGGCTCATTGTCAAACCTGGCCCTCAGTAGAATTTTATACTGTTTAAATATTGGCACCTTTATTGGATCCATTAACTTCTTGTGCACATGATACTGAACATGAACCTAATTTGAGGAGCAAAGGAATGACTTTGTCTCATGTGTAGCATTCCAGGAATCTGCTGGGGATTATATGGATTCTGTAGTCATCATAAAAGTGAAACATAACGGAAAATGGATAAGAATAGAAGATAATAAAAAAGCACAAAGAAAGATAATCAATTCCATATTATTACCTGTTTTCCAACACAAGTAATGAAAGATTCACAAGCTTTAGTCTTTCTACTGCATATTGCATGAGCCTCTGAACTGTAGTTTCTATTTTATGTGTTAATTACTTCACTGGAGCTGCTTCATCAAAGCAACCCAGTGTGGTTATTTACTGTATTTATTTATTATTATTATTATTATTATTATTATTATTATTATTAATATTATTATTAATATTCATAAATGTATTTATATATTTATTTATTTATTTATTTATTTAACAAATATTGAGTTGGTATATAACAAAGGTTGAGTCTTTGAGCATAAAGTACTATCATGACCACATTTGGGTTGTCCATCCTAAAGTAAAGTTTACCTTAAAATATTTTGCTGCCAATTTCCTGGGCAGGTGAAAAAAACAGTTGAAAAGATCCAGGTGGGCTACACAGTGGCTTACTGATTAGCACATCCACCTCAGAAGGCAAGAAGGTCCTGGGTTTGATTCCCAGCTCGGGTGTGTCTGTGTGGAGTTTGCATGTTTTCCCCGTGTTTGCGCGAGTTTCCTCTGGGTACTCCGGTTTCCTCCCACAGTCCAAAAACATGCACAGTAGGCTAATTGGCTGTTCCAAATCACCCCCCGTTGTGAGTGTTAATCGTTGTGTGAGTGTGGCCCTGCGATGACCTTGTAAGTCGCCCAGGGTGTACCCGACACTCACCTAAGTGTAAATGGAGGACGCTTTCTGACTTGTAATAAGAGCGTTTTTAATGAATCACAACATCAAGCAAAATCTTTGGGGGCAGTGGTGGTCTAGTGGTTAAGGCGCAGGATCGCTGATCCTAAGGTTAGGGGTTCGAGTCCCCGCAAGGTTGTCACTGTCCCCCCAGTGCAGCTAACTGGGTTATCAAAGGCGGGCCATGTCTCTCACTGTCTATGGTGAGAGGCATGTAAAAGAACCATTACTGACTTTTGTAAAGAGTAGCTGTAAAGCTGTCAACATGTTTCTGTCCCTTCCTAAAGGGTTGTGACAGGAAGGGCATCTGATGTAAAAAAAACCCATGCCAAATCAAATGTGCGAATCAGATGATTCACTGTGGCGACTCCCGAGGACGGGAAAAAGCCGAAAGGAAAAGAAGAACATCAAGCAAAATCTGAATGCTCCATGAATGAAAGCATTTAAACTGTTTGGTTCTCAGTGGGATGTTTTACATGAACCACCTACCATAGACAGTGAGAGACACTTCTTCTTCTTCTTCTTCTTCTTTTACTTTCGGCTGCTCCCTTCAGGGGTCGCCACAGCAAATCATCCGCCTCCACCTCACCCTGTCCTCCGCATCTTCTTTTCTGACTCCAACGACCTTCATGTCTTCCCTCACCACATCCATAAATCTCTTCTTTGGTCTTCCTCGAGGCCTTCTGCCTGGCAGTTCCAACCTCAGCATCCTACTGCCAATATACTCACTATCCCTCCTCTGTACATGTCCAAACCATCTCAATCTAGCCTCTCTGGCGTTTTATAACCCAGTTAGCTTCACTGGGGGGAGGGGGGGCAGTGCTAACCCATGGAGAGTGGGGCTTGAATCCTCAACCTTAGGATCAGTGATCCAGCACCTGTATCACCAGGCCACCACCGCCCTCCTTGGATTCTGTATTTGTTGATTTTTTTAAACTTATAAATAGTAATTCAATTAACATGGATAAGTATTTGGGTAAGTAAAACAATTAGAATATAATACCGCATTCAATAAAATACTGGGCGTACCAATAGTGTCTGTAAGTGTAATAAAAACACCATTAACGCAAACCATGATATCTACCTGAAGTGTGATGTAATTAAGAGTGATTAATAATGAACGTTGTCATATTAACATCCACAATCCAGAAAATTATGGCTGTTCGGTGTGTGTGTGTGTGTGTGTGTGTGTGTGTGTGTGTGTGGTGTCCTTTCTTTTTATAGTACAGTGTGGTTTGCCTACTCCTTACACATATTTAACCTTTTCTCTAATTTATCTAAGCTTCTTGTTCTATATGAGACCAGTTGGACTTTTCCTTGGAACACACAACCAGAACCTCATAATACATCATACTTTTTTACTGAGGGAGGCTGCTCCGTTTCAGGAAGATAGAAAGGTCTCTTCGGTGATAAATTATGAGCCGTAGTTATGAAGCGCGTAATGAGGTGAACCCATTACTGTCTGGATGAATACCAACCAGAGACATTTTCATAGTCTACAATTTCTCCCAAGGCTGCTGTTCTTCCCTCCCACGTTGGGCCACAGACACTTGGCTTGGAAATCCTCCCAAATGAAGAGACTGCTGCTGTTTTAGATCAACCATCATACACATTGAGAAATTCTTTTGTCACTCTGCCGCATTTATTGATTATGTGGTAGGAGTTGTGGATTAAGAAGCAATGTGGATAGACATGTGCTTAGTATACACAGTCCCCAACTTACGTTTTAGTTCGGTTCCGGACAGCCGAACTTAAGGTGAAAAAAAACGTAAGTTGTTACTGTATGTTTCAGTGACGTATGGTGTTCATACGTATCCATAAATACCATTACCATATCTCATAAAACACCCCTAAATCAATTATTATAAACATAACATTGTAAAATAACATCAAATATATCAAATAATATCAACATTAATTTCAAATAAATTAAATTCAAGCAAAATAATTTCAAATAGATACATTTTAATCAAATTCACTCATCAAATATTTAATACAGTATCAAATATAACCTTTAACATTCTCTGTGATCCGATCTTTCTGCTTGTAAATGGTTCCGATGGTCGACGGAGCCATTTGGAAGAAACGTGCAACATTCATGTGTTTTTCTCCAGCATCAATTTTCTTGATAATAGCCATCTTCGTTTCTAACAAGATGGCTTGCTGCTTTTTCTGATTACCGCTATCACTAGTAGGCTTACCCTTCTGACCAACCATATTTGCTTAGGGTTACAAAAGTCCACAAAATAGTGTAAACACAAAGATCACAGAGACGACGTCTTAACACAAGGGTAACACGCGGTGAACTGGGAAGAAGGAGGGGCACGTTCAGTCTGTCGTTTATAAACATGCGCCATGCGGAAGTAGCGTATTACGTCAGCATACTACGTAGATACGTCTCGTAAACTCAAAATTTGACATTTTTTAAAAATGTAAAATCGAAAAATACGTAAAACGATGAACGTAAGTCGGGGAGCGTCTGTAATGTCGAAACAAAACCATTGCTGACTTTCATCAAGAGTAGCTGCAAGGTAGTTTCTGCCATGCAATAGCCCGGTGAACTGTCCAGGGTGTACACTGTCCTCGCCCAGACTTGGCTGGGATTTGGGCCAGCCTCTCCGAGACCCTAATTAGGATTAAGTGGTTACAGAAAAAGAATGAATGAACAAACTCCAAGGACAAAGTAGATTTGTAAGCCATTTTTTAAACACAACTCTACACTGTTTCTCAGAAACTGTACTGTAACAGTGAACACCATTTTCCCAAAAGATATTCACAACATTGATAATGGTAGCAGAGTTGAACAAATTAATCTGAGCTCCAGTAACTTTTGAATTCATTCATTCAAGCTGCTTAATTGTAATTAAGTCATGGGGGCTGGCCCCCAAAACAACCAACTCTGGGTTGAGGTCCACCATGAACAGCTCTCCAGGCCTTCTTGCTGTGAAGGAGATATGCCGACCATTGCAATGCTGTGCCCCCGTGACTTTGACTAATAGTTAATTATATAGAATAATATCACATAATAAGATTTGTATAATTTTCATATTCAGCAGAATATGGAACAAACCCAAATCTTCTTCTTTTCCTTTTGGCTTTTCCCCTTTGTTTTTCAGGGGTCGCTACAGCGAATCATCTGATTTGCATGTTTTATTTGGCATATGTTTATATGGAACACGCTGATGGCTATGCAGCTACTCTTTACGAAAGTGGTTCCTTTATATGAACCTCTCACCATAGACAGTGAGAGACATGGCCAGCCTTTGATAACCCAGTTAGCTGCATTGGGTTGACAGTGACAACCTTATGGAGAGTGGGACTTGATCTCCCAATCTTAGGATCAGCGATCCAGCACGCTTTAACACCAGGTCACCACTGCCCCTCAATGAGCCCAAATGACCTGTGGAATAGGGAGGGGTCATCCTGTAAGAGACAACTCCTATTGGGATCAAGACATATTCCTTGCTCTGACATTGGCTACCACTTACTCTATGTTATTCTTCCTTAAATTTAAATACACACAATTAGCTCGAATATCTTTAAATGCTGCAGCATTAGGGGCAGTAGTGGCCTAGTGGTAAAGGTTCTGGATTACTGATCCCAAGGTTGGGGGTTCGAGTACCACTCACCACAGGTTGTCACTGTCCCCCCAGTTCAGCTAACTGGGTTATCAAAGGCCGGCCATGTCTTTCACTGTCTATGGTGAGAGGTTCATGTAAAAGAACCATTGCTGACTTTCGACAATAGTAGCTGCAAAGCCATCAGCGTCTTTCCGCCCTTTGATGGCCTGGCGAGCTGTCCAGGGTGTACTCTGCCCTCGACCGGAGTCAGCTGGGATGGGCGCCAGCCTCCCCGCGACCCTAATTGGGATTAAACAGTTACAGAAAATGAACTGAACTGAACATTAGGGTGTCTTCTGACGGTACGACAGTGGCCCTTTTCCTTTGAGTGCCCTGTGGAGTACTGTGTCCTCAAACCCAATGCACATCTTTGGGATTAATTGAAAGGATTCCTGAAACCCACATGTCACCACCTGACATCAGTGCCCAATCTCACTCAAGCTCTTGTAGCTAAATGGACATTTTCTGAGAATCTCACTCTTCAAACAGATCAAACAGTTTCAAGCAGATACAGAACCACCTTCCGTTTAATTTCATGAACAAAGAGCTTACTCTCCTTGGTGTGTTATGTATGGAATTTAGAAGATGAAAATTGCCCCGTGAAACCAGCAAAGCATGACAAACCATGACATAAACTATCCTCTTCTTCATCTTCTTCTTCTTCTTCTTCTTCTTCTTCTTCTTCGTCTTCTTCTTCTTCTCCTTCTTCTTCTTCTTCTTTCGGCTGTTCCCTTCAGGGATCGCCACAGCAAATCATCTGCCTCCATCTCACCCTGTGCTCTGCATCTTCTTCTCTTACGCCAACGAGCTTCATGTCTTCCTTCACCACATCCATAAATCTCTTCTTTGGTCTTCCTCTAGGCCTTCTACCTGGTAGTTCCAACCTCAACTATATACAATTTAATAATATCAACAAAGAAAGGCAAAATAATACTCACAGCTTAGAGCTAAACAAAATACAAATTCAACAAGGTCCCAAAACAAAGATTGTCACCAAGCACCTACAGCATGGTATATTTAGAGGCGGCACGCCCGCTGGTGGGGAAAGGCTTGGAATCCCTCATGTCGAAAGAAACAAATGATTAAAAGCCTTGCGTGGGCTGTGGGTGAACGTGGATGATGGACTTTGGTGATGAAGTCTTGAACGATGAAACTTGGGTGAAGTGCGTTCCATGAGCCGCCTTGGATGAGATGATCCGCCGCGATGAGTTTCCGCAGATGATCTGCCATAAAGAGACCCGAAGAGACTGGAGCCAGTCGGCAACAGGTTCTTAATATCGATTCCCTAAAGTTCAGGAAAGTTCCATTCTGGAAAATTCCAAATCACCTGACCCGCCACCAGGGTGCATGTGCAACTAGGTCCCCTAATAGAAAATTCCAGACCCAAAACAGCCGAGTCATACCATGAGTCCCTCTTTACAGCACACTAACTGAATCTAATTATACATAACGTTTATCGAGTCACATTTTTATTTACATTTACTGTATACATTTATTTACATGCCCAAAACAAATGACATCATCTAATTTGGACTTCATTCATTCAAAGCCTTGCCAAGAAGACTGCTAGGAGATCATACATCCTGGTGCGCAGTCTTTAAAGCTTCTATCCATCCCCCTTATGAAATATACTTCCTCAATATTTACCGGAGAGGGTATAACAGCTTTAAATCCACTAGACCGTCTTTAGAAGAAGGCTGAAGACTCAAAAAAGGCTGATGTCTTCCCACTGGATCACAGGAAGAAAGTAACCGGTCTCAGTACCTTCTACCGGCATATCTTCCTGCAACCTTCCGAGTCGCTCACAAGGATATTGCCTTCCCAAGTATCCGGAACACAAGTAACACAATCAACTACAAGTGGTCATTCATACTTTATCTGTGTGACAAAATCCACTCACCTCAATCAATTTTCAAACATACAAGTATGCTGTGGAACTCACCTCTAGCCTGTGCTTCTCCTGACATTGCAGATGTGTTTAAATTTAAGATTGTTACGAACAGATATTTCTAAATCTCTTTATAGATTTTTGACATGTACAGTGATCCCTCACTTTTCACAGTTAATGGGGACCAAGACCCTCCGCGAACGCCGAATTTCCACGAAGTAGGATCGGCCCCCCTGACTGGTGTATACGTACATGTATATGTGTATATAATGTCAATAAATACATATTCAATGCTATAAATGTTTATAATAACAATATAATAACGATGTAAATTAAGCTTACACACACACACACACACACACACACACACACACACACACACACACACACACACACACAAACGTGAAAACACATACAGAAGCGCACAGACACAGATGCGCACGCACACACAAAAATTTATGTAGTTTTGTTGGGGGGTTGCTTTTGTTTGTTTGTATGGGGTTTTTTTTTTTGCATAATCGGCCTTGTTTTGTGGTATTTTCCTGAACTCCCCCATATTTTTTCTTATTTTTCTATGAATATTCTTGAAAAATCTGTGATGCACCGAAGCCGCAGGAACTGAAGCGTGAAGCGAGGGATCACTATATATTTTTGTGACAACTATATGGATTAGATGACAATGTAAATTTGACTACACCCCCCCCTTTGATTTCAGTATTTGTTTATTGTATTATATGACTTGTTGTATTGTACACAAGGTTCTTAATGTATGGTGTTAAAAAAAAAAAAAAAACGAGAGAGAGAGAGAGAGAGAGAGAGAGAGAGAGAGAGAGAGAGAGAGAGAGAGAGAGAGATGCTTTTCCAGGAGAGAGGAGGGTCTTTTAAGGGGAAACAAATCCAAAATTTAAGTCCATGGTTTTAAAAACACATAAATTTTTAGGAATACTTTCTTTTAAGAGAACAGGTAGAGCCAAAGCATATCAGCAAAATGCTTCTGCCAGCATAACAAAGCCATGAGCTTTACTGTGCATTTGACACCAAAATTTTGATATAATTTTTTGTGGATACATCCTCATTTATCATTCCCCATCCAGATCAACAACTTTAATAAAGGTTTGACTTTTTGAGAATAAGACAATAATCTCATGATATATACTGTCAGCCCGACTGATAAGCAAGAGATAATATATCAAAACCTCTTAAGAAAAACCTCACGTCCTTCAAACTATCCAAATGTTATCCAAACTCACCTGGTTTCCAAAGTCAAAGTCAGTGTTGTGCTGCAAAACGTCTTTCCCTGGAGGTTTTTCAAGACTGCGACACAGGAACCATGTAACCAGACCAGCAATGAACATGCCAATGTCTGGGATGAAAACGCGGATGCCGTTACCTGCATCTGCTCCCCGGACACTGTAAAGAAATATGTAAAATGTTAGAAAAGTAATTTTGAAGCAAGGATCATATGGTGTTTACCATCACCTTGATTGTTGTGAGTGTGACCTCTATGTGCTGATACTGTCTGTCTTCCTTTCGGCTTTTTCCCTTTTACTCGGGAGTCGCCACAGTGAATCATCTGATTCGCACGTTTGATTTGGCAGAGGTTTTTACGTCGGATGCCCTTCCTGTCACAAGTAAGGGACAGAAACACGCTGACGACTTTTGCAGCTACTCTTTACGAAAGTCAGCAATGGTTCTTTTACATGCCTCTCACCATAGACAGTGAAAGACATGGCCCGCCTTTGATAACCCAGTTCGCTGCACTGGGGGGGGGGGGGGGGACGGGACAGTGACAACCTTGTGGAGAGTGGGACTCGAACCCCCAACCTTTGGATCAGCGAACCAGCGCCCTATACCACTAGACCACCACTGCCCCCTTTATGTGCTGATACTGATGTTTGGTTAATTTGACCCGTCCACTTGTTTAGAACATTATGCAAATATGTTAGTTTGACCACGTTACATATGCTTCATGCTTCTCTGAGCAAATTTAAATTTGATCTCCAAACTTTTTAAGTATAACACAAAATACAACCTGAATACACAAAACACAGATCCCAAATGATCTTGCGATTCAGTGAAGAAAAAAAACAAAAACCCATAACATCTATATTATATGATTACAAAGTATATGGATGGAGACCTTGACGATGAAATACCTCAACTCTTCATACTGACAGAATTAGATGAACCACCAACTGAGGAAGAACTTTCTTCAGCACATGAAGAACTTGCACGTGGGAAGGCACCAGGAAATGACAACATACGGGCAGAAATGCTCAAAGAAAACAAAGACTTCCTCCTTCCCCATCTACACAAGAAACTCACAATTTGTTGGCTGGAGCTAGAGATCCTACAAGACATGTGAGATGCTAACACCACTACCCTATATAAAAACAAAGGTGACAAGGGAGACTGTAATAACTACAGGGATATTTCACTTTTGAGCATCACTGGAAAGGCTTTTGCAAAGATCCTGAAACAACTGAAGAAATTAGCAGAGAGAGTACTACCAGAGAGTCAATGTGGTTTCAGATCCAATTGCTCAACAATGAACATGATTTTCTCACTTCGCCAGTTACAAGAGAAATGCCGGGAACAACAGCTACCCCTACACTTAGCTTTTGTTGACATAACAAAAGCATTCGACACAGTCAGCAGATCTGGACTGTACATGGTGTGAGAAAAAAAAGGGTGTCCTCCAATTCCACGCCAATTCATCGCCTAATTCCACGACACCATGAAGACCAGTATGCAATTTGATAGTTCGATATCAGAGAACTTTGCCATCAACATTGTCGTCAAACAGGGATGTGTCTTAGCACCAACTATTCAACATTTATTCTGCTGTGTTACTGCAGTATGCATTTCGGGAGTCACCCAGGGATGTCTTCCTGCATATACTATAGAACAGATGGGTTACTTTTCAATCTTTCACGATGCAGAGCCAAGACTGAAATCCAAACAAGTACAATTCGATATTTCCGTTTTGCTGATGATGCAGCACTGTTTGCCCATAGTGACTCTACCTTACAGACTATGATTGACCAACCATCTGCATGCAAGGCCTTCAAATTAGTAATCAGTGATAAGAAAATTGTTGTTCTTACCCAGATAGATACAGAGAAAGGACACATCAAGCTCGACAATAAACAACTTGAGAAAGTCGACAGGTTTTTCTACCTGGGGTCTACCATCACCTGCACGCTGTCCCTTGACGATGGCATCAGCATCAGAATTGGAAAGGACGCAACAACTTTTGACAAGCTAACAAAATGAGCATGGGAAAATATGGAACTGAAACAAAAGACAAAAATCAATATTCATGAGGGACGTGTTCTTAGCTCACTGCTCTATGGGTCTGAAACATGGAAACTCTACAGCAAACAGGAAAAGTGACTCAACACTTTCCTTCTCAGATGCCTTCGTAAGATCATAAGGCATAACTTGGAATGATCACCTACCTTGAAGTGCGACGTATGGCAAATCTCCAGAGAATGACAGCAATTCTCTGCAGAAGAAGGCTGAGATGGTTGGGTTATGTGAAGAGAATGGAAGACAGTCGAAGTCCAAAACAACTGCTCTATGGTGAACTGGCACAGGACAAAAGACAGCGAGGAAGAACAAACCTGAGGTATAAAGAAGCATGCAAGCCCAGTCTGTCCAAATGTGAGATAAACATTAACAAACAGGAATAAGCAGCAGAGGACAGAGAGCTGTGGAGGACAGCTGTGATTGAAGGGGTTGCTGAACTTAAGAGTACTCAGAACAAACACCTGGTGGGGAAACGTTTGCGATGAAAGGAAAACAGCAACATAGAGCATTGCGGCATCTTCCTGGTATGCAGATTCTGCAAAAGGCTTCAAGTAGCTTTAAGTATTGGCAGAATCAGCCATGAAAGAAGCCGTCAGAGATGAACATCCTCTGTGTGAAACATCTAAAGACAACTTAAAGCTGAACAGACCGTCTGCATAGACGACAAAAGGCAAAGGAAGTCAAGCTATCTGAGTAATGGTATTTAGTGCAACAGTGAGTTGGAATGTCTCACCAATACACATAAAAATGTTCTGAGCCATAAAAAAGGCCTGTGATTGATGATACCCCCAATGTAATGCACTAGCTTTCCTGGTTCTCAAGCAAATTTTTCTCGGCTCAAGCCCCTCGGCTTGGAATCAATCCATTACACTCTCTGAGTCAGCCGTTCTTCATAGAGCTGCATGTTTCTGTCCTGAAAACTGAAACTGCACTTGCCTGGTCCAGGCATCAATCACCTTCCATTCAACAAAATCATAAGTTTCAGATCTATAAAAGCTTTATATACACAAGGTTATGTCATGGGACATCTAAAGTTGAAGGTTCTTTGGTAAACTGGAGTGCCACACTGTTGGCTGCTCAAAGACCCCATAAGCCACAGGCATACAATGACTCAACAGTCTGCAACAAGCCCCATGGAGCTGCATCTAATCCTAATATATTTTTTTATTATAATCCTACAACATGCTCAGACAGCAAACAGCATATTGATTCCTGTTTTATTTTTTCTGAATTATATGTCTGTCTGTCTGTCTTCCTTTCGGCTTTTTCCCTTTTACTCGGGAGTCGCCACAGCGAATCATCTGACTCGCACATTTTGATTTGGCAGAGGTTTTTACGTCGGATGCCCTTCCTGTCACAACCCTTTTTCGCAAGGGACAGAAACATGCTGACGGCTTTGCAGCTACTCTTTACGAAAGTCAGCAATGGTTCTTTTACATGCCTCTCACCATAGACAGTGAGAGACATGGCCCGCCTTTGATAATCCAGTTATCCGCACTGGGGGGGACGGTGACAACCTTGTGGAGAGTGGGACTCGAACCCCCAACCTTTGGATCAGCAATCCAGCGCTCTATACCACTAGACCACCACTGCCCTTTTTTTTTTTTTCTGAATTATATTTTGTTTATCAATTACTGCCCACCTGCTCTAATCAATCAGCCTACAATATAAATCACAAATAGCCCAAGAAGAAAAAGAAAAACAGCTCAAATAACAAGATAAGCTGCCAAGTGGCCCTTTACCAGGAAATCAGCTTGGACTTTGTTGATGTTGGGTCTTATACAACCCTAAACAAATGTTTGGATACACATCCAACTTGCTCCACATGAAATCCGGCTTTCAAAGAGAAATGTCGGTGACTATGCAGCCGCTTTTGAAGTCGACCGTGTTTGCTTCATAAAATTTAATAAGCGACAGACGCCACTAGTTGACGCGAGCATTTTGTGATTTGCTTCGTCCACTGTGCTCTTTCCAAAGGCGCCTGTCTGTATCTAAACAGTTTGCACTGCCACTTTAGGTCACCTTTTATCTCAGCATGCTAATAAAGAGAAAAGCATTAGTTGGCAAAATGAAGGTCCTACAGATGGCACCGATTTGGTAATAAGACAGTGCGATTAATTAACTCGGCAACTTTGGACCAAAAAATAAAATAAATAAATAAATAAAATAATTCAAGGGCGCTGTTAACAAAGTTCACAGTGAAAACACCAGAATGAAGAGACACATAGCATAGTATGAAGAGACACTTGGAATACTGTTGGCTCCATACAAAACCCTGTGCTTTTAGAAGCTGTTGAGTGGTTATAATACTTGCATTTATTCTGAGGTTGGAGTCTTACTTGTGCTGGGGTTGAGCCACTCTTTGAAGCGTGTGGGTTGGATACTAGTGGTGGTGGTGTGGTGGCGGTGGGGGTAGGGGTGGCCAGTCATGAGCTGGCATTGATGCCAAAACAATAGCAGGGGATAATAAAGAGTCAGGAAGCTCTACAGTCCATCACACCGGCCGACAATACCTCCGTCTCCACAGCAGGCACAAAAAAGGATCCAGGACTCACATACCACAGGCTCCGAGTTTTCAGAAAGGCCGAGCTAAAATTATTTTTAAAAAGCATGGGAACTAAATAAAGAAAAGCGTCCAACACAATCCACTTCAACGCTGCTCTTATGTTACTTTTATAGGGGTTTGCATATTGTTTCATTTCATTTATTTTTTTGAGAACTGCTTCATCTTTTTAAGGCTGGATTCCAAGTGAAGGCTGGGAACACCTTGAACAGCTCTCCAGATAACTGCAGGGCCAAAACAGACACACAACTAACCACATTCACACCTAGGGGCATTTTGGATCAGTCAGTCTACCGAGTGTGCATATCTTTGGACTGTGGGAGGAAACTGAAGCACCCAGAGAGAGAGAGAGAAAAAAAAAAAATTGGAAACACCTTCTCTGGGCACAGGACTCAAACCCAGAACTTTCTTGCTAATCAGTAAAAAAATATTTATTTTCACAAACTTTTTTAAAACTATTTATATCACATGTGTCACTCCAACTGTTCAAAAAAGTTTACAAAATGATTTCTATAATTTTAGGACATTACTGACCCTTATTGAATTAAAGATGAGGAGCACATGTGTAAATTTATACGGCATAAGAAATTATATAGCCACTATTATTTAATAAAATAGTCAATGTCTTAGAGAGAAAATGTAAGTACAGTAGCAGGTCACCACGTTGAGGGAGGCAAGTTTGCTGCTAAATGAAATTTAATTTGTAACTAAATTTCAAAGCTCCAGCTGGCTTTCTGGTCACCATGTAATCCAATCTCATCTCTCAGAGAGATCCGCAGTAGTTGGCTATCATCATCATCATCATCATCATCATCATCATCATCATCATCATCATCATCATCATCATCATCAACATAACAGCAATTCTGATAAGTTTCAGCAATTGGCCTGATTTTTCTGTAATCTACGTGGATTTTATAAAATGTGCATAAAACATAGAACACTACCACAAATAGGCTGCTAAAGTCATAAAGCACGAGTGGTGAGTAATGTTCCCAAACTGCTCTGGTCTAAGTAGATATCTGCAAATCTCTGAAAAATAAAGAGTATTCCAAACATCCCTTCAGCGAGGAGCATCTGGGCCACACACAGGCAAGAAATGTTCACAGACTGAAGAGCCATTACTCTAAAATTAGTGATCCTTTACTCATGTAATGCCAAGGGGCATCATTTCAACACGTTGACCTGAGAAGCCCACCATGGCAGCATTCTAAAGTTAGTGCCAAGCTCCTGGCCACATGATGACATCTGTTCCTGTTCCCCTCTAAGGATCTTTTTTTTGCATTTGCTCTGGCTGAATGTTTAAGAGGAAAAAGGTTATGAGCAGTCAATGCAGTTGTTGGGTCAAAGATTAAAGAGCTCATTAGGAGAAAATTAATGTAATGAACAGTGAGTGATTGAAACAAAATGCTCTGGCAATATCTTCAATCGACACACTCAGAATGTAAAATAGAAAATGGAACAGGACTCAAAAAAAGTCAGTGATCGAACCGAACACTTGCTTAAACTTTTGTTGAATTAAAGTTTTTGTTTGTTCCCATAACTCAAAAACAAATGGATGAATTTCCACAAAATTATATATTTATATACTATTCAATATTAATTTTATATTGTGTGAAAGTACATGAAGGTGAAATCACCCAGAATGTGGTGGGAGAAAAAAAATGCAGAACCCAAACATGACTGCAGAGAATGCCACAAGAGGGCACTATAAATTTTCATCACCTGTTAGTTTACTACCTTGGTGAGGGTCTGCACTCTCATAATGCAGTTCTAAAAACTTAACAATTGGAAATAAATGTTGTGATATTTCTTAAGGCTGTTGAAACAATGTTATGCTGATTACGTACTGCAAACAAGGCTAAAATTGTTCCAATATGAGAGTGTGTGGCTTTTATTTTGGTGGGCAGTGTATGATATTTTCTAATACTGTACCAACTTGGTCATGGACTTGCATGATAGATAATATTCTGGGCAGCATAGAGTTTGGCTTTTTGTCTGTGTAAGGTATCTGAGTACAGTATCTGTATACAATCTTTTTGGTTACCTCCCACCTCAAAAAAAAGTGCTGGCGTGTGGATTGACTAAGATTATTTGACCACATGCATGAATGAGTGTGTAAACGTTTGCATGTATGTGTACTGTAATAGATTGGTGTCCCAAAACGAATGCATTCCCACCTCATTCCCAGTGTTCCCATGCTATACTCTAGATCCAATAGTACCCTGACCAGGATAACATGGTTAGTAAATATAAGTCAAGGGCGTAGGCTGGTCTGACAGTGGAGGAGTGCATATCTTGGTTGATCTTGACCGGAACTCGAGTCCCAGGGGCTATAATTTTATTTATCATATTACTAAGCACTTTGGGGGAACCAGGTACACCCATGGGTAGAATTATAAACTTAAAAAAAAATGGCTGTCTATACAGGGATGAACTGCAATCAAATATTATCGTTCAACCATTCTCAAATATATTTCAAACTACAATACATCTGCAAGTACATGTGCTAAATACGTTTACAAATTGATCTATTCAAAGTCACAAACAAATATTAATACATATTTACAGCACAAAGACATACTATTAATTTTATAAAAGTACTGACCATTAGGCTGCAGATACAGGCTGGATGGCTTATGATTATTTTATCCATTCATTCGCTGTGCATCAATGTTTGTGTTATAACACGTGTGCAGGAACTGGAAGCGGTACTAAGAAACTGATTTATTCTCACACTCGCACTTTGTTTGATTGACAGTGTTCAGCTATTATTGCTTACTGATAATTTGTGAGGCGCTCCACCAAAATAGGGGCGGTGGTGGAGTGGTAAGGGTGCTGCGCTCATGATAATCATGAGACCCTCAATGTGCCAAGACCCCTGGGCAAGGTCTCAACCACAAATGTGCCTCTGTTCACCCAGCAGTATAAATGGGTACCAGTAAAAATATACTGGGAAGGTAACCTGCGATGGACTAGCGTCCCATTCAGGGGGAGTTGAACTCCTGGTCGCTTCGCGCTATAGAAACCGGCCTGATGAGCCACGAGGCTTGGGTGTAAACACCCAACAGACTTTACCTACCTTACCTCCACCAAAATAGGCACCTGTCGTTGATTGTTGATTGGTCAGCTCGGGCTTGCACATGCGCAGTGCCCATTACACCTTAACTTCCGGTGTTAACTTCCAGTTTACTGCACGCTGAATTTACCTCCGACTTTCTCTTCAATAACAGTCATTAAGTTTATTTATAAGATTGTGAATACACATAATTTCTTGTCCAGCGAAACTCAACTCCTGCTGCTGTGTGTGTGTGTGTGTGTGTGTGGGGGGGGGGCATACCCTTGTAAGTGAGGGTAATTATGATGCTAAAAAAGGTGCAGATAAAGTCAGAGCTATATTTCCAGCATAGGAAAGTCTTCAGAATTAAGGATTTTTGTATTTTAATTAAAATGACAAGTTGTATTGTTTTGCTTTATTAACTACAAAACAGAGGCAGCACGATGGCGCAATGGTGAGCATGTCCGCCTCACGGTAAAAAGACCTGGGTTTGATTCCCACCTCGGGCCTTTCTATGTGGAGTTTACCTGATCTTTCTCTACTTGTGTGGGTTTCCTCCGAGTCTCCAGTTTCCTCCCACAGTCCAAAAATATGCAGAGTAGGTTAATTGGCAGTTCCAAATCTCCCATAGGTGTCAATGATTGTGTGTTTGGCCCTGCAATGGCTGTCCAGGGTGTACCCCCCCCCTCGCCCGGAGTCAGCTGAGTTGGGTGCCAGCCTCCCCATAACCCTAATTAGAATTAAGCGGATCAGAAAATGGATGAATGAATGAACTACAAGAAAGAGAGAAAAAACGAGGTTTTTGAGGTACTGACTGTATCGGGAATACATTCGTTGTCCACATTATTAGTATTATAATATAAATTATAAATCATTATTAAATAGAAATTTCTGTGGTAACAGTGCATCTCATATTTTTTTCCCTTAGTTATGATGAATAACTGAATGATATGCCAGGGAGTTAAAAGGTCACAGTGCATCCTACCTGAAAGAATTTAACAATGTAATGTTAGTATAATGAATATTTGACAAAGACTGCTCATCCTGAAGATGGATTTCTTCTTATTTGATCCCACTCCTAATTTATTTGAAACCTGATTGCTTGCTTTGATCTGGAAACTCAGCTAATAGGCATAATTGACATTCAGTAATTGCCATCTTTCGGATGTAAGGCTACCAGTTGTTCCGCTCTCAGTAGAGATACACACAACAATGATGTTTCCAGATTGTTTAGCAATAAGATAACCTCCTTGGGGAGAAATAATATGCACATAATTTCCCTTTCCAGCATCTCCTGTAGATTCTTTTCAGCTTGACTCTTGGGGGAGTGCACACTAGGATGAAGATGAGCAAATGTTATCTAACAGTGATCGCTCATAGGTAATATATTATTCAAGAACTATCAAGTTTGCACAGAGACCAGGATTAATCCTCATGTACGTACATCTTTAATCTGGCCCAGATTTACCCAGCATGATTCCAACTTCCTTCTACACTTCACACTGTTTATCCCGTGTCTGAAGTCTGAAAACAGAGGCCTGGCTGGCTTCAAGTCTCAATCATTTAGGCATTGCTGTTTGCAGAGTGAGTCAATGAGGCCGGCAAACCCACAACCCTGCATGGTGGTCAGTTTCAGGACATTGACACATCTTGAACACACCCCAATTTTCTTGTTGTTAGCTTTGAGCTCCTCGGACACACTGTCCTGGCTTCAGGGAACACCTAAACAAGGACATTTAACAAGGTTCAAGCTTACTAAAAGCTGGAAAGTGCTAATAAAGTACTACTTGTGCTGCCCACACATGAATAATTGATGTGAATAACCAGTAAATATTGTGATTTATTTTGATTCTCGAGGTTGAATTGAGCAGAACTGGACATGATGATAATCCAGAGGTTAGGAAGCGTCTTCTCTGCGTAAGGTACTATGGTAATGATGTTGGCCAGGACAGATTTTAGCATTAACGCCATGCTTACTTCCCGCTAATCCCTAATAAAGATCTCTGAGTGTGGCTTTTACTGCTTAATAATTTTCACGGCAAATAAAAAAGCATCCAAATACAAATACAGAAATGGCCACCGTGGTTTTTGGCGGCTTTCTGTCCAAAGCTAACATACAGCACAGTGCTATGATTCAGGGCTCACATGGCACTGAGAATAGGGACGAGCCTGTTGCAATCTCGCTTGTGTTTTAATGACCTTTATCATCAGTGCAAGTGAAACAAGTTAGACCTTCTTCTTCTTCTTTTCCTTTCGGTTGTTCCCTTCAGGGGTCGCCACAGCATCTGCATCTCACCCTATCCTCTGCATCTTCTTCTCTTACAACAATGACCTTCGTGTCCTCTTTCACCACCTCCATAAATCTCCTCTTTGGTCTTCCTCTAGGCCTTCTGCCTGGTAGTTCCAACTTCAGCATCCTACTACCAATATATTCATTGTCCCTCCTCTGTACATGTCCAAACCATCTCAAGCTAGCCTCTCTGACTTTGTCTCCAAAACATCTTCCATGTGCTGTCCCTCTGATGTACTCATTCCTGATCCTATCCATCCTCATTACTCCCAAAGAGTACCTCAACATTTTGATCTCTGTAAAACAAGCTAGACCATCCTGCATTAATAGCATTTATATATGTGGGCAAATATTAGATTTAATTTGGCACAACATTTATTTGTTATTTTATTAGTATTATTATAAATTATATTATTTACTCATTCATCATATTGCCAAAAGGTGGGGCCAGTGGCATAGTGGTTAAGGTGCTACGCTCATGATCAGGAGGTTGTATTTTCAAATCCCAGTTAGACCCCCACTTGGGTATAAAAAGCCCAACAGACTTTACCTAGACTGTATTGCCAAAACGTTTATTCACTTATGCTTATCTCAGCCAGCTCTGAGCTACCAGATCAGCTCACCAGTCCATTGCAGGGTCAACAAACACATTACCTTTCACACTCACACTCACACCTAAGTGCAATTTGGAACTGCTAATTAACCCAATGTGCTTTTTTTGGACTGTGGAAGGAAAATGAAGTACCTAAAGGAAACTCCCACAAGTGCAGGAGAAAACATGAAAACTCAATGAAAAAATGTCCTCCCTCACTGAATCCAGAACTTGAACCCGGGACTTTCTTGCTGTGACATGGATGTGCTAACTATTACAACACCATATTACCTATTATTATTATTATTATTATTATTATTATTATTATTATTATTATCATCATCATCTTCCGCTAAGTCCGGGGTCGGGTTGCGGGGTACCCCTGCATAGACTTTCCCAGGTAGGCTGAGGAGTGTAATTCCACGATAATTGGAACACACCCTCCGGTCCCCCTTCTTAAAAATCGGGACCTCTACCCCAGTTTGCCAATCCAGAGGTACAGCCCCCGATGACCACACGATGTTGCAGAGACGTGTCAACCAAGACAGTCCTACAGCATCCAGAGCCCTGAGATATTCCAGCCGGATCTCGTCCAACCCCGGAGCTTGACCACCGAGGAGCTTTTTGACAACCTCAGTGACCTCCACTCCAGTGATGGGCGGACCCCCCACCTGAACTCCTAGGGTATTCCTCTTCCATGGAGAGCGTGTTGGTGGGATTGAGGAGGTCCTCAAGGTATTCCCTCCACCTCTCGATGACATCCCCAGTCGAGGTAAGCAGCTTCCCACCTCCACTGTAAACAGTGTTTGTGGAGAACTGCTTCCCCCCCTAAGGTGTTGCATGACGGTCCAGAACCTGTCTGAGGCCAACCGATAATCACTCTCCAGGTCCTCACCGAACTCCTCCCACGCCCGAGATTTTGCATGTGCGACAGCCTCGGC
>CM045728.1:18639849-18727349 GCA_024760905.1 Plotosus lineatus
GCAGCTTGTTATCAGATGAATAGGATTTTCTTATTGTTGAAATTTCTTCAGTAGTGGATGAGCAGGTACTGGTAACCAAGCCTAGAGTGCCCTCTTTTGGTTGTTTGTGTAAAAATAACAAACATGTGAAATGATGTCTTATTATTATAATGAACAGAATTATATGTAATAATTTCACATGTAAGTTGCTGTGAAGTATAAGTCGTACCTTCAGCCAAAGTATGAAAAAAGTGTGACTTATAGTCTGGAAAATACATTACTAAACCAAAGAAAGAAAATCAAAGCACCGAATGAAAGCTTGCTATTAAATGCATAAAGTAAGCTTCACTTATTCTTTGAAGCACTGACTGAACTGATCTCCACAAAATATGCTCTTCAATTCGTTTGTCCAGGTCCGAGCACACCTCATGGTCAAGTGGAGGTGATTTTTCATCAAGTATCGCTCAGACACTTTTTGTTCACTCGCAGTAATCTGAATCATTAGTCATCTCACCCCCCACCCCTCTCTTTTTTTGGATTTCCCCCATTTTCTTATGTCCAATTCCCACCCATGATTTTTGTCTTCTCTATCACATGACCACCACCGATCAGGGAGGGATGAAAACATGGCACATGCCCCCTCCGTGTCATACAATGTTTGCCAGCCGCTTTTTACGAACTACTGCGCATGTATGTTTGGGGCAGTCTAACACACTCGGAGGGAATGCACAATCCGCCCCCTCATATGAATAAGCTCACAGATGCCTATGACTGGCTGGCAGTGACAGGGATGTGAGTGAATGCCGTCCCTCGATCCCATGAGAACTCGACAAATTAGCTCCCATGGACTCCCAGCCATGGGTGACTGTGGAATTAAACCGGATTCAACATTGTGATCTCCGGGTTAATAGTCACGCACCTTGTCGATACGCCACTCAGGAGCCAGTCATCCCTCTCTTGTTCCATCTGCCACTTCCCAGTGACAAGATAGCTACCATGTTCAGACCCCAGAAACTGATCATGGTGGCCAACAAACCTACAGCAAGTTAAGTCATAACAATAATACATAATAATAATACCAATTGTGTAAACATAATTACAAAGAAACAAAAGGAGTCTTACTAAAACAGTGCCACTGTACTGAACACTAATTGAATCACATGCATCTGTTGCCAGTCTTCTCTGAAACTACTGTTTAGAGCTTTGATTTCAGGAACTAAATGAATGCCGTCTGCTTGATATGGTATTTGTTTTCATCTCCGAATCTAACTTTGATTAACTTCATTGCAGTAAGTTTAATTAAGATATAGCAGTGTGAGAAATGGTAAAAGTCAAACCAAATAAACTGACAGGACATTTATATCAAGTGTAGGAAAAAACCCTCAAAGGCATTTTTGAACATTTTATTGTCCTGAATAATTATAGTATGTTTACTATTGACTGATGACAGAAGTGTGCTGGGAAGATGGCAAGAGTACTTTGAAGAGCTGATGAATGAGGAAAATGAAAGAGAAAAAAGAGTATAAGAGGTGACTGTTGAGGACCAGGAAGTAGCAAAGATTAGTAAGGGTGAAGTGAGGAGGGCATTGAAGAGGATGAAGAGCGGAAAGATAGTTGGTCCTGATGACACACCAGTGGAGGTATGGAAGTGTCTAGGAGAGGTAGCAGTAGATTTCCTGACAAGAACATTTAACAAGGTCTTAGAGAGTGAGAGGATGCCAGAGGAATGGAGGAGAAGTGTGATGGTGCCTATTTTTAAGAACGAGGGAGACGTGCAGAGTTGTGGCAACTACAGAGGGATAAAGTTGATGAGACATACGATGAAGTTATGGGAAAGAATAGTGGAAGCAAGACTAATGGCAGAGGTCAGCATTTGTGAACAACAGTTTGGTTTCATGCCAAGAGAGAACACCACAGATGCAGTGTTTGCCTTGAGGATGTTAATAGAAAAGTGCAGAGAAGGTCAGAAGGAGCTGCATTGTGCCTTTGTGGCTCTGGAGAAAGCATATGACAGGGTGCCGAGAGAGGAAATGTGGTATTGCATGAGAAAGTCTGGAGTGGCAGAGAAGTATGTTAGAGTGTTGCAGGACATGTATGAGAGATGTAAGACAGTGGTGAGGTGTGCTGTCGGTGTGACAGAAGAGTTCAAGGTGGAAGTGGGACTGCATCAAGGGTCAGCTCTGAGCCCCTTCTTGTTTGCTACGTTGATGGACAGGATGACAGACGAGGTGAGACAAGATTCCCCACGGACTATGATGTTTACAGATGACATTGTGATCTGCAGTGAGAGCAGAGAACAAGTGCAAGAAAATCTAGAGAGGTGGAGGTATTCCCTGGAAAGGAGGGGAATGAAGGTTAGCCTCAGTGAGACAGAATACATGTGTATGAATAACAAGGACCCAACAGGAATGAGGAGGTTACAGGGAGCAGAGATAAGGAAGGTGGAGGATTTTAAGTACTTAGGCTCAACAATCCAGAGCAATGGAGAGTGTGGAAAGGAGGTGAAGAAGCATGTACAGGCTGGTTGGAATGGTTGTAGAAAAGTGTCCGGTGTGATGTGTGATAGGAAGGTATTGGCAAGAATGAAAGGAAAAGTGTACAAGACGGTGTTGAGGCCAACGATGTTGTATGGTTTAGAAACAGTGCCCTGGGTAAAAGACAGGAGGCAGAGCTGGAGGTAGCAGAGATGAAAATGTTGAGGTTCTCTTTGGGAGTAAGGAGGATGGATAGGATCAGGAATTAGCACATCAGAGGGACAGCACATGTAAGGCGTATTGGAGACAAAGTTAGAGAGGCTAGATTGAGATGGTTTGGACATGTACAGAGGAGGGATAGTGAGTATATTGGTAGTCGGATGCTGAGTCAGGCAGAAGGCCTAGAGGAAGACCAAAGAGACGGTTCATGAATGTGGTGAAGGAGGACATGAAGGAAGTTGGTGTAAGAGAAGAAGATGCAGAGGATAGGGTAAGATGGAGGCAGACGATTCGCTGTATCAACCCCTGAAGGGAAAAGCCGAAAGGAAAAGAAGAAGAAAATGTGTTTTTGCGTGTATTTATATTTTATCTTATGCATTATTTTTGAAATGTAAATTTTTATTATAAGCATTTATAGTGTTGCATATGTATTTATTGATATTATATACACATATACATGTACATATACGTGTGTGTGTGTGTGTGTGGGGGGGGGTGTCAATCCTACTTCACGGAATTATAGTATGTTTACATTGTGGTTAGAAACAAAGCATACTGTACATGTACAATAATTAATCAGGGCAACCCCAAAATATTACAGTGATCCCATGCTACTTCGTGCTTCAGTTTCTGTGGCTTCAGTGCATCGCAGATTTTTCAAAAATATTCATCAAAAAATTTTTAAAAAATAAGGAAATTAAGGAAAAATAGGGAAAAGTTAAGGAAAATGCCACAAACCAAGGCTAATTATACCACATAAATAAATAAATAAATAAATAAAAATAAATGAACAAAAACATAACAAAAAAAAAAAAAAAACAACCCAACCCCCCCAACAAAACTACTTACATTTTTATATGTGTGTATCTATATGTGTGTATATGTGTGTGTATTTATATTTTATTTACATCTTATGCATTATTTTTGAATGTTGAACTGTTATTATGAGCATTTATAGCATTGAATATGTATATATTGATATTATATACATATATACATGTACATATACGTCAGTCAAGAGGGGCAGTGGTGGTCTAGTGGTATAGGGCGCTGGATCGCTGATCCAAAGGTTGGGGGTTCAAGTCCCACTCTCCACAAGGTTGTCACTGCCCCCCCCCCCCCCCCCAGTGCAGCTAACTGGGTTTTCAAAGGTGGGCCATGTTGCTCACTGTCTATGGTGAGAGGCATGTAAAAGAACCATTGCTGACTTTCGTAAAGAGGAGCTGCAAAGTCGTCAGCGTGTTTCTGTCCCTTGCTATAAAGGGTTGTGACAGGAAGGGCATCCGACGTAAAAACATCTGCCAAATCAAACATGCGAATCAGATGATTCGCTAAGGCGACTCCCGAGTAAAAGGGAAAAAGCCGAAAGGAAGACAGACAGACATATAGGTCAGTCGAAGGGGTTGATCCTACTTCACGGAAATTGGCGATCGCGGGGGTGGGGTGTCAGTCCCAATTAACCGCGGAAAGTCAGGGATTACTGCATTTAGCCCTTATAGGCCATGTTAGGCCAAAAAAGAGAATTATGGATGTGGTGAAGGAGGACATAAAGGTCATTGGAGTAAGAGAAGATGATGCAGAGGACAGGGTGAGATGGAGGCCGATGGTTTGCTGTGGCGACCCCTGAAGGGAACAGCCGAAAGGAAAAGAAGAAGAAGAAAGAAGAAGTCCATGTTTATCGAATTCTTGACAAAGACTGATTTACATATTCATCTGTTACTACATACTGTGAGTAAATGGTGCGTGATTATACCACTGCACCTCAAAATAAATTAAAATAAATAACGCCCCGTGATTGCATGGGCTTCCTCAGAGTACTAGGGTTTCCTTCTACAGTCAAAAAACATGTCAACAGTCGGTTGATTGGTTTTTCAACTTTCTCCAGGTGTGAGTGTGAATGGTTGAATATGTGTTGACCCTGCGATGGCCTGGTGGGCTGTGCAGGGTATATCCTGCTCTAGCCCAGATTCAGCTGAGATGGGTACAAATCTTCCTGCAACCCTAATAAAGTTTATGAAGCTTAGACTATTTCTGTGTGGAGTTGGCATGTTGCTGTTTGTATCTGTTTTCTCTGGGTATCTGACTTCCTGTTTCGCAGTCCAAAAACATGCACAGTTGGCTAATTGAGTGTTCTAAGTCACCCCGAGGTGTAAAGGTGACTGTGAATGGTTGCATGTGTGTTCGTCCTGATGGTTTGTGTATGTGTAATAATATGTCTGCTTGCCTTGCAATGGCCTGGTGAGCTGTTCAGGGTGTACCATGTGTTTGCCCAGAGTTGGCTGAGATGGGCACCTGCCTCCCCGCGACCCTAATTAGGAATACACCCATTTACTCTGCAGATCCCTTCCCATCCAGATTCTGGATGTATGAGTATTTATACACGAGTCTCTGCGTCCCTTATCTATGGGCCGCGAAGCTGTTTTCAGGTGCAGTCTGTAACTGATATACAAACTTACAGATGCAATTTATATAATACAGTAATACCTCAGCTCACGAACATAATTGGTTCCCAGAAAGTGTGTGTAAGGCGAAAAGTTCGTCTTCCGAACATTTATTTCCCATAAGAAACCATTAAAATGAGAATAATCCGTTCGCAGGTCCCCATAAAACATAATTTTCTACTAAATAAGCCTTAAAACTACACAAAAATATACCTTATTTTATGTATAATAAATGTCTATTGTATTGTAATTAAAGAAATAAACTGTACTGTATAATAAAGTCGTTTTATTTACCTTTGTGATGGTAGTTGATGGCTTGATGGAATGGAGTGGGAGGAGGAGGAGGGAGGGACTTACTGTTTGGAAGGAGAGTTTGGAAACGCCTACTGTTTGGAAACACCCTTAGCCACACACGCACCCTTAATAGCTTCCTTGTTCTTAAGGATGGGAGCAATGGTAGACTTAGCGTACTGGTACTGGGACGCTAAGTCACACAAACGCACACCTCGTTCGTGTTTTTCAATGATCTCCGCCTGTGGTGGGGTCTTTTTCGGTCCCATAATAGCAATAGTACACTCAATATGGTCCAAAATGTCTAGCAAACACAAACCACGTCCGCACTCAAAGAAAGGGGGTGACGAACTGGGACGCCGTGAGCGTGCGTCAGCTTCTCGTGGCCGCCACCGTGGCGCTGTTCGACCGCGTGGTTTGGTTTGTCTGCCGAAAACTAGTTCGTCAGCAGAGACTATATGCTCGCAAATTTAATGTTCCTGAGGCGAAAAGTTCGTGAGCTTAAGCGTTCGTCAGCGGAGGTTTTACTGTATTCACATAACAACATGCAAAAAGTGCACATTTCCTTCACACACTCTGATTCTTCAGCACAATTCCACAAAATAAGTGAGATATAGATACAATAAAAGTAGGAGAAATTGTGTTTCGTTGATGATTAAATAACCAATTTAATCAATGTAACCAAACTGAGCAAGTAAACAATTTGTGCAACTTTTGTGCATGGCGTCCATAAAACAACACATAAATTAGTGTATTATTCATAGCTTTACATCCTCTGTTTAACCATGCAGCTCTACCTCCAACTTAGTTCTTTCTTTCTGTCTGTTTTTCATGAGGAGGTTGGAGCCCATCCAAGCTAACTCAGGGTGAAGGTGCGGTACACCTTGAACAGCTCACCAGATCATTGCAGGATCAATACAATCATATAACCAGGGGTCAAACCCAGGGCCTTGTTGTTGTGGAAGTGCTAACACTACATCACTGTGCCCCTCTCCCCAAGCAAACAAATGAAATAAATGGATACAGTTACCACATGTCTATATACAACTAAAACAGCAGCCATATTCACATCCTCCATACTGCTCACTGGTTCTCTTCTTTTAGTTTATATTCACTTCTTAATACATTTCCTATTTCTTCTCTATGTTCGTCCCAATAACTTCCTTTAATCAGCTGATTGGCCATTTCTTTTAATTAACACTGACTTAGAAACTGAAATTTGTGCCTTCACTTGGAATGCACGCAGAGGTTCACAGTAGGTAAGGATTAGCTTTACATATTTTAACGTTTTTGTCAGACTTAATGCACTTTGTGGCTGAATGACCTGGCACCACCTTCATATGTACACATATCTGATTGTGTATACGCGTACATATGTGTGTGTGTGTGTGTGTGTGTGTGTGTGTGTGTGGGTGCATGGGTGGGTGGGGGTTGTGTGTGTGTATGGTGTGTGTGTGTGTGTGTGTGTGTGTGTGTGCACGTGGGTGTGGAGTGTATGGTATGTTTGTGTGTGTGTGGGTGGGGGTTGTGTGTGTGTATGGTGTGTGTGTGTGTGTGTGTGTGTGTGTGTGTGTGTGTGTGTGTGTGTGTGTGTGTGTGTGTGCGTGGGTGTGGGTGTATGGTATGTTTGTGTGTGTGTGTGGGGGGTTGTGTGTGGGTGCATGGGTGGGTGAGGGGTTGTGTGTGTGTGTATGGTGTGTGTGCGCGTGGGTGTGGGTGTATGGTATGTATGTGTGTGTGGGGGGGTTTGTGTGTGTGTGTGTGTGTGTGTGTGTGTGTGTGTGTGTGTGTGTGTGTGTGGGTGGGTGCATGGGTGGGTGGGGGTTGTGTGTGTGGGTGGGTGCATGGGTGGGTGGGGGTTGTGTGTGTGTGTGTGGGGGTGGGTGGACGCATATGTGTCCTGCTAATACATCCTCTTCTTAAATAATTGCCTATTTTTCCTGTTCTTATTTTATAGCTCTGTTTACATGCCGGCCAGGAAGTAAGTGTGTGTGTGTGTGTGTGTGTGTGTGTGTGTGTGTGTGTGTGTGTGTGTGTGTGTGTGTGTGTGTGTGTGTGTGTGTGTGTGGTGTGTGTGTACATAAATACATTAACTGTGCATATACTCAGTAACCTTTCATATTGTTATGTGTCTCATTTCTATTCTATGTTGTTTTTTAAACTTGGCAACATGTATGTGTGTGCATATGTGTGTTGGTATGCTGATGCATATATGGTGTGGGAGGTCGGTCTTTCTTCATTTGTTCTTCCAATAAGTACCATAGACATACTGGTGTGTGGTTAAGTTAATAAAAATGAAATGCTGTCGGCTCCTTTAACAGCTCTGAGCTTGGTTTGGATTAGATTCTGACTCACACTTGGATAAAAGCGACCGTCATATGAATAAATGTTCTTTTCTTTTATTTTCACGGCTTGATAAAATACCCTTCGGTCTAATATCCTGGCTTGTTGTGGAAAAGAATGTGTGGTCTCCAATGAAAACATGCGGATCAAAGCAAACAATAAATTGTCTGTTGTCATCGTTCACATGTAAACGCTGTCCAACAGAATTTATAATCTGGAGGCAACACACTCCTACCTTTCAAAGCCCAGCTGTCTTATTGATTTCTCCCATGATGAGCCTGCAAGGGGGGAAAAAACAGAAGCAGGAATTAGAGACACCAATAACTTATTGAATTAAAAATGTAATGACTTATGTACGACACTGAAATAAGCATATACAGTGTAGATGTACCCTCAAATGGATGAGAGTGAGATAACAAGAAGGGCAATTTGTTATAGAAACACAATCAAATATATTGTGCATCAAGAGGGGCAAATGTTATGGTGGCGATGAAGAGGTGCAAACTGCAATAAGCAACTTCCTACATCAGCAGACAGCTGAGATTTACGAAGCTGAGATACACGACCTCATTCGTAGGTGCTACACTGCTATTAAAGGAGGAAGTGATGAGGATGTTGAGTAGGAGCTGGATGTACACATGCTTGATTGTTTTTTTCTTATATAATGAAATGAACTGCATTTTTGACTCACCAATGTATTTTATATATGGTGGAGATAATTTATGTGGCAAATGTCTCGTTCTACAGGGATCCCTCGCTACTTCGCGCTTCAATGCATGTGGCTTCAGTGTATCATGATTTTTAAAAAAATAATAACAATTATTATTAATCAAATTAAAAAATAAGAAAATTAAGGAAGAATATGGGAAAACATTAAGGAAAATGCCACAAAAACAATGCCAATTTTTGAAAAAAAAAACAAAAAAACCCTAAACCAACACAAAACAAAAAGCAACCCAAAATCTCCCATCAAAACTACTTACATTGTTTTAAGGTGTGCATCTGTGTGTCCATGTGCATCTGTGTGCGTACGCGTATGTATGTACAGGTCCTTCTAAAAAAAATAGCATACTGCGATAAAGTTCATTATTTTCTGTAATGTACTGATAAACATTAGACTTTCGTATATTTTAGAGTCATTGCACACCAAATGAAATATTTCAGGTCTTTTATTGTTTTAATGCTGATGATTTTGGCATACAGCTCATGAAAACCCAAAATTCCTATCTCAAAAAATTAGCATATCATGTTCAGGTAGTCTAAACGAGCTATTAACCTAATCATCTGAATCAACCAATTAACTCTAAACACCTGCAAAAGATTCCTGAGGCTTTTAAAAACTCCCAGCCTGGTTCATTACTCAAAACAGCAATCATGGGTAAGACTGCCGACCTGACTACTGTCCAGAAGGCCATCATTGACACCCTCAAGCAAGAGGGTAAGACGCAGAAAGAAATCTCTGAGTGAATAGGCTGTTCCCAGAGTGCTGTATCAAGCCACCTCAGTGGAACGTCTGTGGGAAGGAAAAAGTGTGGCAGAAAAAGCTGCACAACCAGAAGAGGTGACCGGACCCTGAGGAAGATTGTGGAGAAGGGCCGATTCCAGACCTTGGGGGACCTGTGGAAGCAGTGGATTGAGCTACAGGTGCCGCATTCCCCAGGTCAAGCCACTTTTGAACCAGAAACAGTGGCAGAAGCGGCTGACCTGGGCGACAGAGAAGCAGCAGTGGACTGTTGCTCAGTGGTCCAAAGTACTTTTTTCGGATGAAAGCAAATTTTGCATGTCATTCGGAAATCAAGGTGCCAGAGTCTGGAGGAAGACTGGGGAGAAGGAAATGCCAAAATGCCTGAAGTCCAGTGTCGAGTATCCACAGTCAGTGATGGTCTGGGGTGCCATGTCAGCTGCTAGTGTTGGTCCACTGTGTTTTATCAAGGACGGGGTCAATGCAGCTAGCTATCAGGAGATTTTGGGGCACTTCATGCTTCCATCTGCTGAAAAGCTTTATGGAGATGAAGATTTTCATTTTTCAGCACGACCTGGCACCTGCTCACAGTGCCAAAACCACTGCTAAATGGTTTACTGACCATCCTATTACTGTGCTCAATTGGCCTGCCAACTCTCCTGACGTGAACCCCATAGAGAATCTGTAGGATATTGTGAAGAGAAAGTTGAGAGACACCAGACCCAACACTGTGGATGAGCTTAAGGCCGCTATCGAAGCATCCTGGGCCTCCATAACACCTCAGCAGTGCCACAGGCTGATTGGCTCCATGCCACGCTGCATTGAAGCAGTCATTTCTGCAAAAGGATTCCCGACCAAGTATTGAGTGCAGAACTGAACATAATTATTTGAAGGTTGACTTTTTTGTATTAGAAACACTTTTTTTTTGGTCGGATGAAATATGCTAATTTTTTGAGATAGGGATTTTTGGTTTTTCTTTACTTTTTTGCCAAAATTATCAATATTAAAACAATAAAAGGCTTGAACTACTTCAGTTGTGTGTAATGAATCTAAAATATATGAAAGTCTAATTTTTATCAGTACATTACAGAAAATAATGAACTTGATCACAATATGCTAATTTTTTTAGAAGGACCTGTATGTGTGTCGTCTTCTTCTCATGCAATACCATCTGTCTTCTTCTTTTCTTTCGTCTTTTTCACATTCTTGAGAGTTGCCACAGCGAATCATCTGATTCGCACGTTTGATTTGGCAGAGGATTTTACGTCGGATGCCCTTCCTGTCACAACCCTTTTTAGCAAGGGACAGAAACACGCTGACGGCTTTGGAGCTACTCTTTACGAAAGACAGCAATGGTTCTTTTACATGCCTCTCACCATAGGCAGTGAGAGACATGGCCCGCCTTTGATAATCCATTTAGCTGCACTGGGGGGACAGTGACAACTCTGTGGGGACTCGAACCCTCAACCTTAGGATCAACAATCCTGCGCCCTATCCACTAGACCACCACTGCCTCATGCAATACTATCTGTATGTGTGTGTGTTTATATTTTATTTACATCTGATGTTATTTTTTGAATGTTTAATTGTTATTATAAGTATTTATAGTGTTGAATGTGTATTTATTGATATTATATACACATATACATGTGCGTATACATCAGTCGGGAGGGGTGTTGGGTGGGGGGGTGATCCTACTTCACGGATTTTGATGGTCGCATGGGGATCTTGGTCCCAATTAACCGTGGAATATGAGGTATCCCTGTATTGCACATATGGAAAACACAATACAAATTCAGAAAGGTTTTGGTACCGGGAACAACATCCTTTCAGTATGTTAGTTAGACGAAGTTAGTTATTCTCCTTAATGTATAACACCCACATACATCAATCCTGACACATCTGCAGATATAAAGAATATAACTGTATTAATTTAATTACATTTAATAACTTAATAAATTAACTTTTTGTAATGTTTGTATTTTTAATTGGTATGACCTCCAAAGCATAATGTGACATACAAAAATTAATATGCGCAAGCCTCAGAATTGCCATTTAATACAAACTACCCATTATAAGTGATGAGTATTCACTTCTGAGTATTTCATTCAATCCTGAAAGTGCTACACAGAAGAGTGTATGTGATATATACACTCTACGTGGAGATTCACACCTCATTAACAACATTTCACTAATACAAAGCATGTGTTTCAAAACGCAACACATATTCTAGGAGCCGAGCAGCTTGGCCAGTCAGACGCAAACTGTCATCTCACATGGACGCCATGCATAACAAATCAGTCTGTTTGGAAGGAGCCCAGTTTCAGCCCGCTTCCCCTATGGTTTCTGCATCATATGTGATCATGAGAATAAAAGCACTGAAGCAAGCTGTCCACACATAACATACTGTACTTTCCTGTTATGAGGGGAGAGTCTGTTTATTAAACTGAAACTTATGTGTGACTATGCAGAAATGTGTTTTCATGCACCCTCTCAAGTCTTCTGAGTGTAAGAACAGAAGACTTCAACTTTATGCCTTCCAACAGCAATGAACAGACAATTTCATAGGATCCCTGGATAGTTACAAGAAAACTTTAATTTTTTTTTTTTTTTTTTTTTTTTACCTTTTTTTGGGTGAATTGCTTCACTTTTTCAACAAAATGGGTGTTTATTTAAAACTCACTTATAATATGGGTCCAAGGGCAGTTATTAGAAATCATTACTGTATCAGAGTCTGAGCCATGGCTTAGATTATGTGCAACATTCGCAACCTGTTTTACAGCGTTTATTGATTAATTTAGTTAATTTAGTTTCATTTTCTGAAACTGGCAACATAAAGTGTGATATGAGGGTGAAAAATTCACCATCCCCAAATTTCAATGTAATCCATCATAGTGCTCTCTGTATTGACCGTAACCTCATGAATGATTGTTACAGAGACAGTGAGGAAACTAATTAATGCATTCACATGTCTTCCTTTTGGCTTTTTCCCTTTCACTCGGGAGTCGCCACAGCGAATCATCTGATTCGCACATTTAATTTGGCAGAGGTTTTTACGTCGGATGCCCTTCCTGTCACAACCCTTTTAGCAAGGGACAGAAACACGCTGACGACTTTGCAGCCTACTCTTTACGAAAGTCAGCAATGGTTCTTTTACATGCCTCTCACCATAGACAGTGAGAGACATGGCCCGCCTTTGATAACCCAGTTAGCTGCACTGGGGGGGACAGTGACAACCTTGTGGAGAGTGGGACTTAATGGGAATTAATGCATTCACATATGGACACCAAATTCATAGAATTTGTTTGTGAGGAAAAGTGGGTCAGTTCTGTATGTAACTCATGTGGACACCATGTTTACATACATGTGCAACCCTAAATTATCATCATCATCATCATCATGATCATCATCATCATCATCATCATCATCATCATCATCCTCCGCTTAATCCGGGGTCTGGTAGTAAGGGCGGGAGCCTAAGTAATGAGGTCCAAAAGTCCCTTTCCTCAGCCACCTCCTTCAGTTTTTCTGGAGGGACACTGAATCGTTCTCAGCCCATTCGAGAGACAAGAATTTCTACTTTGGATAAAAATTTAAATGTGAGATCTTTATTGTAAGCCCTATTATTTAAACTTTAAGCAGACACTTTGATGGTAGCATAGCATAAAATATAATAAAAAAAAGTCACAGTTTTTGTCCACATATTGCAACCAGTCTTTCAGAATGTTTTAGGGTTTTTTGCTCTGTATGTATTTTATATATATATATGTATATATTCAAAGTCCCAAGCCAGTGTCTCTCCCTCAAGCTGGTCCCAAGCCCGGATAAATGCAGAGGGTTGTGTCAGGAAGGGCATCCGGTGTAAAACAAATGCCAAATAAAACATGCGAGTCATATCAAGAAAATTCATACCGGATCGGTCGAGGCCCGGGTTAACAACGACCGCCATCAATGCTGTTAACCAACAGGGTGCTGGTGGAAATTGGACTACTGTTGGTCGAAGACGTCGAAGAAGGAGAGGCGGGAGGCGTGTCCATAGGCATAGAGAGAAGGGGAAAGGCAGGAGTCTAGAACTGAAAGTAGGGACTTTGAATGTTGGAACTATGACAGGAAAAGGTAGAGAGCTGGCTGACATGATGCAGAGTAGGAAGGTGAACATACTGTGTGTTCAGGAGACCAGGTGGAAAGGTAGCAAGGCTAGAAGCTTAGGAGCAGGGTTTAAGCTGTTTTTTCAGGGTGTGGATGAGAAGAGAAATGGAGTAGGAGTCATCTTGAAGGAGGAGTTTGTCAGGAATGTTCTAGAAGTGAAAAGAATGTCAGACAGAGTGATGAGTCTCAAGTTAGAAATCGAAGGCATGATGTTCAATGTTGTTAATGCTTATGCCCCACAGGCAGGATGTGAGCTAGAAGAGAAGGAGAGATTCTGGAGTGTGCTAGATGAAGTGACGCAGAGTACCCCCAAACATGAAAGAGTGGTCATTGGGGCAGACTTCAATGGACATGTTGGTGCAGGAAACAGAGGGGACGAGGAAGTGATGGGTAGGTTTGGTATCCAGGACAGGAACAAAGAAGGACAGATAGTAGATTTTGCAAAAAGGATGGAAATGGCTGTGGGAAATACTTTCTTCCAGAAGAGAGAGGAGCATAGAGTGACTTATAAAAGCGGAGGTAGGAGCACACAGGTAGACTACATCTTGTGCAGGCGATGTAATTTGAAGGAAGTCAGTGACTGCAAAGTAGTAGCGGGTGAGAATGTTTCCAAACAGCATAGGATGGTGGTGTGCAGGATGACACTGATGGTGAGGAAGGTGAAGAAGGCAAAGGTAGAGCAGAAGACAAAGTGGTGGAAGCTGAAAAAGGAGGAGTGTTGCGTTGTCTTCAAGGAGGAGTTGAAACAGGCTTTGGGTGGTCAGGAAGTGCTTCCAGATGACTGGACAACTACAGCTAATGTGATCAGGGAGACTGGTAAGAGAATATTTGGGGTGTCATCTGGAAGGAGAGGAGATAAGGAGACTTGGTGGTGGAATGAGGAAGTGCAGGAGTGTGTACAAAGGAAGAGGTTGGCTAAGAAGAAGTGGTACATTGAGAGGACCGAAGAGAGGAAACAGGAGTACAGGGAGACACAGCGTAAGGCAAAGGTAGCGGTGTCAAAGGCCAAACAGAGGGCCTATGATGACTTGTATGCTCGGTTGGAAAGTAAAGAGGGAGAAAATGATTTATACAGGTTGGCACAGCAGAGAAATAGAGATGGGAAGGATGTGCAGCAAGTTATAGTGATTAAGGACAAAGAGGGAAATGTATTGACTGATGACAGAAGTGTGCTGGGAAGATGGAAAGAGTACTTTGAAGAGCTGATGAATGAGGAAAATGAGAGAGAAAAAAAGTAGAAGAGGTGACTGTTGAGGACCAGGAAGAAGCAAAGATTAGTAAGGATGAAGTGAGGAGGGCATTGAAGAGGATGAAGAATGGAAAGGCAGTTGGCCCTGATGACATACCAGTGGAGGTATGGAAGTGTCTAAGAGAGGAAGCAGTAGATTTCCTGACACGAACATTCAACAAGGTCTTAGAGAGTGAGCAGATGCCAGAGGAATGGAGGAGAAGTGTGCTGGTTCCCATTTTTAAGAACAAGGGAGATGGGCAGAGTTGTGGCAACTACAGAGGGATAAAGTTGATGAGACATACGATGAAGTTATGGGAAAGAATAGTGGAAGCAAGACTAAGGGCAGGCGTCAGCATTTGTGAACAACAGCTCGATTTCATGCCAAGAAAGAGTACCCCAGATGCAGTGTTTGCCTTGAGGATGTTAATAGAGAAGTACAGGGAAGGTCAGAAGGAGCTGCATTGTGCCTTTGTGGATCTGGAGAAAGCATATGACAGGGTGCAGAGAGAGGAACTGTGCAATTGCATGAGGAAGTGTGGAGTGGCAGAGAAGTATGTTAGAGTGGTGCAGGACATGTATGAGAGATGAAAGACAGTGGTGAGGTGTGCTGTCGGTGTGACAGAAGAGTTCAAGGTGGAGGTGGGACTGCATCAAGGGTCAGCTCTGAGCCCCTTCTTGTTTGCTATGGTGATGGACAAGCTGACAGACAAGGTTAGGCAAGAATCTCCATGGACTATGATGTTTGCAGATGACATTGTGATCTGCAGTGAGAGCAGAGAACAAGTGCAGGAAAACCTAGAGCGGTGGAGGTATGCCCTGGAAAGGAGGGGAATGAAGGTTAGCCACAGTAAGACAGAATACATGTGTATGAATGCCAAGGACCCAACAGGAACGGTGAGGTTAGAAGGAGCAGAGATAAGGAAGGTGGAAGATTTTAAGTACTTCGGCTCAACAATCCAGGGCAATGGAGAGTGTGGAAAAGAGGTGAAGAAGTGTGTGCAGGCTGGTTGGAATGGTTGGAGAAAAGTGTCCGGTGTGATGTGTGATAGGAAGGTATCGGCAAAAATGAAAGGAAAAATGTACAAGACGGTGTTGAGGCCAGCGATGTTGTATGGTTTAGAAACAGTGGCCCTGGGGAAAAGACAGGAGGCAGAGCTGGAAGTAGAAGAGATGAAAATGTTGAGGTTCTCTTTGGGAGTAACGAGGATGGATAGGATCAGGAATGAGCACATCAGAGGGACAGCACATGTAAGACGTTTTGGAGACAAAGTCAGAGAGGCAAGATTGAAATGGTTTGGACATGTACAGAGGAGGGATAGTGAGTATGTTGGTCGTAGGATGTTGAGGTTGGAACTACCAGGCAGAAGACCAAGAGGATGACCAAAAAGACGATTCATGGATGTGGTAAAGGAGGACATGAAGGCAGTTGATGTAAGAGAAGAAGATGCAGAGGATAGGGTGAGATGGAGGCAGATGATTCGCTGTGGCGACCCCTGAAGGGAAAAGCCGAAAGGACAAGAAGAAGAAAGTTCCTACTCTCAGTCCTCGGCTCACGCATTTCCTCTTCTCTCTCTCTGCCTACGGACACGCCTCCCACCTCTTCTTCTTTGACGTCTTCGACCAACATCCGTCCAATTTCCATCAGCACCCTGTTGGTTGACAGCACTGATGGCGGTCGTTGTTAACCCGGGCCTCGACCGATCTGGTATGAATTTCGTTTTGATCATTTGCATGAGAAATGTGGCAGAAGTTTTACGCCGGATGCCCTTCCTGTCGCAACCCTCTGCATTTATCCGGGCTTGGGACCGGCATAAGGAGGAGAGACACTGGTTAGTAATATATATTATTTTTATATTAATATATTTAATATATTTATATTATTATATATATATATATATATATATATTTCTGTATTTTGTGCTCATAATTCTGTCTTGTGTTTCAATGCACCTTCTTTGACACTTTCTTTGCTTGTGCATGAGACCTTTGCAGAAGAATGTACATATGTAAAACATATCTTTATTCAGAACAATTTCATAAATTCTTTTGTGAGAATTGTTTGAAATGTAAGCTGGTGATACCAATTAAACACTATAAATGTGAAAGAACCTCCATTCCTCCATTTCTACCAGATTGTACATGAATAATCCCAGAAGTCTTTGTGACTGTATTGTTTTGGTGATGGGAAAAAGCTTTGGTAAGACTTTTTTTTCAGGGTGTTTCTTATTGTATGATGTACTGTAGTGCTATATTTTTGAATAGTTACTTAAAAACAATTGTTTAAAAAATCAGCCCTGATACTTCCATTATAAGTCACGTTTTTCAGTGTAGTGAAACATGTTGAAATTCTTCACTGTGGTGAGATTAAGTTAATAATGTGAGTGAAAGTGTATTAATTTTCTGTAACTGCTTTATCATGGCCATGGTCACAGGGGACCCCAAGCTGATCACAAATAAACAGCACACAAGGTAGGAATACACTCTATTCAGACTCAGGCAGTCGACTATGACACTACTACTACTACTACTACTACTACTACTACACACACACACACACACACACACACACACACACACACACACACACACACACACACGCACACATTCACACCTATACATACAATCCTCATCTGTACAGACAGAAACTGAGCACGGAATTGAACTGGAGACCTTGGAGTTGTGAGGTTACACTACTTCCTGTGATACTTCAGTGATCCAAGATACATCCTGGACAGTTCATTTTAATTATTCACTCATTCATCTATTTTCTAAGTTATGTAATCTTAATTAAGGTCTTGGGTAGACTGGCGCGAATCTCAGCAAAGGCAGGGTATGGATGTACTAGTTCACAGACCACTGCAGGGCCTCCTACAAAATATATATTTATCATCTTAGTTTTCTGCAGTGCCGTTCTTGCAACTGATTCAAGTTCAGATTGAATTGTCAAAAAGGTGCTGAAGACTTTGCCTTGCATGGTACATTAAGTTTGTTTAATTTCTTTGGAGTTTAGTCAAAACTTTGTAACCAGGGACTTGTCCTTCTCCTCCTCTTATATTGCTAATGTGTCTCGATCATGTCAATTTTATCTGACATGTATACATACATATGCAACATTTGGCAGACACCCTTATTCTGAGTGACTTACATTTATCAACTTTATACAACTTTTCATGCAATCATGCAATTGAGTCATGCCCTGCCCAAGGGCCCAACATTGGGGATATGTATATATATATATATATATATATATATATATATATATATATATATATATATACATAGAGAGAGAGAGAGAGAGAGAGAGAGAGAGAGAGAGAGAGAGAGAGCGGGATCCCTCACTACTTCACGCTTCAATTCATACGGCTTCAGTGCACAGCGGGTTTTTTTCTTTTAAATATTAATTGAATTAAAAAATAAGGAAATTAAGGCGAAATGGGGTAAGTTAAGAAAAATGCCACAAAACCAGACCAATTCTGCAAAAAACCCAAAGAAACAAAAATAAAAAACAACCCCCCCCCCCATCAAAACTACTTACATTTTTATGTGAGGTGTGCATCTGTGTGTGCATGCGCATCTGTGTGCACGCACGTGCGCGGGTCTGTATATGTGGGTATTTATATTTTATTTACATCTTTTGCATTATTTTTGAATGTTTCATTGTTATTATAAGCATGTATAGTGTTGAAAATGTATTTATTGATATTAAATAAACATACATGTACGTATACGTCGGTCAGATTCCAGGGTTCCAGTGCCGCTGCAGGAGTTGCCAGAAAGTTACTGTGAAAGAACTGCCTCAGGGGACTCCGACTCCCGATTAGAAACACTTTGCAGCCTACTCTTGTCGAAAGTCAGCAATTATTCTTTTACATGCCTCACACCATACAGTGAGAGACATGGTTAACCTTTGACAACCCAGTTAGCTGCACTGTGTGTGTGTGTGTGTGTGTGTGGGTGTGGGGCGGGGGGCAGTGGCAACCTTGTGGAGAGTGGGACTTGAACCCCCAACCTTTGGATCAGCGATCCTGCGCCCTATGCCACTAGACCACCACTGTGTATATATATATATATATATATATATATATATATATATATATATATATATATATCTTCTTCTTTTCCTTTCGGCTTTTCCCTTCAGGGGTCGCCACAGCGAATCATCTGCCTCCATCTCACCCTATCCTTTGCATCTTCTTCTCTTACACCAACGACCTTCATGTCCTCCTTCACCACATCCATGAATCGTCTCTTTGGTCTTCCTCGAGGCCTTTTGCCCGGTAATTCCAGCCTCAGCATTCTATTACCAATATACTCACTATCCCACCTCTGTACATGTCCAAACCATCTCAATCTAGCCTCTCTGACTTTGTCTCCAAAACGTCTTACATGTGCTGTCCCTCTGATGTGCTCATTCCTAATCCTATCCATCCTCGTTACTCCCAGAGAGAACCTCAACATTTTCATCTCTGCTAGCTCCAGCTCTGCCTCCTGTCTTTTCCCCAGGGCCACTGTGTCTAACCCATACAACATCGTTGGCCTCAACACCGTCTTGTACACTTTTCCTTTCATTCTTGCAGATACCCTCCTATCACACATCACACCGGACACTTTTCTCCAACCATTCCAACCTGCCTGCACACGCTTCTTGACCTCTTTTCCACACTCTCCATTGCTCTGGATTGTTGAGCCTAAGTACTTAAAATCCTCCACCTTTCTTATCTCTGCTCCCTGTAATCTCACCGTTCCTCTTGGGTCCTTGTCATTCATGCACATGTATTCTGTCTTACTGAGGCTAATCTTCATTCCCCTCCTTTCCAGGGCATACCTCCACTTCTCTAGATTTTCCTACACTTGTTCTCTGCTCTCACTACAGATCACAATGTCATCTGCAAACATCATAGTCCATGGGGAATCTTGTCTAACCTCGTCTGTCAGCCTGTCCATCACCATAGCAAACAAGAAGGGGCTGAGAGCTGACCCTTGATGCAGTCCCACCTCCACCTTGAACTCTTGTGTCACACCGACAGCACACCTCAGCACTGTCTTACATCTCTCATACATGTCCTGCACCACTCTAACATACTTCTCTGCCACTCCAGACTTCCTCATGCAATACCACAGTTCTTCTCTCGGCACCCTGTGATATGCTTTCTCCAGATCCACAAAGGCACAATGCAGCTCCGTCTGACCTTCTCTGTACTTCTCCATTAACATCCTCAAGGCAAACACTGCATCTGTGGTGCTCTTTCTTGGCATGAACCCAAACTGTTGTTCACAGATGCTGACCTCTGCTCTTAGTCTAGCTTCCACTATTCTTTCCCATAACTTCATCGTATGGCTCATCAACTTTATCCCTCTGTAGTTGCCACAACTCTGCACGTCTCCCTTGTTCTTAAAAATGGGCACCAGCACACTTCTCCTCCATTCCTCTGGCATCCTCTCACTCTCTAAGACCTTGTTAAATGTTCTTGTCAGAAAATCTACTGCTACCTCTCCTAGACACTTCCATACCTCCACCGGTATGTCATCAGGACCAACTGCCTTTCCATTCTTCATCCTCTTCAATGCCCTCCTCACTTCACCCTTACTAATCTTTGCTACTTCCTGGTCCTCAACAGTCACACCTTCTACTCTTTTTTCTCTCTCATTTTCCTCATTCATCAGCTCTTCAAAGTACTCTTTCCATCTTCCCAGCACACTTCTGTCATCAGTCAATACATTTCCCTCTCTGTCCTTTATCAATCTAACTTGCTGCACGTCCTTCCCATCTCTATTTCTCTGCTGTGCCAACCTGTATAAATAATTTTCTCCCTCCTTACTTTCCAACCGAGCATACAAGTCATCAAACGCGCTCTGCTTGGCCTTTGACACTGCTACCTTTGCCTTACGCTGTGTCTCCCTGTACTCCTGTTTACTCTCTTTGGTTTTCTCAATGTCCCACTTCTTCTTAGCTAACCTCTTCCTTAGTACACACTCCTGCACTTCCTCATTCCACCACCAAGTCTCCTTATCTACTTTCCTTTCAGATGACACACCAAGTATTCTCATACCTGTCTCCCTGATCACATTAGCTGTAGTTGTCTAGTCATCTGGAAGCACTTCCTGACCACCCAAAGCCTGTTTCAACTCCTCCTTGAAGACAACCCGACACTCTTCCTTTTTCAACTTCCACCACTTTAACTTCTGCTCTGACTTTGCCTTCTTCACCTTCCTCACCATCAGCATCATCCTGCACACCACCATCCTATGCTGTTTGGCAACACTCTCACCCGCTGCTACTTTGCAGTCACTGACTTCTTTTAAATTACATTGCCTGCACAAGATGTAGTCTACCTGTGTGCTCCTACCTCCACTTTTATAAGTCACCCTATGCTCCTCTCTCTTCTGGAAGAAAGTATTCACCACAGCCATTTCCATCCTTTTTGCAAAATCTACCAACATCTGTCCTTCTGCATTCCTGTCCTGGATACCAAACCTACCCATCACTTCCTCGTCCCCTCTGTTTCCTGAACCAACATGTCCATTGAAGTCTGCCCCAATGACCACTCTTTCACCTCTGGGGGTACTCTGCATCACTTCATCTAACTCCCTCCAGAATCTCTCCTTCTCTTCTCCTGTCTGTGGGGCATAAGCACTAACAACATTGACCATCACACCTTCAATTTCTAACTTGAGACTCATCACTCTGTCTGACACTCTTTTCACTTCTAGAACATTCCTGGCAAACTCCTCCTTCAAGATGACTCCGATTCCATTTCTCTTTCCATCCGCACCATGAAAAAAACAGCTTAAACCCTGCTCCTATGCTTCTAGCCTTGTTACCTTTCCACCTGGTCTCCTGAACACACAGTATGTCCACCTTCCTCCTCTGCATCATGTCAGCCAGCTCTCTACCTTTTCCTGCCATAGTTCCAACGTTCAAAGTCCCTACTTTCAGTCCTAGACTCATGCCTTTCCTCTTCTCTCTCTGGCAATGGACACGCCTCCCGCCTCTCCTTCTTCGACGTCTTCGACCAACAGTAGTCCAATTTCCATCAGCACCCTGTTGGTTGACAGCACTGATGGCGGTCTTTGTTAACCCGGGCCTCGACCGATCCGGTATGTCATTCTTTTTTGTGATTCGCATAGTTTATTTGGCATTTGTTTTACATCCGGATGCCCTTCCTGACGCAACCCTCTGCATTTATCCGGGCTTGGGACCAGCGTGAGGGAGAGACACTGGTTTGTGCCCCATGGCTGCATATTATATATATATATATATATATATATATATATATATATATATACACACACACACATATATATATACATACACACACACACACACACACACACACACACACACACACACACACACACACACACACACACACACACACACACACACACATTATTCTAGCTCACTGGATATTAGCAATTTCGCACTCTGATTGCCTTGTTTCCTCCTCGGCTATCAGGTCATATCAAGGGTGTTCTGTCAACCCCTCATATCTGTCTCAAACCAAATAGTAAGGAATAAAAAAAACACACCCAATTTATTTATTCTCTGTAAAAATTTAGGCAGCACGGTCATTAGCACTTTTGCCTCACATCGAGAAGGTCCTGTGTTTGATTCCCAGCCTTGGCGTTTCTGTGTGGTGTTTGCATGTTCTGCCTGTATTTGCATGGGTTTCCTCCTTGTACTCTGGTTTCCTCCCACAGTCCAAAAACTTTCACAGTACATCAACTGGCTGTTCCAAATCGCTCCTAGATGTAAGTGTATGAATGGATGTGAGAGTGTTGGTCCTGCGATGGCCTGGCAAGCTGTCCAGGGTGTACCTCAACCTTGCAGAGTCGGCTGAGATGGAAATAAATAGATGGATGAATGTAACAATTTATCAAAGAAAAGAGAGTGAAGTACAAAAACGTCATGTTTCTCATGCAAATCATTTAAATCATGGGCTGCACCTAATCAGGATTAACTTGTAAACTACATCCAAGGTACTGTGACCTTAACTGTGACCTTGACAAGAAAAAATGAAATAGTTGTGACTCATTCTAAGCTAAGTTGTTTCATGTTCAAAATATATTTTTAGTTTCAAGAATTAGACCATTGTTTTTACCAATACAACCTTTGTGAAGCAATGGATCTGATTAATATTAAAATGTTACCTCAGAAAAAAAAATCACGTTTTAGACTTGTAATGTCTGTATTGTGTGACAGTGTGACCTGGAAGGGTGTGATTGGTAGTCACAGCCTATCTCGATCTGAACCTGAATGGTGTTTCATTGTTAAACTTTTGTGTTTGTTACAGTTTGTCCATCACATCCACCATGTTTGTAAAAAGGGTGTCCATAAGTGCACTTGGCATGAGGACACCCTAGACTGCATTTCAATTATCGACAGTGTAGTCATGTGATTGGATTTACAATTGCATGTTTTGGACAATCAGGTGAAGGAAGGAGGTGTGCTGTCAACTGATCACTACCTAGTGGTGAGCTGGCTCCGATGGTGTGGGAAGTTAACCTCAGAGCTGGGAGACCCAAGGGTGTAGTCAGGGTCTCCTGGGAATGTTTGGCAGAATCTCTGATGAGAAATGTGTTCAACTCCGACCTAGGGCAGAGATTCCAACATATCCCAATGGAGACAGGGGACATAGAGTCCGAATGAGCCATTTTCTGTGTCTCCATTATTTAGGTGGCAGCCCATAACTGTTGCCAGAATGTCATCGGTGCCAGTTGTGGGGCAACCCCCGATTCAGGTGGTGGACACCTGAAGTGATGGGAGCCATCAAAGCTGATGCAGGAGGCCTATAGCAGGGGTGGGGAAGCTATGGCTCGTGAGCCAGATATGGCTCTTTTGATGACTGTATCTGGCTCTCAGACAAATTAGGTGGCCTTTCTTAACAGAACAACAAATACATAATTTCACTGTCATTTAAATACAATACAAATACAAAAAAAAACCCATCAAATAAAACAAAAACAGATGAATAAATCTCGCGTATTTAAATCTATACAGCTATTTTCAATGCCACGACACTGTGGTGCGCAGCAGCCAGCCAATCCTATCTATACGCCACTGTGTGGGCGGGTCCGATACCTTGAAAGTCTAATTTTATTGGATTATAACAACAGCCACAGACTTGCACTTGTTGTTTTTGAGTAAAGAGGTAAATGTCCCCCATTTTTAATCAGCTCATTTGCACGAAGCCAAGCATAGCTGGCAAGCAAACACAAATGGACAGACATGGAAAAACTTCAACCCCCAGACCAGCCGATTGCCAAAACTTGGAACGTACTTCCTGTCACACACCAAACACTGCAGCGTTTGAGTCCTGTCATATTGACAATGTGTGGCTCCACATGCGCACAGGAGTGGTCCTTTTCACACTTGAAAAGCATCAAGACCAACCTGCGGTCATGTTTAACAAATGGAAGCCTAAACGTCTGCATGAAGCTGAACCTCTGCACGTATCAACCAGACTACAAAGCTATCAGCAACACCATGCAGCACCAGAAGTCGCATTAATAGTAAAAAGTAATTTTCCTATTAATAAATAACTTAATTACGACAATGTCATTTAGAATAAATTCAGTCTTATTATACTCTAAAATTGTTTGTCTTCTTTTTTAGTTTAGTTGTATACAGTGTGTGTGTGTGTGTGTGTGTGTGTGTGTGTGTGTGTGTGTGTGTGTGTGTGTGTGTGTGTGTGTGTGTGTGTGTGTATAAAATAGCATAGCCAAGGTGTTGAGGGATTCTGGTTTGGCTTTTTTCACTGGAAAGATAGTCAGCTGATTGTGAAGTGTCCAGAATGACGAATCAGCAGCTCCAAATCCAAGACCATGGTTCTGAGACAGAAAAGGGTTGAATGCACCCTTTGGATGGGGAATGACGTTCTAGCCCAAGTGGAGGAATTCAAGTATCTTGTTCATGAGTGATGGAAGGATAGAATGGGAGAGCGACAGGTGGATCAGTGCAGCCTCTGCTGTAAAGTGGAACTTATACTGGTCCACTGTGGAGAAGACGGAGCTGACCCAGAAGGCAAAACTCTCAATTTACCAGTTGATTTACGTTTCTACTCTCTCCTAAGGTCATCAGCTTTGGGTAGTGACTGAGAGAACAAGATTGCAAATAAAAGCCATTGAAATAAGCTTTATTTTGTAGGGTGGCAGGGCTCTCCCATAGAGATAGGGTAAGAAATTTAGTCATTTGGGAGGAGCTTGGAGTAGATCTGCTGCTCCTCTGCATTGAAAGGAGACAGTTGAAATTGCCGGGGCATCTGATTTAAATATGTCTTGAATGCTTCCATGGTGTGGTATTTCAGGCATGTCCAAACATAAAGAGACCCCAGAGTTGACCCAGAACATGCTGGAGGCAATATGCCTCTCAGCTAGTTTAGGAATGCGTCAGTGATCCGTCGGAAGAGCTGGAGGAAGTGGCTGTGAAGAAGAACATTTGGCCTCACTGCTTAAGCTGCTGGTTTCACTGTTTAGCCTGCTAATACAAATGTCAGCGGTTCAATCCCCAGTGTCACTACTGTTCGGCCCTTGAGCAAGGCCCTTAACCCTCAATTGCACTTTCTTTCTTTCTTTTGGCTTTTTCCCTTTTCTCGGGAGTCGCCACAGCGAATCATCTGATTCGCACATTTGATTTGGCAGAGGTTTTTACGTCTGATGCCCTTCCTGTCACAACCATTTTAGCAAGGGACAGAAACACGCTGATGGCTTTGCAGCCTCCTCTTTACGAAAGTCAGCAATGGTTCTTTTACATGCCTCTCACCATAGACAGTGAGAGACATGGCTGAAAAAACTTGCATTATAATCATCAGAATATACATGAGATAACCACTGAACCCAGATATTTCATTAGTTTATCTGAGAAGACAAATGAGTTAGCAAAAGATGAACTGCCCTGCGTGACAGGCAGTATTGTTTGGTATTTTGCATAACACCGACAGATGTTAAACATGTTTATTCATTCTCACCCTGTAAGTGTGGTACTGAAAATTATGAGCATCTCCATCTGCGCTACTTGTGTGGGCCAAAAAGCAACATGCCATGCACTACTGATGACCGATGATAGATGATTTGTCTATTTTGTATTGAATTGAATGATAACAGTACTACGTCTTGTGTATATGTGTTCTAGGTCTCACTGACGATTCACTTTCGTAAGGTCAGACACACCCAATAGGTACACATGCAATGCACATGTCTTCTCACTCAAACATCCTCCTAACCCACACCACCATCTCGACCACCTACTGCCCCATCTAAGTGTTTTTTTTTTTTTCATTCGTTTATTTTCTAAGTCACTTAATTCTAACAAGAGTTGTGGGGTGGCAGGAACCCATCTCAGCCAACTCTGGGTGAGGCGATGGTACACCCCTGGGCAGCTCGCCAGGCCGTTGCAAGGCCAACACACATACTATTACACATACACAAACTATTTACACTTCCACCTAAGGGCAATTTGGAACATCCAATTAGCCTACTGTGCATGTTTTTAATCTGTAGTAGGAAACCGGAGTACCCAAGGGAAACCCACACAATCACAGGATAACATGCAAACTCCAGGCAGAACACCCCCCACCCCCCATGCCAGGGAATCGAACTCAGGCCTTTTTGCTGTGAGGCGGACGTGCTAACCACTGTGCTGCCCGAGTGTTTTTCCTTTCTTTTTTATAGCGTTAAACAGTGCAGGGCTTGAGAGCAGCATTTAAATTTGGAGCAAAGCTGAAACCAGATCCACGAGGAACCTTGACTTTGGACACATTTCCTCTTAATTAATGCAAAGGCTTGAGTCAAGATTTACTTAGTGACAGGCTAAAATACCAGTTCAACATTCAGCCAATGTTTTTGTCTCAGCTGTGTGCACTTTTTGGTCAGTTTGCGTTGATACTTCAAAGGTTTTCGTTTCTTCAGAAACGCAACTCCAATCTGGATCTGTGTATTTAAGGCTCTCATTCCCTTATCCCTCTACTGTATAACCATCTCCCCTTTCCTTTCACATAGATTTTCCCCAGTATGGTATGTTTACTTTCCTGCTCCACAGAAAAACAATAGTGTCCATCCACTATTCTGACTTAGCAATACAAAGCATTGTATAACTCTCCATCCCATCTCACATTTATAATGAACTGAGACAGTTGCAGGATATGTTTTGACCTGATATGGTTGCAAGTCATCTTTCAAACCTGCTCTCTAGTACAAACAGCCATCCAATAACATGAATGTCTTTGGACTATAGTAGGAAACTAGAGTACCCAGACAAAGCTGACGTGAGCTTGGGGAGAATATGAAAAGTTCACACAGAAATGCCCCAGCAAGTCCGTAGCACAAACCCAAGACCGTGTTGCTGTAAGGCAGACATGCTAACTTCTAAGCCACTATGCTGCCCCAACAAGACTGACAGAATCTTAAAGTCCCTGAAATGCAAATGAACAAATGAAAAGAAAAAAAAAATTCCTTTCGTCTTTTCCCCTTTTTTTCAGGCGTCGCCACAGCAAATCATTTAATTCACATATTTAATTTGGCATAGGTTTTTACGTCGGATGCCGTTCCTGGCACAACCCTTTAAGCAAGGGACAGAAACAAGGTGACGGCTTTACGAAAGTCAGCAATGGTTCGTTTACATGCGTCTCATGATAGAGAGTGAGAGACATGGCCAGCCTTTGATAACCCAGTTACCTGTACTGGAGGAACAGTGACAACCTCGTGGAGAGTGAGATTTGAACCCCCAAACCTAGGATCAGCGATCCAGCACCCTATACCACTAGACCACCACTGCCTACATATATGTATATCTACATATATATATATATATATATATATATATATATATATATATATATATATATATATATATATATATATATATATATATATATATATATGTCTGTCTTCCTTTCGGCTTTTTCCCTTTTACTCGGGAGTCACTACAGCGAATCATCTGATTCGCACGTTTGATTTGGCAGAGGTTTTTACGTCGGATGCCCTTCCTGTCACAACCCTTTAACAAGGGACAGAAACACGCTGACGACTTTGCAGCCTACTCTTTACGAAAGTCAGCAATGGTTCTTTTACATGCCTCTCACCATAGACAGTGAGAGACATGGCCCGCCTTTGATAACCCAGTTAGCCGCACTGGGGGGGACGGTGACAACCCTGTGGAGAGAGGGACTCGAACCCCCAACCTTTTGGATCGGCGATCCAGCGCCCTATACCACTAGACCACCACTGTATATACATATATACATATATATATATATATATATATATATATATATATATATATATATATATACTTTCAACAAGAGTAGGCTGCAAAGCCGAAAGTGTGTTTCCGCCCTAATACTAATACTAGGGACTAGGGTACAGACATAATAAGTTATAGTATGTGTATGTAAGTATGTATATATATATATATATATATATATATATATATATATATATATATATATATATATATATATATATAAATATAAATATATATATGTGTGTGTGTGTGTGTGTGTGTGTGTGTGTGTGTGTGTGTGTGTGTATACTCTACTGTATATAGTACATTGTACGGTTTTCAGTTTTCTCAACCATAAGTAAGTGTTATACTGAATTCACAATTATATATTTTTGACTGGTGATTGTGGTTTTATTCAAATCTTTCTGAGATCCCAGTGCATATCCTACCTCTTGCACGTTCTCCTCAGTGTATCTGTTTCTTAGACCTGCTTGATCACTTACTAAACTTGATTAAAGTCTTCAAACAGAAAGAAGTTTGGTAAAAGTGTCAAAGCCAATGGTCCTTCAGAGAGGGACTTACAAGCATATACACACAAAAAAATCTGGGAGAAAATGTTATCTCCTTATTATGAGGTCAGTGGAGTCTCGTGAGGTAAAAATGTGAATCATAATCTTACAACTTTGCCAAACTGCATAACTCTACTAGGGTTGCAGAAAGGCTGGAGTCTATCTTCACCAACACTGGGTGAAGTCTGGGAACATCCTGAACAGCGAGCCAGACCATCTGAGGGTCAACATGCACAGAAACATTTACATTCACACTCACTACTTTGGGCAATTTGAAATAGCAAGTTAGTCTAATTTTAGTTAATTTCCACACTCAAACTTATGACCTTTTTGGGGTGAGGCAGACTTAGTAACCACGACACCACGGTAGCATCTGACGCATAAATAGTACTATTAATTATGCATCAATAATGCGTTTATTTTATTTAAATCACTCCCCAGTGAATAAATTCGGCATTTATAAGGAAAATGTTTTCCGATTTGGTTGCATTATCTTATTCGGAATCTAATTTACTTAACGTCTCATAAATGGCTGTTTAATACAGTTCAAACATTTTATAAAACATATTGAATTCAGCTTAATTGCAAGCATATGTTTATACATCCACTTTGGCAAGGAGAACATTTTGTTTATTTTCTTTCTGACATTTATTTTTTCAAAAACCTTTTCTTCAAGGCATGCATGCTTCATCCTGTACACTTACAACTAATTCTAACCAGTGTTTAAGCTCTGGAGCCCTTTACTCTCTTTCACTCTCCTTGTTCCTTGATGTAACAAGTGATGCTTTTGTAGATGTGTATGTGTGTGTGTGTGTGTGTGTGTGTGTGTGTGTGTGTGTGTGTGTGTGTGTGTGTGAGTGTGTGAGTGTGTGAGAGTGAGAGAGCAAGAGAGAGCGAGCGAGAGAGAGAGAGAGAGAGAGAGAGAGAGAGAGAGAGAGAGAGAGAGAGAGAGAGAGAGAGATGAATAGGAGGGGCTTCCAGGATAAGTTCAATGACTTGGTGTTGAATTTAAAGACAATGACAAAGTACAAATCTAAATAAAGTATGTTCAATTCAGAGTGTATTGATTTAATAATAATGTTTTATGAAATAAAAATAAGAAGAAATGTAGATACCAACTAGTTTTTTGCTTCAAGAAATATGCTACTTGCATTTTGCTTTTTTAATTTTATTATTATTTTTAAGTTAGTAGAGGAGACTTCAGAGTTAAAAATGATAAGAATGCCACTGTACAGATACAATGAGACACTGAGAAAAATGATGAAAACTGGACAGTCCCTGCCTGTCCCTAAAATTGTCCTCTTTTGTTGCTCATATTCCCAAGGCATTCAAAAATTATTTTTATAAAGGCACCTGCGGCCGAGCTGCACTCAAACCAATCCCTTGCACTAAGCGCGTGGTTTCTTATTGTTGAAACACAGCCGCTGCCAAGGCAAAGTGCATACCAAGGCTTGGCAAAGAGTGCAGTAAAAAAAGTGTTACTAAAATCAGACTTTTCATAAGACGAGAGATTAAAATATAACACTAAACAAAAGGGGGAAAGAAAACTAAATGCTTCAGTGTCACAATTTATGTTTTTTTGTGTGTTTTTTATTTAAACAGTATGCATTCCATATGTCTTGACATTGGACTCGGACATCCAAATTCAAAATAATAGAGCTCCATACTGAAGCTGATTTTTGATAATGTATACGACTCTATGTATAGAGATGCTCCCCGACTTACGTTCATCTGTTTTGTTTTTTTCGATTTTACGTTTGTGTTTTTTTTTTCCAAAAAAAAGTCAAATTTTGAGTTGAGACGTACCAATGTAGTACACTGATGCAATGATGCAATAATGTAATGACGCTGCGCCCATTGTTTACAAACGACAGACTGAAAGTGCCCCTCCTTCTTCCCAGTTCAGTTTATATATATATATATATATATATATATATATATATATTATATGTATAAGTAAAAATAAAAGAACAGAACAAAGACTTTCTATTTAACATTTCATTTACACTACAAATCTGTTTCGAGGGGTGGTGAAACCATCCTCTGTCTTCAGGTGATTACAGAAGAATATATACACACACACACACACACACACACACACACACACATATATATATATATATATATATATCAGTTATATAGCATGTTACCCTTGTGTTAAGATGTCATCTCTGTGATCTTTGTGTTTACACTGTTTTGCTCACTTTTGTAACCCTAAGCAAATATGTTTACAAATGACAGACTGAACGTGCCCCTCCTTCTTCCCAGTTCAGTTATTTATATATATATATATCAGTTATATCGCGTGTTACTCTTGTGTTAAGACGTTGTCTCTGATCTTTGTGTTTACACTGTTTTGTGGACTTTTATAACCCTAAGCAAATATGGTTGGTCAGAAGCGTAAGCCTACTAGCATGGGTGCAAGTCTCATACACAGAGATGAATTAACTATCTGCTCGGATCGGCACAATCTACCATACATACTCAGTTAAGCAAAGAGAGTTGTAAAATGAATGAAAAGAGGACTCTCCGCTCTGCTGGTGATTCACATAAGTGCAGGCTGTGTTCTAAATGAGTTCAACAGCACCCTTGCTGACTTGAAAGACTGGAAATCCGTATAACCCACAACAAGTGTATATTTTATATATTTTAGGGGTCGGGTGCAGTGTGAGTTGGGTGGAAGCTGACGGCATGGGTTCTTCGGACCGATCCTTGGCTACTTACTCTGACCTTCGGGACATGGAATGTCACCTCTCTGGCGGGGAAGGACAAGGGTGGAATGCACCCTCCAGGTCGGGAATGGGGTCCTGCCCCAAGTGGAGCAGTTTAAGTAGTTTGGGGTCTTGTTCACGAATGAGGGAAGGGTGGAGCGAGAGCTCGACAGACAGATTGCTGCAGCTTCTGCTGTTAAGCGGAGCCTGTACCGGTCCGTCGTGGGGAAGAAGGAGCTGAGCTGCAAGGCAAAGCTCTCAATTTACCTGTCGATCTACGTTCCAACCCTCACCTATGGTCACAAACTTTGGGTAGTGACCGAAAGAACAAGATCGCGGATACAAGCGGCTGAAATAAGCTTCCTTCGCCGGGTGAGAAGCTCTACCATCCATGGAGACCTCGGAGTAGATCCACTGCTCCTCCACATTGAGGGTGGAGCCGGTGGCGTTGTTGTTAGGGTGATGTACTCATGATCGGGAGATTGTGAGTTCGAATCCCACTGAGACCCTCACTGTGCTAAGGTCTCAACCACAAGTGTGCCTCTGTTCACCCAGAAGTATAAATGGGTACCAGTAAAAATATACTGGGAAGGTAACCTGCGATGGACTAGCGTCCTATCCAGGGGGAGTTAAACTCCTGGTTGCTTCATGATATGGAAACCGGGGATAAGCACCGGCCTGATGAGCCACGAGGCTCGGGTGTAAAAACCCAACAGACTTTACCTACCTCCTCCGCATTGAGAGTGGCCAGTTGAGGTGGCTTGGGCATCTGGTCAGAATGCCTCTCGGATGCCTCCCTGTTGTGGTGTTTCGGGTATGTCCAACCGGGAAGAGACCCTGGGGTTGACCTAGAACATGCTGGGGGGACTATGTCATATATAGTATATATGTATATACTATAACTTATTGTGTCTGTACCCTAGTCCCTAGTATTAAGAATCAACTAAAAACTATAATAAAACGAAACTTTAAGAAAAAAGAAAAAGAAAAAAAAAAAACATGTATGTTTTGGTGGGCATCAATACTGTAAGCATCTGCACAAATTACTGGAGTCACTGTGAATGAAATTCTATCCATGACCACACCACCCTAGTGTGATGCACAAATACAGTACTGCATCATTCATTACTCCATATCTTGTATAATGATTTAAAGTTGGCTTTTGTTTGAGGACTCCATGTTAGAATTAAAAAATATGGGGTAACGTGCAGACGTACTCTTACAGCACATATGTTGGGTGTGCTGTGGAAGATGATCCTCATCGTATATTTTTTTTCACAAGTTGCTGATGACACATGATAACACTTTGGGATATTGTTATTATTATTAATGTCTGCTTTTCAAGCTGGAGATGGTTAAAAAGTCAGGAAACTGGCGCTGGGACAAAGCTACTGTAGCTTATATATATATATATATATATATATATATATATATATATATACACCAGAGAAGCGAGCAGTGTATTATTAATTCACACCAAAGGTCATGTAAGGTGGTCATGGAACTAAAATAAGATTGGTGTGAAAATATTCATAAACACCATATAATCCGCTGCATTGTATAATTATGTTATTAACTCTCGGAGATCTCTACCTATTTAAAATACCTACAGTACATCCATCATCAGAATAAAAGAAATCACTAAATGACAATTCTACTACACTTCCCAGCAGGCACCTCACTAATCTCAGTCACCCAACTGTTAACACTTCAATCAAATAACTGTCACACGCTCTAACAATCTGCTTTCAATTCCTCTAATTACCTATTTATGGACTCTGTTTGCACATGCTCAGTGCAAGCTATTTTTGTAGAATTTAGTGGCAGCTTGTAAGAACCAGACAACCCACTTGACCATCAAAAGTCCAGAATAGTCCAGTGCACTATTTCCAAACATAGACATCAGTACAATCTGTAAAACTGTTATAACAGAATTAGTTAAGATGCCATTTTCCGACTTCCGTTGATATTTTTTTAATAAAATTTAATTTTAGAAAAATAATAATCTACCTTGTTTTCTTTTTTTCCCCCATAATTAACCTTTAGTGAGTTATTTGGTTCTTGTACAGTGCCACAAAACTTTAGTTTCAAGTTTCATTAAGAAAAAAGTATTGCACATTCATTCGTTCATTTTCTGTAACTGATTAGTCCTAATTAGGATTGTGAGGAGGCTGGCACCCATCTCAGGGCAGACAGCTCGCCAGGCCATCGCAGGGCAGAAACATGTTGACGTCCATACAGCCTACTCTTGACTAAAGTCAGCGATGGTTCTTTTACATGCCTCACACCATAGACAGTGATAACCCAGTAAGCTGCACTGGGGGACAGTGACAACCTGTTGAAAGTGGAGCTTGAACCCCCAACCTTAGGATAAGTGATCCAGCATATTTACCACCAGGCTACCACTGATCAGTATTTCACATGAAGACAATTTTTTTTAGATAAAATATTAAGATAAAAGAGTATAATAAATCTAAACTAAAAGTATATATATATATATATATATATATATATATATATATATATATATATATATATATATATATATATATAGGATTTTCTGAGTAGATCCTTCCGTAGGAGAGTGCTCAATACTTTTTGGTAGAGCAAATAACAAAAATAAAAGGACAGGACAAAGACTTTCTATTGAAACTCCATTTATCACTACAGATCTGTTTCGAGGGGTGGTGAAACCATCTTCTGTATTCTTCTATAATCACCTGAAGAGAGAGGATGGTTTCACCACCCCTCGAAACAGATCTGTAGTGATAAATGGAGTTTCAATAGAAAGTCTTTGTCCTGTCCTTTTATTTTTGTTTTTATATATATATATATATATATATATATATATATATATATATATATATATATATATATACAGACGCTCCTCGACTTACATTTTTAATTGGTTCCGGACGTAAGTTGAAAGTGAACGTAAGTTGTTACAGTGACGTATGACATATGATATGTGACGTATGACGCTCGTACTGTACTATACATCCATAAATACCATTACCATATCTCATAAAACACCCCTAAATCAATTATTATAAACATAACATTGTAAAATAATATCAAATATTTCAAATAATATCAACATTAATTTCAATCATTAAATTTAAGCAACATCATTTCAAATTGATAAATTTTAATCAAATTCACTCATCAAATATCAAATACAGTATCAAATATAACCTTTAACATTCTCTATGATGCGATCTTTCTGCTTGTAAATGGTTCAAATGATCGATGGATGGTCACATGACATGAAGCTGAGCTGAATCAGATGACATGAAGCTGAGCCGACTCACTTTGCATGAAGCTTAAAACAGCCAATCAACGCTTACAATATGTGAGGCGCTCAATACTGAAAGTAGTGCACTTTCTGAAAGTAGTTTACTTGCTTGAAAAAAAGCGTTTGTTATGCTGGACTTCCGGCTTTCAAGTGAGCAAGGGCTTCGTTGAACTCGTTTAGTACTCAGCCTGCACTGATGTGAATCACCAGCAGAGCAGAGAATTCTCTCTTTCCTGGATTCGAGTTTTCATTCATTTTACAACTCTCTTTGCTTAACTGAGTATGCATGGTAGATTGTGCCAATCTGAGCAGATGGTTAATTCATCTCTGTGTATGAGACTTGCACCCATGCTCGTAGGCTTACGCTTCTGACCAACCATATTTGCTTAGGGTTACAAAAGTCTGCAAAACAGTGTAAACACAAAGATCAGAGACAACGTCTTAACACATGAGTAACACGCGATATAACTGATATATATATATATATATATATATATATATATATATATATATATATATATATATAAATAACTGAACTGGGAAGAAGGAGGGGCACGTTCAGTCTGTCATTTGTAAACAATGTACGCAGCGTCATTACGTCATGCAGAGACATCACTATTGGATCTGTTTGACCAACAGGAGAACTGAAACCGTTCAAGTGTAGCAGGCAGTGAACATAAGATGTGAGCTTTGTATATATGCTTAAAGCACTTCATGATAACAGAGCTGAGTGCTACAGGGTGATAGTCATTGAGGCAGCTTATATTAATTTTCTTTGGGACAGAGACAATGTTGGTCCTCTTGAAGCATGTGGGGACAAGAGCAGAAAAAAGTAAAAAAAAAAATGTCTATGAAGACATCTGCCAGTTCCTGGGATGTTGTCCGGCCCAGAAGCTTTCCGTGTGTTTATCTTCTTTAAGTATTTACACACATCTGCCTTCTCTCAGATCGTACTGGGCTTTACTGTTCTCACATGGATCTCTGGATTTAAATACAGGTGTCCTCGTCCTGAGTACAGCGTTCACCTCTGCTTTTCGCTGGGTCTGTACAGTTACAGTATTCGTGGTACAACATCAATGCATGTCTGAACATATCTAGTTACATATTCAGTTGGCGGCAGTTTGGAAAACTTCCCAGTCTGTAGTGAAGAAACAGTGACGCAGGACAGTATCTGATTGTTCGGTCCAGCCTCTGTCTATAGGCTGGAAACAAGTGATCCAATTTGCTAAAGGCTGGCGTGGGGGGGACTTTGTATGCATGTGCAAGTGGAATATAAACATAATCAAGTAAGTTATAGCCGCATGTTGGAAAGTTTATGTGCTGGAAGTACTTTGGAAGAACTTTCTTCAGGTTTACCTTGTTAACGTCCCCAGCCATGATGAAGGCAGCCTTTAGGTATAGTGCTTCTTGCCGGTCGATAACCTGTTCCAGTTTCTCCGGCGTGGTGTTGGCGTTGGGGAAAAGTGGTACAAAACACCACTGCAAACTCTCTGGGCAGGTAGAAAAGTCTGAATTTGATGCTAATAATTTATTATATTTATGTACACACTAATGCATTTTGTGTATATTTGTCAAGTTTTAATGTTGCTGCCAAAAATGTATAGATTAGATGGTTAGAGGGACTGAAGCACTTCCAAAAACACTAAGGGCTGTTCCAAAGAGAAGTCTGTCTTCATTTATTTTTACTGTTAGCACACACATACATGTGAGTGCCCTTCCAACAATAGCTGGCACAATCTTCCGCCAATATCTCACTTTGCCAAACTAATCACAGCTCCATGGTCCCCAGTCCAATCTTGAGCTCAGATAACTCTTTGTGTCTGTATGACTTGCTTCAGTTTCTGCCAAAAAACATGCCTGTTGGTGAAGCTGTGATTCAAAATTGCTCCTGGGTGTGAACAAGTGTGCTAATGTGTGTGCATTATGCACTGCAATGAACTGCTATCCCATCCAAGCTGGCCTCATGCCCAGTGTTTCTGGGATTAGCTGTGAATCCACCAACCCTCTGACCAGCGTAAAGAAAATAAATAAATAAAGGGGTATACTGTAGAGCACTTTTTATATCAGACATCGTCTCATAGCAGAATTCATGTTGGCTTTAGGTTTAGATCTTGGGCACCTTGGAGTGCCAAGAAGAAAAAAAAACCCCAACAATTCATACTTGATGTATGTCAATGAAAATTTAAGTGGAATAAGACCTTTTCTTTGCAACACTAGATCATGGAACACGTTGAATTTTGAAATGCAGAGTGTTCAGTATTCTCACAGCTCAAAGATTTGGCATCTCCAATCTTAGTCACAATGAAGTATTTTTCAGTCCAACCAAATAGGAGCCAAAATCTTGCCATTTGAGACCAATAACAATTTATTAAAAGTAGAATCAGGTTGCAACTTGATTGAACTGAAAACCTGGACTTGCTCTTAGCTGATAAAAACCTTCTCACTTGTTTACTGGTTAAATTACATTGCATTTCTAGAAACATTTCTGGAAAATGTGATTAAAACAACCTTTATAATAAATTTGACAATGTGTGTGCAGTGAAATCCAGACTGCTTTCACATTTAAAAATTGTTAATTAATATACATTTCAGAACAAATAAATATAAACTCATCAGCCTTCTGAATAGGACTTGGATACCTTTAAAAACACTTCTTAATCAATTATATAATAATAATATATAAAACATAATAATAATATTTTATTTCTGGAAATGTTTAGTCATTAAAATCTGATGAAATTAATGAAAGCACTATTGAACACTTAATAAAAGTAAAGAGAAGATTTGGGAGTGGTCTGTGCCCTTTGGTTCACTGACCAGTTAGATTTGCTTCATGCAGGAACTCGCCTCTCACCACAACACTCCCTTTGAGCACAGGGACTCATTTTTCAAAATCGTTCGTCTCTAAACTGCCCCCAGCTCTTCGGTACAGAAAGACTGCTTGTTTTCCTGTAACTCACTACAGCTCGGCTCAAAGCGATGCACTGCACATAGGTTTTTTTTTTTTTTTTTTTTTGACAACTAGCTGAAATTTATTCATTGCCAACAGCTACTGGGTGGGAGATGTCATTGTTGGCACAGGTATGGCATCTAGCATTGTACAGAGATTTAATGTGATGCTAAAAGAAGTCAAGATACAGGAGATCAGGCAGAACATGATTCACTCAAATATGCTGAGTTATTGCCGATGCAGTGTATAGGTTTGTATGTATAAACCATGCACGACTAATCAACAGTGCTTAAATATTAAAAATTAACTGCTGTCATTATTCATTTTTTTTTAGTTGAATACCAAAGACAAAGGGAAACAAGTGACTTAAATACATATTATCTAGCTAAAAGGAAGCACTAAAATTATTTTGTATTAACTATGGTGTCAAAATAATATATATAGGTAATTTTTTAAGTTCGCCCGCTTGCTGGTCGGCCAGTTTTACATAGATAAATGTACCTAGACATTGTTTTGTTTTTGTTTTGATTGCAGCGCGCACCTGCCGCCACGCCTCCCTGAATTGCTTTCCGAGTATGTATGTTAATTGGCCAAGCTAAACTGTGTCACATGCCTAAAAACATGTACATTTCCACAAGTGCACATTTACGATAAAGATCTAGAAAGACTGAGACTTGTTCTGCATTGTGATTTGTTAGTTATCAAATTTACCATATAGTATTTAATATGCAAAGGAAAATTCGGGACAATGTTACAAGATTTGAGAGATCTGGGGGTGGGGTATATAAACACATTGCAGCTTGCCAGGAGCAGTTCAGTGGTAGCATTATATAGCGACTGTGTTGTAGTACAGTAAAACCTCCGCTGACGAACGCTTAAGCTCACGAACTTTTCGCCTCAAGAACATTAAATTTGCGAGCATATAGTCTCTGCTGACGAACTACTTTTCGGCGGACGAACCAAACCACGTGGTCGAACAGCGCCACGGTGGCGGCCACGAGAAGCTGACGCACGCTCACGGCGTCCCAGTTCGTCACCCCCTTTCTTTGAGTGCGGAAGTGGTTTGTGTTTGATAGACATTTTGGACCATATTGAGTGTACTTTTGCTATTATGGGACCGAAAAAGACCCCACCACAGGCGGAGATCATTGAAAAACATGAACGAGGTGTGCGTTTGTGTGACTTAGCGTCCCAGTACCAGTACGCTAAGTCTACCATTGCTCCCATCCTTAAGAACAAGGAAGCTATTAAGGGTGCGTGTGTGGCTAAGGGTGTTTCCAAACACGCCTTCCAAACAGTAAGTCCCTCCCTCCCTCCTCCTCCCACTCCATTCCATCAAGCCATCAACTACCATCACAAAGGTAAATAAAACGACTTTATTATACAGTACAGTTTATTTCTTTAATTACAATACAATAGCACATTTATTATACATAAAATAATGTATATTTTTGTGTAGTTTTAAGGCTTATTTAGGAGAAAATTATGTTTTATGGGGACCTGGGAACGGATTATTCTCATTTTAATGGTTTCTTATGGGAAATAAATGTTCGGAATACGAACTTTTCGCCTTACACACACTTTCTGGGAACCAATTATGTTCGTGAGCTGAGGTATCACTGTATTATATACAACAATATGTGTGTATATAGCGTGGATATAACATCAACAGTGGGTAGCACATTGGACCAAAAAGACAACCATGGACATGGTCTTCGAACCCAACATCTTGGGTTCAAGGGAGCAGAGCTGCAGGAGTATGTGCAGAAGCAGGAAGCAGCTGCCACAGAGCGACATGAGCGATACATGCAAAGAGAAAAAGACAAAGAGTACCGTCTGCCGCGAGAAAGAGAAGAAGCAGATTGCAGCGAGAAGATGGAACTAGCCAAACTTAAGGCCCAGCATGAGCTAGAGATCACCAAGATACGGGCCCAGCAACAAGCTGACGTGACGGCAGCAGCATTGGCCAAGAGTGTGGCAACGGCAAGGGCTAGTAGACCTAAATTACTCAGTTTCGATGAGCAGAAGGAAGACATGGATGCCTTCTTTCAGAGGTATGAACATTTTGCTTCTAGTCAGGGACTGGGCGATGTAGACTGGGCTGTAAGTTTGAGTCTTCTATTCACGAGAAAAGGCCTGCAAGTGTATACAGGCATGCCACCAGATGAAGCCTGTGACTATGAAAAATTGAAGTCAGCAATGTTAAAGCACTATGAGACTACAGAGGAAGGATTTTGATGTAAGTTCAGAGAAACCAAGCCTGAAACAGGAGAGACAGTGTTCCAGTTTGCTGTGTGGCTTCAACGATATTTCACTAGATGGATTGACATGTCCGTATGAGAAAGACTATCATGGATTAACTGGACTGCCTATTCAGGAACAGTTCCTGAATGTGTGTGCACCAAAGATGGCATTGTTCTTGAAGGAGAAAGTACCAGCAGATGTGCCTGTGATAGTTAAACTGGCTGAGCAGTATGTGGAAGCTTATGGAGGAGGTATCACAGAAAAGGCCAGGTGAGGAGCCATCAGCCTATGAAGCTTGATCATCAAAAGCAGGACAATGCCAAGTCAGATCTGAAGAAACAGGACCTGATGGACGGGAAGTGCTTCATATGTCACAAATCTGGTCACTTGGCACGGGAATGTTTATCTGTTATGAGCAAGAAACCTGTCACCTCACTGCAGAAGGCAGCTGGTGTTACTTTCAAGGACTTTCAAGGTCAATGCAAGTGCAAGACAGCAGCAGGCCAAATGTCAACATAGGCGCCATTGCAGTCAAACAGCAGCAAGTGCTTCAGCTCACAGTGAGAGTAAGCCCATATTAACAACCCAAGAGGGACTGATGGATACACCGGCAACAAGAACGTGCCAGTGATGAGAGACAGTGGATGCAGTCTAGCGGCTGTTAGGAACAGTGTTGTATCCCAGGAGCAGTTGACAGGTGAAATATATATCTGCCATCTGCTTGATAGCACTATGCGCATGTTTCCCATAGCCAAGAACCAAGTGGACATGTTGTTCTACAAGGGAGAACTGAAGGCTATGTGCATGAAGAAGGCTCTCTATGACTTAATCATCGGGAACATCCCAGGAAGTCATTCCATAGAGGAAATGAACAAAGAAGAGGAAGCGCTGGAAGCAGCAGCAGTTATGACGCGAGCATAGACACAACGTGCGAAGCAAGACATAAGACCGCTTCAAATTTCCAAGAGTGACATTCCATCAGTAGGACTGAAGGAATTGAAAGAAGCACAGAAGAAGAACATTTCTTTGCGGAAGCTATGCACCAGTGCACGGGAAGCGACTGAGCACAAGCTGAAAGGGAAACAGGCTTGCGAGATTGAAAACAGAAATGGAGTTCTGTGCCGGATCTATAAGGGCAGCGCCACAGGAGAAGTCAAGCAAGTCATTGTTCCCACCGAGTTCAGAACACAGGTGATCAAGTTGGCCCATGAATCGATTGTTGGAGGACACCTCGGAGTGAAGAAGACTGTCGACAGAATCACAAGTAATTTCCATTGGCCAAGAATTACCAGTGACGTCACCAGATTCTGCAGGTCATGTGATATCTGTCAACAAACAATACCTCAGGGCAAAGGAAGGAAAATTCGGGACAATGTTGGAAGGTGTGAGATATCCAGGGACGGGGTATATAAGAGCATCACAGCTCGCGGAAAGGAGGTGGGTGGTCTGGTTACACAGCGCAAGAGAAGTAAGACGTTCGTTACACGGAGACGTTATATAACTTCATGAAGTGGACACATAGAAACTGGTGTAAAACGCAAAGGAATTTTACAAAGGAAATTCTGCTGCATAATTCATTGTTATTTTTTAATATATCTATTATTCAAAAATCAGATTGTGTTCGAGCCTTCAATGCCTCTAAAACCACAAGTTATCGAGACCAGCTGGACTATCCTCACCCCCTTATATTCAACATATGGCAATATGTGTCTAATGGTGTTTGTCCAAATACAAGCTGTTTCCAGATGTCATTTGTATCTCAACTGCCACTTCCTTTTGATGGCGTATGGATGAGGACAGAGCAGGCACTGACATTCTCTGCAGTACTGTACTGAGATGAGCCTATATGTGTCCATCATAATATCCTGTTGTGTAAATGGAACCAACACCAGAACCACATTAAACAAATATAGAAGGCATGACAAGTTCAACAGGATTCTGAGAGGTGATCGGTGATTCATCTCACTTGGGGCTGCTACTGACCAAAAATGAAAGGAAATGGTTAATGCATGTCAATCAATTGCACAGGCCTGTTTGTCTTAGAATGGGTTTGTTGTATGTTTCTGACTGAGTTTAAAAATGTTTGCAGGCTATGTCTTGGTAACTCAACCAAACATAATGCCTAAAAGTTCTACACAAAAATATTATCGAATTTAATACGGTACAAAATTTACAAAATCTAGACATTAACAGCAGAACTCCTTAGAGGAGCCTGTATAGGCATGTAGTGCGGTTTGTATGATTGTCCCATGTCCATGACACTACAGGAAACGCAGTAAGGACGCAACAACATATATGAAAAACATTAAATTCATTACATAACTGAACCCTCCCTCCCCCTCCCCGCCGCCACCAAAAAACGGAGCCTTGTACATCACTACTCAGCCTCACACAGAATTAAAAACATGCATATTCTAACTCAAGTAACCAGACAAACATTCTCCGAGTGAAACAGTAACAGGAGAATGGAACGTGAAGTCACTAAACAGATAATTAAAGTAATAACACAGGTGATACAGATGAACTTGGCACGTAGCTCGTGAAAGGCAGTAAACAAAAACTCGGTGTTAATACTTTCCTGCCTTTGCTCTAAACCCGGGTTGGAAAATGAATTGCTGACTTTTTTTTTTCCTCCAAAGCTAGTTGATTTAGGCCTGAAAGGAGCCAATCTAGTCTTATAACAAGCCACTCCATCAAGAGTTACATTATATGGCATTTGGCAGCTATCCAGGACATGACAAGGTGAGCCCCCGTGTCCTTAAAACCTCTGCCCTACCCCAGCTCTATGGAGTCTTATATTACCTCTTCACGATGAGTCTGAGTCTACAGAGGATCCCATTGCAGTGTAAGATGTAATGCCTCTTTCATGTACTAAAGACCCCATCTCCAAGTGGCCCCCGGATCACAGACCCTTGGCACTGATTTCAGATGCCATGAAGACCCTCAAGAGACTAATACGGGATCAACTCCAACCCATAGTTAGACAACATATGGACCCCCTTTAGTTCGCCTACCAACCTCATCTTGGAGTAAGGATGCCATCATCTACCCTCTCAACCATGTACATCTCAACTCATCTACAGCCATCTGGACCAGCCAGCGAGCACTGTGAGCTTCATAATTATTGACTTTTCCAGTGCATATAACACCATCAGGCTGACCCTCCAGGATGAGAAGCCAACATCAATGCCTCTCTTGTGTCCTGGATTGTGGCCTACCTGACCAGAAGACCACAGTATGTGTGGCTGCAACACTGCGTGTCAGACACAGTGGTCTACAACACCAGAGCAGCACAAGGGACCGCCCTCTCTCCTTTCCTCTTCACCCTCTACACAACGAACTTCACCTACTGCACAGAGACCTGCCATCTTCAGAGGTTTTCTGATGACTCTGCTATAGACCAGGGGTCGGGAACCTCTGGCTCACAAGTCAGATGTGGCTCTTTTGATGACTGTATCTGGCTCTCAGATAAATCAGGTGGCCTTTATTAAAAGAATAACGAATACATAATTTCACCGTCATTTAAATAAAAATAAAGAAAAAAGCCATCAGATAAAACAAAAACAGATTAATAAATCTCGCGCATTTAAATCTATACATTTATTTTCAGTGCCATGTCACTGTGGCGCAGTGGAGAGCCAATCCTTTCTGTATGCCGGTATGTGGGCGGGTCCGATACCTTGAAAGTCTAATTTTATTGGATTTTAACAACAGCCACAGAGTCCGTGTGTTGTTTTTGAGTAAAGAGATAAATTTCCCTCGTTTTTGATCAGCTCATTTGCACGAAGCCAAGCACAGCTGGCAAGCAAACACAAATGGACAGACATGGAAAAACTTCAACCCACAGACCAGCTGATTGTCAAAACTTGGGACGCGCTTCCTGTCACATACCTGCTGTATTGACAGTGTCGTTTAAAATAAATTCAGAGTCTTATTATACTCTAAAATTGTTAGTTTTCTTTTTTAATTTACAGTAGTTGTATTCAGTATATATATATATATATATATATATATATATATATATATATATATATATATATATATATATATATATATATATATATATATATATATATATACAGAGTGTGTGTATGTGTGTGTGTGTGTGTGTGCAGATTCCGTACATATATATGTGTGTGTGTGTGTGTGTATACCAGTTATGTATATATATATATATATATATATAAGTAGGCCCTTGACTATTCGCGGTTTTGTACTCACGGTTTGAGTATTCTCAAACACATCACTTATTCACAACACGTCACTCAAATTCAACCAATGGCTGTCCTCTTCCCTGCTGATTGCTTGAGATGACCTAAAGTCCCTTTTTCCTCATTTGCGTACGTTTTCAATGAGCCTCTTTTTTTTTCGTGTGTTTTAATTACCAGTTAGGCTCTGTGATGACACTTAAACGCTGTGCGTCTTCTCTGGCTAAGCGCTAGACAAGGTAATGACGGATGTCTCTTCTGAAGAAATAAGACTTTCTTCTGAAGAAACGACAGTTTCCTCTGAATATATATATATATATATATATATATATATATATATATATATATATAGAGAGAGAGAGAGAGAGAGAGAGAGATAGATAGATAGATAGATAGATAGATAGATACATAGAGAGATAGATAGATAGATTTAAAGTATGCTGTATAATGTTTATATATTTATTAATAAATATCACAGTACAAAATTAAAAAGTTTTTCTTAATCATTACTATATTTTACTACATTAATACTGTATTAATGAGTAAGGCTGTCTACAGAATGTGTTTAAGAAGCATATTTTAATGCATGTAATGGATACATAGTATTTTACTTCCGATTGCTCATTCACGCATGTAATATAATACATGGGGTTTTACTTCCGGGTACAGAACTCATGGATTATCTTCATTGGGCAGGGGCCGGAACCGAGCCCCCGTGAATATCGGGGGCTTACTGTGTGTGTGTGTGTGTGTGTGTGTGTGTGTGTATATATATATATATATAAATTTGGCCTTTTTTTTTCTCTTAGGATTTTATTCAATTCCGGAGTGTGAGTGTTTTTTTGTTTTGGTTTTTTTTTTTTTTTTTTTTTTTTGTTTTGTTTTGGGTTTTTTTCTTGTAGATTTTATGTTTCAAAACCACACTGGTAAACGACTAGGAGAAAAAATATATAAGATTACACAAAGGTGACTGAGGTGACAATTAAGCAACCACAAAATTTATTTTTCAAAGTTTCCTCATTTTTAATATGCTTATGAATCACACACCTGTCAATATCCAACAAGTTTTATCTTCAATTGTTAAACAAACTTACAGCAGGAATTGGAGAGGAGCTATAAATAGTCAAGAAATAAGGAATGTTTGCCTGCAGGTGTGAAGTACAGTAGAGAAACAGACAGAAGAGGAGGATGAAGAAGAGGAAGAAGACCTATTCACAAAACAATATTTGTCTCCTACTTATCTGATTTTACTAAATGTGTACAATGCATCAGAGGCAAAAACGTACTAAAATACACTATGCCCTGTGTGTGTGTGTGTGTGTGTGTGTGTGTGTGTGTGTGTGTGTGTGTGTGTGTGTGTGTGTGTGTGTGTGTGTATGTGTGTGTGTGTGTGTGTGTGTGTGTGTGTGTGTGTATGTGTGTGTGCAGACCTGCTCCACTCCATTTCCAAGTTTTTTCTACATTTCATTTGTTATTACTACAATTAGCTAATAAAGTAAATCTGGCTTCACTAGTAGTTCATGAACTTATATACAAGGCTCACCGAGTTTGTCTGCCAGTCATAACACAATTTATTCACCATATTATTTGAAGTAATTTAAGGTGGACCTTGTTGGTCCAACAATCTGCATTTTTTTTATAAAGTCTACGAAGTGCATATTTTGAACAATTTAAGAGGCAGGTTGTTAGCGCTGCATGGTAGAGCTGTCATGTGTGGCTTATGGTCAGATGTTTATTCATTCATTCATCTCAGCTGACGCTATTCGAGAACAGAGTACACCCTGGATACCGCCAGGCCCTGTCAGGGTGGAAACATGCTGATGGCTATGCAGCTACTCTTCATGAAAGTCAGCAATGGTTCTTTTACATGCATCACACCATAGCAGTGAGAGACATGGCCGGCCTTTGATAAGCCAGTTAGCTGCACTGGGGGCGGGCGGGGAGAGGGGGGGGGGCAGTGACAACTGTTGACAGTGGGGTTCGAACCCCCGACCTTGGAATCGGTAATCCAGCACCTTACCACTGAGCAACCACTGCCGCTCCTGGTCAGAAGTTCCTGTTTATTAAAGTTGGGGACGTTGGTTTTTTGGTCAGATTGCTTCCAATAATATTTAAGTTCTGCTCACTTTCTGGCAGATTTCCTAAAATATCTACCCAGAGAAAAAGTATGAGTGTCTGTGTCAGCTCAAGACGAGGCCCTGAGAATGAAAGAAAAATAAAAATGCAGTGTTTGTAGAGTAGACTAATTGTTTGTTTGCATCTCAAAATGGCTCGCATCATTTTATTGTTGACAATAAAAGTCCTTAAAGTCGGTGAATTTACAGAAAGTATATAAAACATTATTTCACCCAGGAATTAGATTTCTTCATTCTGATTCATTTTAAACACACAAAATAGTTTAGTATTTTACGTCAGCTCTCTGCTCCCTCCTATCTTTAGGTTAAACCAGATATTTACAAAAAACAAACAAACAAAAAACAGTCCTTTCAGCATACAGGAAGTCGTGGGTTTTAAATAAAGCACTGTAATCGTTAGAAATGCATATGTTATTATTCATGGCATTTTTCTTAACGTCTTATTAGTGTCTTGAAGGACGCTAGGACAGTGGTGGTCTAGTGGTATAAGGCGCCGGATCGCTGATTCAAAGGTTGGGGGTTCGAGTCCCACTCTCCACAAGGTTGTCACTGTCCCCCCCAGTGCAGCTAACTGGGTTATCAAAGGCCGGCCATGTCTGTCACTGACTATGGTGTGAGGCATGTAAAAGAACCATTGCTGACTTTCGACAAGAGTAGGCTGCAAAGCCGTCAGCGTGTTTCCGCCCTGCGATGGCCTGGCGAGCTGTCCAGGGTGTACTCTGCCCTCGCCCTGAGTTGGCTGGGTTGGGCACCAGCCTCCCCGCGACCCTAATTAGGATGAAGCGGTTACAGAAAATGAACTGAACTAGTGTCTTAAAGCTCTACAAGGGCAGTGGTGGCCTAATGGTATAGGGTGCTGGATCACTGATCCTAAGGTTCGAGTCCCACTCTCCACAAGGTTTTCACTGTCACCCCCAGTACCGCTAACTGGGTTATCAGAGGCCGGCCATGTCTCTCACTGTCCATGGTGTGAGGTTCATGTAAAAGAACCATTGCTGACGTTCGACAAGAGTAGCTGCATAGTTAGCACGTCCACCGCACAGCAAAAAGGTCCTAGGTTCAATTCCCAGCTCGGCCATTTCTGTGTGGAGTTTGCATGTTCTCCCCGTGCTTGTGTTGGTTTCCTCCAGGTACTCTGGTTTCCTCCCACAGTCCAAAACATGCACAGTAGGTTGATTGGCTGATGCAAAGCACCCCTGAGTGTTAGTATAAATGGCTGTGTGAGTGTTGGCCCTGCGATGGCCTGGTGAGCTGTCCAGGGAGTACCTTGCCCTCGCTCAGAGTTGGCTGAGATGGGCATCAGCCTCCCCATGACCCTAAATAGGATTAAGCGGTTCAGAAAATGAATAAATGACGATGAATGAATAATAGTTACTATTTCTAAGCCTTCATTCTAACTTTACTGGAATGAATACAGAGCAAATCATTGCATGGTGATGCAATTTATAGTTAACAGAAAGAGAGAGAGAGAGAGAGAGAGAGAGAGAGAGAGAGAGAGAGAGAAAAGGATGGGCAGAATTTATAGTGGATATTTTTTTAATGCTGTCAATTTTGGGTACAGGTTCCCTTTAACTGTCAAATGCAGCCATGAGGCGGGGGGGGCGGCAAGCCCGGATAAATGCAGAGGGTTGTGTCAGGAAGGGCATCCGACGTAAAACCAATGGCAAACTTTTATGATGCAAATCAGAAGTATTACCCCCATACCGGATCGGTCGAGGGCCGGGTTAACAACAACCGCCATCAGTGCTATCAATCAACAGGGTGCTGATGGAAATTGGACTACTGTTGGTCGAAGATGTCGAAGAAGGAGCGGTAGGAGGCGTGTCCCTAGGCAGAGAGAGAAGAGGAAAGGCATGAGTCCAGGACTGAGAGTAGGGACTTTGAATGCTAGAACTATGCAAAGAAGAGATAGAGAGCTGGCTGACAAAGCTGACAATGCAGAGCAATGGAGAGTGTGGAAAAGAGGTGAAGAAACGTGTGCAGGCTGGTTGGAATGGATGGAGAAAAGTGTCCGGTGTGATGTGCGATAGGAGAGTATCAGCAAGAATGAAAGGAAAAGTGTACAAGACGGTGTTGAGGCCAGCGATGTTGTATGGGTTAGAAACAGTGGCGCTGAGGAAAAAGCAGGAGGCAGAGCTGGAGGTAGAAGAGATGAAAATGTTGAGGTTCTCTTTGGGAGTAATGAGGATGGATAGGATCAGGAATGAGTACATCAGAGGGACAGCACATGTTAGATGTTTTGGAGACAAAGTCAGAGAGGCTAGATTGAGATGGTTTGGACATGTACAGAGGAGGGATAGAGAGTATATTGGTAGTAGGATGCTGAGGTTGGAACTACCAGGCAGAAGGCCTCGAGGAAGACCAAAGAAGAGATTTATGGATGTGGTGAAGGAAGACATGAAGGTCGTTGGAGTCAGAAAAGAAGATGCAAAGGACAGGGTGAGATAGAGGACCCCTGAAGGGAGCAGCTGAAAGGAAAAGAAGAAGAAGAAGAAGAAGAAGAAGAAGAAGTACCCTTTAACTGTCAAGAGACCTGATCTTTAACCCCAGCAAGGCCGCTTTATGTGTCTGTGTGATGTTTGTGTGTCATCATCATCCTCTGTGATCATTTGCAGAAACACCGACCTACCAGTGAGTTGCTCATCTATCGATTTTATCCAATCAATCAAATCCACTTTCCATAAACGTTATGTCATATTATTATTCAACCATAACTACAATGATATGTGAAAGATTTGTGTACAGCTGGTTTCATATTTGACCGCATAGCTTGATCATCATCATCATCATCATCTTCCGTTTAGTCCAGGGTCGGGTCGCGGGGGCAGCAACCTTAGCAAAGAGGTCCAGACGTCCCTCTCCCGAGCCACTTCCTCCAACTCTCCCGGGGGGACACCGAGGCGGTCCCAGACAAGCCGAGAGACATAGTCCCTCCAGCGTGTTCTAGGTCGACCCCGGGGTCTCTTCCCGGTTGGACATGCCCGAAACACCACACCAGGGAGGCGTCCGGGGGGCATTCTGACCAGATGCCCGAGCCACCTCAACTGGCCCCTCTCAATGCGGAGGAGCAGCGGATCTACTCCGAGCTCTCCCCGGATGGCGGAGCTTCTCACCCTATCTCTAAGGGAGAACCCCGCCACCCGGCGAAGGAAGCTCATTTCAGCCGCTTGTATCCGTGATCTTGTTCTTTCGGTCATTACCCAAAGCATAGCTTGATCATATTCCTAAACATGTACTGTTGTAGTTTTCAATCTCTGGAGCTAGATTTAAGCATGTACAGTGTTTCATATAGCAGCTGTGGTCTTCAGATACTTTTTTATAACCACATACTTGGCATCAGCTTGACCGTGTTTGAACAGACAGAAAAGTCATTAGATTCAATTCCTTACCGTGACCATTTTAACAGTCTGAATTAAATCATTCAATTTTCCGGTACATTAGAAATACTGGACCCAAGCACCTGGGAATACTTCCACTACCCGTGCTAATGAACCACTTTTAAACATCTAATGACAAATATGAACAAGCACACTTACCTTAAACACTAATCCTGCCCCGAACCCGTCCAATATTTATATCTTACACATATTCAGGAACCTGAGACATGTTGTTTTTATAAACACAGACAGAATGAATGAGGTATTGTGGGTCATTTTTTTATTGTAATTTTAAACTCTATAATAAAATAGAGTTGGACCTTAAAACTGTTGCTGTGAACGCAAAGAATGTCACAACCTGCTCATACGAAGCATCATTTTAACATAGTACTATTTCATGGACTTTTTTCAAGTAGAACCCTATAATAATTTATAACCCATATCTGATGTCACTCACAAGAAAATGGTTTCCTTTGAAAATTTTCCTCTGCTGCAATCTCAAGGGTTTTCCCTCGTCACTGTTGGTTAAAGATTTAAATCCACATCTGTGTTTTTGTACTGCTGTGTTGTGACATCTACAGTTAAAGGTTCTATTAAAAGAAACCTGTATTAATCATGACAAGAAGGTCCTGGGTTCCAGTCCCAGCTCGGATATTTCTGTGTGGAATTTGCATGTTCTCCCCTGTGCCTGCTGGGACTCCTCTGGATATTCTAATTTCCTGTCACACTACAAAAACATGCAAATTAGGCTAAAAGGATGTTATAAATTGCCCCTAGGTGTGTGTGTTTTTATTTATTTATTTAAGGGACAATGTACAGGAACATTAAGCTCATAGAGACAGAGATGTACTGTACCAGATTATAGCTTAATAGCTAGTTTCCATCTGTAGTCCCGAATTTAGAACGGCCAATTAACCTACAGTGCATGTCTTTGGATTGTGGGAGGAAACCGGAGCACCCGGAGGAAACCCACACAAGCACGGGGAGAACATGCAAACTCCACACAGAAACGCCCAGGCTGGGAATCGAACCCGGGCCTTCTTGCTGTGAGGCAGACGTGCTAACCACTACGCCACCGTGCCGTCATTGGCCCTGTGATGATCTGGCGAGCTGTCCAAGATGTGCCCCGCCTTCACCCAGTGCCAGCTGAAATAGGTACCATCTCAGCCTCCATGTGACCCAAGTGGTAGGCCTCCATCAGTCCCGAAGGACTATGGCTGCGCTCTGGCTGGTACCCCAGCTGGTGATACTCCCCAGTGCGCAGAGCCTGGGTAGGGAGTAATGAGGGACAGGCTGTTACCCAAGCAGCAAGCCCCCCCCCCCCTGTCTCAGCGCCACCGGAAGGATCCAATGGAAGGGCAAATGCCGATACGACTGGGTTCCAGTGCCGCTGCAGGAGAGAATCTACGGTCAATTTAGAACGGCCAATTAACCTACAATGCACGTCTTTGGATTGCGGGAGGAAACCGGAGCACCCGGAGGAAACCCGCACAAGCACGGGGAGAACATGCAAACTCCACACAGAAACGCTCAGGCCGGGAATCGAACCCAGGCCTTCTTGCTGTGAGGCGGACGTGCTAACCACTACACCACCGTGCCGCCTGTGACCCAAGTATGACCCAAGTATGACCCAAGTATGACTAAACAATTCAGTGTGTAAGTGAGTCAGTGAATGGTTGAGTGATAGAAAAAACAGCCAATAAGAAAAGCACACAATGTTGTATATACGCAATTTATGAAGCACATCACAGAACATCCTTTCACAATGTGAAGCAAAAGAAATATTTTACGAATTTATGAGTCTTTGTTGAAACTTGCAGATAACACCAGCCTTTAAGTACAAACCCGAAATAAAGCATGGAGCAATATTATGAATGTAGACCAGGGGTCGGGGACCTATGGCTCGTGAGCCAGATGTGGCTGTTTTGATGACTGTATCTGGCTCTCAGATAAATCAGGTGGCCGTTCTTAACAGAATAACGAATACATAATTTCACCGTCATTTAAATAAAAATACAAAAAAAAGCCATCAAATAGAACAAAACAGATGAATAAATCTCGCGCATTTAAATCTATACATCTATTTTGAATGCCATGTCACTGTGGCGCACAGCGGAGAGAGAATCCTTTCTGTATGCCAGTATGCGGGCGGGTCTGATACCTTGAAACTCTAATTTTATTGGATTATAACAACAGCCACAGTGTTGTTTTTGAGTAAAGAGGTAAATGTCTCTCATTTTTGATCAGCTCATTTGCACGAAGCCAAGCACAGCTGGCAAGCAAACACAAATGGACAGACATGGAAAAACTTCAACCCACAGACCAGCTGATTGTCAAAACTTGGGACGCGCTTCCTGTCACATAAACAATTCAGTGTGATTCTGGTCATATTGACCATGTTTGGCTTAAATATGCACGAGAGCAGTCCTTCTCACACCTGATAAACATCAAGCTGTGGTCACGTGTAATAGATGGAAGCCTAAACACCTGCATGAAGCTGAACCTCACCCCGTATCAACCAGACTACAAAGCCATCAGCAAAACCATGCAGCACCTGAAGTCACATTAATAGTAAGAAGTATTTTTCTTATTAATAAATAACTTCGTTATAACAATGTTATTTAAAATAGATTCGGAGTCTTATTATACTCTCAAATTGTTGGTCTTCTTTTTCAATTTAGTTGTATTCAATATTTAAAAAAAAAAAACAAAAAACAATATATATATATATATATGGGGGCAGTGGTATAGGGCGCTGGATCGCTGATCCAAAGGTTGGGGGTTCGAGTCCCGCTCTCCACAAGGTTGTCACTGTCCCGTTCCCCCCCCACCCCCCCAGTGCAACTAACTGGGTTATCAAAGGTGGGCCATGTCTCTCACCGTCTATGGTGTGAGGCATGTAAAAGAACCATTGCTGACTTTCGTAAAGAGTAGTTGCAAAGTCGTCAGCATGTTTCTGTCCCTTGCTAAAAAGGTTGTGACAGGAAGGGCATCCGACGTAAAAACCTCTGCCAAATCAAACGTGCGAATCAGATGATTCACTGTGGCGACTCCTGAGTAAAAGGGAAAAAGCCTAAAGGAGACATATATATATATATATATATATATATATATATATATATATATATATATATATATATATGTATATATATATGGCTCTCAGGGGATTGCATTTTAAAATATGTCTTTTTTTTGGCTCTCTTAGACAAAAAGGTTCCCAACCCCTGATGTAGACAAATGTGTCTATATTAACGTATGCTGCCGGGCCAAAAAAAAAAAAAAAAAAAAAAAAAGGTCACACACTTGAATGCATTTAACCTTAATTACAGAAATTTCCATGGTATTGTTGCTTTATTTGGTCAGGTCGAGTCTCAGCAAACATAATGCGGCAATAAAATGATGCAGCTGATGACTTGAATGTACTAAATGAGCAAGTTATCAGATCAATTAAATAATGGAATTATTTGGAAATAATGGTTCAGGGAGCATGAGGGAATAATTTTCACATATGTATTGGCACCCCAGAGTCCTGACCTTAACCCTATTGTTCAGGATAACATTGTTGGCATAAGAGAAGACATTCTGAAGTGGTTCAGTTTTTTTCTTCATCAGTTCAAGATGTCTGTGAAAAATAAACCCATCACTGGATACAAATAAATGTTATGTTTCTTGAATTTTTTGAAACAATGGAATGATGATTGCGTGCCGTAGGCAAGGCTAGTAAGGCTAAAGGAAGAACAACAACATATTTGTGTGTAAGACTTTTTTGTTTTTTGGGTGTTTTTTTTTTTTTGGCCATTCAATGTACAATATAGCAAATATAAGTGTGTGTGTGTGTGTGTGTGTGTGTGTGTGTGTATGCCCTTGTGAAGCACTAGGGAGCTGTTTATGATGTATTCTGCCTTCTCCCAATGTGGCTGAGATAGGCTCTGACATCCTTACAACCCTAGTAGGATTAAGCAGTTTGGTGAATAAATTAATGAATGAACATTGAAATGAACAATTGTGTGTGGAATGCTATGATTCAATATAATGCATTGATTGGCCAAATTTGCAGGGACGTTGCTGTGGTTGTTTAAAACTTTAATTTACACTGAGATTGCGTGAAGTAATGTGCTCGTACCACTGCAAATTTCTTGAAGGACTTGAGAGTCTTGGTGACTGATGACGTTCTAACTCTAAACTCTGCCTCTGAAAACACCTCTGTTGGATTCAAACACTTTTCTGTTCATTCTGTACTGATTCTCCATCTTGTGCACAGATGTTGTGGCTTATAGCTGCTTACAGATGATGTATACTGCACAATTCCACTTAATTGCCCAGGCAGGCTTGGGGTTTTTGATAAAGTCTCACTTGTGTCAAGGTAAACAAATTCCATGAGACGGCATCAAAACCCTGGATCTCTTTCAGCAGTGATCATAATCAGGCTGAGGTATTAAATTTATATTATTATTAAAAGACTAAGCTGGTACTTACAATTGAAATTGGGCTCGATGTTGTCTCCTGCTAACAGGCTGTTGATGGTGATCTGATAAATGATGTGCAGCAGTAAAAAGGTCAAACTGGTGAAACACAGGGATTTCAGCAAGCGTCCTGTGTGGCCTGGAGGGAAGACAAAGAAGTGTTCAAAATACATGGGACACAGAAAAACAAATGGTCAATGACTGTGAGGGTGCTTAAATCTAAAGGTTTTTTCTATCTATTAATAAAGAAAAATCAATCCAGTACTCATATGTGGAGGAAAGCCAGAAATCCAGTTGTCTGGGTAAATGTAGACTCTCAGTTCTCTACACATTATGTGAAAAACCTGCCATTATCCACCACTGTTACGAGTGCATTTGCATCTCCCCCCAACACCCCCCCCCCCCCCCCCCCACACACACACACACACACACACACTCTCTCAGTAGTAACATACCACTGATGTTTTTGGCAGCCTGTGGACCATTCGTCATGCAAAAAACACAGTGTGAGTTCAGAGCTGTGCCATTTTCAGAAAACTTCAACTGAAACGGCATGTGCAGGAGAAAGAAGTATGACTTGATTTGTCCTCTGATGCATAAACACACATAACGTCATGGGACACATGAATGGAAACAGCTGGGGTGGATATTTATGAGTGTTTATCACAGTCTGTCTATCCTTATGTAGGTTTCCGCCTGATAATCAGATTTCCTCCTGAAGTCGAAAGACATGCATATCAGGCTAATTAGCTCTTAGTGACTGCCCCTATGTGTGAATGTTAATGCTTGTACATAGTGGCCCTGGAATGGTCTGGTGGGCTGTGATCCCATACCCCTTTACTCAGTGTTGGCTAGGTTGGGCTCTGGTCTCCCTACAACCTTGAACAGTATAATGTGTCTCAGAAAGTGAAATAAAAAGAAAATAATTTTTCAATGTTTTATAAACATTAAAAGTATAGACAGTACTACTGTATTGCCTTACAAATTAAAGCATTGGCTCAATAATATGGTAGGAGGCAGTGTTAAAAATTTGAAGCGGCTTTAACAGTTTTTTTTTAAAGCTCGCCTGTTGTTAATATAATTTGTGTTTCAGGTTATACTCTTTTTAGCTTTTATAATAATAAAATATATGCTTATCTATTCACTTGAATGCATGTTTCACTCCCCCCCCACACACACACACACAGACCAATATACATATACAGGGATCCCTCACTTTCCGCAGTTAATTTGGACCAAGATCCCCACAGCGACCACCGAATTTCGCGAAGTATCACGATCACCCCCCCAACTTCCATATACGTACATGTATATGTGTATATAATATCAATAAATACATATTCAATGCTATAAATGCTTATAATAACAATTAAACATTCAAAAATAATGCAAATAAAATATAAATATAGACACACATACCGATGCACACGCACGCAGATGTGCACCTCACAAAAATGAAACTAGTTCTGATGGGAGGTTTTGGGTTGTTTTTTGTTTTGTGTTTGTTTAGGGTTTTGGGTTGTTTTTTTGTTTGTTTGGGTTTTTTTTTTTGCATAATTGGCCTTGTTTTTAACTTTTCCCCATATTCTTCCTGAATTTCCTTATTTTTTTAACTGGATGAATATTTAAAAAAGAAAAGAAAAAAGATGTACTGAAGCCGCACGAATTGAAGCGCGAAGTAGCGAGGGATCCCTGTATGTAAATCAATAAATCTGGAAGCTCAAAATTACATATATAGTCCGCCCTCGACTTACGAAAACCTCTGGGTATGAAAAATCCAGGTTACGGAAAACATTTTCCTAAATTTTCGTCCTCTTTTTATGAAAACACCCTCTTTTTACGAAAAACGCCAAATGCGCCATTCAAAAATTCAAACGCGCCATTCAAAGTTCAAAGAATGCGCGAGTTGCTCTCCCATTGGCTGTCTCCCAACATCCCACCCCGCAGGGAGGCAGCTGAACTGTACCCATACTTCCTGTACCCATACTTCCTGTTTGTTACATGTGTGAGAGAGGACAGTTGAACAGGAATGTTGGCTGGAGAGTTCTTTTTGAGAGATCATTGCAGTGTTATATTTCGTAATCCATCATGGACCCGGAAAATACTGAAAAGCGGAAATACGGTGATTATTTCAGAACGATATTGAAGCAGAAAGAACATAGAAACAGAGTGTGCCGTGCCGTGACAAGACCGCCGATCTCACAAGGAAGCAAGTTAATATTGAATCAGGACCTCTGATCTTTCAAACAGGTACTGTAATTCCGCTTTAAATACAACATCTCGTCCATTTAAACATGGAATTGGTCTGTCGGTTGCTCGTTGCATGTGGGTGGAGTCCGCATTCGGCAAAACACACCAGAGAGAGTTTTGTGTGTGTAGGTGTGTGTGAGAGAGAGAGATAGAGAGAGACAGTGTGTGTGCGTGTGAGTGTGTGTGTGTGTGTGTGTGTGTGTGTGTGTGTGTGCGCGCATGTGCGCATGTGTGTGTGTGTGAGAGAGAGAGCGCGAGAGAGAGAGAGAGAGCGAGAGAGAGAGAGAGAGGGAGAGAGAGATAGAGAGACAGACAGTGTGTGTGTGGGGGGTGTTTGTGTGGGTGTGAGAAAGAGAGAGAGAGAGAGAGAGAGAGAGAGAGAGAGAGAGAGAGAGACGTTCTTTACAAGTTTAGAGTGCACATTGCAGCATATTTTTCATTTTTTAAGTTGTTTATTCAGTACATGTTTAATAAATATGGCGCGCTCCGCCGAATGTGAGCAAAAGGCGGCTCATCCGGATCTCAAATCCCTCAAGGATACAAGTTAAAGTTGAGTTTGGACCTCTGATCTGTCAAGCAGGGAATGCACTTTGAATTCCCCATCTTAAAATGCTCCGGCGACCTGTGTATGGGCAGAGCCCGCATTCAGCGGCACGCGCCACAAATGTGTATTGTGTGTGTGTGTGTGTGTGCGTGTGTGTGTGAGAGAGACAGAGAGAGAGAGAGAGTGAGAGAGAGAGAGAGAGAGATAGAGAGAGTGTTTTGTGTGTGTGTGTGCGTTAATAAAAATGTTTAATAATGGTTTAATTAATAAATATGTTAATAAAATGGTTTAATATGTTAATAAAATGTTTAAATGGTTTAATAAATAATTTTCTTTTACTTTTAACACATATTTCATACAAAATTGGTGTACTTTTATCATTTTTAAAGGGTTTATGTGGTAGTCTTGGGAGCCATGGAACGAATCACTCGTTTTACATGTAAAATGCGTCTCTACTTACAAATACTCCAGGCTATGAAAAATGCTCTGGTGCAGATTAATTTTGTGAGTAGAGTGCTAACTGTATAAAGGAATGACTGATAATAAATTATACTTAGATAGATCATAGAATCATAGTTCAACTCTGATGTCCGCCCACAGAGCAAACCAGTGGGTTTGATTATCAGAAAAATAAGAACACTTGGAATGACCCCCCCCCCCCCCCAGCTCTAAAAAAAAAAAAAACAGGATATGGTTTTCAAAAAAATTGCAGGCACTAACTCAAAAATACAAATCCCATACTGGATCGGTCGAGGCCTGGGTTAACGACCGCCATCGCCATCAGATAAGATAAGATAAGATACAGCTTTATTAATCTCACAATGGAGAAATTCACTATCATCAGTGCTGTTATCCAACAGGGTGCTGGTAGAAATTGGACTACTGTTGGTTGAAGGAGGAGAGGTCGAAGAAGGAGAGGCGGGAGGTGTGTCCGTAAGCAGAGAGAGAAGATGAAATGCATGAGTCTAGGTCTGAGAGTATGGACTTTGAATGTTGGAACTATGACACGAAAAGATAGAGAGCTGGCTGACATAATGCACAGGAGGAAGATAGATATACTGTGTGTTCAGGAGACCAGGTGGAAAGGTAGCAAGGCTAGAAGCTTAGGAGCAGGGTTGAAGCTGTTTTATCATGGTATGGATGGGAAGAGAAATGGAGTAGGAGTCATCTTGAAGGAGGTGTTTGTCCGGAATGTTCGAGATGTGAAAAGAGTGTCAGACAAAGTGATGAGTCTCAAGTTGTAAATTGAAGGTGTGAACTTCAATGTTGTTTGTGCTTATGCCCCACAGGCAGGATGTGAGCTAGAAGAGAAAGAGAGATTCTGGAGTGAGTTAGATGAAGTGATGCAGAGTACCCCCAGAGGTGAAACAGTGGTCATTGGTGCAGTCTTCAATGGACATGTTGGTGCAGGCAACAGAGGGGACGAGGAAGTGATGGGCAGGTTTGGTATCCAGGACAGGAACACAGAAGGACATATGTTGATGTATTTTGCAAAAAGGATGGAAATGGCTGTGGTAAATACTTTCTTCCAGAAGAGACAGGAGCATAGGGTGACTATAAAAGTATAAAAGCTGAGGTAGGAACAAACAAGTAGACTACATCTTGTGTAGGTGATGTAATTTGAAGGAAGTCAGTGACTGCAAAGTAGTAGTGGGCGAGAGTGTTGCCAAACAGCATAGGATGGTGGTGTGCATGATGACCCTGCATTTGTGAACAACAGTTTGGTTTCATGCCAAGAAAGAGCACCACAGATGCAGTGTTTGCTTTGAGGTTGTTAATAGAGAAGTACAGAGAAGGTCAGAAGGAGCTGCATTGTGCCTTTGTGGATCTGGAGAAAGCATATGACAGGGTGCCGAGAGAGGAACTGTGGTATTGCATGAGGAAGTCTGGCATGGCAGAGAAGTATGTTAGAGTGGTGCAGGACATGTATGAGAGATGTAAGACAGTGCTGAGATGTGCTGTCGATGTAACAGAAGAGTTCAAGGTGGAGGTGGGACTGCATCAAGGGTCAGCTCTCAGCCCCTCCTTGTTTACTATGGTGATGGACAGGCTGACAGACGAGGTTGGACAAGAATTTGCATGGACTATGATGTTTGCAGACGACATTGTGATTTGTAGTGAGAGCAGAGAACAAGTGCAGGAAAACTTAGAGAGGTGGAGGTATGCCCTGGAAAGGAGAGGAATGAAGGTTAGCCTCAGTAAAACAGAATACATGTGTGTGAATGACAAGCACCCAAGAGGAACAGTGAGGTTACAGGGAGCAGAGATAAAGAAGGTGGAGGATTTCAAGTACTTACGCTCAACAGTCCAGAGCAATGGAGAGTGTGGAAAAGAGGTGAAGAAGCATGTGCAGGCTGGTGGAAATGGTTGGAGAAAAGTGTCCGGTGTGATGTGTGATAGGAAGGTATCGGCAGGAATGAAAGGAAAAGTCTACAAGACGATGTTGAGGCCAGCGATGTTGTATGGTTTAGAAACAGTGGCACTGAGGAAAAGACAGAAGGCAGAGCTAGAGGTAGCAGAGAAGAAAATGTTGAGGTTCTCTTTGGGAGTAACGAGGATAGATAGGCTCAGGAATGAGTACACTGCCAACTAGTGGAGTGGAGGTGCAATTACACTTAAAGCTCGTACATAATTCCAGAAAAGCATGTTCCCCAGGGTCATACGTTGTCCCTCTGCCCCCTCCCCCCATTATGGTCTGTGCTGTTGGTGGCGTTTAACTCTCTTTCTCTCTCTCCCCATACACTGCAGGCACTGGCGAGGGGCGTGGCTGTTACCCGCAGGCACAATCCAGAGAACGCACCTGAATTCACTCAGCCATCAGCGAGCTAAAAAGAGGAGCGGCGCGCTTCCCTCCAGTGTCAGAACATTGATCCCTCGATGCGATTCCGTCTCCCCCGTAATCTCTCTGGCTCCTGGTACCCAGCTCCGTGCTCGACCAGTTTCCATGTTGATATTCTCCTAGTGATTTTGGTTTATGTGTTTTTCCCTCACCACTACGGTGAACATGAAATTTCACGCACCCCAGTGCTTCCCCTGAGCTCGATAAAAGTCATTGTTTCATCATACTTGGTCTCCTGCATCTTTGGGTCCAACTGATATCCTCCCGGTGTCACACCCCCGGCATCATACCGCACCCCCCCAGAGGGGATGCACCCCACTATTTGAAAAGCACTGCTATGTGGAGATGTTTGTACAGTTTAATGTTCACAGGTAGGAATGATTTCCTGTGTTGTTCAGTCGAGCATTTTGGTGGTATTAGTCTCTCAGTGAACTTGCTCCTGTGACTCATCAGCAGGTTGTGAAGTGGATGGGAGGTAAAGATCAATATTGTCTTCATTTTGGACAATATTCAGCTCTCTGACACCACGGTCAGAGAATTCAGTTCCATCCCCACAACGTTACTTGCCTTGCGGATCAGCTTGTTCAGTCTGTTTGCAATCTCAAACCTCAGCTTGCTTTCTCAGCATGCAACAGCATAGAGACTCAAATCCAGAACCTTTTTGCTGTGACATGGATATGCTCGTACACCACCACTACACTACCACAACGCCGCCCCTAGTTGACCTTTAACTCAAATAAAGAATTGAGTTACTTTTATCACCTTTGAATAAAATAAAGGATTTAAAACGAGGCACATTCACATGCTTTGTTTAAATTAAATTCTATCTGAACAGATAAATCCTGTACTTTTACCCCTTGAGCTAAAAAGCACAACTCTCTCTTTAATAATGAAGTCTGTTAGTGATGATTGGCCACTTATAATGAAAAAGTGCCGACTGTATGGAGTGTGAGTGAAAGAAAGTCTCTGCATTGGAGTGTGTCTGGATAAAAGAGACAGCCAGACCACAGACATGTTGCAGACCTACACTCCTCTAAACACGTGCTAAAGTTACACTTCCATTGCTCTCCCACAGGTAATACCCTATAGGTCAACAAGCTGTCGTATGCAGCCTATACATCATCACTTTTAAGAGTAGAGGCTTATAAATACTCTCACTACTAAACTCGCCATAGTAGCATCGACAGGTTATTTGAGAGCAGTGGTACTAACCAGGCTATACTCACATAGTAAGAAACATTATGTTTGAATAAAATGAATATTTAGGGATTGCCTAAAAGCAGAATTCTGAAAATATTTGTATTTATTTTTAGTAAAGAAACAGCCATATAACCTACTAATGGCACGCAGTGCAGCAAACTAGACTATCAAAGGCCAGTTATATCTCTCACAGTCTGTGATGGAAGTAAAAGGACCATTGCTGTTGTTCGTAAAGAGTAGGCTGCATTGCCCTCAGCGTGTTTTTGCCCTGCAATGGACAAGCGAGGCAAGCTGTCCAGGCCTGCTCCTAGGCACGGGCATTTCTTTGTGGAGTTTGAATGCTCTGCCTGTGCTTGTGTCCTTGAGGAACTTTAGTTTCATAACACAATCCAAAGACGTCCACATTAGGCTAATTGGCTGCTCCAAATTGCCCCCTAGGTTTGAGTATGAAACGTTATATGCCTGTTGTCCTGCAATGGTCTGGCAACCTGTTCAGGATCTACGCCACCTTTGCCTAGTATTGTTACCCCCCATGACCCTAAGATTAGGCAGTTCAGAAAATGAAAGCGTAATCAGACAAAGGTGACTATGCCCAGTGTTATTTTATGTTCAACTTCTGGACCAAATTTCAGTCTTGCATCACCATTTGAATCATTTTTCAACAAGTTGCTATACCAGGGAGAGAATTATGTGCCTTGAAATTGGATACACTATGATAATGCTACTCTGTAGATTTTCAAATAAATTAACATGACTGGAGTAAATATGCTTCCCTTCTATGCCACATGTTTTGTCCCTCATTCCTGAGACCAGACTGGGAGATTTGCAAAGCATGTAAATTATATTTTGAACAGAAAGTATTAATCTGAATCTAACCCATGACTTTGCACAATCACACTCAGACAGAGACCATGAAGACCTACATTCTGAAAATTGTGAATAACGCAGTGGGGATGTGAACAGAATGGGAAAAGGTGACGTATTACCTCCTCATTCCATCCACACCAAGGTCTCACTGCGTCTGACGTGCTCCAAGCAATTTCTTATGAGGCCCATGATCACACACACACACACACACACACACACACACACTACAACCAATCAGTTCGCACCACACCCTTACTATACACCTACTACATTCTCACTATGTCCACCCAGTTTTTATAAACACTGCACCATGTGATATACCTTTTCATTTGTCATTTCATCAGTGAAACCCCTAATAGGTTTTAATTATGCCGCTTCTATGTCAATGACACCGTTACGACTGCTACATCCTGATATGACCCTCTGTGTCCCTGGAGACCATTCCTTGATTGAAGCATATTTTATTCATTCCAGAAAAGCATTGGGCACAAGTTATCCAACTTAGTAAAGCCCTCTCCAGATAATTACAAAATCCATCTTACAACGATTTACAACAAGAGACAGACAAGGATTAGAGTATGTACAAGAAAAGTTAAAGAAATCGTTTAGTGTGGCTGATATAGATATGTATCATAATCGAGCTTACAGTTCCCTGGGAGGATAGACTTGACATCTCACACGAACTGAAAGCGGCAAAATACCAGGACTTGGTAGATGAAGCTCGTATGAAAGGGTGGATAGCAAGCCTGATGCCAATAGAGGTCGGATGCAGGGGTTTTGTCGCAACATCTACAAGAAACTTCCTGCACAAGATAGGTCTTACCCCTACCGCCACAAAGAAGGCGATAAAGACCATAGCTGCTTCAGCAGAGACATGCTCAAGGTGGCTGTGGATCAAGAGAGAGAGAGAGTTGGACCACGGTCAATTACAAGCCAGGAGAGTAGTGTGTAGATGCACGTTAGAAGACCTCAACAATCAACCAGAAGCCAGCCTGCAGGTGAAGACAGTCTTTTGTCTTTGCTGCCCCACTCAGGTGAAGCGTACAGGTTTCGGGGCGAAACGCTAAAGACCCTGAGATACCTGCTGATGATGCAGACTAGGCACGAAGAAACAACAACCACAAGCTGCTGATTATAAAGACGCTAATCAAGCTTTGAGTAGCGTACCATCATGGATCGATGTTTAAAAACCTATGTACACGTTTGAAAACATCCTGATTTTCATAAGTGCAGAGACCTGCATTGCCATGTAAGATAACATTAATATCAATTGGTGTTCTATTTTTAACGTTTTCTAAAATTTTAATCAGTTTTTCTCTGGGAATAATATACAATGGATATTCAAGAAAATAATGACGGACATTCTCACAGTTGTGGCCACAATGGCAATTTGCATCATTTTTACATTCATTCTAAATAAATTATAATTGAGTGAACTTGTCATGTGTCTTAATTTTGTGTCTAAATTTAAATATTCATTTCAAAGAAAAATGTGTACCTTTGGACTTTTCATATGTACACATTTTTCTTTGAAATGAATATTTAACTTAAATGATGCCACAGAATCACAATTTTTGATAGTTAATGGAATGCTGTTCCACAATTTAATTGAAGATAGAATAAACGATGATGCTGAGTACCTCAATGTTGTACGTGGTTGACTAAAATCATGGGAGTTTCTCAAATCATAATGTGTTCTATTGGCCACTACAGGGGGGGGGGGGGGGAAGAGTAAACTCTGAAGAAAATCTGGCGTTAGGCCTTTCTGTATTTTATAAAATACCGTATGCGACGTAATAAGCGCCCTGCTCCAATAAGACCCCCCCACCCAATATTTTTGATCTTGGGTCTGATAACGAGTCATGTGTACAGGGAGCAAAATAGTAGATCCAACTTACCAATTTTATTCGATCAGTCTTTGTAACAGTAAAATGAGGTGTTCACTGCCTGTAAAAGTGAGTACACACAGTATTTCAAGACCCACTGCCACTGGAGAATTTCTATAACGTTCATCAGTAACAACACATTTGATTGTTCCGCCATGCTTTAAAAGCAGGAAAGTATTTTGCTATGTTCTCTTGGTAAATGTCCAACAACCAATGAACCAGTAGAAACTGTTACAGCAAAGCTATCGGATGCTGTGAATGATCTGGATGATCAGCCTATCAGAAAGTGATGACGAATATTTTTCACCCGATTCTCCTGCTCACTGACTTCATAAATTTAAAGATGTTCCTGGCCATGTGCTTTTGCTTATGTTTGTGTTGATTGCTTCAACTTGCCATGTGCTAAAGTTGACATTTGGGTTGACTGGCTCATTTTACTTGGGAAAATGTTTAAAGGAAATGTTTAAAGGAAAAGCACCGGGGGAAAAGTAAGGAAAGGGAAAGTCTTTTTTTTAATGTATGCTGTTTTCTGTTTATTTTCAGCTTTCATGTAAGTAGTTTGGTTGATATCACAAAATGAATAATACAAATACCAGTAAAACTCTTTTATTGTTCTGTTATTATTCATGTTTTACACCTTGATGGTAATAAGCACTTACAGTTCCACTATGCTAGTAACCATTTTAATAAGTGCCCACCCGGTTCAATTTTTAAGCGCCCTGGGCATGAGAGACTTTCTTCTCTCAGAAAGTAAATCCCATCCTGTTTCACGGTACAACGAACTAGATGAGGCATATCTTGGAAGACCAGTAACTATGCAGGTCACTTCGAGTTGAAGCGTTTCTAATTTATTAACTTGTTCAATCAGACATCCATCCCATACATCACACTCATACTCAATATGTGGCAGAACAATCAAAATATATAATGCACTGTATATATTTTGGATAATGTTGTTCTGTTAAGTAGAAATTTCAATTTCTTGAATGTACCGGTTATTTTAGACGTCTTTTTGATTATGTTTTCTATGTGATAATGCCAACTTCCATTAGATGAGAAGGTTAAGCTAAAATGTTTATGATAATCAACTGTTTTTATATTACAAATATCAAATTTCAAATTAATGTAATTTTGACTATCTTTTAAGGTAAATAATATAGCTTCAGTTTTATCAGGAACATTCCTTATTAGTTTCTACTGCATTTGTGCTATGCTGTATAAGTTCTTACTGTGTCAACTAAATTTTCCGCTGAGTTTAAAATGGGTTTAAATAAAAATCCATTCTGTCCTTCTTCATTCTCTGTGCTGACAGATACCTGTGCATTCGCTGTCAATCTTGCTTTCTTAACAGCTCTGAAAAAAATAAGACATTTGCAGTCCAGTTAGCAGAAATTTGACCTATACAGGTACCTATGCAGGTTTTGTGCATACCAAGTGCTGGTTTTTATGGTGTTGCAGCAAAAAATAATTTTTTTATGTCTTTGGCATCAAAACAAAAGAAATATCAACAAATGTATTATTACTATGTATGCCCTATGGATGAAATGTTGAGGTTCTCTTTGGGAGTAATGAGGATGGATAGGATCAGGAATGAGTACATCAGAGGGACAGAGGGACATGTAAGATGTTTTGGAGACAAAGTCAGAGAGGCTAGATTGAGATGGTTTGGACATGTACAGAGTGGGGATAGTGAGTATATTGGTAGTAGGATGCTGAGGTTGGATCTACCAGGCAGAAGGTCTATGGATGTGGTGAAGGAGGACATGAAGGTAGTTGGTGTACGAGAAGAAGATGCAGAGGATAGGGTGAGATGGAAGCAGATGATTCGCATTGGCGACCCATGAAGGGAAGAGCCGAAAGGAAAAGAAGGAGAAGAAAATGCCCATGCGTGATTCTCATCAAAGCTGCACATTGTTTCCCCCTAATTAAAATAAGAAGATATTATGCATATTACAAACATAAAAAAAATCAGGTTTGTTTGTTTGTTTGTTTTTTTCACTGAATGATTTTGCCAGTCTACGTCTGCCAAGGTGCCATTTTTTTTCGAATGCATAATTTTTGAGAACATGTTTTACAGGCACTGTCAAGCCACACTATTTTTATTATTTGTTTTTATCATTTGTTTTGGCTTTGACCATGTGTTTTATTTATAACAGGAAATTAAAAAAAAGAAAATCAATTGTTACAAAGCGATGCAATAATGTTGCCTTGAAGCGTTCCAAAAATGAAGAGTGAATAGTTGATATGTCTGAAAAAATACATTAATTCAGCATCAGTAAATGCCTGCTCCTTTGCTGGGCCAGGGCAGATCTGGAGTCTTACCCAGGAATATTCGGCATTAGGGCAGAATATACTCGGGATACACCCGTCTATTGCAGAGTGTTCATGAACATAAATATTTTCACACTCCATTTGCTCTCAGCTAGGACAATCCACCAACTGACAAGTTTCTAGACAATCTGAGGAGTACAGCAAACCCAAAGGCCAAACAAATAAACCTAATTTCAAAATCAAACCCAGTTCTCTGGAGCTATGAGGCAGCAATGATACCCACTTCACCACTTTGTCCATCCATTCATCCATTAATCCTGCTTATCCATCACAGTTACAGGGGAAACTGGAGCCCTTACCGCTGTCTTCATGCAAGACATAATCCAGAACAGCTCTGTAATCAATTTCAGAGCTAACATTGGGAGAAACAACCCTAACTTCAATGGCAAATTATTCATTTCATTAATTTTCTGAACCACTTACACCTAATTAGGGTCACGGGGAGGTTGGCACCCATCTCGGTTGACTTTGGGTGAGGGCGGAATACACCTTGAGCAGCTCTCCAGGCCATCGCAGGGCAGAAACGCGCTGACGGCTTTGCAGCTACTTTTGTCGAAAGTCAACAATGGTTCTTTTACATGAACCTCTCTCCAGAGACAGTGAGAGACATGGCCGGGCTTTGATAACCCAGTTAGCTGCACTGGGGTGGGGGGGGGCAGTGACTAGCTGTTGTGAGTGGGGCTTGAACCCCCAACTTTAGGATCAGTGATCCAGCACCTTTACCACCAGGCCACCATTGCCACTTATTAAAATTACAAAATACTATAAATTTAACATTATTTCATGACTTTGATTTTTTTTTTAATATCAAACAAATGCCTTTAAGTGATTTAGATCAGCAGCATGGCAAAGATACATGTACACCATGAGCTATTTGTCTAAAAACAGAAGATTGTTAGTCATGTAAAAACTTTGGAATTTTGGGTAACAATTCAACAGGGATTCAGCTAAAGAAAAAATACTTAGAATACTCACATCAGCTATCGTTATCAGACAGATCCAACCCTATGTCATAATGCCAAGAAAAACACAAGTATACATTGGTTCTAATATCATTCTAATTTGTGTTATTTTGAAAGGGGGACATATGTACAAAGGGAACATCAGGATTATAAATTTATGAGGTGTCTGATAATATATTTTGGTAAAATGAAGTAAATAAATATTTTATATTGAAAATATTAATCAATTAAATTAAGACTTAAACCTGAAAATAATAATAAAAAGAATAACAACAATAATTGCCAGTGGTGGCCTAGAGGTATAGGGCGCTGGATCGCTGATCCTAAGGTTGAGGGTTCGAGTCCCACTCTCCACAAGGTTGTCACTGTCCCCCCAGTGCAGCTAACTGGATTATTAAAGGCTGGCCATGTCTCTCACTGTCTATTGCTGACTTTCAACAACTGTAAGCTGCAAAGCGTCAGGGTGTTTCTGCCCTAACCCGGAGTCAACTGGGATGGGTGCCAGCCTCCCCGGGACCCTAAATAGGATTAAGCGGTATATATATATCCCTCACTTTCCGTGGTTAATAGTGACCGAGACCCCTCCGACCATTTCGGCGAAGTAGGATCGACCCCCGCTTACTGATGTATACATGCATGTATATTTGTATATAATATCAATAAATTCAATGCTATAAATGCTGATAATAACAATTAAACATTCAAAAATAATGCATAAGATGTAAATAAAGTATAAAACACATACATACAGAAGTGTATGCGCACACTGAAAAAATATACATATACACATATAATTCTAATAATCATAATATACCCACACACACACAGACACACACACACACACTCAGATGCGCACCTCATATTAACAATGTTAGTAATTTTGTTGGGGGGTTTTGGGCTGTTTTTGTTTTTGTTTGTTTGGGGGTTTGTTTGTTTTTTTGTTTTTTTTTTGCATAATTGGCTTAATTGGCTTTGTTTTGCGGCATTTTCCTTAACTTTTCCCCTATTTTTTCTTAATTATTTATTGATATTATATACACATATACATGTACGTATACATCAGTCGGGTGGGGTTGATCCTATTTCGTGGGATTCGGCTGATATAGTAATAGCATATGAGTGTGTGTGTGTGTGTGTGTGTGTGTGTGTGTGTGTGTGTGTGTGTGTGTGTGTATTATCATTATTAGAATTTTATATATATATATATATTTTTTTTTTTTTTTTTTTTTTAATTTATTTTTTTTCAGTTTTATAGTTCTGTGCCTAGGTGTTGATGGAGTGTGGGACCATGCAGAGCTATAAGAGATAGAACAGTAAAAATCCCTAAAACACCACTAGGGATAAACTCTTGGGCTGCTGGAGGCTGATCCTGGCACAGGAAACTTAAATATGGACCAGATGTGTTTGTGATGTCGGCACGCAAGAACAAAGAAGGTTGTGTTAGTACATGCCTATTGGCTCGCCATTTGGGCAACAGGCTCTGATTTCATTTCCCCCTGATGGACTACTTCATCCATTCTGTGATGATTGAATGGGTTTCTGTGTTGTGCTTAAATACTACCTCTTTTCGACTTTCTAAATGCATCCATGTGGATAATAAGGAAGGTGATGAAGTTGGATTAAACCAATAGAATAATGTGTTCCACAAATTTTTCTTGTGCATGCCAAAGCAGTAATATTATAATCCTGAATGCTGAAATTTCATCAGTCTAATTGTACTTAAACAACGTTCCCTGATGACCTTGTCTAGAGGGAGATGCCTAGGTCATTTTGAAACCTTCCTTGATACTAAAAAAAAGCTTTTTACAAAAAACACTGAGTAATGTCTTGGAGAAGTCCAGTGTCAAGTTGTAATCCTATCAGGACCTTTATAAGCTTTTACCATTACTGTCATACTTGGCATCATTAATCTGTAATTCAGTAATGTCCGTGTAAGGCAGTGTAGAGCCAAACAAAATCGGATGAACTATAAAATGTTGCTCCACTGGGAGAATGAAAATAATTGATTCGAATCAATTCATTGTTAGACGGCAGCCATTTCTAGTGGGGCTCAAGTAAAGACGTCCTATGCTGATGTATATAAATACCTTTAGCTTTCCTATATTGACTGCAAATTATTAGATTTATTTAATCAAAAGTGCCTAATGCCAGAAATTAAGGTCTTTATGTGATATTCTGAACTCTCCTGTCCTGAAAAATTAAATTATTAATAAAAAAAATATATTTTAAATATTGAAACATATTTAAAAAAATATATATATATATATATATATATATATATATATATATATATATATATATATATATATATATATATATATATATATATATATATATTTTTTTTTTTTTTTTTTTAATTTTTAAATATATATTTTAAATATTGAAACACGGGGCAGTGATGGTCTGGTGGTATAGGGCGCTGGATCGCTGATCCTAAGGTTGGGGGTTCAAGTCCCACTCTCCACAAGGTTGTCACTGTCCCCCCCAGTGCAGCTAACTGGGTTATCAAAGGTGGGCCATGTCTGTCACTGTCTATGGTGAGAGGCATGTAAAAGAACCATTGCTGACTTTCGTAAAGAGTAGCTGCAAAGTCGTCAGTGTGTTTCTGTCCCTTGCTAAAAAGGGTTGTGACAGGAAGGGCATCCGACGTAAAACCCTCTGCCAAATCAAACGTGCGAATCAGATGATTCGCTGTGGCGACTCCCAAGTAAAAGGGAAAAAGCCGAAAGGAAGACAGACATTTTAAATATTGAAACACATTATTTTTCCTAAGAGTGCAGTACAATAAGTTTTTTTTTTATTTAATTTGATATTTATTTACTTCACAATTGTGCAGTACATCTCAAATTAATTAATAATAGTTTTTCACTCAATGGACCAAGAAACATTGCAAAATCATTTGTCAGATTTTTCTCTTGTCTGTAACCCTATCAGTAAGTAATTCTGAGAGGTTTACAGTTCTTAGAAAGACATTCAATAAAATTAAATTTCAAAACATGAAAAGCTCTGGGTATATCGGGAACTGTCAAACTCTACCTGGAATTTAAAATAAAACAAATTTTACAGGAAAGTGTGTAGAATCTGATTCACTGACTTCAGTACATTTTGGTTAATAATAATTTATATATATATATACACACACACACACCATATTTGAGGTAATAAGCATCCTGCTCCAATCCCCCCCCCCCCCGTGTTTTTTTTTTTTTTTTTCTTTCTTACATCTAATTACCGCCCATGTGTACTGGTAGCAAAATAGTAGATCAAACTTACCAATTTTATTCGATCAGTAACTGTAACCTCTAAAAGTGAGTATTTCAAGAACCATTGGGATATGTCTATAATGTTCATCAGTAACAACACATTTCATTGTTCTGCCATGCTTTAAAAAACAGGAAAATATTTTGCTGTGTTCTCTTGGTAAATGTCCAACAAGTGATGAACCATTAGAAACTGCTACAGCAAAACTATGGGATGCTCTGAATGAATGGAGCGATGAGCCAAATGTGGACCTATCAGAAAGTGATGACGAGTATTTTTCACCCGATTCTTCTGCTCACTAACTTCAGAAATTTAAAGAAGTTCCTGGCCATGTGCTTTTGTTTATGTTCATGTTGATTGCTTCAACTTGCCAAGTGCTAAAGTTGACATTTCTGTTGATTGGCTCATTTTACTTGGGAAAATGTTGAAAGGAAATGTTTAAAGGAAAAGCACTGGGAGAGAAAAGTAAGGGAAGGAAAATATATATATATATTTTTAATTTATGCTGTTTTATGTTTATTTTCAGCTTTCATTTAAGTACTTTGGTTGATACCACAAAATAAATAACATAAATACCAGTAAAACTCTCTTATTGTTCTGTTATTATTCCTGTTTTCCACCTCAATGGTAATAATCAGTTACCGTTCTACGCTGCTGGTAACATTTTTATAAGCGCCCACCCACTCTAATTTTTTTAAAGTGCCCTAGGTGTTTATCATGGCGAATATGGTATATATATATATATATATATATATATATATATATATATATATATATATATATATATATATATATATATATATATATAAAATCATTTTCTGTAACCCCTTATTCTTAATTAGGGTCAGGGCAGGGAGGATGGCGCCTATCCCAGCTGACTCTGGGCAAGGGCAGAGTATACCCAGGACAGCTCGCCAGGCCATCGCAGGGCGGAAACATGCTATCGACTTTGCAGCTACTTTTGTCAAAAGTCAGCAATGGTTCTTTTACATGAACCTCACACTATAGACAGTGAGAGACCTGGCCGGCCTTTGATAGCTGCACTTGGGGGTTGGGGGGGGGGTAAAACACTTTTGGTCCCAAAGTCGCTTCTCTAACTATTAGGCTACGACTTCACCCAATTTGTTGATATTACAAATTTAAATTGATATACCCAACAAAATTAAATTTACGCCAAACAACTTGAAGAAAATTGAAAGAATTTTTTTTTTTTTAAGTGATGACTTAATTGGTAAATTAAATGTAAAGTACATTTGAGATATTTTTGAATTTTCCACATCAACAATATTTTTGATTAACTAAATAAGCATTTCCCTGCAAAGCCAAATCGTAAGAGTCTTTTACCATATATGGTAGTGTAGTTCATGTTGGTATTTTGTTTTAGTAAGGGCATGATGCGGTCACCTAAGGTATGACTTAATGTGTTTAATGCTTTGATAAGGTTAAGGCAACCAACATTCTATAATACTTTATAAGTGTAAGGCAGTGCTTCTCAATTATTTTCTGTGGCACCCTCTATAGGAAGAAAAAACATTTCACGCCCCCCCCCCCCACACACACACACACCCACACACCACCACCACCCCGCGAGCGACTATAAATATTATTATTTGTCTATAAAATTGTTATTAATAAACCTCTGCATATCATTGTATTTTTATTAACATTAAAAACAAAAAAGAAAGAAATATAGTTCAACTTACAATAAAGAAAAACTTCATTAACATTGTTTTTTAATCTGTAACAGAAAAAAAAATTAAGTGCTACAAATGTGCCTGAATTTAAAAAAAAAAAAAAAATACATCCTTATTTAAACTCATTCAACTTATTTATGTCTTAATATCTCCGTCTCTCTCCACCTTTGTCTTTGTTCCTGTTAGAACATGCTCTGTGTTGTTTCTTGAGGGATTGTTTACTGCACTTCATATCGTTTGCTCGTGCGAAAAACCACTTCACCATAGCATGACAACGACAGCACTACTGCCAGCTACTGGAGTGGAGGTGTAATTACACGTAATTCTTGTACACAATTCCAGAAAAGCATGCTCCTCCAGAGTCATACGCCCCCTTCCTCCCCCCAGCATCACACCGCCCTCAAGGGGGCGTGCCCCACTATTAGAGAAGCACTGGTGTAAGTTGAAAGAAAGAAAGAAAGCAAGCAAGAAAGAAAGAAAGAAAAGCACCTTGAGATATTTCCCCTGTAAAATGAAGTCGAATATCTCCACCATTTCCTGGAGCAGAGAGGCCACATGGGTTCGACTCATTAAGTGAACTAAACTAATGTAGTTACATTTCCTATGTAAAACAAACTAAATGCAATATTCTGTTAAATCTTTAAGATCTGCCAGATTCCCTCTGAATTCATCAGGTTCTGTCAATTTCTATCCTAACTGCAAAAAAACTGGGAAACCCAGGGGAGATACTCTCGATTACACTCAAGAAGAAAGTTCCTGAAGTTCACCTGTATTATAAACAATAAAAAATCTGATGTGATAGTTTGAGTTTGGTAATTTTCTTTAATTATGTCTGTAAACATCAAAACTGTATAAGAATCTTTATCCTAATAATTTTTAAATCACCGTAACTGATTTGAACTCAAGACGATAACATCCACATGAAGCCAGAAAAAGACATGAGCCGACTCATACAGTCCTTGATTACATTTTATGATATGACTCACAGCCGAGATATGCACTTTTCTTTAAGTGTGTGTGTGTATGTGTGTGTGTGTGTGTGTGTGTGTGTGTGTGTGTGTGTGTGTGTGTGTGTGTGTGTGTGTGTGTGTGTGTGTGTGTGAAAATGAATAAGACAGAGGCGAGCAGGAGGTTAAAACTGACTCACAGAATCAGTAAGAAAGAGCCCGTGCTTTCCAGAGTCCAAATCTGAATATCTCCAACGTATACTTTGTCATGCTGTAGGCACCTCAGCGGATACCTAAGATTCCTTCCCGAATTCTTTTCAACAATTCAAACTCAAACATGTTTGCAAAAACAAACACTGACTCAAATGACAGAGCATTCAATCATATACTGTAAATGATGTTTGTTGAACTGAGAACTTAAAGAAGAACTCGAACTAAAATCAAACGGACGGAACCAAAAATGCGCCTTTTGCCCTATTGAGCTCTTGTGAGTCATCGTTTTCCTGAGGAAGCGCTGTGAAGCTGGCTTGCAGAGATCCACAAGGGTCGAGGTCCCTTTCCTACGACCTCTCCATTCTGATCCGTTTCCTCAGGAAGCCATCTTGTCTCCTGCATTCCCTCAAGTGGACAGATTGCATCTGTTTTGAGGCCAGAACACACAACAGTCCTGTGGCCTTGAGCTGCTGTTTTCTTCCCTCAAGACATATGAGTGTGTTTGCAGCGTGGAAGTCAAAGTCTAAATGTCAAGTTGAATCACTGAAACCTTAAAAAAAAGGTCAATGTTTTTTAGATAACTATTCAAGATAGATTTTTATATTCAGTTAAATTCATTCAGCATGAGTTATTACAGTAACAGTGCTGCCAGACCATCGGATTGATGAGACTTGTTATGTGGAGTTTATACATCCAGCATAACTTTGCTTCACTCTTTATCAGAGTAGGCTCTTATTAGGCTTCACGTGAAATACAAATATACATCTCCTACAATTTTCTCTCAATTGTACTCAGCACATATCATCACCTTGTAACAATTTAGCCTCAGGAAAGCTGAACTACAGTCAGCACTATAATTAATAGCCAACATCTGGCGGTGATGACGTAAAGACTGACCAAGGTACACCAACAGAGACCATCTTTCCCCTTTCCTGCTCGAGTGAACGTTCTTAACCAAACAAACACCCGGGCTGAGGCACCACAGGCAGAACATAGCCACAAGCTCTTAAGGTGTACAGCTCAACATAAATCTACTGCTCCACACCTTCCAGAGGGGAAAAAGCGTCCAGCATATCTGAGTTCAAGTGCTGATTGTCTTCAACTGTATTTACATGCCATACTTAGTGATAAAGTTATGGTTCATAAAGATGGAGAAGATGTTCAATAAGATTAAAAATACAGTTATTATTATTATTATTATTATTATTCCTTTCGGCCTTTTCCCTTTTCTCGGGCGTCGCCACAGCGAATCATCTGATTCGCACATTTGATTTGGCAGAGGTTTTTACGTCGGATGCCCTTCCTGTCACAACCCTTTAGCAAGGGACAGAAACACGCTGACGGCTTTGCAGCTACTCTTTACGAAAGTCAGCAATGGTTCTTTTACATGAACCTCTCACCATAGACAGTGACAGACATGGCCCGCCTTTGATAACCCAGTTAGCCGCACTGGGGGGGGGGTCAGTGACAACCCTGTGGGGACTTGAACCCCCAACCTTAGGATCAGTGGCCTGTGCCCTATCCACTAGACCACCACTGCCCCAGACCACCACTGCAACAACTTATTATTATTATTATTATTATTATTATTATTATTATTATTATTATTATTATTATAAGCATAGATAAAATTACACCTACAAAGTTTTATACCCGACACTTGTTCTGGAACGTCTTTATCTTATCATCATTCCCGTCCATTCCATGCCTAGCAATGCCAAGAAATGTTCAAAGCTCCAAGATAAGAGTCCACATCTGCATTTTCCTTCATACAACAGGTAAGTTACATGTGGCATGTCCTATGACCTTGTTGTATCATGAACATGATAATAAGTGCGTTTAAAAAATTTTTGCCATCTATGGTGACATTTTTAAAACTTTGGATGCGGATCAGTTTAAGCAAAGTGAACAAATAAAGAGATGAATGAGACAAGCAGAGAAAAAGGACTAAAGTGCTGCTGCATCACGGTCATTAGGTTGAGATTATGCAAGAGTCCAATCCCACTAGTACTATAATCAGTAGGTCGTTGAATGAGATTTTGGGTAATGTAAAAATCTTAGTGGGGCCAGTGGTGTAGTGGTTACTGGGCTCATGGCTGAGAAGTCGTGAGTTCAATTCCTATCAGATCATGCTAACACACCTGGGCAATGACTCAACCACACGTATGCCTCGATCCACACAGCAGTAGAAAATGTAACCTGAGATGGGCTAATATACCGTCCATAAAGAGCTGAACCCCAAACTGCTTCAGAATAGACAAATTGGAGTAAACTTGGATTGGTGAGCCAGTGGGCTCAACACACATATACGTACATGTATATCTATATATAATATCAATAAATACATATTCAACACTATAAATGCTTATAATAACAATTTACATTTCAAAAATAATGCATAAGATGTAAATAAAATATAAATATATGCAAAAACACATTTTGTTCTTCTTCTTTTCCTTTCGGCTGTTCCCTTCAGGGGTCGCCACAGCAAATGATCTGCCTCCATCTCACCCTGTCCTCTGCATTTTCTACTCTTACACCAACTACCTTCATTTCCTCCTTCACCACATCCATAAATCTTCTTTTTGGTCTTCCTCTAGTCTTTCTGCCTGGTAGTTCCAACCTCAGCATCCTACTATTAATATATTCACCTCCTCTGCACATGTCCAAACCATCTCAATCTAGCTTCTCTGACTTTGTCTCCAAAACCTCTTACATGTGCTGTCCCTCTGATGTGCTCATTCCTGATCCTGTCCATCCTCGTTACTCCCAAAGAGAACCTCAACATTTTCATCTCTGCTACCTCCAGCTCTGCCTCCTGTCTTTTCCTCAGCGCCACTGTTTCTAAACCATACAACATCGCTGGCCTCAACACCGTCTTGTACACTTTTCCCTTCATTCTTGCCGATACTCTCCTATCACACATCACACCGGACACTTTTCTCCAACCAAAATACACACACACACACACACACACACACACATGTGCACACACTCAGATGTGCAGCTCACACAAAAATGTATGTAGTTTTATTGGAGGGAAGGTTGGGTTGTTTTTTATTTTTTGTTTTTTATTTTTATTTTTTATTTTTTGCGTAATTGGCCTTGTTTTGCGGCATTTTCCTTCACCTTTTCCCTATTTTTCCTTAATTTCCTCATTTTTAAATATTTTTCGATTAATATTTTTGAAAAACCCGTGATGCACTGAAGCCGCAGGAACTGAAGCGTGAAGTAGAGAAGGATCACTGTACATATGTTCACACAGCACATTTCAAGGCACCAACCGCTGTACATCATTCTTGAGGCACCCTTGAGAGCTTGAGGCCCATAAGCTCCCATACGGAAATAAGCTCTGTGGTGTTAAATCATCATTATTATGTAAAATGTGATTCTAGTTGAGGTATAATCATTCTTAGGACTTTTTAGCAAATGTTTCTTTCTAACGTGGCTGTAGACGGTGCATGACGTAAATATATAGAAAAGTAACATATTCACCTCCCGGAGGCAATTTTCTCACAGCCTCATCTCAATTTTTCCTGCTTAATAAAGCAATAAATATCATTTATATATAAATAAATATCATATCTCAGGCCGTCACATCTCCCTGAATCACTGTAAAAAAAAATATTGATCGACATCTCTTTGACTTTCCTGTGTCAGATCAGTGCACACGTTCTCCGGTCTCACGAGAACACCCAGAAATCTGGCCAACGTTAACAGTCATGAGCGGGAGATGAAGTATAACAACCTTTTTATTATCCGAGCTGTTTTTTTTTTTTTTTTTTTTTTTTTTTTTTTTAGAAACTCAGGAACCACAGTAGCCTCGGCACTTCTGAGGACTAGGGGCTACTGTAAAGCAGCAGTAAATATTGATAACTGGTCAATGAAAACTTGACAGAATTATTATTATAACTCACTACAGTGTATTTGTTTTATGTACGCAACAAAGTAAAATCAATAAAGAATTTTACTTATTGATTCGTTGCACCGCTTAATCCTCCAAGGGTCGCAGGTAGGCTGGAGCCCCTCTCAGTCAACTCTGGGCAAAGGTGGGTACACTCTGAACAGCTCACCAGTTCATCGTAGGGCCAAACACCTCCACAAACTTTCACCCTCACACCGACGGGTAATTTAGAACAGCTAATTAGCTTAATGTACACGTGTTTGGACTGTAGGAGGAAACTGGTGTATGTCTGCGAGGAACATCCAAACTCCACAAAAAAAAAAAAAAAAAAAAAAAACTTACCTTCCCCAAACTTAAGACTTGGACACAGGACCTTCTCGTTGTCAGGCAGATGTACTAACCACGTCAACATCTTGTCGCCACATGATAAAACACAATGCACCCTACTTCTCAACTGCATTTGTTTTCACTTAATCACACATATATTTCTATATGAAAAAATGTCTTCATTTGTCTTAAAAGATCCAATTTTTCAGGACTGAGTAAAGAAAAAACTTCCAATCAGTCATAAGCCATTTTTACATATGCTTGTAATTCAGATACATGTCTCATATATGGCCATGTGCCATGAATGAGAACAGTCCGATTGGAAATCCTGTGGCTTTTCCTTACAGTAACACACTTCTTACCGTCCTTCATCCTTCAGTGTCGGAAACACTGCGATAGCAGCAGCGGTGGGTGTACTGAATTGAAGGATGAGGAAATTAGCGATTTATTTGACATTTTAGCGAATTGATTGGAACCTACTACACATTTACACAGGTTGCGCATGATTACATCAATTTATGCCATCACACTAGACTGATTTGTTCATTGAGGCTTGTGATGTGTGCTGCATTTTATTTCACATAGAGCGCAATATATCAATACAATCTTGGAACATTTCTAGGAACCATATAGTTCGTGTTGTAGGTCATTCCACAACTTTGTGTTACGTTATAAAGACACGTGCGTGGGGCTGGTGGCATAGTGGTTAGGGTGCCGCACTCATAATCTGGAGGTTGTGTGTTTGAATCCCAGCAAGACCCCCACTGTGCTAAGGCCCCTAGGCAAGGTCTTAACCACACGTGTGCCTCTGTTCACCCAGCAATATAAATGGGTACCAATAAAAAACAGTGTACCTAACAATGAATTTTCCATGATACGAGCGTCAGTCCCACAAAAAAATCTGCCCCAACCAACGAGCAATTTTCCTACTTATGAACTCTGCAGGAGAAATGTCTTTTCTGGGTTGATTAGCCTTGGATTACTTCTGCGTGCATTCCTCTGTGCTCCGAGAACGTCTTGTGCAGTGCTTCACAATTATTTTCTGTGATGCCTCCTATAGTAAGAAAAAAAAACAATTTCCGCCCTTCCTTCCACCACACCCTCCCCCCCAGTGCCCCAGCACCCCACGCGCAACTGTAAATAGTGTTTATTGCACTTCATATCGTTTGCTCGGTACTTTTTCCCTACACCGTATAAAACAGTGCGAACACCACTGCCAGTTTTACAAGTGTGATTGCGCATCATCTACACTAGATGGCAATGGCGCTCTCACTGCCATCTTTTACACTAGATAGCAGTGAGAGCGCCACTGCCATCTAATGTAAATGATGTACAACCACACTTATAAAGCTGGTCCACCAGTTTATTGACCTATTGTTTATTCTTGTTTTGTTATTATTTATTGTTAATTAAAGTATTATTAATGTTACTGTACATGTAATATTATTGTGATAGTGTTTATTGTTACATGTTTATCTTAAATATATTACGTCAAAAATACATGTTTGTGTCAGGGTATATGAGTTTGGGAGGGGGTAGGAACAAATTAATTGATTTTCTATTGTTTCCTATGGAAATTTTTGTTTCATATAACGAACATTTCCACTCACGAGCTCGCCCTCGGAACGAATTAATTTCATAAGTAGCGGTACCACTGGACTGGGAAGGTAACCTGCGATGGACTAGCGTCCCATCCAGGAGGAGTCCCATCCTAGTCGCTTCACGCTATAGAAACTGGGGATAAGCACCGGTCCGATGAGCCACTGTGGTAAAGACACATGCATCAATTCTAAACAAATACAGTTTCAATGGAAAATTTATTGAATATCTTTTCACTGTTTCATAGCTATTTATTCTATGGTTACACTAAAGAAAAAAAAAAATCTGGCGTTCGTAAAACATCCCTGACTCAGGGTTCACCACACAACAATAATTCAGCCAATCAGCAACAAAAGAGCCTTTGTGCTCATGCACAGCAAAAACACGCCTTGTCGCTAATTGGCTGGAGGTAAAACGGGGGCATTGTTGCTAATGTCATTCCGTTGGCAAAATGAATCCATGCTTTTGGGGGTGGGAGTATCTGAAGAAGCACTGAACATAGGTGTGTATTTATCCGGCTCAGTCATCAATCATTTAACAAACCCCTTAATCTCATTATGGACAAGGGGAAGCTGGAGCCTATCTCAGCAGACACGCGGCCAAAGTAGGGAACACATGGAGCAGCTTGCCAAATCATGGCAGGGAAACACACACACACACACACACACACACACACACACACACACACACACACACACACACACACACCTAAGGGACATTTGGAACAGCCAATTAGCCTAATGCTGTGGAAGGAAACCGGAGCTCCCAGAGAAAACCCACACAAGCGTGGAGAAAATATGCAAACTCACACAGATATGCCTGAGGGGGGCAGTGGTGGTCTAGTGGTATAGGGCGCTGGATCGCTGATCCAAATGTTGGTGGTTTGAGTCCCACTCTCCACAAGGTTGTCACTGTCCCCCCCAGTGCAGCTAACTGGGTTATCAAAGGCGGGCCATGTCTCTCACTGTCTATGGTGAGAGGCATGTAAAAGAACTATTGCTGACTTTCATAAAGAGTAGCTGCAAAGTCGTCAGCGTGTTTCTGTCCCTTGCTAAAAAGGGTTGTGACAGGAAGGGAATCCGACGTAAAAACCTCTGCCAAATCAAAACGTGCGAATCAGATGATTCGCTGTGGCGACTCCCAAGTAAAAGGGAAAAAGCCGAAAGGAAGACAGACAGACAGACACAGATACGCCTGAGTATGGGACTCAAACCCAGGACTATTTTTGCTGTGAGGTGGATGTGCTAACCACTACATCACCACGCAGCCTATTTATTTGACTGTTAAGTTCAAATATTCGCAATCGTTCTCTAGAATCAACGATTCTTCCTTTAATATTCAATTCATGTGTAATCAGCGAATGAACATGTAATATACATTACACATACAACAAACTGAATACTTAGTGGTTTGAATTAATGCCAAGGTAAACTTAACGACTCATTCTCATAGATGATGGATTGTGTAGAGTACTTTTGAAGATTCAGTACATCCACAGTAATTAAATGAAAATTGAACCTTATTTACTCACCAGTTCATTGGTTAACCTCTCCAGTTTCATGCATGTATTGTATATATTAGCAGCATAGCTGGGGTGATACCCTTAGGCTGGAATCTACTCTGCTGCAAGATTGTACAGGCCTTAAAAATATGTCAGATAGAATAACAACAGACAGCACCTCAGGTGTTATTGAGTCAGTTCAATAAACAGTAAGTCTCAAAATAAAGGGTTGGCTTACTTTTAGAGTTTGCCAAAAGCCTGCTGTTAATGACACGTCTGATTGATTACAGCAGTTATAGCCTCTACAAACCATGTGTCAGTGAGTGCTGATGAAGTGAGATGTCCTGAAACACTAAATCATCAGATAGTAATGGCACAAAATGTTTACACTAATGGTCATTTCTGCTCATATACGGAAAAACATATGCTGCTCTTATTAGGTGTCATAGTAACATTAGGCTAGAATGAAGGATGGACTGCGTGCTGGAAAAGCAAGTGGCGTTGTTTCCTCATAGCATCTATGATCTCCAGGTACAGTCTGCATAGCTTTTTTCACATGTTGTTCCTACATCTATTTGGATTTATTCCAAGTTCTGTCCCAAAAGCATGTAGTAGGCAGATTGCCTACATTATACAGGGATCCCTCACTTTCCGCGGTTAATTGGAACCAAGATCCCCCCGCGACCACCGAATTCCGCAAAGTAGGATCATCCCACCCAACCCCCCCGATATATATATAATGGTTAGCACGTCCGCCTCACAGCAAGAAGGCCTGGGTTCGATTCCCGGCCTGGGCGTTTCTGTGTGGCGTTTGCATGTTCTCCCCGTGCTTGTGCGGGTTTCCTCCGGGTGCTCCAGTTTCCTCCCGCAGTCCAAAGATGTGCACTGTAGGTTAATTGGCCGTTCTAAATTGACCGTAGATTCTCTCCTGCAGCGGCACTGGAACCCAGTCGTATCGGTATTTGCCCTTCCATTGGATCCTTCCGGTGGTGCCGATACAGGGGGGGACTTGCTGCTTGGGTAGCAGCCTGTCCCTCATTACTCCCTACCCAGGCTCTGCACACTGGGGAGTATCACCAGCTGGGGTACCAGCCAGAGCGCAGCCATAGTCCTTCGGGACTGACGGAGGCCTACCATGATATATATATATATATATATATATATATATATATATATATATATATATATATATATATATATATATATATATATATATAAATAGATTTTTAAGTGTATATAATATGGAGCAGGGCGGTCTAGTGGATAGGGTGCAGGATCGCTGATCCTGAGGTTGGGGGTTCGAGTCCCCATAAGGTTGTCACTGTCCTCCCAGTGCAGCTAACTGGGTTATCAAAGGCAGGCCATGTCTCTCACTGTCTATGGTGAGAGGCATGTAAAAGAACCATTGCTGACTTTCGTAAAGAGTAGCTGCAAAACCGTCAGCGTGTTTCTGTCCCTTGCTAAAAGGGTTGTGACAGGAAGGGCATCCGACGTAAAAACCTCTGCCAAATCAAAACGTGCGAATCAGATGATTCGCTGTGGCGACTCCCGAGAAACCGAAAAGCCGAAAGAGAAGAAGAAGAAGTGTATGTAATATAAATAAATACATATTCAATGCTATAAATGCTTATAATAACAATTCAGCATTAAAAAATAATGCATAAGATGTAAATAAAATATAAATACGTACAGACACACCCACATGCACGCAGATGCACGTGCACGTACTCAGATGTGCACCTTACAAAAATGTAACTAGTTTTCATGGGAGATTTTGGCTTGGATTTTGTTTTTGTTTTGTGTTGGTTTCGGGGTTTTTTGTTTGTTTGTTTGTTTGGTTGGATTTTTTTGCATAATCGGCCTTGTTTTTGTGGCATTTTCCTTAACTTTTTCCACTATTCTTCCTTAATTTACTTGTTTTTTAATTCAATGAATATTAAAAAAAAAAAAAAAACGATACACTGAAGCCGCATGACTTGAAGCGCGAAGTAGCGAGGGATCCGTGTATTTCCCATATGTGATTCAGTGTAGCGTGGCATGGCGACATAGTCATTTGTACATCCAACTAACAGTAAGAAGGTCCAGGGTTCGATTCCAGGACTGAGATGTTTTTAGCATGTTCTCCCTGTTTGCGTGGGTTTCTTCTGCAGTACTCTGGTTTCCTTCCATCGTTCAAATCCATGCACATTAAACTAACTGATTGACCCTAAGTGGGAGTGGGAGTGGTTGTGTGTGTACGTTGCCCTGCAATGTTCGTGGTACACTGTGGCTTTGCCCAGAGTGACCTGAGATAGGTTAAAGCCTCCACGCAACCCGAGTAGGTTTAATCAGTTCGACGAACGAGTGAGTGAGTGAATCTGTGTATAATTGTGTATGTGCATTATACTCTGCAATGAGTATCCCATCCAGGGTGTCTTTCCCCCCTCCCAGTGCTCCCAGAATAGGTTCTGGAATTACTGTGACCCGGACTAGGATAAAGTGATTACCGAATAAGATGAACGTCTGAAAAAGTATGAAGTATAAAGCAATTTTGATCCAATGTTTGTGCATAAAATCTCTGATTTAATCACAGGGATTTAACTAAATATGAATTATGGAAAAAGCTAAAGATAAAGAGTAAAGGAAATAATGCCAGGTATTAAATCGACAGTAAAATATGTCTGTCTCATAACAGAGGAGGATTGCATGCAAGTATGAAAAAAGGTTTGTACTCTTTGGGAAAATGAAATAAATAACTGTTAACTGTAGGAAGTTAAGTTCACTTTGAGTCCAGCATGCAGAGTGCTGATGTGGCCTGGGGTTCAACTGACGGCCGTGATGAAGTAATGGTTGAAGCCCTGAACCAATGATACGTGTGGGGGTGTGAGGAGGAAAGTGAACACACACACACACACACACACACACACACACACAACACACACAACACACACACGGACACACACACACACACACACACACACACACACACACACACACACACACACACACTGCATTCCTATCCTGCTCAGACTCTCCTCCTCAGTGGAGCTTTCACTGGCTGTTGCTGGTATGTTCAGAGCACTCTGGGTGTGAAAAGTGTCTCATTTCTTGAAACAGCCTTGACTGCTCCTTAACATGGCCCCTGAAAATAAAACTGTCTTGTTTATGTCTTCAGCTGGTGTGCTTGCAATCTGCAAAGAATAATACTACGTTTTTGCTTTTATAAAGTACTTGTAATAATTCTGAAGCTGACGTCTTGGTTTGATCTGTAAAAGCTTGAAGAATGTCTCGGGTGCACAGTGTGCTAAAAACGAAAAAGAAAAATCACGTTAGACATACACATATACAGGATATCCCATATGTGAACTCTCAGTCTCTGAGAATTGATCGTTTGTGAGATTTCGAGGTTTAAACAGTAAGCAATTAGGTTTGGCTTGGTATTGGAAAATACAACTCGGCTCCACAGAGAAATAAATTGAAAACACATCCTGGTTTATGGGTTTTAGGCTAGAAACACACAGATGCCATAAACGGACAATGCCTTAATTACGGCCGACCACTTCCTTCCGGTTACTGTTATCAATTACTCATGAAAGTCATACAACAAAGGTCCAATTCACTAAATTGCTCTGCCATAGCTGTATATAACGATCAGCAAATTATGCAAAAGTATTGTACACTTTCAGTGACGGAGTGGGAAAATTAGCAATGAACCGCTGTTTTAAAGTTTAGAAAAAATATATAGATGAGGTTCAGCTGTCACAATATAGCTAAAATGTTTTGTTTTTTAGCTAACAAAGAAAACAGCACTGTTCAGGCAAGAATGAGATGTTCCTGAGTTGCTGAGGTTCAAGCTCACAGTCAATATTCTTGGATCTCACTAGAAAGAAATTTTAGAATCCAAAAATCATTTTCCCAGTTAGATACATCCAGAGTCATAAATACACTCCCAGTCATTGTCTCTGAAAGTAGTACAGCCAAAGGCCGCAGCCCAGATGTCAAGTACAACAGATTCGGAAGCATCATACCAGAGAAGCCTTTTTTTTCTTTATTGGGATCTTTGGCAATCAAGCTTAAGGTTAAGTAGCCGATGGACAGCTTGTAAACTCACTCCACAAACCCGCACTGGAAGAACACAACACTGATGAATCATAACAGATTCTTGTTAACCCTCGAGCGACCAAGCTATTTCGGCGACTAATATGGCCGAGTGGGGGTCATTTGTGACCCCATTGACCTCATATAGGAATATTTCTATATAAATGATTGTTTTAGGGTTCTTCTTATTTATTTCACTCTCAAATATAGTGGTATAGGGCGCTGGATCACTGATCCAAACGTTGGGGGTTCGAGTCCCACTCTCCACAAGGTTGTCACCGTCCCCCCCAGTGCGGCTAACTGGGTTATCATAGGCGGGCCATGTTTCTCACTGTATATGGTGAGAGGTTCATGTAAAAGAACCATTGCTGACTTTCGTAAAGAGTAGCTGCAAAGTCGTCAGCGTGTTTCTGTCCCTTGCTAAAAAGGGTTGTGACAGGAAGGGCATCCGACGTAAAAACCTCTGCCAAATCAAACGTGCGAATCAGATGATTCACTGTGGCGACTCCCGAGTAAAAGGGAAAAAGCCGAAAGACAGACTTATGTAATAAGGGGCAGTTGTGGCTTAGTGGTATAAGGTGCTGGATCGCTGATCCTAAGGCTGGGGGGTTCGAGTCCCACTCTCCACAAGTGTGTAGTGAGGTTCCAAGTATGGTGTGAGGTTCATGTAAAAGAACCATTGCTGACTTTTGACAAGAGTAGGCTACCAAAAGCTGTCAGCGTGTTTCCACCCTGTGATGGCTTGGCAAGCTGTCCATGGTGTACTCTAACCTCGCCCGGAGTCGGCTGGGATGGGTGCCAGCCACCCCGTGACCCTAATTAGGATTAAGTGGTTACAGAAAATTAACTAAAGAGGTAGTGGTGGTCTAGTGGTATAAGGCGCCGGATCGCTGATCCAAAGGTTGGGGGTTCGAGTCCAACTCTCCACGAGGTTGTCACTGCCCCCCCCACCCCCCCACCCCCCGTGCAGCTAACTGGGTTATCAAAGGCCGGCCATGTCTCTCACTGTCTATGGTGTGAGGCATGTAAAAGAACCATTGCTGACTTTCGACAAGAGTAGCTGCAAAGCCGTCAGCGTGTTTCTGCCCTGCGATGGCCTGGCGAGCTGTCCAGGGTGTACTCTGCCCTCGCCCTGAGTTGGCTGGGATGGGCACCAGCCTCCCCGTGACCCTAATTAGGATGAAGCGGTTACAGAAAATGAACTGATGAGAAAATGAACTAAACTGATGATCTTAAGGTATGGAATTTGATATATTTTTTTCAAAAACACACAATGATAGAACAATATTACATTTAGTTAGACAACCCTTGTCTGCTACATCCTGTCATATACATGTTACCTTTTATTTCTTTACATTTTTTTTTCTTTGCATCAAAAATGAAAACAAATCATAAAAAGTAAAGTTACTTTGCATAAAATGTGTATTACAATGTGGTCAGATAATGTATAGATGGTAATACAAATAATAATTATATGGCTGAACTATCTAAAACATGTAACTATCAAAATGAAGAACCAGAAATACCATCTGAAGATATAATGTAAAAAATCTGATAGATCTTCCTGGGGTCATAGGTGACCCCACACAAGTTTGGATTGTATGCCCAGCAATGGCCTGGAGAGCTGTACAGGATGTACCCAAAGTTGGCTGAAATGGGTGCCAGCCTCGCTGCAAACTTGATTAATGTTAAGCATGTTCAGAAAATGAATGAGTGAAATGTATTCCTGAGAAACAGGGTGAGAAGCTCAGACATCTGGAAGGTACCAATTTTTTTTTACATCAAAATCTTATATACTTTATTTCTTGGGGACAGTGGGATACAGTAATTAAAATACATATGACATCATAAAAATGTGTTACATCTGTTAGACCTGGATGTTGTAAAATATAATGTCCTTAATGTTTTTTTCTAATTTTGAAATTGTATGTATTTTCTCTTTGTCTTTTTCTACAATTCTCTATATCTGTATCTATTTACAAATATCTATGTGTGTGTGTGTGTGTGTGTGTGTGTGTGTGTGTGTGTGTGTGTGTGTGTGCGCTGATTTTTTTAATGTGCATAATTGGTTGTTCTGTCTTACTGAATTACAGTACAGTGATACCTCTGCTCACGAACATAATTGGTTCCCAGAAAGTGTGTGTGAGGCGAAAAGTTTGTCTTCCGAACATTTATTTCCCATAAGAAACCATTAAAATGAGAATAATCCGTTCCCAGGTCCCCATAAAACATAATTTTCTACTAAATAAGCCTTAAAACTACACAAAAATATACCTTATTTTATGTATAATAAATGTGCTATTGTATTGTAATTAAAGAAATAAACTGTACTGTATAATAAAGTGGTTTTATTTACCTTTGTGATGGTAGTTGATGGCTTGATGGAATGGAGTGGGAGGAGGAGGGAGGGAGGGACTTACTGTTTGGAAGGAGAGTTTGGAAACGCCTACTGTTTGGAAACACCCTTAGCCACACACGCACCCTTAATAGCTTCCTTGTTCTTAAGGATGGGAGCAATGGTAGACTTAGCGTACTGGTACTGGGACGCTGAGTCACACAAACGCACACCTCGTTCGTGTTTTTCAATGATCTCCACCTGTGGTGGGGACTTTTTCGGTCCCATAATAGCAAAAGTACACTCAATATGGTCCAAAATGTCGAGCAAACACAAACCACTTCCGCACTCAAAGAAAGGGGGTGACGAACTGTGACGCCGTGAGCGTGCGTCAGCTTCTCGTGGCCGCCACCGTGGCGCTGTTCGACCGCGTGGTTTGATTCGTCCGCCGAAAACTAGTTCGTCAGGAGAGACTATATGCTCGCAAATTTAATGTTCTTGAGGCAAGAAGTTCGTGAGCTTAAGCGTTCGTCAGCGGAGGTTTTACTGTATATGATGATGGTGAATGGACTTATGTTATTATTGATTAAATGAAGAATAAATTTTAGGTTTTGAAAAAATAAGATGGTCTCTCGTTACCAAGAAACATCCAGGAAACAACATTTAAAAATAATTTTTACAGCTGAGCTACTAAGTGTATATGTTTGCAGTGTGAGGGGAGAAACAGCCCAGCCTGTGGTGTCTGATGGTGCACAAGTCCATGTGTGTGTGTGTGTGTGTGTGTGTGTGTGTGTGTGTGGTGTGAGAGAGAGAGAGAGAGAGAGAAAGAGAGAGAGAGGCAGTACCTACAGCATATCTCAGTGGAGCCACTCAGGTGTCAGGGCATTTCTCGTGTAAGTATTGGATTCTCACCTTGCATTGTTGTCCTTGTCGGCTCTGCAAACAGTGGGATGAGCAGGAGATAGATGAGGTAGACTAAAGACAGCACATTGTACCGGAACAG
>CM045728.1:18734849-18747349 GCA_024760905.1 Plotosus lineatus
TTGACGGAGTTCAGGTCAAAGTTAGTACAGTATTTCATGTGGCAAACGCACACCATGAATGGAGTTGCTATATGAGTACAAGCTAATGCTAATTCTTTTAGAGGTCTGCGTTCGTAATAGTTTTAATTTGTAAATTGTTTAAAAGAAAAAAAATATATGAATTCATTCATTCATTGAGCTACATAATCTTAATTTGGGGTCGCAGGGAGGCTGATGCCCTTCTCAGCCAACTCTGAGCGAAGACAGGGTACACCCTGGACAGCTCACAAGACAGAAACGTGCTGATAGCTATGCAGCTACTCTTGACAAAAGTCAGCAACGGCTCTTTTACATGAACCTCGCTCCACAGACAAGACAGACATGGCCAGCCTTTGACAACCCAGTTAGCAGCATGGGGGACGGACGGACGGGGGGCAGTGGGGCTTGAACTCCCAACATTGGGATTGGTAATCACGATACTATAAGGCCACCACTGCCCCCAAAATAATATAATATGTTGTGTTGTACATCACTAAAGGGCAAAGGTCATTATCCTGACCTGAAAGTCCATGATTGGTTTCCTGTTAGTTCTCCATGGTAACAGCAGCAAATTTACAAGCAATTATAAGCACCCGGAATCCTGTGACTGATTTTTACCTTTCAAAGTCACTCAGCACCAAAAGGTAAATTGTCTAATTTCAAAGTCCATAAGAAGAGGTTGAGTTTCAAAACAGATAAGTGTGACTATTTTAATTTAAAGTAAAAACAACTTTTTTCAGTCGCTACTGTAAAAAAAAAAAAAAAAAGTTTTTGGAAGGTACCGGAAAAAAATTGTTGAATGCAGCCATGAGGTGGGGGTGGGGGTGGGGGGTGGGGGGGCACGAACCAGTGTCTCTCCCCCTCATGCCGGTCCCAAGCCCGGAGAAATGCAGAGGGTTGTGTCAGGAAGGGCATCCGACGTAAAACCAATGCCAAACATTTATGATGCAAATCAGAAGTATTACCCCCATACCGGATCGGTCGAGGCCCGGGTTAACAAAGACCGCCATCAGTGCTGTCAATCAACAGGGTGCTGATGGAAATTGGACTACTGTTGGTCGAAGACGTCGAAGAAGGAGAGGTGGGAGGCGTGTCCGTAGGCAGAGAGAGAGGAGGAAAGGCATGAGTCTAGGACTGAGAGTGGGGACTTTGAAAGTTGGAACTATGGCAGGAAAAGCTAGAGAGCTGGCTGACATGATGCAGAGGAGGAAGGTGGACATACTGTGTGTTCAGGAGACCAGGTGGAAAGGTAGCAAAGCAAAAAGCTTAGGAGCAGGGCTTAAGCTGTTTTATCATGGTGTGGATGGGAAGAGAAATGGAGGACGAGTCATCTTGAAGGAGGAGTTTGTCAGGAATGTTCTAAAAGTGAAAAGAGTGTCAGACAGAGTGATGAGTAAGAGATTTATGGATGTGGTGAAGGAAGACGTGAAGGTCGTTGGAGTCAGAAAAGAAGATGGGGAGGACAGGGTGAGGTGGAGGCGGATGATTTGCTGTGGCGACCCCTGAAGGGAGCAGCCGAAAGTAAAAGAAGACTGGAAAAAAATTGTTGATTTTAGTTTTTTCTGGAAAGCTACTTAAAATGGTTTTCCCCATAATTAAATCAAGAGCACTTATCCATTTTTAAACTCAAACTCTTCATATATTATTTCCTATAATGCCTATCCCCACTCATTTCAATGTTATGTGATCTATCGCTCACTATTGTGACTTGCCTCTCACCTTCAGCTCTGACCTTTTTTTTTTTTTTTTTTTTTTACTTTCGGCTGTTCCCTTTTTTTCCTCAGGAGTCGCCACAGTGAATCATCACATGTTTGATTTGGCATAGGTTTTTACGTCAGATCCCCTTCCTGACACAAGCCTTTAGCAAGGGACAGAACCACGCTTGCGGCTATGCAGCTACTATTTACATGGTTCTTTTACATGAACCTCTCACCATAGACAGTGAGATACATGGCCGGCCTTTGATAACCCAGTTAGCTGCACCTGGGGGGGGCAAGCTTGTGGAGAGTGACCCCCATCCTTAGGATCAGTGATTCAGTGCTCTTTTACCACCAGGCCACCACTGCCCCTACTTTCAGCTCAAGTCTCAGGGACTTAGGTAGTGTCCCCACCAAGTTTGGTGAAAATCCCTGTCTGAGTGTGGTCAAGATTATGTTATCACACAACCCGATAAACACACAGATGGACAGACGCACAAACAAATGCTTGTGATTTTTTTTCTTTCTTTCTATCTATCTATCTATCTATCTATCTATCTATCTATCTATCTATCTCTGTCTGTCTGGCTGTCTAGCCTGAAAAACCTCAAACTTAAGCTCAAACTTTGTGATTTCTTTCTTTCTATCTATCTATCTATCTATCTATCTATCTATCTATCTATCTATCTATCTATCTATCTATCTATGTCTGTCTGTCTGTCTGACTAGCCTTAAAAACCTCTTCTCTGAATCCAGCACTTCATGATTGATATGATGTATAATTGACATGTGACTGTGAGTTTCAACAATATTGCAGTGATTTTTTTTTTTTTTTTTTTTTTTTTTTTTAAATGATGGTGTATAGCTGTTGATTTAACACTCAGGCATTTCAGGGCACTCCAGAGAACTGTTCAAGTATCAGTTACAGCAGAGAAATGGGCAGTGGTGGTCTAGTGGTATAGGGCGCTGGATCGCTGATCCAAAGGTTGGGGGTTCGAGTCCCACTCTGCACAAGGTTGTCACTGCCCCCCCAGTGCGGCTAACTGGGTTATCAAAGGCGGGCCATGTCTGTCACTGTCTATGGTGAGAGGCATGTAAAAGAACCATTGCTGACTTTCGTAAAGAGTAGCTGCAAAGTCGTCAGCGTGTTTCTGTCCCTTGCTAAAAAGGGTTGTGACAGGAAGAGCATCTGACGTAAAAACGTCTGCCAAATCAAACGTGCGAATCAGATGATTTGCTGTGGCGACTCCCGAGTAAAAGGGGAAAAAGCCCAAAGGAAGACAGACGGTGTATAGCTGTTGATTTAACACTCAGGCATTTCAGGGCACTCCAGAGAACTGTTCAAGTATCAGTTACAGCAGAGAAATGACAGATGAGCCACCTGACAGTAAAACAAAAGAACGTAAACATCCCTTGGTAGTCGTGTGAGTGTGAGGTCCACCTAACCAGCATTTATTTCATTTTTTAGCAGTTCATGAAATATACTTTGGCTGAAAGATCTTTTTTTTTTTTTTTTTTTTTTATTTTAGAATTTGGCGTTGTTTGTAGTAATGATAATGGCCATCAGTGTACAACAGTGTGTACTGGACTGGCACTCATTATGGCTTCTTATAACTTTGTATAAACATGCTGGTATTAATGCGGGGCTAAGACTGTGAGCCCTTCTCCGCAACACGTGCATTTAATTAGAAGTGCCAGCCACGAAATCTGATAACCAAAAAAGAAATGCAAAATATAATTCAGTAATATAACATCATTTCGATCACCAGAATCGCCTGGCATGATACATAATGCTTTTCAGGAATTAACGTGAAAACTAATGGACTTCGTTAGTATTCTAATTCCAGTCTTCCTCAGTGACTTTCCCATTTCAGAGCATTTCAATGGTTCTCTTGAGTCACTGTGTGTGAGCCAGAGCTGCCGTGGCCTTTCTCGTCTGCGTGCCTCGTGTGTGGGGAAGAGCTCTGGCTTCGAACAGTCTCTGAAAGAAATGTTCAAGCCCCACTGGCAATCTTATAGACCGCTGCGCTCTTTCATTTAGATGAGTCAGTAAACCAAGATTACAGCCAAGATCACAAAAATGAGCTCCTTGTGCAACAACAGCCGTATGAGTAACCATTTTGGGTGAAGAAGGAGGCCTTGTGAGTTTTGAGATTTCTTTTTTTTATTCAAAATATCAAAAATATTTGTGAATACAGACATGAGTTGCCACAACATGAGTTCAAACCCACACAGAAATGGGACACATAGTTTAGGTTGGGTAGGGTGCGAGGTGAGATTGGGATGAGAAGTGTGAAAATGTAAAGATTTTTATCTTTTATTTAAGTTAATGAACCAAAGTGTTTGTGATTCTTTCTAATTATTTTATTAGCGTCAAGTACTAGGTCTCTAGACAGCAGTTGTTACCTTTATTTTTTATTTTTTTGGATGAAGTTGACTGATATCACTAAAACTCTTATTATTTTTTGCATGACGTTAAGTCAATGCTTCTCAAATAGTGGGGCGTGCCTCCCAAGAGGGGGGTGGTATGATGCTGGGAGGAAGGGGGGTGATGCCAGGGCAGCACGTGTGACCCTGGGGACATGCTTTTATGGAACAGTGTCAGGGAATTAAGTGTAATTGCACCTCCACTCCACTAGTTGGCAGTGGCGATCTCATTTATGTGCTATGGTGTAGCGGTTTTTCGCACGAGCAAACAATATGAAATTGCAGTAAACAACCCTTTAAACAACACGGATTTTTTTTTTAACAGGAATGTAGAGAAAGGTGGAGCGAGACGGAGATATTAAGACAAATAAGTTAAATGAGTTTAAATAAGGATGCATTTTTTTATTTCAGGCACATTGGTGCACTTTAAATCTTTTCTATTACAGATTAAAAATAATGTTAATCAAGTTTTCCTTTATTGTACGTTGAACTATATTTCTTTCTTTTTTTTGTTTTTAATGTTAATAAAGATACAGTGTTTTGCAGAGGTTTACTAATAACAATTTTATAGACAAATAATACTATTTGTAGTCGCTCACTGGGCGGTGGGGGGGCGGCGGCGGCATGATTTTTTTTTTTTTTTCTTCCTAGAGGGGGCGCCACAGAAAGTAATTGAGAAGCACTGCGTTAAATCAGCATCTTGGTGTTTAGTCTGGCGCTTCATTTAAAGATATACAGTAAATTCATCCAAACACTTCAGTTTCAGTTGTTTTGTGTATACAGTGAGATTCAAAAGTCAGAGACCACATTAAGAAAACACCATGATGATGGATTTGATCTAAAATAGATTATAAGGTTTTGGACAAAATTGTGGAGTCTACACTAGCTTGCCTTTACACTGTTATTAAAGAAAAATCTGGGAGGTATCGAATTCGAGAAAAAAAAAAAAAAAATTCAAAGAAATATTTAAAATAATCTGCTTTTCACTCAAGTTGCTGTCAATGATATCATTTGTACTGAAAATCATTGCAATAAGTTAGAAGGGAAAGGATACATGGAAGCGTTTTCCCCAGTTCCCGCCACTAGTGGACTGCATTTGATTTACAAAATGTAGGATATCTGACAGAGTGGTACGATGGCATCATCGTCAGAACATCCACCTCATAACAAGGAGGTCCTGGGTTTGAGTCCTGGCACAGGTGGTTCTGTGTGGAGTTCACGTGCCCTCCCCATGATTGTGTGGGTTTCCTTAACTACCCCGGTTTCTTCCCACAGTCCAAAGGCATGCACATTAGGCTAACTGGATGTTCCAAATTACCCCAAGCTGTGAGTGCATATGGTTGGGTGTGTTGACAGTGCAATAAACTGGTGAGTTTTAATGCTATTCTAGAAATGTTATTAGTGTTTATATCCTGTCTTTAAAACTTGCAACTTATTGAAATAGAATAAATATTGCTAAGTTGCCACTGAACTCTTGCGCGGGAAGGGTGGGTGGGGGGGTCGCTCTAGATAAAAGTCTGCCCCATACCATAAATGCAGTATATACATGTATGATGAAGATATATGTCACATTACAGCACAATTTCTGTAAATTAACAGAATAAATGAATGTAAAATGAACAACAACAACAACAACAACAACAACAACAACAAGGGGGCAGTGGTGGTCTAGTGGTATAGGTGCTGGATCGCTGATCCAAAGGTTGGGGGTTCAAGTCCCGCTCTCCACAAGGGTGTCACCCTCCCCCCCTGCACCCCCCAGTGCAGCTAACTGGGTTATCAAAGGCCAGCCATGTGTCCCACTGTCTGTGGTGTGAGGCATGGAAAAGAACCATTGCTGACCATTGCGTGTTTCCGCCCTGCGATGGCCTGGCGAGCTGTCCAGGGTGTACTCTGCCCTCGCCCGAAGTTGGCTGGGATGGGCACCAGTCTCCCCACGACCCAAATTAGGATTAAGCAGTTACAGAAAATGATGAACTAAACAACAACAACAACAACAAAAAAAAAAATCACTAAAATAGAAAAAGCAAGTCTGTAGCAGGAAAGTAGATAAATAATTTCACTTCAGTCTAAATCACTTAGGTGTCACGTCCGCCGTGACTCTTCCAGAAGCAGCACATTCGGGTGTATATGTGTGGGCATGCACATGTGCTGTGATTGGCTAGTTTACTTGTTTCAAATGATCTTATTGGTTTCCCTTTTGTGACGGTATAAAACTATGTTTATGGATGCAACCCAATATTATGGTCAGTACCGCTCGTACAATAGTAGCACGTTATGCCAATCACTGATTGAGAAAAATAATCACCATGATTTATACATTATAACTATAATTATAATAAGGTGATCTAAAGAGATACAATTTTGTACAACTTATGGTGAACAAGCTAATGGTTGGCAACCTTAAAATAATTTATTCTAATTATATTACTATTGTTTTTTTAAATGAAATTGAATTACATTATAACGTCAGACAGGGACATCACATTAAGCGACAAACCAAATACTCCATTGTTGAAGAAGAGAAAACAAAAGAAAGTTCACCATGCTTACCTGAAAATATAGAGATATTTTCAACTAGACAGGAATAGCCAGCAATTTGGTTAGCTAAGAACACACCAGTATTGCTGATGTGGCTGTTCAAGTTCAAGCTAAATAAGCTGGTGTTGACGTTGAAATAACACCAAGGATGATTAACTACGTCCAAAAATTATTATTAGTATATTTTATACAGGAGCTAAATATTAATGTTAAACATAAATGTGTCAGTTCACTGATGTTGGGGAATTCATAGGCGTTTGAGAGACAGAAATGGTCCGTGTGTGTGTGTGTGTGTGTGTGTGTGTGTGTGTGTGTGTGTGTGTGTGTGTGTGTGTGTGTGTGTGTGTGTGTGTGTGGGAGACAGAGAGAGAGAGACTCACAGTTCTTCACCTCAAATAAATTGTTTTCTGTTCTTATGTTAATAGACCTCATTCATGCCTGAACTTTGCATGTGAATGAGCAATCAGACAACTCTGAGGACCATTTTCTAAATATTTTCCTCACAATCATGTACACGATTTAACATTCTACTGCGGGCTTCAGTCATTTTAGACTGAACCCAAAGTCGAATTATTCACAACTGAAGGTCAGCAATAACACATGACTCATGCGGAGCAGTGTTGCTGATCCTCCAGGGTATGAAAACGTTCCAGATCAGGGTGTAGAAAAAGATAATACACCAAAAAAAACCAAAAAAAAAACATCAGTACTTAATGTACTAATTACTCAATAAAACAGGATATGAGTACAGACGCTCCCCGACGTACGTTCATCCGTTTTACGTTTTTTCGATTTGATGTTTTTTGTTTCTTTGTTTGTTTTTTAAAGTCAAATTTTGAGTTTAGACGTACCTACGTAGTATGCTGATGTAATGACGCAATGACGTAATAAAGCTGCGTCCATTGTTTACAAATGACAGACTGAACGTGCCCAAAAAATTTGCATATTGTGATTAAGTTCATTATTTCCTGTAATTTACTGATAAAAATTAAACTTTCATATATTTTAGATTCATTGCACACCAACTGAAATATTTCAGGTCTTTTATTGTTTTAATTCTGATGATTTTGGCATACAGCTCATGAAAACCCAAAATTCCTATCTCAAAAAATTAGCATATCATGTTCAGGTACTCTAAACGAGCTATTAACCTAATCATCTGAATCAACCAATTAACTCTAAACACCTGCAAAAGATTCCTGAGGCTTTTAAAAACTCCCAGCCTGGTTCATTACTCAAAACCGCAATCATTGGTAAGACTGACCTGACACGACCTGACTGCTGTCCAGAAGGCCATCATTGACACCCTCAAGCAAGAGGGTAAGACACAGAAAGAAATCTCTGAGTGAATAGGCTGTTCCCAGAGTGCTGTATCAAGCCACCTCAGTGGGACGTCTGTGGGAAGGAAAAAGTGAAAGAAGAGCCGATTCCAGACCTTGGGGGACCTGTGGAAGCAGTGGACTAAGTCTGGAGTAGAACCATCCAGAGCCACCGTGCACAGGCGTGTGCAGGAAATGGGCTACAGGTGCCGCATTCCCCAGGTCAAGCCACTTTTGAACCAGAAACAGCGGCAGAAGCTCCTGACCTGGGCTACAGAGGGGCAGCACTGGACTGTTGCTCAGTGGTCCAAAGTACTTTTTTCGGATGAAAGCAAATTTTGCATGTCATTCGGAAATCAAGGTGCCAGAGTCTGGAGGAAGACTGGGGAGAAGGAAATGCCAAAATGCCTGATGTCCAGTGTCAAGTAGCCACAGTCAGTGATGGTCTGGGGTGCCATGTCAGCTGCTGGTGTTGGTCCACTGTGTTTTATCAAGGGCAGGTTCAATGCAGCTCGCTATCAGGAGATTTTGGAGCACTTCATGCCAACTCTCCTGACCTGAAGCCCATAGAGAATCTGTGGGATATTGTGAAGAGAAAGTTGAGAGACACCAGACCCAACACTGTGGATGAGCTTAAGGCCGCGATCGAAGCATCCTGGGCCTCCGTAACACCTCAGCAGTGCCACAGGCTGATTGGCTCCATGCCACGCCGCATTGAAGCAGTCATTTCTGCAAAAGGATTCCCGACCAAGTATTGAGTGCATAACTGAACATAATTATTTGAAGGTTGACTTTTTTTTGTATTAAAAGCACTTTTTTTATTGGTCGGATGAAATATGCTAATTTTTTGAGATAGGAATTTTGGGTTTTCACGAGCTGTATGCCAAAATCATCAGTATTAAAACAATAAAACACCTGAAATATTTCAGTTGGTGTGCAATGAATCTAATAGATATGAAAGTTTAATTTTTATCAGTACATTACAGAAAATAATGAACTTTATCACAATATGCTAATTTCTTGAGAAGGACTAGTATATAAGCCTACTAGGATGGATGCAAGTCTCATACACAGAGATGAATTCACCATCTGCTCGGATCGGCGCAATCTACCATGCACACTCAGTTAAGCAAAGAGAGTTGTAAAATGAATGAAAATCCGAATCCAGGAAAGAGAACTCTCCGCTCCGTGATTCACATCAGTGCAGGCTGTGTTCTAAACGAGTTCAACAGCACCCTTGTGCACTTGAAAGACTGGAAGTCCGTATAACCCACAGCAAGTACACTACTTTTGCAAGTACTGGTCGGTATTGAGCGCCTCACATATTGTAAGCGTTGATTGGCTGTTTTAAGCTTCATGTAAAGTGACTCGGTATAAATAAGTGACTTATTTGAAATTAATGTTGATATTATTTGATATTATTTTACAATGTTATGTTTATAATAATTGATTTAGGGGTGTTTTATGAGATACGGTAATGGTATTTATGGATGTATAATACAGTATGAGTGTCATACGTCACATGTCATATGTCACTGTAACAACTTACATTCACTTTCAACTTACGTTCGGCCGTCCGGAACCAATTAAAAACGTAAGTTGGGGAGCGTCTGTATACAGTAAATTCAGGTCCACACTCTCAGGTGAAGGGTTTTTCAAGGAGCTCTGAAAGTGGGTCTTGAAGGGCTCCTCTTAAAAACATTCTTAACAGTTCAGGTTCTTCTTTTCCTTTCGGCTTTTTCCCTTTTTTTTTTTCAGGGGTCGCCACAGTGAATCATCTGATTCATATGTTTGATTTTGCATCGGTCTTTATGTCGGATGCCCTTCCTGACACAACCCTTTAGCAAGGGGCAGAAACACGCGACGGCTTTGCAGCTACTCTTGTCGAAAGTCAGCAATGGTTCTTTTACATGCCTCTCACCATCGACAGTGAGAGACATGGCCCGCCTTTGATAACCCAGTTAGCTGCCCTCAGTTAGTGCCACTCATATGTGTGTATATACATCATTTTCTCATGCACTAACAGGTACATATTCCAAGCATGTGCACATTCCACATCAAGTGAACAATACGAAGTCAAGTGAGTGATACCATATCGAGGTGTTTGGTCTGACCATTTCTGCGACATGGTGAAGTGCTTGAAAGGGACCGATATTCATATGGTCCACCATGTTTTCAAGATTTGCTACGATGCGCACATATCTCTGTGAAAGTATTCTGTTTGACGACAACAAAATAGCATTTGGGAAGCTCTGTCCTGTTGGACACCGTTATGATCACAAAAAAAAATACTATCAAATCAGCTTGTCCTGATATGGCCAACTCAATGCCATCCAGGACATGGGTGCCTAGAGTCTACTTTTCTGAACATGTTGATTCAGGACACTGAAGCTGTTGATGCATACCGTCCTCCAAAGGGACATTAGGTTAACCAGCTGTTTCAAATTTACCGTGGTGTGAATGGTTGTCTGTGTCGATCACTCTGGCGAGCTGTTCAGGGTCTACCCTAGCCTAGTGTAGGCTGGGATAGGCACCAGACTCCTCGCAACTCCAATAGGATTAAAAGGTAAAGTCCTTTGGGCTTTTTACACACAAGCCTAGTGGTTCATCAGGCCGGTGCTTATCCCCGGTTTCCATAGCGTGAAGCGACCAGGAGTTGAACTCCTCCTGGATGGGACGCTAGTCCATCACAGGTCACCTTCCCAGTATATTTTTACTGGTACCCATTTATACTGCTGGGTGAACAGAGGCACACATGTGGTTAAGACCTTGCCCAGGGGTCTTAGCACAGTGGGGGTCTAACTGGGATTTGAACACACAACCTCCTGATCATAAGCACAGCACCCTAACCACTACGCCACCGGCTCCACTTAATAAGATTAAGCGGTTCAATAAATGAATTAATAGGTTAGTGACTGTAATTTATTACACTTTTTTACAGTGCTCTAGCTAAAATTAATACATTTAAAAATATTTTTATTGATGTGTATTGTGAAAAGCCATGATTTTAAATTAGTAATAGTAGTAGTAGGCCTCCGTCAGTCTCAAAGGACTATGGAGCCGCGCTCTGGCTGGTCTCCTGGCTGGTGATACTCTCCAGTGCGCAGAGCCTGGGTAGGAAGCATGGAGGACAGGCTGTTACCCAAGCAGCAAGTCCCCCCTCTCGGCGCCACCGGAAGGGTCCAATGGAAGGGCAGAAGCCGATACAACTGGGTTCCAGTGCCGCTGCAGGAGTTGCCGGAACGTTGATGTGAACGAACTGCCTCAGGGGACTCCGACTCACGATTAGAAACACGCTGATGGCTTTGCAGCTACTCTTGCTGAAAGTCAGCAATGGTTCTTTTACATGAACCTCACACCATAGACAGTGAGAGACTTGGCCGGCCTTTGATAACCCAGTTAGCTGCACTGGGGGAGAACGACACACGACAGTGACAACCTTGTGGATAGTGGGACATGAACCCCCAACCTTATACCACTTCTGCACCCTAAACCACTAGACCACCACTGCCCAAAGTATACCTAGAACTATTGAAAGGGCCGCCATTATAGAAAATGAATCAACATTCTCAATAATCAAGAACTCAGCATCCCATTGGTAAAAACATATTGTAATTTCAGCAGCATATTATTCCTGTGTCATAATATTCACATGCTAGTCAAACCTAATATGCTGATTAAAAACAAAAATGGTCTTTTCCAGTTCGTATATTTATTCTGACAATTTAACACTTACTGTTAGTGAATGATTTTCGCAACATGCATAGCAAAAAAATAAATAAATAAATAAAAAATCCCTCATTTCAGCTTGAATTGCAACAGCTCAGAATTATTAATCTTCAGAGCTCACTCATCACTTAACATGTCTCACAAGCACACCAGGCCTCGCAACTGCACCATGCAGCCAACAGCAGTGCATACACACACACACACACACACACACACACACACACACACCAAAATCACAGCCAGAAGCAAAAACCTTCTGCCAACATCTGCTCTTGTCTGGCTTCATTTACACATAGTATTTTTTTTTTTTTTCAGAAATATCAATAAATCTGAGTGCAAGCTGCCATTCAAAAGGAGGCAGTGCAATTATTAAGCTCTTCCAAGTCTGTGAATAATTAGAGGAGGGTTATATGGATGCAGATTAAATATATATGCAACAAATAAAGTGTAAACGAATCCTAAACATCAGCAAGAATTGAGAACAAAAGCAGGCAAGAGTCAGGCAATCAGTAAACAACATAAATTAGGACAGAATACAAAACAGAAAGAGAGAGTAAAACAAGTAAAGAAGGATAAAGAACTGAAATATAAGAGGTAAAGTGGCTTTGCATTTGTTTGCCATATTAAAGTGAATGAGCTGAGAGTCGGAAAACAGTGCTTGGTGTAATATAAAACAGACGTGAGTGGATAAAATCCTGTGGCTGTGACTATGACAGAGTCTATCACATGGGTACTGTAGTCTGTGGCGGCCATGTTTATATGCTGCGGT
>CM045728.1:18752349-18764849 GCA_024760905.1 Plotosus lineatus
TGCCCTCAAAAATTAACCATAAAATTTGTTGATTTAAAAGGTTAAATCAAATATTTGACAAAATGTAAATGAGCAGTACAAATTAGTCAGAATATTCAGACTTTGGACATTTTAAAATAAAAGTAACTTTTGTTAATTATTATGTTACTTTTAATAAATATTTAGGCACTGTCTTAAAGCAACCTTCCTATAAATATCTCTCCTGCGAGGTGTCCATGGCTGGTGGTAAAAGAGTCGTGAGGCTCCTGAAGGACTGGACCAACTTCAGCCCCAAAAGAAATAAATTAATTAATTTTCCCTGGATGTAGTGGCAGCCTGGTGGTAAGGTGCTGGATCACCAATCCTAAATTGGGGATTTAAGCCCCACTGTCAACAATTGTCACTGCTATACCCCCACTACAGTGAACTGGGTTATCAAAGGCCGGTCACTGTTTATGGTGGGAGGCTTTTAAATAATCCATTGCTGAGTTTTAGCAAGAGTAGGCTGCATAGCCATCAATGTGTTTCTACCCTATGATGGCCTGGCAAACTATCCAGGATGTACTCTGCCCTCGCCTAGAGTTGGCTAAAATGGACACACCCTAATTAGGATTAATTAATTTGTGTCACCTATCACCTATCGTGTTAGATTAGTTAACTGTTTAATGCAGTGGTCCCCAAACTACGGCCCACGGGCCGGATACGGCCCACCTCCACATTTGGCCCGGACCCCTGAACAATACCGGAGATTATGATTATTATTTTTTTTAGTCTGGCCACGTGATACACACCTCATACACACCTAGAACATAACATTCTATTCCACCCGTCTGTGCCCCTGTCTGACCTTCTTCTTCTTCTTCTTTTCCTTTCGGCTTTTCCCTTCAGGGGTCGCCACAGCGAATCATCTGCCTCCATCTCACCCTATCCTCTGCATCTTCTTCTCTTACACCAACGACCTTCATGTCCTCTTTCACCACATCCATGAATCGTCGCTTGGGTCTTCCCCTAGGCCTTCTGCCTGGTAGTTCCAGCCTCAGCATCCTATTACCAATATACTCACTATCCCTCCTCTGTACATGTCCAAACCATCTCAATCTAGCCTCTCTGACTTTGTCTCTGAAACGACTTACATGTGCTGTCCCTCTGATGTGCTCATTCCTAATCCTATCCATCCTCGTTACTCCCAAAGAGAACCTCAACATTTTCATCTCTGCTACCTCCAGCTCTGCCTCCTGTCTTTCCCCCAGGGCCACTGTTTCTAAACCATACAACATTGTTGGCCTCAACACCGTCTTGTACACTTTTCCTTTCATTTTTGCCGATACCCTCCTATCACACATCACACCGGACACTTTTCTCCAACTATTCCAACCTGCCTGCACACGCTTCTTGACCTCTTTTCCACACTCTCCATTGCTCTGGATTGTTGAGCCTAAGTACTTAAAATCCTCCACCTTTCTTATCTCTGCTCCCTGTAATCTCACCATTCCTCTTGGGTCCTTGTCATTCATGCACATGTATTCTGTCTTACTGAGGCTAATCTTCATTCCCCTCCTTTCTAGGCCATACCTCCACCTCTCTAGGTTTTCCTGCACTTGTTCTCTGCTCTCACTACAGATCACAATGTCATCTGCAAACATCATAGTCCATGGGGAATCTTGTCTAACCTCGTCTGTCAGCCTGTCCATCACCATAGCAAACAAGAAGGGGCTGAGAGCTGACCCTTGGTGCAGTCCGACCTCCACCTTGAACTCTTCTGTCACACCGACAGCACACCTCACCACTGTCTTACATCTCTCATACATGTCCTGCACCACTCTAACATACTTCTCTGCCACTCCAGACTTCCTCATGCAATACCACAGTTCTTCTCTCGGCACCCTGTCATATGCTTTCTCCAGATCCACAAAGGCACAATGCAGCTCCCTCTGACCTTCTCTGTACTTCTCCATTAACATCCTCAAGGCAAACACTGCATCTGTGGTGCTCTTTCTTGGCATGAAACCAAACTGTTGTTCACAAATGCTGACTTCTGCCCTTAGTCTAGCTTCCACTATTCTTTCCCATAACTTCATCGTATGGCTCATCAACTTTATCCCTCTGTAGTTGCCACAACTCTGCACGTCTCCCTTGTTCTTAAAAATGGGCACCAGCACACTTCTCCTCCATTCCTATGGCATCCTCTCACTCTCTAAGACCTTGTTAAATGTTCTTGTCAGAAAATCTACTGCTACCTCTCCTAGACACTTCCATACCTCCACCGGTATGTCATCAGGATCAACTGCCTTTCCATTCTTCATCCTCTTCAATGCCCTCCTCACTTCACCCTTACTAATCTTTGCTACTTCCTGGTCCTCAACAGTAACCTCTTCTACTCTTTTTCTCTCTCATTTTCCTCATTCATCAGCTCTTCAAAGTACTCTTTCCATCTTCCCAGCACACTTCTGTCATCAGTCAATCCATTTCCCTCTCTGTCCTTTATCAATCTAACTTGCTGCACGTCCTTCCCATCTCTATTTCTCTGCTGTGGCAACCTGTATAAATCATTTTCTCCCTCTTTACTTTCCAACCGAGCATACAAGTCATCAAACGCTCTGTTTGGCCTTTGACACTGCTACCTTTGCCTTACGCTGTGTCTCCCTGTACTCCTGTTTACTCTCTTCGGTTTTCTCAATGTCCCACTTCTTCTTAGCTAATCTCTTCCTTTGTACACACTCCTGCACTTCCTCATTCCACCACCAAGTCTCCTTATCTACTTTCCTTCCAGATGACACACCAAGTATTCTCCTACCTGTCTCCCTGATCACATTAGCTGTAGTTGTCCAGTCATCTGGAAGCACTTCCTGACCACCCAAAGCCTGTTTCAAGTCCTCCTTGAAGACAACCCGACACTCTTCCTTTTTCAACTTCCACCACTTTGTCTTCTGCTCTGCCTTTGCCTTCTTCACCTTCCTCACCATCAGCATCATCCTGCACACCACCATCCTATGCTGTTTGGCAACACTCTCACCCGCTACTACTTTGCAGTCACTGACTTCCTTTAAATTACATCGCCTGCACAAGATGTAGTCTACCTGTGTGCTCCTGCCTCCACTTTTATAAGTCACCCTATGCTCCTCTCTCTTCTGGAAGAAAGTATTCACCACAGCCATTTCAATCCTTTTTGCAAAATCTACCAACATCTGTCCTTCTGCGTTCCTGTCCTGGATACCAAACCTACCCATCACTTCCTCGTCCCCTCTGTTTCCTGCACCAACATGTCCATTGAAGTCTGCCCCAATGACCACTCTTTCACCACTGGGGTACTCTGCATCACTTCATCTAACTCCCTCCAGAATCTCTCCTTCTCTTCTCGCTCACATCCTGTCTGTGGGGCATAAGCACTAACAACATTGACCATCACACCTTTAATTTCTAACTTGAGACTCATCACTCTGTCTGACACTCTTTTCACTTCAAGAACATTCCTGGCAAACTCCTCCTTCAAGATGACTCCGACTCCATTTCTCTTCCCATCCACACCGTGATAAAACAGTTTAAACCCTGCTCCTATGCTTCTAGCCTTGCGACCTTTCCACCTGGTCTCCTGAACACACAGTATGTCCACCTTCCTCCTCTGCATCATGTCAGCCAGCTCTCTACCTTTTCCTGTCATAGTTCCAACATTCAAAGTCCCTACTTTCAGTCCTAGGCTCATGCCTCTCCTCTTCTCTCTCTGGCAACGGACACGCCTCCCGCCTCTCCTTCTTCGACGTCTTCGACCAACAGTAGTCCAATTTCCATCAGCACCCTGTTGGTTGACGGCACTGATGGCGGTCGTTGTTAACCCGGGCCTCGACCGATCCGGTATGTGATTTTTTCTTGTGATTCGCATAGTTTATTTGGCATTTGTTTTACGCCGGATGCCCTTCCTGACGCAACCCTCTGCGTTTATCCGGGCTTGGGACCGGCGTGAGGGAGAGACACTGGTTTGTGCCCCCCCCCCTCATGCCTGCATTTGTGCCCCTGTCTGACCCTCCCCCCCAAAAAAAAAAAATATCCAAAACTCACCCCTGTCAAATACAACAAAATAATGGTGACAAGCTAATGAAAGAGAAAATTTGATTCAGAGTGCGGGGTATTTAACCTGCAGTGGACAAATGTTTTTTTGTTTTTTTTTTTTTGTTCAATGCAAAGAAAATGTTATTTGGATCATCTGTCAAGAGGCAGTGGTGGTATTCAAAGAATACAATCTGCGCCAACACTCTGAATCCCTGAAGACGAGTATGATCGCTTGCAAGACCAAATGCAAGTAGACAAACTCTCAAAGCTAAAAAGTGGACCGTTAGCTCAGGAGGATACATTTGCATGCCAGGCTTGGCTGAACCAGTCGTCTCTTCGGGAAGCTTTCAGGTTGCTCAACTGATATCAAGCAACGTTTTGTTTTTTTTTATTATCATTGTTCATTTCCTGACTTTTTTCTGTCAAGGTCCCGGAAAGGATGACTAATATTTGGTTATGCGTGGCTACCTGGAAAACAATAAATGTTTACGTTTAGGCAGCCCTGCGATCCTCACACTTTTTCTGTTACAAACTAAACTCGACCCCCCCCATCAGAGAAAGGAAAGGTTATGTGGCCCTCACAGGAAAAATTTTGGGGACCCCTGGTTTAATGAATTCATGTTCCATGATACTCAGGGCTAGTGGTGGTCTAGTGGTATAGGGCGCTGGATCGCTGATCCAAAGGTTGGTGGTTCGAGTCCCACTCTCCACAAGGTTGTCACTGTCCCCCCAGTGCAGCTAACTGGGTTATCAAAGGCGGGCCATGTCTGTCACTGTCTATGGTGAGAGGCATGTAAAAGAACCATTGCTGACTTTCGTAAAGAGTAGCTGCAAAGTCGTCAGCGTGTTTCTGTCCCTTGCTAAAAGGGTTGTGACAGGAAGGGCATCCGACGTAAAAACCTCTGCGAAATCAAACGCGACTCCCGAGTAAAAGGGAAAAAGCCGAAAGGAAGACAGACATGTTCCATGATACTGTTCTTGGCAAAATTTGTCGACCGAGCTGAGCAAGATAGTGTGTGTTTTATTTTGTGCAAATCTGAACAGTGGTGAATGAGCCTCCGTTTTATTTATTTATTTATAATAAAGCAGCAAGTGCAATATACAGTATGTGCAGTATGTACAGCTAAAAGCAGTTATGTACAGATAAAGGCATATACACACAATATACACATGTTCTATATTACTATACCAAAAAATGAAATGTGCAGATGTAGTGTTCAAATATACACTATGTATATATGTAATATGCAAATATACAAATCTAGTATGTGCAAATATACAGTGTTGCCATGTGTGTATATACATACAAAAATCGTAATGTGTATATACAGTAAAACCTCCGCTGACGAACGCTTAAGCTCACGAACTTTTCGCCTCAAGAACATTAAATTTGTGAGCATATTGTCTCTGCTGACGAACTAGTTTTCGGCGGACGAATCAAACCACGCGGTCGAACAGCGCCACGGTGGCGGTCACGAGAAGCTGACGCACGCTCATGGCGTCACAGTTCGTCACACCCCTTTCTTTGAGTGCGGAAGTGGTTTGTGTTTGATAGACATTTTGGACCATATTGCAGGCACTCTGATGCGCATCTCACAAAAATGTAAGTAGTTTTGATGAGAGATTCTGGGTTGTTTTTTGTTTTGTGTTTGTATAAAACAATCGAATACATATAAAAACACTCCAGTGCCATTAACTAGGTTATCAAAGGTTCGACCATTTTTCTTATCGTCTCTGGTGACAGGCTGTAAAAGAACCAATGCTGACTTTTGCCAACAGAAGGTTGCATAGCCGTCAGTGTGTTTCTGCCTTGTGATGGCCTGGCGAGCTGTCCAGGGTGCACTCTGCCCTCATCCAGGATTGACTGAGATGGGCGCCAGCCTCCCCACAACCAGAATTAGGATTGAGTGGTTCAGAAAATGAATGAATGAATAATGCAGTGATGGCTTGAGGTTAAGGCGATGGGTTACTGGTCAGTGTTTCTATCCCAACTGTCACCACTGTTGGGCCTTTGAGCAAGGCTTTATACCCTCAATTACTCAGCCATAAAAAAAAAAAAAAAAAAAAAAGATAGTTGCAATTTACTCTGGATAAGAGTGTCCACCAAAAGCTGTAAATGTAAAAAAAACAATAGGGACAGAAATAAAATAATCATAAAATGAAAAAAGATAAAACCTTCAGGCGGTCCCAAGGGCCAGGAAGAAGAACTGTGTTTTAAGACGAGATTTAAACATTGAAAACGAAGGAACCTGTTTCAACACTAGTCCCCAATCTCGACATGGACACGGGATGACCATTTAAGTAATATTCCATGCATATGGGGCTCCACTCAGAAGCTCTGCTATGAACTGAAGATACACAAGAGTGAGGAAGGAAGCCTCTAAAAGAAAATCTGTGATGCCAGTGTATATACATAGGGATCCCCCCCCACTACTTCGTGCTTCAATTCATGCGGCTTCAAATTAAAAAATATGGAAATTAAGGAAGAATTTGTTTTCACAAAAACAAAGTCAATTATGCAAAAAAACAAACAAACCCTAAATAAACACAAAACAAAAAACAACCCAAAATCTCCCATCAAAGCTAGTTACATTGTTGCATCTGTGTGTGCACACACATCTGCACGCGTGCATGTATGTGTGTCGTCTTCTTCTCACGCAATACTATCTGTATGTGTGTGTATTTATATTTTATTTAAATCGTATGTTATTTTTTCATGTTTAATTGTTATTATAATCATTTATAGCATTGAATATGTATTTATTGATATTATATACACATATACGTGTACATATACGTCAGTCGGGGGGGGGGTGATCCTACTTCGTGGATTTCCATGGTCGTGTGGAGATCTCGGTCCCAATTAACCGCGGGAAGTGAGGGACCCCTGTATGTATATATGTATGTATATATATATATATATATCTTCTTCTTTCTGCTTTTTTCCTTTTTCAGGGGTTGCCACAGCGAGCCATCTGATTCGGATGTTTGATTTGGCATACATTTTTACTTCGGATGCCCTTCCTGACACAACCCTTTAGCAAGGGGCAGGAACACGCTGACGGCTTTGCCGCTACTCTTTACGAAAGTCAACGATCGTTCTTTACCATAGACAGTGAGAGAAATGGCCAGCCTTTGATAACCCAGTTTGCTGCACTGGGGGTACAGTGATAACCTTGTGGAGAGTGGGACTCGAACCCCCAGCCTTAGGATCAGCGATCCAGTGTCCTATACCATCAGGCCACCACTGCCCTATATATATATATATATATATATATATATATATATATATATATATACACAATAAAAATAAAAGGACAGGACAAAGACTTTCTATTGAAACTCCATTTATCACTACAGATCTGTTTCGAGGGGTGGTGAAACCATTCTCTCTCTTCAGGTGATTATAGATGAATTCTTCTATAATCTTCTATTCTTCTATAATCACCTGAAGAGAGAGGATGGTTTCACCACCCCTCGAAACAGATCTGTAGTGATAAATGGAGTTTCAATAGAAAGTCTTTGTCCTGTCCTTTTATTTTTATTGTTATTTGCTCTACCAAAAAGTATTGAGCACTCTCCTACAGGAAGGATCTACTCAGAACCCCCCCCCCTCTCTCTCTCTCTCTCTCTCTCTCTCTCTCTCTCTCTCTATATATATATATATATATATATATATATATATATATATATATATATATATATATATATATATATATATATATAAAGCAAATGTTGTTTACACTGTGATTTATCAAGGGTAAACAACTCAGTGTCTCAGTGTTAAACTAAGTATATCCTTCAATCACACAGAAAACAGTCAAATGTACAGTACAGATGTCTGGCAATGAGCACTGTAACAATCTGAGTCTTGGCAAAGTTTATGCTTTCGCTACACAGTTTGGCACAAAATAAACAAAATGTTTGTTCAAAATGAAAACTGCAATAAAGTACCTAAGTAATAATTAATCCTGACTTCTTCAGGTTTTCAGCCAACACAAGAGAAATACACTGGAGTACTAACAGTAACATATTTAAAGAAATGTTCATGTAGCTGAACACCTCTCTATTTTAAATAGTCATGGCTTATGTCTTAACTGATTCCTCACATTTGTAGAGCTGGAAACAAAGATAAAAAAGATTGCGAAGTCAGTCGAGTGAGGGTTGGTAAGATTAACAGATAGCTTTAATACTTCTAAATTTGCTATTTAGAAAAGGGCCATTAATAACAAATCCACTTAGATTCAGTCACAGAAACATACCGTTGTCAAGACGATATCATAAATCATCAGGGTTTTTTTTTTTTTTTTTCTCAGGGCCCCAAAAAACCCCAAAAACCACCCTGCATTTAAACCGCATCTCCTTAAAACAGCAGAATAACCTTCAGAATGTGAAACTAAAGAGAAAATATATAGACGGCCAGTACCGTATCTTCCAGACTCGCTTGGTAAACTCTTTGATCTGGCCTGACCCAGCTACCAGCAGAGATAAACAGTCATTGTGGCTATTGTAAATGAGGCTTTCCAGGGCGTTTGGCTTGTGGGAAACTCTGGACTTCGATTGTAATTCTCAACTGTAGGAGGTTTAAAAAGCCCAGGCCTGGCGTGTGTCTGCAAAAACAAGACTTTTTTGATTAAAAACTCATGAGGCACGCTGTGCAGATGTGGAGAGGACAGTTAGCAGCATCCACACAGAAAAGCACAGCTTCTTCTGGTGCCAAGAAATTTTCAAGCCGTGAATTCAAACAATAAAGAGTGTGAATAAAACGCCATTGTGTTTGACAGAATACCGATACAGTCCTCTGGACACCATGATGTGGATAGATGCTTTCACCTCAAGTTCTGTTTTTAAATAAATCATGAAGTACAATTCTAATATTATGTGAATATCAATATTGGTTACATAGACATTCTACAAGTTCAACAAGGCAGCAACACTATACAGTTCCATTTCCCCATGCACTCATTTGCCAAACTACTTAATCCTACTAGGGTCACTCCGACACTGGTCTCAGCTGACACAGAATGAAGGTGTTAGTACACCCTGAACAGCTTGCCAGATTTACTGCAGGGCAAACACACATTCATTAGGTTAATTGGCCGGTCTTTTAACCATGGGAGACAATAAGTGTACCCAGAGGAATCTCACACAAACATAGCGAGAAAATGTAAACTCTAAATGGAAATGCCCAAGCTTGTGAATCGAACCTAGGACCTTCTTGTTGTGAGGCAGGCATACAAACCACTACAACACCATGCAACAACATTTCTAAGGCAATGGGCCACTAAATCTGAAATTCCTTGAAGCTTTGAAGATACAGTGGTACCTCACCTTACGAAATTAATCCGTTCCAGAGCCTTTTTCTTAACCTGGATTTTTCGTAAATTGAACCGCATTTTACATGTAAAACGCATGATTCGTAAATTGAAATCACACGTGCGTGTGTGTTGACCATGTCTTCTTAGCAGAGTTATAATCTTACAAATGTTTATGGAAGGTTAAAAGCCTGAGTCAAAAAACAGTAACTCTGTCCTTTACATGAAAAGCATTATGGCAGATGCAGCTCCATAATAGCCAATGGGAGAGAGCTGCATCATCCCTCCTAGCAAATGGGAGGCCAGCAGGGTGGGATGTTGGGAGATAGCCAATGGGAGGGAGCTGCCTCATCCCTCCTAGCCAAATGGGAGGCCAGTGAGGCGGGATGTTGGTCAATGGGAAAGCAGCTCGTGCATAGTTTGAATGTTTGAATGGCTCGTTTGAATATTTGAATGGCGCGTTTGACTCGTTTCGTAAGGAGAACTTCTTTCGTATACTGAGACAAGAAATTTTGGAAAATGTTTTTCATAACCTGGATTTTTTGTTTGCTGGAACTATCGTAAGGTGAGGTACCACTGTATTCGCAGTGCTCTGTGGAACTCCATACATATACAAATTTTGTAAAAAGTCATAAGGTCAATTTTGTTGACGTGTCTGTCCTCACGTGTTTACGCAGGTAACCCACAACAACAAAGAAAATGTCAGGAATATAGACTGCCATCAGCAAACTCTTAAGATAGACACCCAGGTCCAGGAGTTGAACCTTCTAGCTGTGAGGCGGCTGTGTTAACCATCATGCCACAGTGCCACCCAAACTAAAGCAAGATTTTTATCGGTCTTATTTACATATTATAACCAGTCCACTCAAACAGGTCAGCTGATTGAAGGCGACTTGATCATCCACCGGTGAATAATAATATTTTAAATAAACCCTTCATTTAATCTACTCACACTTGATTGGAGTAAGATTTTACTGTAAAACTATATTTGATTTGAAATCACACAGCAAGACAAATATATGCATGCAACTAATTAGAGGGATCCAGATCAGCCCTTTTCTCCAGATTATTTCCACCAATAAAGTCAAAGCACAAGCTGATTTTCTTATCTTTGAGAATTAATCTTGAATCCATTTACTGATATTTAAAAGAAGAAAAAAAAAACTATAGCACTGTACACAGTTTAAAGATAAACATGTTTGTTATACAGTCAACATGTGACGACTTTCCAAAAGCCTGTTGAAACACATTACAAAGCTTTTCGTGACTCATTAGTTAAAAAAAAGTCTGAAAGAGTCTTTTGTTTCTTCAGAAACAGCTTTATGACAATGACTTCCGTAGCTGAAAGACTTTCATCCAAGTTCTAGCTCCACCCTCCAAAGTTATTATTTATGCATTGAGGCAAATTATAAAGATTCAAAACATCTTTGCCAACAGTACCAGATATATGACACACCATTATAATTGTGAATGTTTGTTTATATATATATACACACACACACACACACACACACACACACACACACTAGTGTATATATATATATATATATATATATATATATATATATATATATATATATGTTTGTTTATATATATACACACACACACTACACACTAGTGTGTATATATATATGTTTGTTTATATATATATACACACACACACACACACACACACACACACACACACACTAGTGTATATATATATATATATATATATATATATATATATATATATATATATATATATATATATACACATACTTGTATATACTATATACATATATATACACGGTGTATATATAAACCCAATTCTAAAAACCCTGTGCAATATATTAAAGGAAGCAGGCTGTTGTCTGGATTATAGTCAGAGAGTTTTTATGACATTTGTCGGCAAAGCACCAAGTGAACACACAAAGTAAACAAGTAAACGTGTCCATGTGCTGGAAAACTATTTCACATCTCTGCTGAAGGCTCACTACTTCTTGGACATGCACACTGATCCACAATCTGGTTAAAGTTCTCTATCAGTCTCAGTGGATGGAGAGCAAATATTTAGCTGAGGTTGTGTCTGTCCATATAACTCCAGAAGACTTCCAAATCAGAAGGCGTACACATGTGAAAGACCATTTGTTTGATGCAGGTTTTAATAAATAAAATACTTCATACCATTAGTGGTGTACTATATAAATATATAAAGTGTAATCAAGTATATACATACATATATATTTAACTGCACCATGAAATAATATATTGGTACAGTGTATATTAAAGATATAATGAAATATTGGAAATAAATTTATTAAAAATGTTTAGGTTCTGCCTCATTAACTTATTTTAAGATAGATATCTAGCACATATTGTACAGTTGTTCAGCTGTTTCAGTAAAATGTTTAAATAACATGTTGCTTTGAAATTAAAATGTTCACTAACAATAAAACGTCCATATTTTTTCAATTACAGCCTGTTTTATTTGTATTACAGATCTGTTTTAAAATATTTTGTTTACATATGATACATATTTGTACATATGATACGTCTGATACATATTTGTAATACTACTACTACAACAACTACTACTACTACTATTAATAATAATAATAATAAGAAGAAGAAGAATTATGATTATTATTATTATTAACAGTATTAAAAGAAAACATTTTACAGAAATAAATATTTGAAATTCAACCATATTTCACATTAATGATGTAAATGACAAATTACCTCTGAAATTCAGGGCTTGGAGTGAAAAGGATTATGTTGGTAATAATATAATAGTGATAACAAGAATCTATATATATATATATATATATATATATATATATATATATATATATATATATATATATATATATATATATATATATACACATATATACACAGTATGTATATATATATATATATATATATATATATATATATATATATATATATATATATATACATACATATATATATATATACAGTATATATATATATAAACACATACAGTATATATATATATATATATATATATATATATATATATATATATATATATACACACATATACACATACATATAAGTAGTAGTAGCAAGTATCACATGACATTCTGACAGATGTTTGATTCAATCATTAAAGATGTTAAAACACTAGCAGCACTTTAGCTTTTAGCACAGAAGTAA
>CM045728.1:18769849-18829849 GCA_024760905.1 Plotosus lineatus
ATTAAACAGACAATTAAACCAACAAAAAGGTGGCACAAACACGTGTGGAAATCAGCTCATGATTTGAGGAAAAGCAAAGAAATATTTTTGATTTCCTCTGAAGGTGAGCCCATCGTTGGATACAACTCCAAGAGCTGTAGTGCCTGTGTGTGTATCTATATCTATCTATATATATATATATATATATATATATATATATATATATATATATATATATATATATATATATATATATAAAGGACAGGACAAAGACTTTCTATTGAAACTCCATTTATCACTACAGATCTGTTTCGAGGGGTGGTGAAACCATCCTCTCTCTTCAGGTGATTATAGAAGAATCTATAATAATTCTATAATCACCTGAAGAGAGAGGATGGTTTCACCACCCCTCGAAACAGATCTGTAGTGATAAATGGAGTTTCAATATAAAGTCTTTATCCTGTCCTTTTATTTTTTATTATTTGCTCTACCAAAAAGTATTGAGCACTGTCCTACGGAAGGATCTACTCAGAAAATCCTACACACACATATATATATATATATATATATATATATATATATATATATATATATATATATATATATATGACTATATATGACTAAACACTGCTGGTCCAGCCAATATCCTTTGAAAAAAATATAATTTAGAAAGTATACACATAATACAACAAAAGCACCAAGTGAGCATAAGTTCTGAGGGCAGAAAATTCCTGTTGAAAGTACACAGGTTAGTGGAGAACAACCACAATTGTTTAAGCTGACTGAAGGGCGATAGTAACTCTGTACAACTGTGCTGAGGAGAAAAGCATCTCAGAATACCCAGAGTGTCATATATTGAGGTGGATAAGCTACCACAGTAGAAAAGCCCAAGGACAACAAACGAGTAGGTATAAAACTGAATGACTGTAAAAAAGGACTCATTTTCAACTGTGTCTAATTTTTGCCCCAGTTTGTGTAAATTGTGTAAAAATTCCAAAAGGTCAGTAGTTTCTGAAATACTGTAATGAAAGTAGCCCATCTGGCCCCAACAACCATGATACAGCCAAAATTGCCAAGACCTAAATTTTTATTTTTTAGTGTTTAATGTGAACAATAACTTAGGTTCTTGGCTTTTTGTGTACTGCATTGTGATTGGCTGCCTGGATATTTAAAATTCTTGGAATTAAGTAGTTCTTGATGTTTTATCGGGCAAAATGGTAGCGTAATAGTTCGCACGTAAACCTCACAGGTCTCCGGTTCAGGCGTTTCTGTGTGAAGTTTGCATGTTCTCCCCATGCTTATGTGATGTTGCTTATGGGTGTGTGGATGCTTGTGTGTGTGTTGGCCTGGGATGGTCTGGTGAGGTGTGTCGGGTGTACCCTACCTTTGCCCAGGGTCAGCGGAGAAAAGCCAGCGACTCTAACAGGATTAAGCAGTTCAGCAAATGAATTTCTTTTATCCACATTATCTGTTTATTCACAAGTGATGTAACTTTAAAGATCAATTCACCTCAGATTTCTGGTGAAGGATTTGTGGGAAGTACACTAAGGCTAATGTTAAGCATAATGTATTATAATGAAATGCTGGGCCCACAGCAGGAAACCTCAATTCCTTATGTTGAGTGATTGTTCGTCTGCTCCAAACCAAGAGTGAATCTGAATCTTTAGGAATACACTGAACTTTGTTGACCATTCAAGAGGGAACTCAGAACATTAACAGTGTACAGACGATCACCAACTTGCGTTCATCCGTTTTACGTTTTTTCGATTTTACATTTTTTGTTTTTTTTTTTTCAAAAAAAAAAAAAGTCAAATTTTGAGTTTAGATGTACCTACGTAGTACGCTGATGTAATGACGCAATGACGCTGCGTCCATTATTTACAAACGACAGACTGAACGTGCCCCTCCTTCTTCCCAGATCTTCTTCTTCTTCTTTTACTTTCGGCTGCTCCCTTCAGGGGTCGCCACAGCAAATCATCCGCCTCCACCTCACCCTGTCCTCCGCATCTTCTTTTCTGACTCCAACGACCTTCATGTCTTCCTTCACCACATCCAGAAATCTCTTCTTTGGTCTTCCTCGAGGCCTTCTGCCTGGTAGTTCCAACCTCAGCATCCTACTGCCAATATACTCACTATCCCTCCTCTGTACATGTCCAAACCATCTCAATCTAGCCTCTCTGACTTTTTCTCCAAAACATCTTACGTGGGCTGTCCCTCTGATATACTCATTTCTGATCCTATCCATCCTCGTTACTCCCAGAGAGAACCTCAACATTTTCATCTCCGCTACCTCCAGCTCTGCCTCCTGCCTTTTCCTCAGCGCCACTGTTTCTAAGCCATACAACATCGCTGGCCTCACCACCGTCTTGTACACTTTTCCCTTCATTCTTGCTGACACTCTCCTATCGCACATCACACCGGACACTTTTCTCCAACCATTCCAGCCTGCCTGCACACGCTTCTTCACCTCTTTTCCACACTCTCCATTGCTCTGGATTGTTGAGCCTAAGTACTTTAAATCCTCCACCTTCGTTATCTCTGCTCCCTGTAACATCACCGTTCCTCCTGGGTCCTTCTCATTCACACACATGTATTCTGATTCTGAGGCTAACCTTCATTCCTCTCCTTTCCAGGGCATACCTCCACCTCTCTAGATTTTCCTGCACTTGTTCTCTGCTCTCACTACAGATCACAATGTCATCTGCAAACATCATAGTCCATGGAGATTCTTGTCTCACCTCGTCTGTCAGCCTGTCCATCACCATAGCAAACAAGAAGGGGCTCAGAGCTGACCCTTGATGCAGTCCCACCTCCACCTTGAACTCTTCTGTCACACCGACAGCACACCTCACTACTGTCTTACATCTCTCATACATGTCCTGCACCACTCTAACATACTTCTCTGCCACTCCAGACTTCTTCATGCAATACCACAGTTCTTCTCTCGGCACCCTGTCATATGCTTTTTCCAGATCCACAAAGGCACAATGTAGCTCCCTCTGACCTTCTCTGTACTTCTCTATTAACATCCTCAAAGCAAACATTGCATCTGTGGTGCTCTTTCTTGGCATGAAACCAAACTGTTGTTCACAAATGCTGACCTCTGCCCTTAGTCTAGCTTCCACTTCCACTTCCTCCTTCTTCCCAGATCAGTTTTATATATATATATATATATATATATATATATATATATATATAAATATATAAATAAGTGACATAGTGTGTTACCCTTGTGTTAAGACGTCGTCTCTGTGATCTTTGTGTTTACACTGTTTTGCAGACTTTTGTAGCCCTAAGCAAATATGATTGGTCAAAAGCGTAAGCCTACTCGCATGGATGCAAGTCTCATACACAGAGATGAATTAACTATCTGCTCGGATTGGCGCAATCCACCATGCATACTCAGTTAAGCAAAGAGAGTTGCAAAATGAAAACCCGAATCCAGGAAAGAGAACTCTCCGCTCCGTGATTCACATCAGTGCAGGCTGTGTTCTAAACGAGTTCAATGGCACCCTTGCACACTTGAACCACCAAAAGTCCGTATAACCCATAGCAAATACACTACTTTTGCAAGTACACTACTTTCGGTATTGCGCGCCTCATATATTGCAAGCGTTGATTGGCTGTTTTAAGCTTCATGTAAAGTGACTCGGTATAAATAAGTGACTCATTTGAAATTGATGTTGATATTATTTGATATAATTTTACAATGTTATGTTTATAATAATTGATTTAGGGGTGTTTTATGAGATACGGTAATGGTATTTATGGATGTATAGTACAGTATGAGTGTCATACGTCACACGTCACTGTTACAGCTTACGTTTGGCCGTCCGGAACCAATTAAAAACGTAAGTCGGGGAGCGTCTGTATTACATAAAGAGACGTTCATACCAGTGTCAAAAATAAACAATAATGACTGCTTGTATTTTTTTTTTTTTTTTGCATGACCTTCCATTTAGTGTCATTATATAGTGCTAACTAAAAGCCTTAAATTACAAAAGTATTTTTTTATTCCTGAGTCAATACATGAATTGCATAATGAGACTGAGTTGTCAAAATCCTTACCAATGTTCAGGAACATGCAGTGCAATAAGATATTAGGTACGGTTTATTCACTCATATATTTCCTCAGGAAAAGCACTGCAACGTAAGGCATTATTTTAATCCACTGCTGAAGTGACAGGAAAAAAAAAAAAACACAACCAAACAAGTTAAATTCTATAAAAAAGCGCATTGCATAAAGGACACTGCAGGTAACATGGCAGGATTGTAGGGATTTGAGGTAAAAGGCAGAGATCTGCTGATAAAGGGCCCAAGGCCCTTCACTGGTTCAAGGGTCATCGTCATCACGACCATAGTCGATTGGCTTGAGCAGCTTCACAATGTAATCTGCTATCTCCTTGGAACCTGCAGCCACGACACGGCGGGACATGAGATCAAGAGGACCTCCTGGGAGAGAAGTACATTAGCATATTAGCATTTACAGTATGCACACACACAAAGTTTAACCCCTTCAGCAGCTGGACATACAATTGTACGTCTAGCTTTTATGGCCCTCTCAGAGGCACACACTCCACAATAGGCCATTTCAGTACCAAAGCACACAATTGTACATGGGTTGGCCTTGCATGAAAAAAAAGGTGAGACATCTGGTGATCGATGTTGGAACAAGAGTTGTTTCCTTTCTGCAACATGGCTGCCTACATGCTTGCAGCATATGAAGACAAAGAGAAAATTGTTATCAAATTACAGCACAACATGAAACGATCATCAAGAATCAAGTTCACATAGTAGTTTAGTAATGATCATAGTTTAGTTATCACATATTTATGGACCTGAACTACATACAGGTTCGTGTAGGGAATCTTTTTAAAACTGTCATGTACAATTGTATATCGTGTGGCTCAATTCGACCGTGGTCAAGCCATGAGTGGGGCAGAATTTATTTTCTGAGCTAGGTGCCCTATAAACTACTCAGTCTGCAGAATACCGCTCACATTTACACAAAGGATTATTATTATTTGCGAAAATTATAGTTAATTTTTCTATCAATGCACATCAGAATATTGTGTTGTTCTATACTTTTGATGTTGAGCACCAAGCAGGAAGCAACAACTCGCAAATTTTAACGTCTTATGGTATGACAAGGCCGGATTTGAACTCCAACCTTCCAGAGGATAAAGCGGACGCTCCACCAACTGAGCTAAATCCCCGGTTTACACTGACTCCTCCATGTCCTGCAGAAATCTCACACTGCATATATGTAGTGTCTCATGTAACACCACTCACCCATCAGGGTGGTCAGGTCGGGCCCCCTCCATGCATGTTAAAAAGGTCTGCCGCATTCTTTCAATTTGGCATTGTAAGGAAAAACACACTGGCAGAGCTAATGAAAAAGAAATTGTGAATGTGGACACTAAGGCAGACAAGTATAAGAAAATGATGCAAAGTGTCCTTTTCATTCAATTCATGAAGTAAAGAAGACAATACATCCTCTTTGAGATAAATCTAAAAAGGATGCATAGTTTTTTTTTGTAACACATAGTGATGTCAAATGGAGCAGTGGTGGTCTAGTGGTATAGGGCACTGGATCGCTGATCCAAAGGTTGCCCCCCCCCCCCCCCAGTGCAGCTAACTGGGTTATCAAAGGCGGGCCATGTCTCTCACTGTCTATGGTGAGAGGCATGTAAAAGAACCATTGCTGACTTTCGTAAAGAGTAGCTGCAAAGTCGTCAGCGTGTTTCTGTCCCTTGCTATAAAGGGTTGTGACAGGAAGGGCATCCGACGTAAAAACCTCTGCCAAATCAAATGTGCGAACCAGATGATTCACTGTGGCGACTCCCAAGTAAAAGGGAAAAAGCCGAAAGGAAGACAGACATAGTGATGTCAAATCCCAAATGGATTTACTCACACAGTTCACTCAGTATAGACAACACGATCTTATGGAACCTTCCTAGTATACTATAGGCCCAATAAATTCACTTTGACATCCCAGACAGGCTTTAATAAATACCTGTTGGACATTAACAATTTACAAAATATGATCTGTACTTGGACTTTAAAAAATAGATAAACATGGCACAAATGTCTTGTGATTTTTCCGACCCACTTTCCTAAACCGAGGGGAGTGAACACTTGAGTATTTCAGCAATACAGTCATCCCTTGCCACTTCACGATTTGAGCATGACGGTCTTGGTACATCGCGGTATTTTAATAATCAAAAAAAAAAAAAATATTCATAAAAAAATTAAAAATTCGTGCTGAAACTCACACATAAGCAAGCGGAAGGCAGGGACCCAAGGCAGGGACCCAAGGCAGGCTGCGTCTATTGTTTCCAAACAACAGACTGAAGTGCCCCTCCTCTCCAGTTCAGGCAGGGACCGCCCACTCAACTCAATCTCGTAAGCTGATTGGCTTAGACGCGTGACGCTGTTGCCTCGCACATTCCCGAGGGATTTTTTGTGATTTTGTGATCTTACTGTTTGTGAACGTCCTGCACCGCGGAGAAGAACTATAGTCAGAAGTGAGTACAGTACTTAAAGTATTTATATATAAATTCTATTTAAATATTAATACATTACAGTATTTACATATGCATATAACTGTGTAATGTTTAATATACACTTTTTGATATTGTATAGATGCGAAAACATAGAAATGAGACAACATGGTAGAAATGGGGGCGGGGGGAGGGGCGTTCCTACTTCGCGGTTTTTCAAATATCACGGCCAGGTCTGGTCTACATTATCCGCGATATTCAAGGGATGACTGTAAAGCAGAACCGAGCATGCACTAATGAAAATAATCAGTAAAAAGGTGATGGGTGACTCAAAGTAAGGTTCTTCTTAGCAATCCATGTGATTTATGAGAAAACAGGAAGTTCACCGAATATTATCGAGCACTGTCTCTTGAACCTGTCTTTATAAATGTTAAATAAACATCTCCTTATAGATTAATGAATACAGTGATCCCTTGCTACTTCGTACTTCAGTTTCCATGGGGAATCTTGTCTCACCTCGTCTGTCAGCCGAGACATAGCAAACAAGAAGGGGCTCAGAGCTGACCCTTGATGCAGTCCTACCTCCACCTTGAACTCTTCTGTCACACCGACAGCATACCTCACCACTGTTTTACATCTCTTATACATGTCCTGCACCACTCTAACATACTTCTCTGCCACTCCAGACTTCCTCATGCAATACCACAGTTCCTCTCTCGGCACCCTGTCATATGCTTTCTCCAGATCCTCAAAGGCACAATGCAGCTCCTTCTGACCTTCTCTGTACTTCTCTATTAACATCCTCAAGGCAAAAACTGCATCTGTGGTGCTCTTTCTTGACATGAAACCAAACTGTTGTTTACAAATGCTGACCTCTGCTCTTAGTCTAGCTTATACAGGGTATTCTTTAAGTTTTAGAGTAGAAGGAGGATATTGATAGGTACGGGGTAGAAATAGTTTGAGGCAAGAATGGGGATGGTGTGGGAGGGGTGTCCCTTCCCGCAGGGGGTTCTGCGGGGGGCACCCCCAGAAAAAAATTTTAAATTCATGTGCTCTGTGGTGCATTCTGGGCCCATATTTAGGAGAAAATCAGACAAGCTAGAAGCAAATAAAACCTTTAGTTTATATTTTATATTTTAGTTTATATTATAAAAAACAGTATTTGTTACAAGAATAGTAGACTTATTTCTTAAAGGAAAGTACATAAAACTTCTTATTTGAAAAATCTAACAGTTACCTTACTAATATAGAACATTTGTGAATCAAACTGCTACCCTAATCTGTCAAAACTGTTTATGTAATATCATTTTAGGATTAATAAAATTAGGCTATTACAATAAGATTAGGCTAGTTTAGTTGGGGGCTAGTTTTCACTATTATCGCTCAGTGCAATCAAGAAATAATTTGTGTTCGGATATGACATAACACTTTTTTACCTATTTCACGAGACACGGGTGTTTCCGTTAAATGTTGGTTGTTTAGATCTACGTATATAAAAAGCGCCGTGCTTTTGAATGAGGTAGCATAGTGCATCATGGGATATCGAAAGTGAACCGATTGAGAAATTATCAAAACAAGCGATCGTGTTGTCAAGTACATAGCTTAATAAAGCCGTGAAAATGTTTTTATTAAAGGTTATTATTATATTATTAAATATTATTATTTTCTATTATAAAATATAACCGGCGCTATGCCAGTAGTAGCCTGCTTTTCCGCCGACCGCCGAAACTTAATGAAAAGTATGATATACACATATACATGTACGTATACGTCAATTGGGGGGGGGGGGGGGGGGTTTTCGATCCTACTTCGTGGAAATCGGTGTTCGCGGGGAGGTGGGTGTCTCGGTCCCAATTAACCTCAGAAAGTGAGGGACCCTTTACAGTATAGAGTACCGTGCAAATGTTTTAGGCACATACAAAGGAAGAGTGTAGAAGAAAGATGCCAGATATTTAAAATAATGAGAGTAAATTAAATATCTCTCCATAAAAACTGTATAAAATACAGTGAAAATAATAAAAAAAACTAATCCAATATTAGGTTGGATGACTTTTTGTCTAAAAATATAAGAGGTTCAGTTTGTGCAGTTTTACAAGGACAGTATCGCACAAGTACAAGTACTGGGTCTCTTACAGAACCAACCACAGTAGTAGGCCTCCGTCAGTCCTAAAGGCCTATGGCTGCGCTCTGGTTGGTGATACTCTCCAGTGTGCAGAGCCAGGTTAGGGAGTAATGGAGTACAGGTTGTTACCCAAGCAACAAGTCCCCCTTCTCGGCACCACCGGAAGGATCCAATGGAAGGGCAAGTGCCGATACAACTGGGTTCCAGTGCCGCTGCAGGAGTTGCCAGAGCGTGACTGTGAACGAACTGCCTCAGGGGACTCTGACTCCCGATTAGAAACACGCTGACGACTTTGCAGTTACTCTTGTCAAAAGTCAGCAATGGTTCTTTTACATGCCTCACACCATAGACAGTGAGAGACCTGGTCGACTTTTGATAATCCAGTTAGCAGCACTGGGGGGGACAGTGGCAACCTTGTGGAGAGTGGGACTCAAACCCCCAACCTTAGGATCAGTGGTCCTGTGACCTATACCATGAGCCCGCCACTGAGTCCTGGAAAAGGTGACTGTCAAATTTGATTCTTTATTTGTATGTAAATCGCAACAGCCTTCTATATACAGTCGGCCCTCTACTTACGAAATTAATCCGTTCCAGTGCCTTTTTCCTAACCTGGAGTTTTCGTAAGTAGAGGTGCAGTTTACATGTAAAATGCGTGATTCGTTTCAAGACTCCCAAGACTACCCCATAAACCCTTTAAAAATTATAAAAATACACCACTTTTGTATCAAACTTGTTAAAAGTAAAAGTATTAATTAAGCCATTTAAACATTTTATTCACACATTTATTAATTAAACCATTATTAAACATTTTTTATTAACACACACACACAGTCTCTCTCTCTCTCTTCTCTCTCTCGCTCTCTCACACACACGCACACATGCGCACGCACACATGCGCACGCACACACGCACGCACACACGCACGCACACACACAGTCCCCCTCTCTCTGTCTCTCTCACTCACACACACACACACACACACACACACACACATTTGTGGCACGCTCCGCCGAATGCGGGCTCCGCTCACACGTAGCACGCAGCCGACGCTGGAGCTTTTGAGACGGGGTATTCAAAGCGCACTCTCCTGCTTGACAGATCGGAGGTCTGGACTCAACATTAACTTGTTTCCTTGAGGGATCGGAGGTCCGGATGAGCCGCGGTTTGCTCACATTCGGCAGAGCGTGACACATTTATTAAACATTTACTGAATTAAACAACTTAAAAAACGAAAAATAAGCTGCAATGAGCATTCTCAAAAGAGATCTAAAGAATACCTGCCTCCTTTCATCTCTGACTGACTCTGAACGCAGTCCTGTGTCTGTCAGGGCAAATGCACCACATCTCTGCTCAAATCGGTCATAAAAACTGTCTTCATTCTTTATTGTTTCACTTGGTTGTCTAGTCATGTAAGCCCATAATCATTACCAATGAGCCGTGTTTATAAGATTATAAGATGAGCCCTCTCAAATAAACTCACGAAACTCACGAACCAACAGTACAACTCCCCTTTACACGTGTGACAAACAGGCATGGGTACACTACTATGGAGATTCAGAGCATTTTTATGAACCAATTTTTTTATTAACCAAACCAAACAATATTAAACATTTTTTATGAGCCAATTTTTTTATTAACCAAACCAAACAATATTAAACATTATTAAACATTTGTGACGTGCTCCTCCAAGTGCGGGAAGTGTCGGGGCAGACACCGAAGCTTTTGGGGCAGAAGGCGGCTTGTCCGGACCTCCGATCTGTCAAGCAGGTAAGTGCGCTTTGAACACTTGTTTAGTACTCAACATTCACCTGTTTGCTTGAGGGATCGGAGGTCCGGATGAGCACGTTTTGCCCACATTCGGCGGAGCGCGCCACATTTATTAAACATTTCCTGAATTAAACAACTTAAAAAATGAAAAATAACCTGCAATAAACACTCTCGAAACTCTCAAACCAACAGTACAGCTCTCCTTTACGTGTGTGACAAACAAGCTTTATGGGTGTAGTACTATGAAGATTCAGCTCCCTCCTGGCCAATGGGAGGCCAGCGGGGTGTGATGTTGGGAGACAGCCAATGAGAGAGCAACTCGCGAATTGTTTGAATTTTTGAATGGCGTGTTTGGCGCTTTTTGTAAGAAGGGTGTTTAGTATACAGAGGATGAAAATTTAGGAAAATGTTTTTCGAAACCTGGATTTTTCGTATTCAGAGGTTTTCGTATGTAGAGGGCCGACTGTATTTTTGTCTGAAAAGTCATCTCTTATATGTAATATGCTGCTTTGTTTGTTCACACACTGTACTAACATTTTTTTAATTGTAACATTTCATCTTGAGCTGGAAAACTAATGTTTGGAAATCGAAAGTGTTTTTGTACGAACTTGCTAATACACAAATAAAATAAAAATCTATAGCAATGTTTATCCTTAAAAAAGGGTGCCCAAACCTTTTGCACAGTACTGTCTCTTTTTCTTTTTTTTAATATATGTATTTTTTTACCTATTTAATAATAAGAGGGGTCTCATGAATAAAGTTATTACTATAGAAATAATATTATATTAGAATTAATGTTAACATCAGTACATATAAATGCTGTGATTTGCCTTATAACCTGCACTACTGTTTGAGCTACTGCTACAGAGCACCAACTACATCTGACCAATCCACGTTAACAATTCAACAGGACTATGAGAGTAGATTTAAATTTGATTATTTAAAAGTACACCTATTTAACAGCAGTAGGGCATCGCTCCAGAAGTTTATAGTCCTGACAGATTGTAGAAAACCAAAACCTGCTGTCACTCTCTCTAATAATGTAAACAGACAAACCCATTAAATTAGTGCAGCTGGAGTCACTCAGAGCTAACAGTGGATAGTGTCTGAATGAGAAAATGCTGGGAGTGCTTTTCCCCCATTTACTGAGCTCACATCTCTCTAATTCTATGGAGTGATGTGGTCAAAGTCAAACATCAATAAAAACCTGTCAACTCAGCAACTCGCTACACAGGTCTTTCCGCGTTCCTTTTCAAGTTCTCACTCTCTGGCTTTTTTCGCTATTTCTTTCTGGCAGACACATTTAGAGGGCAGGCATTTGGCTGACCACATGATCTTGACCTTACGGCCCTATCCAACAGAGCCTCTTTGTGTACTCTCACACAACCTAATCTGCCATGACAATCCACTGCCCACCTCCCACCAAACGCACCGAAAAAACTGTGTGTAAGACAGGCCTCGTGGGCTGTACAAATATCTCCAGCAGAGACAAAAAGCTGGGATGGGAATAATGTTTGTATTCAGTTAAGCCCAGAGCAGATGTAAAAAGCTGTTTGATGTGATGTCGTCAGCAGTGATTACCTCACACACTAAGGATTAATATCTGAAAAGTTCAGATTCTCAAACGAGATAAAGGGATCCTTCGTATTATGTAGAAGGTCACTACATAACCCCTGATGTCTGTTTGATACACAGCAGGCCCTCATAAGAAGCTGTTATGGCAACAAAGGTTAATAGTTCTCATGAAGCCTTCCATTAAAACACATGCAGGCTGTAGAATTTATTCTATTTGCTCTAATTAATGGACGATACTTTACAAGGCCTAAAACCCGGAGTGAGATTGGGGCGTGGACAATGAAACGGTGAGATAAGGCCTAAAGGGAAGCTGACGAGGTGGATAAATGCAGTCTAATGGGAAGCACAATTGCCATATTTTCCGGACCACAAGGCGCACTTAAAATCCTTTAATCCCTGAAAATGCTGACAGTGGGCCTTATGCTCTGGTGCGCCTTATGCGTGGATGTTGGCTCGGCTCCATCTCACTGACACTGTCAAAACCCAAGTAAAGCAAACTAATTCAGAGTTCACTATCATTCTGGTGGTTTAACTAAAGAACTTCAACCACTACATAATGGTGTCCAGTAGGGGTGTCATTGAAAACCTATTATTGGTATTGATATATTTATAAAAAAAAATTCCAACGTATCGATACATTAGAATATTGCTGTACTGTTCCATAAATGCATTAAATAGAACAGACTAAGCTATATTACAGTAGTTTGTATAATGCATTGAATATTTTATAATAAAGTGACCAATTACTCAAGCCAAATCTGAAATAAAAGACAGGAAATAGTTTTCCACCGACAAAATTTTAATTAACACCTTTTTGTATTTAACAAATCTATAAACACTTGTTTACTAGTTAATTTCAAGCAATTTGTTTCTATTCTACAAACACTTGTCAATTGAAAGGTTTGAGATATGCAGTTTTAAAATTCATAATTATAATGCACTATGATGCACATATCTGCATTATCCGGTGATAAGTGTCTCTTCTTGTTCAAAATGTTCCCTGCTGTTGAGAACACTCACTCTGATGGCACACTAGAAGCAGGGACGTATCATTTACCATACAGAGAGGCGGGACGTACCATTTACTAAAGGTTTCATTGAAAATGGCATTTACTCGAGCCACTGTCATGAACACAGGAAGCTTGGACTAACACTCGGCACTACGCTAAGCTGGTTTTCGACTGAAAACTGAAACTATATAACGTGTTTTCGCACATTATTTTATTTATTAAAAGCTACCACTTGCTCAAGTGTTATTTAACTTAAAACAGCTTTGTATGAAATTTAATATAAGATGAATTTTATATAACGTTAGAAGTATCAATATCCCTTTTACAGGTATCGATTATAGATCGACATAATTATATCGGTGATATGCCGATATTCCGATTGTCAATGACATCCCTAGCGTCCAGGTCGTAAGTTAGAGGGATCCGGGCTTTATGTCCAAATACCGGGGTAAGCACTGCTACAGGTGTGCTTCTGAGACCTCGGATTAAACTTCTTCATTTTAAAGTTACACTGATACAGCTCCTTAAGAGTAATGACCTCTGTTCTGTAATGAATACTAATGCGCTGTCTCTTTACGGGGCATGTCTGAGAGATGGTTACGACCCAGGAAGACTTCTAATCTCTGTTTCTATTGATCTGACCCTATGTGTGAGGGAATATAATATACCGTATTCAACGTGATACGCGTCCAGGGCGCTTACAAAATTGGAGTGGGTGGGCGCTTATTAAAATGTTACCAGCGGAGTGGAACGGTAAGGGGTTATTACCATCCAGGTGGAAAACATGAATAATAGAACAATAATCGAGTTTTACTGGTATTTGTGTTATTCCTTTTGTGGTATCAACCAAACTACTTACATGAAAGCAGAAAATAAACAGAAAACAGCATAAGTAAATAAAAAAATAAAATAAAAAAAAAAACAACAACAAAAAAAAAAAATCACCCTTTAAAATTTCCATTCCCAAAACTAACACCTGTATCAGATTAGATCTACTCATTAGTCTGCAGCGAAACAAGAGTGATCACACCTTGGAGAGCTGCTGCACCAAGTGGACTGACATGAATCATGGCTCCAAACACAAGAGGAGAGGATTATCAAACTTTTTAAAGAAGATAAATCATCACACAATGTTGCAAAAGATGTTGGTTGTTCACAGTACAAACAACATGGGAAGGTTGTTAAAGGCTGGTAGACCAAGGCAGGCACCAAAAGTGTCAAGACAAAACTTAAAGCAATATGTCTTGAAAACAGAAAATGTACAGCAAAACGAATGAGGAACAAATGGGAGGAAACTGGAGTCAACGTCTGTGACTGCACGGTAAGAAGTCACCGACATCTCTCGTGATGGAGCAATGATTCATGTCAGTCCACTTGGTGCAACAACTCTCCAAGGTGTGATCAATTCTGTTTAGCTGCAGATTAATGAGCAGATCTAATCTGATTCAGGTGTTAGTTTTGGGAAGGGAAAATTTACAGGGTGATTCCATAATTTATTCCCTCAAAATTGAGTGATTCCATAATTCCTTCCCCCACTTGGTCTAAAAAAGCAACTGTTACTGACTAACACATTTTTTCTTGATTTCTTTCAGTGTTTCTAAAAGCAAGAAAGGTGCCATTTGAAATGACTTTAGTTTGTGTCATGTTTGTCATCTGCTTTTTTTCTGCAAAATTAAAATGGACATCCTCTGAGACTGGTGATTCCATATTTTTTTCCAGGGGTTGTAAAACCACACCTGGCAGCACATTTCAGTGACTTGGACTGGCTTGCAAAACTCATTGTGTGACATATTCAATCTGCTCAATGAACTCAATCTGTCACTTCTGAGTAAAACAAGAACCATCTTCAATTTTTCAGACAAACCAAGCTGCTTTCAAAGGCAAACTTAAATTGTAGGGATGGTGAGTGAACAGTGGAATATTTGACATGTTTCAAACCTTCGCGGAGGTTCTGGACGAGATGGCACCCAAGTCTAAATTCTGCCAGTTTGTGCACGACCACTTGTCTCTGCTTTTAGAAGAGTTTGAAAGGTACCTCCTCCTCCAAACCACAAAATATCCCTGAACTTCAGAAGAATGGATATGCGAACCATTTTTAACCAAACCAGGTGAATCGAGCCTGTCTGTGCAAAATCAACTGCTGGAGATTTCAAATGCAAATGACTGTGGCCTTAAAAGTATGTTTCAGAGAATAACTTTGCCGGTGTTCTGGATTAAGATCAATTCAGAAGATCCAGAGCGCCCCCCCCAAATAAATATAAATAAATTATTTAATTCATAAACCCACACTGAATGCGTTACTTCCATTTTCAACATACGATCTCTGTGAAGCGGGATTTCCCGCAGTGAAGGTGACCAAAACTAAATTCCAGAGTTGACTTGACATAAGTATCACATTTGGTGTCATTGTCTCCCTTTACCCCCAAAATGGGATATGTTCATTACAGGGAGACAAGCTAAGGGCTTCCAATTTAGCAGGATGTTGAGTTGTATTTTTATGCACTTTGTTCTTAATTGTTTTTATACCAGTTGGTGAAAATATTGTTTTTCCATGAAACAGGTCTGTGGCGCGAAAAATATTGGGGACCGCTGCTCTAGAGTGTTAACAGGCATTTTTGATTAACCAACCTCTGTGACCCTCTAAATTAGATCAAGGTGACCCAGTATTGATAGGCAAGTAGGCCACATCCTATGGACCATCCAGCATAAATCCATGAGAAACTGGCACCACCAATGTTAAAAAGCAAGCATCTCTGGTAGCAGATGCAGACAGCCCCTGAAAACGGGTCACGGGGAGTGTGGGTGAGTGCAGTATTTGGAAAAAGTTCTGACAAGTTTGGTTTGAATGAAGGGGATATTTGACACACGAATCCAAAGCCTAAAATCTTTGAGTTAAAACCTTATGCATAACAATAACAGTAATAATATGAACCAAATATGGTGTTATGTACACGGCTGCTCAACCCAAAGTCAATCAAATATCCTTTCAAGGAATTCACATAACACAAGCTATAAATAGCCTGACAGTAATATTTTTTAAATCCAAATTGGCTTGAACGGGAAAATCCACAGTCATATTACTGCCAAACTTTTCTGTCTAAACATTTTTCTCATTTGGAGTCTGTACAAGATGAGTTTGTGTTAATCGAGTAAACACATTGTAGATTAAACAGGAAATGATTTTTTTTTTGTCCTGAAAGTCTGTTTAATGATTCTATTGTATGCAGGATAAGGAAGAATTGTGCTTACCTGTAGTGTCGATCACACAGCCTCCTGCTTCAGTGATAATAAGTGCTGCTGCAGCGATGTCCCAGCAATGCAGGCCGTACTGGTAGTAAGCCTCAACCGCTCCAGTCGCAACCTGACACAGTGCTAGAGTTGAGCTGCCCATGATCCTCACTCTGAGTACACATAAATGAGCCTGGTGTAAAACCTTTAAACACAAGCTATATGATACAACATAGCAAGCACATTCTCTTTGGGTTAAAATGCTATACATTACTATAAATACAGGGATCCCTCGCTACTTCGCACTTCAATTCATGTGGCTTCAGTGCATTACGCTTTTTTTTTTTTTAAGTATTCATTGAATTAAAAAAATAAGGAAATTGTGGAAGAAAGGGGGAAAAGTTAAGGAAAATGCCACAAAACAAGGCCAATTATGCAAAAAAACCCAAACAAACAAAAAGAAAAAAAAAAACAAATACAACAAAACTACTTACATTTTTATGTGATGTGCACATCTGAGTGTTTGCACGCGCGCGCATCAGTATGTGTGTGTATTTATATTTTATTTACATCTTATGAATTATTTTTGAATGGTTATTTGTTATTATAAGCATTTATAGCGTTGAATATGTATTTATTGATATTATATACACACATACATGCTTGTATATGTCAGTCGAGGGGGCATGATCATACTTTGCGGAAATCGGCGGTCGTGAGGTGGTGGTGGTGGTGGGGTCTCAGTCCCAATTAACCCTGGCCAATCAGAAATCCCTGTATACATTATTTTCCCCTTATGGCCTGACCAATTCCCACTACCTAACTGTGCCGGCCACATGACAGCTACCTACCAAAGAGGGCAAAAGGCAGATTCGTGCTTCCTCCATGACACAAACCCAACCATCACATTGTTTCACACTACTGCTAATGCTGCATCACAGAGGACTGTAATAAGCATAGCAGAGACCACTGCATACCCTCTTCTATAGGGATGAACTAACAGATGCCCAAAATTGATTAGTGACAGGGGAGGGAGATTTTGCCATTCCTTCTACCCAGAGAATACGGCCAATTTCACTTCTGTGTCTCCTTGGCCACAAGATGTTATGGTAGTCCTGATTTAAACTTTCAACCTCCCAATAACAGGTCAGATGATTTATCGTCCCATCACTTGGAAAGGAAAGCAATATTACCAATCAATAGACAGAAGATTGAGAGGAATTTTCAATTTGGCAGCATCCACCACGCATGAGGTACACATGTATTTTAGTATATACTGTACTAAATGGAAACAGAAGCAAGCAGGCACACTAAAGTGACTGTTCTATGTTTTTATTGCTATTATTCATTTTCCTCCAGGGGGGCGACACACTGAACAGCTTGCAGTGTTTCAGGTTTCTGCTTCGTGATTTTAAACGTATGGCTGATTCGAGTATCTCTATAACAAAGTTTAAGTTCAGGCCAGTTTTCCCTTTAAATACCTGCTCTTAATGTTCTGTTTAAATATGAAACAGAAATGTCTCTGGAGACATGAACTGTAACAAGAATGTAATGATTAAGGAACTTTTAACCATGGGTGGCATGGTGGTACAGTGCTTAGCATATCCACCTCATGGTAAGACAGTGCTGGGTTCAATTTCCGGACTCGGGACGTTTTTGTGTGGCGTCTACATGTTTTCATCATGTCTGTGTGGATTTACTCTAGGTACCCCAGTTTCCTCCCACAGTCCACAAACGTATGCAGTAGGCTGATTGGTGGATCCAAATTGCCCCTAGGTGTGAGTGTGAATGTTCGTATGTGTACTGGGCCTTCAGTGGCGTGGTGAGCCGATTAGAGTCTACCCACCTTTGCCAAAAGTTAGCTGCCTCATGACCCAAATTAAAATGAAATGGCTTTGAATATTAATTAAATCATTGAAGTTTACCCATATGGTTCAGAAATGTATTTTCTTTTCATATGGATATATAGGAATCCATTACTTTCCATGGTTAATGGGGACCGCGGAACCCCCCCCCGACCGCCGAATTCCGTGAAGTAGGATCAACCCCCCTGACTGATGTATATGTACATGTATATGTGTATATATAATCAATAAATAAATATTCATCACTATAAATGCTTATAATAACAATTAAACATTCAAAAATAATGCATAAGATAGAAATAAAATATAAATACACACACATACAGACGTGTGCGCGCATGCACACATTCAGATGCACACCTTACATAAAAATGTAAGTAGTTTTGATGGGGGGTTTTGGGTTGTTTTTTGGTTTTGTTTGCTTGGTTTTTTTTGCATAATTGGCCTTTATTTGTGGCATTTTCCTCAACTTTTTTCCACTATTCTTCTTTCATTTCCTTATTTTTGAATTCGATTAATATTTTTTTTAAAAATGTGATGCACTGAAGCCGCATGAATTGAAGCGCGAAGTTGCAAGGGATCCTCGTATTAGCAATTTACTACACAAACATCTCTCACCCATGGACTGGTGCACTCAGCAGCTTCTTCATATTCCCCAAAAAGATATCCAGTGTGTGGGAATCTCTCTTTGCCCCAATCTCTGTTAGAATGAGGGCTTTGGAAACATCTGGTATAAAGGAGGAATTTTGGGAAGTTTGCATTTGTGTGAACATTTCAATAGAGTAAAAAAATAATAATAATGAAAGCACTAAGGCCAAAGCATTAAAAAGACCAAATAAAAAAAAAACTGCACCAACCTTTCTCTTTTGAGACATGGAGTCGCACTCCATTACAGAATGCCCCATGACCTCTCCTGCCAGTGTACAAGGTTCCATCAAAACAGTGGTATACGACACCGAACTCCAGCTGCAAATTAACAAAGCACAAAAAAATTATGATGGGAAGGCTAAAAGCAGACAATGAACATGCAGGGACTGGCAAGCATGACAAATCCAACCGGTTGTCTATTGTTAAAAGAGGAACTATTTTTATGTTGTTGGGGTTTTGGCATCTACCTGTTTCTTTACTGCAAAGCCAATGCTTACTGCAACCATGGGAAAACTGTAAATTAAATATCATGTATTTTAAATGAAGCCATGTTCCTGACATGAATGATTATTTAGCTGGATAGTCTTAAATACGACACTGTACACTATGTACCTGTGAACAAAATTACAAGTGCCATCGATGGGGTCTATTATCCAGGTTGGGTTGTCCGTGAGCACACATTTCTCTCCTGCAGCAGATGACTCCTCACCAATAAACCTGAAATTAAAGGAAAACACTCTATAAAACAATCTACACCTTTCTACTCAACTGTCCAGACACAGACTGTCATTTGTTTTTTATTTACCTACATTGTATATTTATAATGTCATCAATACCAAAATATCTGACCCAATAACCAAGAAAAGCTCTGAGGAACAATAATTTTTGACCCAGTATAAAATTCAACATACCGTATTCGATGTTATAAGTGCCCAGGGTGCTTTAAAAATTGGAGTGGGTGAGCGCTTATTAAAATGTTTACCAGTGTAGTGGAACGGTAAGCGCTTATTACCTTCGAGGTTGAAAACATGAATAATAACAGAAAAATAAAAGTTTTACTGGTATTTGTGTGATTCATTTTGAATTATCAAACAAACTACTTACATGAAAGCCGAAAATAAACAGAAAACAGCATAAATTTTTAATAAAAGTCTGCTTACTTTTCTCTCTTGGTGCTGTTCCTTTAAATATTTTCCAGGAAGTAAAATCGAGCCAATCAACACAAATGGCAACTTTAGCACATGGAATGTTGAACCAATCAACACAAACCGAAATAAAAGCACATGGCTAGGAACATCCTTAAATTTATGAAGTTAAATACTCTTCATCAATGCAGCCATGAGGCGGGTGGGGGGGTGGGGGGGCACTAACCAGTGTCTCTCCCCCTTATGTCGGTCCCAAGCCCGGAAAAATGCAGAAGGTTGCGACAGGAAGGGCATCCGGTGTAAAACTTCTGCCACATTAAAAATGCAAATGGTCAAAACAAAATTCATACCGGATCGGTTGAGGCCCGGGTTAACAACGACCGCAATCAGTGCTGTCAACCAACAGGGTGCTGATGGAAATTGGACTACTGTTGGTCGAAGACGGAGAGGCGGGAGGCGTGTCCGTAGGCAGAGAGAGAAGAGGAAATGCGTGAGCCTAGGACTGAGAGTAGGGACTTTGAATATTGGAACTATGCAAGGAAAAGATAGGGAGCTGGCTGACATGATGCAGAGAAGGAAGGTGGACATACTGTGTGTTCAAGAGACCAGGTGGAAAGGTCGCAAGGCTAGAAGCTTAGGAGCAGGGTTTAAGCTGTTTTAACATGGTGTGAAGGGGAAGAGAAACGGTGTAGGAGTCATCTTGAAGGAGGGGTTTGTCAGGAATGTTTTAGAAGTGAAAAGAGTGTCAGACAGAGTGATGAGTTTCAAGTTAGAAATTGAAGGCGTGATGGTCAATGTTGTTAGTGCTTATGCCCCACAGGCAGGATGTAAGCTAGAAGAGAAGGAGAGATTCTGGAGTGAGTTAGATGAAGTGATGCAGAGTACCCCCAGAGGTGAAAGATTGGTCATTGGTGCAGACTTCAAGGGACATGTTGGTGCAGGCAACAGAGGGGACGAGGAAGTGATGGGCAGGTTTGGTATCCAGGACAGGAACACAGAAGGACAGATGTTGATTGATTTTGCAAAAAGGATGGTGGTGAAGACTTTCTTCAAGAAGAAACAGGAGCATAGGGTGACTTCTGAAAGCGGAGGCAAGAGCACACAGGTAGACTACATCTTGTGTAGGCGATGTAATTTGAAGGAAGTCAAAGTCAAGTCAAGAGTGATAAAGGACAGAGAGGGAAATGTATTGACTGATGACAGAAGTGTGCTGGGAAGATGGAAAGAGTACTTTGAAGAGCTGATGAATGAGGAAAATGAGAGAGAAAAAAAAGAGAAGAGGGGTGACCGTTGAGGACCAGGAAATAGCAAAGATTAGTAAGGGAGAAGTGAGGAGGGCATTGAAGAGGATGAAGAGTGGAAAGGCAGTTGGTCCTGATGACATACCAGTTGAGGTATGGAAGTGTCTAGGAGGTAGCAGTTGATTTTCTGACAAGAATATTCAACAAGGTCTTAGAAAGTGAGCAGATGCCAGAGGAATGGAGGAGAAGTGTGCTTGTGCCCATTTTTAAGAACAAGGGAGATGTACAGAGTTGTGGAAACTACAGAGGGATAAAGTTGATGAGCCATACAATGAAGTTATGGGAAAGAATAGTGGAAGCTAGACTAAGGGCAGAGGTCAGCATTTGTGAACAACAGTTTGGTTTCATGCCAAGAAAGAGCACCACAGATGCAGTGTTTGCTTTGAGGATGTTAATAGAGAAGTACAGAGAAGGTCAGAAGGAGCTGCATTGTGCCTTTGTGTATCTGGAGAAAGCATATGACAGGGTGCCGAGAGAGGAACTGTGGTATTGTATGAGGAAGTCTGGAGTGTCAGAGAAGTATGTTAGAGTGGTGCAGGACATGTATAAGAGATGTAAGACAGTGGTGAGGTGTGCTGCCGGTGTGACAGAAGAGTTCAAGGTGGAGGTGGGACTGCATCAAGGGTCAGCTCTGAGCCCCTTCTGGTTTGCTATGGTGATGGATAGGCTGACAGACGAGGTTAGGCAAGAATTTCCATGGACTATGATGTTTGCAGATGACATTGTGATCTGCAGTGAGAGCAGAGAACAAGTGCAGGAAAACCTAGAAAGATGGAGGTATGCCCTGGAAAGGAGGGGAATGAAGGTTAGCCTCAGTAAGACAGAATACATGTGCATGAATGCCAAGGACCCAACAGGAACAGTGAGGTTACAGGGAGCAGAGATAAAGAAGGTGGAGGATTTTAAGTACTTCGGCTCAACAATCCAGAGCAATGGAGAGTGTGGAAAAGAGATGAAGAAGCGCGTGCAGGCAGGTTGGAATGGATGGAGAAAAGTGTCCGGTGTGATGTGTGATAGGAGAGTATCGGCAAGAATGAAGGGAAAAGTGTACAAGACGGTGATGAGGCCAGCGATGTTGTATGGTTTAGAGACAGTGGCCCTGGGGAAAAGACAGGAGTCAGAGTTGGAGCTAGCAGAGATGAAAATGTTGAGGTACTCTTTGGGAGTAACGAGGATGGATAGGATCAGAAACGAGTACATCAGAGGGACAGCACATATAAGACGTTTTGGAGACAAAGTCAGAGAGGCTAGATTGAGATGGTTTGGACATGTACAGAGGAGGGATAGTGAGTATATTGGTCGTAGGATGTTGAGGTTGGAACTACCAGGCAGAAGGCCCAGAGGAAGACCAAAGAGAAAATTTATGGATGTGGTGAAGGCGGACATGAAGGTCGTTGGAGTAAGAGTAGAAGATGCAGAGGATAGGGAGAGATGGAGGCAGATCATTTGCTGTGGCGACCCCTGAAGGGAACAGCCGAAAGGAAAAGAAGAAGAAATACTCGTCATCACTTTCTGATAAGCACATATCTGGCTCATCACTCCATTCATTCAGAACATCCTATAGTTTCACTGTAGCAGTTTCTAATGGTTCATCGGTTGTTGGACATTTACCAAGAGAACACAGCAAAAATATTTTCCTGTTTCTTAAAGCATGACGGACCAATCAAATATGTTGTTACTGATGAGCATTATAGACATTCCCCAGTGGGAGGGGGTCTTCAAATACCGTGTAAACTCACTTTTATAGGCAGTGAACACCTCATTTTACAGTTACAGAGACTCAACGAATAAAATTGGTAAGTTTGAGATACCATTTTGCTCCCAGTACACATGGGCGGTTATTAGATGTAAGTCAACACTTACATTTAAAAAAAAAAAAAAAAAAAAAAAAAAAAAAACAACAACACGGGGGCGCTTATTGGAGCAGGTTTCTTATTACGTCAAATACGGTAATTAAAGTCCTACCATGAGGCAACAACAAAGAAAAAAACATGCGAGTTCGCATTGTGTAAATTTAAACTCCGAGATAGCAATGCTATTATTGGTGGCATTGTTTAAGAAAACAACTTTTTTTTGACCAAAGAAAAAAAAAAAGTGTTAACTAAAAGGATTCCTCACTGGATACTAATAAACAAAAACACCTCATTCATTGGGAGTAACCTGCACAGAATTCATCTCTCTGACAGTGGGACAAAAAGGAAAAAGTTCACTCCTTTTTCTAACTGACAAAAATATACAACACCCCTTTCAGTGGAAATGACAACTCCAGACATCATGCCTCCTTCAGTGGGACTGACAACCACAAAGACCACACCTTCGAAAGTGGAACTGAAAGACAGACAACACCTCCTATAGTGGAACTGTAAGACAAACCACACCTCCTATGGTGGAATATACCAAACACAGTGGCTATACATCCTTCAAAGGAACTAACACACAGAGTGGCCACAACTCTATCATTAGAACTGACAAACGGAGGCCATACCTCTGTATACTTTACCTGTGCGAAGGAAATTTCTCCCTGAGTGTGGAGATGATCAGCTCCTCCACGTGCTGGTCAGCCTCCGTCACAAGGTCTGTAGGAGTGCTTTTACTGCTCACATGCTTCTCTTGCATCACATACACCCGAACCATCTGAGTGGGAGACAGGAACACTTCGCAAATTGTGTGCAACTACATTACCAACCCTACACATCATAGGTTTTTTTTGGGAACTGGATTTGATAGTGTAAATATCCGCCAATATTAGCCAATGTTTACAGCTTTAATGTGGAAAAAATGGGATCACTGAATTCCAAACTACACACCATGTCAAGATCTCTGCTGTGCTAAGAATAGTCCACTTCCAATAATATTCAGTTTGTGGTAGTCCTGCTCTACTAATGAAAAATAGTCTCAGTGTGAAACTTTGTAATGAGGTGTAATTTGATTTCATGTCCTAGACCATTACCAAATCACCTGCTGATTGTGGATTGCACACTATAATAGGACAATAAGCAACAACAGTCATTTGATCACATTGCAAAAATAGATCTGTATTACTGCATTTTGATCAAACATTGGGATGTGATCACTTGTGCCAACTGTGGTTATAATCAGTATTCGAGTTCCTCTGTAGATAACCGAACGCAACAATATATAAACCCTAGTTTCATTAAGAATATGTGTTTATTCTGCTTTTGGGTCTGAAAGAGGAATTAGTCAAACTTAAAAGCATGCATGCATAGTATATATGCATTATTATCAAAACACACAAAGTTTCCTGAATGTTTTCTCGTGGAAAAAAAAAATCTATAATATATAACTATCCGAGTTATGACGTACGCGAGTTACAACCACCCGTACCTACAACCACATCTAGCAGATGCCGATTATGAGTTTACTGGATATGTCTGGCAACGCAGCACGTAAGGGGCGGTTCAACATTTTCCCAAGCGTACAGAGAGTACGGTTTTTTGATCAAGGGTACATATCAGACACCCCCCCACACACACACACACATTCACACTTATACGATGCGGAACAGCCAGGTAGCCTGTACATGTCTTTGGACTCTTTGGAAACCGGAGTACCTGGAAGAAACCTACACAAGCACGAGGAGAAGAGGCAAACTCCACACAGGAAGGTCAGAGCTCAAATTGAGGGCTTCCTTGCTGTGAGGTAAAGGTAAAGTCCTTTGGGTTTTTACACCCAAGCCTAGGGGCTCATCAGGCCGGTGCTTATCCCCGGTTTCCGTAGCGTGAAGCGACTAGGAGTTCAACTCTTCCTGGATAGGACGCTAGTCCATCGCAGGTTACCTTCCCAGTATATTTTTTACTGGTACCCAGTTATACTGCTGGGTGAACAGAGGCACACTTGTGGTTGAGACCTTGCCCAGGGGGTCTAAGCACAGTGGGGGTCCAACTGGGATTTGAACACACAACCTCCTGATCATGAGTGCAGCACCACTACGCCACCGGCTCCTCCTTGATGTGAGACAGATGTATTACCGCCTTATATAATATATATAATAATATATGTATATATACCGTGTGTGTATATATATATATATATATATATATATATATATATATATATATATATACACACACACACAGACACACACACACACACAGTGGTACTTCACCTTATGATAGTCCCAGCAAAGTAAAAAATCCCAGTTACAAAAAACATTTTCCAAATTTTTTTTCTCTCTGAATACGAAACAAGTTCTCCTGACAAAACGCGCCAAACACGCAATTCAAACATTCAAACGCGCCATTCAAACATTCAAAAAATGCACGAGTTGCTCTCCCATTGACTATCTTCCAACATCCCACCCCGCCGGCCTCCCATTGGCTAGGAGGGATGACGCAGCTCCCTCCCATTGGCTATCTCCCAACATCCCGCCCCGCTTGCATCCCACTGACTAGGAGGGATGTCGCAGCTCCCTTGAGCAGCAGCTTGTTTCATGAGTTTTTCGAGTGTGCTCATTGCAACTTTATTTTTTGGCTCAGGCCTTAAACCTTGCAGAAACATTTGTAAGATTATAACTCTGCTTAGAAGACATGGTCAACGCGAAGTAAGTACATTAAAAAAGTATGCTTTTATAATTTTTAAAGGGTAGTATTGGGGGCCTTGGAACGAATCATGCGAATGTAAAATGAGGTTCTACTTACGAAAAAGGCTCTGGAACGGATTAATTTCGTAAGGTAAGGTACCACTGATTTTATATATATACATACATACATATATATATATATATATATATACACACACACACACACACACTAGTCCTTCTCAAAAAATCATCATATTGTCATAAAGTTCATTATTTTCTGTAATGTACTGACAAAAATTAAATTTTCATATATTTTAGATTCATTGAACACCAACTGAAATATTTCAGGTCTTTTATTGTTTTAATAATTGATTGAATAATTAAAAAAAAAAAAGATTTTGGCATGCAGCTCATGAAAACCCAAAATTCCTCTCTCAAAAAATTAGCATATCATGAAAAGGTACTCTAAACGAGCTATTAACCTAATCATCTGAATCAACCAATTAACTCTAAACACCTGCAAAAGATTCCTGAGGCTTTTAAAAACTCCCAGCCTGGTTCATTACTCAAAACCGCAATTATGGGTAAGACTGCCGACCTGACTGCTGTCCAGAAGGCCATCATTGACACCTTCAAGCCAGAGAGTAAGACACAGAAAGAAATCTCTGAGCGAATAGCCTGTTCCCAGAATGCTGTATCAAGGCACCTCAGTGGGACGTCTGTGGGAACGAAAAAGTGTGGCAGAAAACACTGCACAACCAGAAGAGGTGACCAGACCCTGAGGAAGATTGTGGAGAATGGCCAATTCCAGACCTTGGGGGGACTTGTGGAAGCAGTGGACTGGGCTACAGGTGCCGCATTCCCCAGGTCAAGCCACTTTTGAACCAGAAACAGTGGCAGAAGCGCCTGACCTGGGCTACAGAGAAGCAGCACTGGACTGTTGCTCAGTGGTCCAAAGTACTTTTTTCGGATGAAAGCAAATTTTGCATGTCATTCGGAAATCAAGGTGCCACAGTCTGGCGGAAGACTGGGGAGAAGGAAATGCCAAAATGCCTGAAGTCCAGTGTCAAGTACTCACATTCAGTGATGGTCTGGGGTGCCATGTCAGCTGCTGGTGTTGGTCCACTGTGTTTTATCAAGGGCAGGGTCAATGCAGCTGGCTATCAGGAGATTTTGGAGCACTTCATGCTTCCATCTGCTGAAAAGCTTTATGGAGATGAAGATTTCATTTTTCAGCACGACCTGGCACCTGCTCACAGTGCCAAAACCACTGGTAAATGGTTTAATGACCGTGGTATTATTGTGCTCAATTGGCCTGCCAACTCTCCTGACCTGAGCCCCATAGAGAATCTGTGGGATATTGTGAAGAGAAAGTTGAATGCAGCCATGAGGGGGGCACTAACCAGTGTCTCTCCCCTCATGCGGTCCCAAGCCCGGAGAAATGCAGAGGGTTGTGTCAGGAAGGGCATCCGACGTAAAACCAATGCCAATTATTTATAATGCAAATCAAAGTATTACCTCCATACCGGATCGGTCGAGGCCGGGTTAACAACGACCGCCATCAGTGCTGTCAATCAACAGGGTGCTGATGGAAATTGGACTACTGTTGGTCGAAGGCGTCGAAGAAGGAGAGGTGGGAGGCGTGTCCGTGAGGGGCAGAGAGAGAAGAGGAAAGGCAGGAGTCTAGGACTGAGAGTGGGGACTTTGAATGTTGGAACTATGCACAGAAAAGGTAGAGAGCTGGTTGACATGATGCAGAGGAGGAAGGTGGACATACTGTGTGTTCAGGAGACCAGGTGGAAAGGTAGCAAAGCTAAAAGCTTAGGAGCAGGGTTTAAGCTATTTTATCACGGTGTGGATGGGAAGAGAAATGGAGTCGGAGTCATCTTGAAGGAGGAGTATGTCAGGAATGTTCTAAAAGTGAAAAGAGTGTCAGACAGAGTGATGAGTCTCAAGTTAGAAATTGAAGGTGTAATGCTCAATGTTGTTAGTGCTTATGCCCCACAGGCAGGATGTGAGCTAGAAGAGAAGGAGAGATTCTGGAGTGACTTAGATGAAGTGATGCAGAGTACCACCAGAGGTGAAAGAGTGGTCATTGGAGCAGACTTCAATGGACATGTTGGTGCAGGAAACAGAGGGGACGAGGAAGTGATGGGCAGGTTTGGTATCCAGGACAGGAACGCAGAAGGACAGATGTTGGTAGATTTTGCAAAAAGGATGGAAATGGCTGTGGTGAATACTTTCTTTGAGAAGAAACAGGAGCACAGGGTGACTTATAAAAGCGGAGGTAGGAACACACAGGTAGACTACATCTTGTGTAGGCGATGTAATTTGAAGGAAGTCAGTGACTGCAAAGTCATCGTGGGTGAGAGTGTTGCCAAACAGCATAGGATGGTGGTGTGCAGGATGACTCTGATGGTGAGAAAGGTGAAAAAGGCAAAGGCAGAGCAGAAGACAAAGTGGTGGAAGCTGAAAAAGGAAGAGTGTCGTGTTGTCTTCAAGGAGGAGTTGAAACAGGCTTTGGGTGGCCAGGAAGTGCTTCCAAATGACTGGACAACCACAGCAAATGTGATCAGGGACACAGGTAGGAGAGTACTTGGTGTGTCCTCTGGAAGGAAAGTAGATAAGGAGACTTGGTGGTGGAATGAGGAAGTGCAGGAGTGTGTACAAAGGAAGAGGTTAGCCAAGAAGAAGTGGTACATTGAGAGGACCGAAGGGAGTAAACAGGAGTACAGGGAGACACAGCGTAAGGCGAAAGTAGCAGTGGCTAAGGCCAAACAGAGGGCATATGATGACTTGTATGATAGGTTGGATAGTAAAGAGGGAGAAAATGATCTATACAGGTTGGCACAGCAGAGAAATAGAGATGGGAAGGACGTGCAGCAAGTTAGATTGATACAGGACAGAGAGGAACTCTATTGACTAATGACAGAAGTGTGCTGGGAAGATGGAGAGTACTTTGAAGAGCTGATGAATGAGGAAAATGAGAGAGAAAAAAGAGTAGAAGAGGTAACCATTGAGGAGCAGGATGTAGCAAAGATCAGTAAGAGTGAAGTGAGAAGGGCATTGAAGAGGATGAAGAATGGAAAGGCAGTTGGTCCTGATGATATACCTGTGGAGGTATGGAAGTGTCTAGGAGAGGTAGCAGTAGATTTAGGTACTAGAGAGTGAGCAAATGCCGGAGGAGTGGAGGAGAAGTGTGCTGGTGCCCATTTTTAAGAACAAGGGAGACGTGCAGAGTTGCAGCAACTACAGAGGGATAAAGTTGATGAGCCATACGATGAAGTTATGGGAAAGAATAGTGGAAGCTAGACTAAGGGCAGAGGTCAGCATTTGTGAACAACAGTTTGGTTTTCATGCCAGAAAGAGCACCACAGATGCAATGTTTGCTTTGAGGATGTTAATAGAAGTACAGAGAAGGTCAGAGGAGCTACATTGTGCCTTTGTGGATCTGGAAAAAGCATATGACAGGTGCCAAGAGAAGAACTGTGGTATTGCATGAGGAAGTCTGGAGTGGCAGAGAAGTATGTTAGAGTGGTGCAGGACATGTATGAGAGATGTAAGACAGTAGTGAGGTGTGCTGTCGGGTGTGACCGGCAATTCAAGGTGGAGGTGGGACTGCATCAAGGGTCAGCTCTGAGCCCCTTCTTGTTTGCTATGGTGATGGACAGGCTGACAGACGAGGTGAGACAAGAATCTCCATGGACTATGATGTTTGCAGATGACATCGTGATCTGTAGTGAGAGCAGAGAACAAGTGCAGGAAAATCTAGAGAGGTGGAGGTATGCCCTGGAAAGGAGAGGAATGAAGGTTAGCCTCAGAAAATCAGAATACATGTGTGTGAATGAGAAGGAGCCAGGAGGAACGGTGATGTTACAGGGAGCAGAGATAACGAAGGTGGAGGATTTTAAGTACTTAGGCTCAACAATCCAGAGCAATGGAGAGTGTGGAAAAGAGGTGAAGAAGCGTGTGCAGGCAGGCTGGAATGGTTGGAGAAAAGTATCCGGTGTGATGTGCGATAGGAGAGTGTCAGCAAGAATGAACGAAAAGTGTACAAGATGGTGGTGAGGCCACAGCGATGTTGTATGGCTTAGAAACAGTGGCGCTGAGGAAAGGCAGGAGGCAGAGCTGGAGGTAGCGGAGATGAAAATGTTGAGGTTCTCCTGGAAGTAACTTGAGGATGGATAGGATCAGAAATGAGTATATCAGAGGGACAGCCCACGTAAGATGTTTTGGAGACAAAGTCAGAGAGGCTAGATTGAGATGGTTTGGACATGTACAGAGGAGGGATAGTGAGTATATGGGCAGTAGGATGCTGAGGTTGGAACTACCAGGCAGAAGGCCTCGAGGAAGACCGAAGAAGAGATTTATGGATGTGGTGAAGGAAGACATGAAGGTCGTTGGAGTCAGAAAAGAAGATGCGGAGGACAGGGTGAGGTGGAGGCGGATGATTTGCTGTGGCGACCCCTGAAGGGAGCAGCCGAAAGTAAAAGAAGAAGAAGAAGAAGATTGTGACGAGAAAGTTGAGAGACACCAGACCCAACACTGTGGATGAGCTTAAGGTCGCTATCGAAGCATCCTGGGCCTCCATAACACCTCAGCAGTGCCACAGGCTGATTGCCTCCAAGCCACGCCGCATTGAAGCACTCATTTCTGCAAAAGGATTCCCGACCAAGTATTGAGTGCATAACTGAACATAATTATTTGAAGGTTGACGTTTTTTGTATTAAAAACACTTTTTTTTTTTTATTGGTCGGATGAAATAGGCTCATTTTTTGAGATAGGGATTTTTGGTTTTTCTTTACTTTTTTGCCAAAATGATCAATATTCAACAATAAAAGGCTTGAACTACTTCAGTTGTGTGTAATGAATCTAAAATATATGAAAGTCTAATGTTTATCAGTACATTACCGAAAATAATGAACTGTATCACAATAAGCTAATTTTTTGAGAAAGACTAGTATATATATATATATATATATATATATATATATATACACAAAAGGACAGGACAAAGGCTTTCTATTGAAACTCCATTTATCACTACAGATCTGTTTCGAGGGGTGGTGAAACCATCCCCTCTCTTCAGGTGATTACAGAAGAAAAATTCTTCTGTAATCACCTGAAGAGAGGATAGTTTCACCACCCATAGCTAGATCTGTAGTGATAAATGGAGTTTCAATAGAAAACCTTTGTCCTAATCCTTTGTTTATTTAACTCTACCAAAAGTATTGAGCACTCTCCTACGGAAGGATCTACTCAGAAAATCCTATATATATATATATATATATATATATATATATATATATATATACATATATATTAAAATAATATATATAAAAATATATATATTTTCTAAATGTTCAGCATAGAATGTTCGGCAACCAACGTTAATAATGAAAATTTAACTGTAGATGTCTAACGTTCGTAGTTTAATAATAGTGCGCTAGAATCTACATACCTATTTGTGAGAAAGGAAAGCATCGATGCTGTGCCTTTAGCCGACTTGCTTAGCTCTTGTAATTTTCGTTTTCTAGTCGCCATGTTAATAGACTGCCGCTCTGCTTCGAAGCATAAATAAAATGGGGTATATTGTGCATGCACATTACTAATACGTGTATATTGTGCACGCGCACACATTACCAATAGATGGAGAAGCGGGAAAGTTTCCAATAGGGGAGGCTCACAAAAGTGCTGCGTGCGGCAGTTGAATATAAAAAAATTAAGCATGGCCCTGTATGTTTTGGGCATGATGTTGAGTAAAGGGGCATGGCGCTGTAAACATTAGGCATGGCACGGAACCATGCTGAAAAGGCCTAGCTGGAACACACACACACACACACACACACACACACACACACACATACATATATATATATATATATATATATATATATATATATATATAGAGGATTTTTTGAGTAGATCCTTCCGTAGTAGAGTGCTCAATACTTTTTGGTAGAGCAAATAACAAAAATAAAAGGACAGGACAAAGACTTTCTATTGAAACTCCATTTATCCCTCCAGATCTGTTTGAGGGTGGTGAAACCATCCTCTCTCTTCAGGTGATTATAGAAGAATTCTTCTATAATCACCTGAAGAGAGAGGATGGTTTCACCACCCCCTAAACAGATCTGTAGTGATAAATGGAGTTTCAATAGAAAGTCTTTGTCCTAATCACTATATATATATATATATATATATATATATATATATATATATATATATATATATATATATATAAATAAAAGCTTATGAGCAGGGTTTAAGCTGTTTTAACATGGTGTGGAGGGGAAGAGAAACGGTGTAGGAGTCATCTTGAAGGAGGGGTTTGTCAGGAATGTTTTAGAAGTGAAATGAGTGTCAGCCAGAGTGATGAGTCTCAAGTTAGAAATTGAAGGTGTGATGGTCAATGTTGTTAGTGCTTATGCCCCACAGGCAGGATGTGAGCTAGAAGAGAAGGAGAGATTTTGGAATGACTTAGATAAAGTGATGCAGAGTACCCCCAGAGGTGAAAGAGTGGTCATTGGGGCAGACTTCAATGGATATGTTGGTGCAGGCAACGGAGGGGACGAGGAAGTGATGGGCCGGTTTGGTATCCAGGCCAGAAACACAGAAGGACAGATGTTGATCGATTTTGAGAAAAAGATGGAAATGGCTGTGGTGAATACTTTCTTCCAGAATAGACAGGAGCATAGGGTGAGTTATAAAAGTGGAGGTAGGAGCACACAGGTAGACTAGACCTTGTGTAGGTGATGTAATTCGAAGGAAGTCAGTGACTGCAAAGTAGCAGTGGGTGGGAGTGTTGCCAGACAGCATAGGATGGTGGTGTGCAGGATGACGCTGATGAAGAAGGCAAAGTCAGAGCAGAAGTTAAACTGGTGGAAGCTGAAAAAGGAAGAGTCATGCTGTCTTCATGGAGGAGTTGAAACAGGCGTTAGGTGGTCAGGAAGTGCTTCCAGATGACTGGACACCTCCAGATAATGTGATCAGGGAGACAGGTAGGAGAGTACTTGGTGTATCCTCTGGAAGGAAAGTCGATAAGGAGACTTGGTGGTGGAATCAAGAAGTGCAGGAGTGTGTACAAAGGAAGAGGATAGCTAAGAAAAAGTGGGACATTGAGAGGACTGAATAGAGTAAACAGGAGTACAGGGATACACAGCGTAAGGCGAAAGTTGTGGTGTCAAAGGCCAAACAGATAGCGTATGATGGATTGTATGCTAGGTTGGACAGTAAAGAGGGAGAAAACGATTTATACAGGTTGGCACAGCAGAGAAATAGAGATGGGAAGGACGTGCAGCAAGTTAGAGTGATTAAGGACAGAGTGGGAAATGTATTGACTGATGACAGAAGTGTGCTGGGAAGATGAAAAGAGTACTGATGAATGAGGAAAATGAGAGAGAAAAAAAAAAAAAAGAGCACAAGAGGTGACCGTTGAGGACCAGGAAGTAGCAAATATTAGTAAGGGTTAAGTGAGGAGGGCATTGAAGAGGATGAAGAGTGGAAAGGCAGTTGGTCCTGATGACATATCGGTGGAGGTATGGAAGTTTCTAGGAGAGGTAGCAGTAGATTTTCTGACAAGAACATTCAACAGGGTCTTAAAGAGTGAGAGGATGACGGAGGAATGGAGGAGAAGTGTGCTGGTGCCCATTTTTAAGAACAAAGGAGACGTGCAGAGTTGTGGCAACTACAGAAGAATAAAGTTGATGAGCCATACAATGAAGTTATGGGAAAGAATAGTGAAAGCTGGACTAAGGGCAGAGGTCAGCATCTGTGAACAACAGTTTGGTTTCATGCCAAGAAGAGCACCACAGATGCAGTGTTTGCTTTGAGGATGTTAATAGAGAAGTACAGAGAAGGTCAGAGGGAGCTGCATTGTGCAGACATGTGATTTGGCCATCACCAAAATATCTGAAAATCAGCCAGGGGTCTGGGGGGGCTCCTAGGTTTTAAGCATTTCAGAAGGGGAAAAAGGCTATTTCATGACACTGAAAGAGCTCTAGAAAGTTTAATTTCTCATCTCCATATACATACTGTACCTCAAACTTGTGGGTTTATCATGTGGGATTCCAACACTAATAAAAGTGTTGCAGTCACAATTCAAATAGTCACTCTTCAGTCACGAATCAAATAGTCTCTTATAGATATGTCCTGCCTCACAACACTATTATTAACAGTCACTGTCTTTAAACACAATCTGGAAACAAACTATACATATGACATGCTATACATAACATACATTTTTTTAATTTATGGTTCTTTGTCTTCAGTGCTTTAGCATGACACTTTCTTGCTTCCTTTTGTGCAGCCTGAACTGTCATTCTGGAGGCTGGGGCGTTTCGGTTGAGGCTCAGATTCATAGTTTTACATTTCCAATATTAATGAGCTAATTACACGATCACACACTCCCGCTGCTGTTTCGAAACACTGAATAACAATGCCTATTTACATAAAGTAATTACGAAAAACTGGCGAGTTAATACGGCAATAATTTATTTATTCTAAAAGCAGAAAAATGGCTCAGTGACCATAGAGTCGACTCAATTGATTCAGTTCACGGAATAAACACATGAACGTCCTACGCCTAAAACATGTATGCATTCACAATAATTTGAAAAATATAATCGGAAACTGGACAACAAAATTCTCAAACATACCTCAAAATTAACTACTCTATCAGCGACAGAAACTGGTTGTTTCACTGGGTCTTTTCTTTGCACGGAAGTTTCTGATCAAACGGCAAACAAAGGGTTAAGTCCGTAGGGTTCTGGAATCTTCGCTTGAACACCAAATGTTCCGGCAATTGAATGCTACGGTTCCCTTTTCCATCCATTCCCACCTAAACTTGTTTTTCAGAATTTTGTCCATTTCTTTGATTCGAGCAGAATCTTTTCTCTGGATCACCGACATCCTTTCGATAGCTGAACAGATCAGAAGTGGCGCAAATGTCCACATGCATGTTTCAACATCAGTCATTGGCGATTAGAACAATGACGTGGAAGAAACACGTCATTGTATTAGAAAGCCATCAGCCAATCAGCAATAACGTTTCAAGAGAAGTCATTTTATGCAAAACTCGGAACGGAATAAAAGTGGAACAGGTTATTTTGACATATTCGGCGTGAAAATTTATTTATTTATTTTTTTTTATAAACTGGGCAAATGAAACAATCGGAATTCCGTGAATTCACGGAAAAATCACATGCCTGATTGTGCCTTTGTGGATCTGGAGAAAGCACATGATAGGGTGCCGAGAGAAGAACTGTGGTATTGCATGAGGAAGTCTGGAGTGGCAGAGAAGTATGCTAGAGTGGTGCAGGACATGTATGAAAGATGTAAGACAGTGGTGAGGTGTGCTGTCTTAACAAGAGTTCAAGGTGGAGGTGGGACTGCATCAAGGGTCAGCTCTCAGCCCCTTCTTGTTTGCTATGGTGATGGACAGGCTGACAGACGAGGTACGACAAGAATCCCCACGGACTATGATGTTTGCAGATGACATTGTGATCTGCAGTGAAAGCAGAGAACAAGTGAGGAAAATCTAGAGAGGTGGAAGTATGCCCTGGAAAGGAGGGGAATGAAGGTTAGTCGAAGTAAGAGATAATACATGCGTGTGAACAAGAAGGACCCAAGAGGAACAGTGAGGTTACAGGGAGCACGGCTAAAGAAAGTGGAGGATTTTAAGTACTTAGGCTCAACAATCCAAAGCAATGGAGAATGTGGAAAAGAGGTGAAGAAACGTGTACAGGCTGGTTGGAACGGTTGGAGAAAAGTATCCGGTGTAATGTGTGATAGGAAGGTATCGGCAAGAATGAAAGGAAAAGTGTACAAGACGGTGTTGAGGCCAGTGATGTTGTATGGTTTAGAAACAGGGGCGCTGAGGAAAAGACAGGAGGCTGAGCTGGAGGTAGCAGAGATAAAAATGTTGAGGTTCTCTCTGGGAGTAACGAGGATGGATTGGATCAGAAATGAGTCCATCCGAGGGACAGCACATGTAAGAGGTTTTGGAGACAAAGTCAGAGAGGCTAGATTGAGATGGTTTGGACATGTACAGAGGAGGTATAGTGAATATATTGGTAGAAGAATGCTGAGGTTGGAACTAGCAGGAAGAAGGCCTAGACGAAGACCAAAGAGAACATGTATGGATGTGGTGAAGGAAGACATGAAGGTAGTTGGTGAAAGAGAAGAAGATGCACAGGATAGGGTGAAATGGAGACACATGATTTGCTGTGGCGACCCCTGAAGGGAGCAACCAAAAGGAAAAGAAGAAGATCTTTCTTCTTTTCCTTTCGGCTTTTCCCTTCAGGGGTCGCCACAGCGAATCATCTGCCGCCATCTCACCCTATCCTTTGCATCTTCTTCTCTTACACCAACGACCTTCATGTCCTCCTTTACCACATCCATGAATCGTCTCTTTGGTCTTCCTCTAAGCCTTTTGCCTGGTAGTTCCAGCCTCAGCATCCTATTACCAATATACTCACTATCCCTCCTCTGTACATGTCCAAACCATCTCAATCTAGCCTCTCTGACTTTGTCTCCAAAACGTCTTACATGTGCTGTCCCTCTGACGTACTCATTCCTAATCCTATCCATCCTCGTTACTCCCAAAGAGAACCTCAAGCATTTTCATCTCTGCTACCTCCAACTCTGCCTCCTGTCTTTCCCCAGGGCCACTGTTTCTAACCCATACAGCATCGTTGGCCTCAACACCGTTTTGTACACTTTTCCTTTCATTTTTGCCGATACCCTCTATCACACATCACACCGGACACTTTTCTCCAACCATTCCAACCTGCCTGCACACGCTTCTTGACCTCTTTTCCACACTGCCATTGCTCTGGATTGTTGAGCCAGTACTAAAATCCTCCACCTTTCTTATCTCTGCTCCCTGTAATCTCACCGTTCCTCTTTGGTCCTTGGCATTCATGCACATGTACTCTGTCTTACTGAGGCTAATCTTCATTCCTCCTTTCAGGGCATACCTCCACCTCTCTAGATTTTCCTGCACTTGTTCTCTGCTCTCACTACAGATTACAATGTCATCTGCAAACATCATAGTCCATGGGGAATCTTGTCTAACCTCGTCTGTCAGCCTGTCCATCACCATACCGAACAAGAAGGGGCTGAGAGCTGACCCTTGATGCAGTCCCACCTCCACCTTGAACTCTTCTGTCACACCGACAGCACACCTCACCACTGTCTTACATCTCTCATACATGTCCTGCACCACTCTAACATACTTCTCTGCCACTCCAGACTTCCTCATGCAATACCACAGTTCTTCTCTCGGCACCCTGTCATATGCTTTCTCCAGATCCACAAAGGCACAATGCAGCTCCGTCTGACCTTCTCTGTACTTCTCCATTAACATCCTCAAGGCAAACACATACATCAGTCGATACTACTTCGCGGAAATTGGCGGTTGCGGGGTGTGTTTGTGCGTGTGTGTGTAAGGTAAGGTTGGGTTTTTTACACCCCAGCCATAGTGGCTCATCAAGCGAGTGCTTATCCCCGGTTTCCATAGCGTGCAGCGACTAGGAGTTCAGCTCCTCCTGGATGGGACGCAAGTCCATCGCAGATTACCTTCCCAGTATATTTTTACTGGTATCCATTTATACTGCTAGGTGAACAGAGGCACACTTTTGGTTGAGACCTTGCCCAGGGGTCTTAGCACAGTGGGGGGTCCTCAGTCCCAATTAACTGTGGAAAGTGAGGGATCCCTGTATACACACGCCAGAGGAATTGAGGGTTAAGGGCCTTGCTCAAGGGCCTACCAGTGGAGATGGTGAGGACTGAACCCCTGACTTCTGGATCAGAAATCCATTGTGTTATCCACTAAGCCATTACTGCCCCTTTATTTTTATCATTTTCATTATTGTTATAATTTTTTAAATTATTATTAGTAGTAGTAATTGTAGTAGCATTACATGACAGTACATGCAACTGACTGGTGATAACTGGATTTTGTTTTGGGTTTTTTTCCTTTCTTTTTTTGATCATTGTATTTGACAGTTAAAACATAAATAAATAAAAAATAAACAAAAAACAAGTCTGAAACACTGTTAACAGTTATGTGGTCAATCTTGTATGAGGAACTGGAGCCTTGTCAGTGCAAATCTGACCTTGTTTACATTCTGTCTCTCATCAAGATTACAGGAGGGTTTATTTATATCACTGGGGGGGGGGGGTCGTTCGGTAGCAAGAAAAGGTCAATTGTAAAATATTACGTAATTAATGTAAGACGAGACACACAGATACACATAAGTAAATAAATCGATATCAGACAGATGCACATGGGCTCACAGCAGTAACATGCATCAGTATGTAAATAATTCATGTAGCATTTGCCGCTTGTGATGTGAGAGGAAACTCGACCCTGTTTACATTGTTTCAATGGTTTCTCCCAAATAAACACGAACAGCCGGAGAGTTTACCTCACGGAAAATGTAATACGTACAGGTCCCTGTGTGTGGGATAAAAAGTGCGTGTTTCTGACACGGTATAGCGCGGTGTGTTTGTGTAGGGAGCGGTGATGTGTCCGTTACCTGGCCGGCTCTGAGAGCTGTTCTCACGGCCACATCCATGCACTCGGCCCAGCCCTCTGCGCCCTCCATGTCGGAGCTCATGGCGTAAACCGAGCAGCTTTACTAGCGGAAACGGCGGGTATGCGTCTCCTCGTTCATGGTTCAGCGCGTCGGAGTGGTGGGCAGGGTTTCCGCGGTGGTTTTAAAACAGCGTGGAGTCCTGACATGGATGCTCTCTCTCTCTCTGTGTTTCCATGTGCACGATTACACATGTCCGTTTTCCACACTGTAACAGAGTTTAAAACGGAATAAAATCAGAAAACTGCACATTAGCCTTCATAAATATCATATAAATGAACTCAAACCACGTCAATTCAGCTCATAAAAGTTTAGTTTCCCCCCAAAAAAGGCTGAAATACAAATGACTTATGGAACCCTACAGAAGGACACTACTGCATACACAAGTGAATGGGTTCTCCACCCTATGTAGTGCACTATACTTCGACAAAGCAATTATTTGGACTTAAACCTCAACACTGACTTACTTTGGCGTCCTTTACGGGTGGGGAAAAAAACTTTATGCTGAAAATGATCTAATATAATAAGATGTTCATATACGCGTGAAAACATGCGATTGTAAAACAAATTAAACTCCCACACTTGTTTTATTTAGAATTTATTATTATTTATTTATTTTTTTACAATGAAATAGTTTTCTTGAAAATACTACACATCAGGATGTTGACGTTTTATATGAAACGAATATTTATCTGACGCGTTGGTAAAAAGTATTTTTAAATAATCAAATATTTATGGAGAAATTGGAACGTTTTAAACAGGACACAGTAAAAATGGCGTAGTCAACAGCGCCATCTCCTGGCTATAGTGTAAAAGACAGCCGTTATATTTGCAAACCCGCTGACTCCTCCTTGAGGGAGGGCTGAACACTATCCGTCACAGAGCGAAGGCGGGGTTAATGCACAGCTTGTCAGACCATTTCAGGGCTAAATCACACTAATATCCACACTCATATCAACTGGCAAGGCAGTGGTGGCCTAGAGGTATAGGGTGCTGGAATCACTGATCCGAAGGTTGGGGGTTCGAGTTCTACTCTCCGCAAGGTTGTCACTGTCCCCCCCCAGTGCAGCTAACTGGGTTATCAAAGGCCGGCCATGTCTCTCACTGTCTATGGTGTGAGGTTCATGTAAAAGAACCATTGCTGACTTTCCACAGGAGTAGGTGGCAAAGCCATCAGCGTGTTTCCGTCCTGCGATGGCCTGGTGAGCTGTCCAGGGTGTATTCTGCCCTCGCCCAGAGTTGGCTGGGATGGGTGCCAGCCTCCCTGGAACCCTAATTAGGATTCAGCAGTTACAGAAAATGAACTGATAAGTGGCAAGTTGGAACACTCGGTCAACCGAATGCACATGACTCTTGACTATGGGAGACAACCAGAGTATCTGAAGGAATAACATAGAAACTCGACTCACAAACACCAGAACCGAACCTGGAACTCGACTCCAGAATTTTCTTGCTGCCAGACGGACATGCTAACACTAGGATGCTGCTTCTCCCAACAAAAGACCTCACTGTATTCAATACAAAGTCATTAATCAGTTTACCAGAAGAAGCGATTATGGGGCCCAGGCAGGGGAGCTGAAAAGAGAATTAGCATCACCACTGGCATAATTGGATTCATATAGATTTCTCTTTGACATATTAAACAGTCCTGCAGAGTTTCATGATAGTTGATTCTGGATAAAAAATAATAAATCATTTTTTTTAAAAAGGCGCCCAAAATGAGCACCAGACCCTTTAAAAATATTATTGCCTTTAAAAACCACCTCAAAAACACATCAGACAACCACAAACAACACAGAATGCGATTCAGTGTTGGATGCTGTCATAGGTTTAGTTCTGTTTAAAATAGTAGTATTTGTCAAACATTGTTGGAACAAGGCTGCTGTTCTGTTGATGTGTTTCCAATGATGTTAATATATGGATCAAAACATCTCTTTGAAATAGAAAAATGAATCAACACCAACTACTTTGAGTTTTTATCTTGGTGTAATGCCGCCATGTATCCCATTATGTACATTATCTAGCCCAGAGCATAGGGCCCAAGGTGTAAGTTTATAGAACATGTACTGTTACTATACATTTAGGGCAGAAAACCACTTACTCTCTCATTTACTGAATCTACGACTGGGCCCAAAGAGAAGCTGAAGCCTATCTTGAACATTGTACATCCTTAACAGCTCATTGCAGGGTCAACACACACATCCATTCACACACACTCACACCTAAGGACAATCTGGAACAGACAATTAGTCTAACATGTACGTTTTTGTACGGTGGGAAGGAACCGGAGTACCTGGAGGAAACGTACACAAGCATGGGAAGAACATACGAACTCCACACAGAAGCAGGTCTCAAACCTAGGACCGTTTTTGTTGTGAGGCGAGTTAGATAATCGGCAGAAAACCAAGCAAAAATAAAAATCAGAACAAACAATAGGTTGCTAGCAGGTTTTTGCTTCATTCAAAACTATTAAGAAGAATTAAAAGGAAAAAAAAAGAGACGAGGGCAGCTTCAGAAACAATAAATATCAATGCTGCAAGTCAGGGATTGAATGCAAACTTTCCTGGTTTTCACACAGCCCTTTTCTCCTGCATGACATCATTCATGCTAAAAATAACATCACTGTCTCAAATGAACACAAGAACACAGCAGCATCTTCAAAGAGGAATATTTATTTACAATATCAGGACAATCGCTGTCAAATGTGTCATCATCCAAAAGATAAACTCTTTACACTGACCAATTCACGTAGACTGGGCATTTAGAAGGGCAATAATATACACTGTGTCATGAGGGGAATGCCATTTCTAGAGATCATTACCCCATGGATGGCCTGACCAAAAAAAAAAAAAAATCAGGATTTGAAGACACATCATGGCTTTTGAAAAAATTACAGACATGACGATAAAAAATAGTTTAATTTATATTCCACTAGCCATGCTCTCCTTCTGCACAAACAACTCACATTTAACCAAACTGCCAAATAATTATGAAATGGGATAAAAGAAGAGTGAAAACAAGGAATAAGAGATGTATTGAAGAGCAATATGATGACCTACATTGTCATAAATCAAAAAACATGACACACACACACACACAGGGGGAAACACCATACAAAAGACAGCAACTAAGTACCATACAAAGGCTTAGTCTTTAATAATATAATCCATAAAAAAATAAAACAGTAAAAGCCTAACATAAAGTAACAAACAAAAACAAAAGTAAAGTTTGGCTTAACAAACTGGGTTAAAGTTAAACAGGAAAAAAAAAAAATTGTCGAAGTGCAGCATTAGTTGGAGCTTAGTGTCTGATTGGCCATTGTGGGGTTAGTAAATAAATTCTCCTGGCACCTCCTGCAAACCTGGGAAGGGCTCTTCGAATTTGAAGCGCTTTGAGATGGCCTTCTGCTCTGGGGTCAGACTCTCCTTGTCTGAGGACTGCCTGCACTGGCCCAGTGTGTAGGCTGCCATGACAATGAGCTCCTCTGTCAGTCTGCTTTCCTCTTCGATTTCCTCATCACTGCGCTGAGTAGAGACAGCTGTGCTAACTGGCTCAGGGATGGAGGAGGCTGTGCTCTTCTCTGTCTCCTCTGCAAAGTTGTGCTCCTGTGTTTTTAACCACTGGTGTTTCAGGCAATCCTCTGCAGTAGCACGACTCCTGTTCAGAAAAGAGACACCAGTCAAATGAAACTAGAAAATCAGACCTCACGATGGGAAGCGCACAAAGACAAATGGGATGAGATCAGATACATTACAGGTTTAGATAAACCTTCACCAAGGAGATTTTTGTTGTTGTTGTCATTGTTGAGTTATCACCAGAGGCACTGAGGGGCTTATGTTATGGTGGTGATGAAGTAAAATCTGCTGCAAGGAAGGGGCTATACTAGCAGTCGGCTGAGTTTTAGAAACTGAGATACACACCCTCATTCTTAGGTAGAACATTTCTATTAAAAAGAGGTGGTGACAATATATATATATATATATATAAGGGATCTCTCACTACTTCGCGCTTCAATTCATGTGGCTTCAGTGCATCACATTTTTTTTTTTTTAAATATTCATCGAATTAAAAAATAAGGACATTAGGGAAGAATAGGGAGAAGGTTAAGGAAAATGCCACAAAACAAGGCCTCTTCTTCTTCTTCTTCTTTTCCTTTCGGCTGTTCCCTTCAGGGGTCGCCACAGCAAATGATCTGCCTCCATCTCTCCCTATCCTCTGCATCTTCTACTCTTACTCCAACGACCTTCATGTCCGCCTTCACCGCATCCATAAATCTTCTCTTTGGTCTTCCTCTGGGCCTTTTGCCTGGTAGTTCCAACCTCAGCATCCTATTACCAATATACTCACCATCCCTCCTCTGTACATGTCCAAACCATCTCAATCTAGCCTCTCTGACTTTGTCTCCAAAACATAACATGTGCTGTCCCTCTGCTGTACTCATTCCTGATCCTATCCATCCTCGTTACTCCCAAAGAGAACCTCAACATTTTCATCTCTGCTACCTCCAACTATGACTCCTGTATTTTCCCCAGGGCAACAAGGCCAATTATGCAAAAACCCAAACAAAAAAAAAAAACAAACAAAAAAAAACAACCCAAAACCCCCCAACAAAACTACATACATTTTTATGTGAGGTGCACATCTGAGTGTGTGCACACGCATCTGTATGTATTTATATTTTATTTACATCTTATGCATTATTTTTGAATGTTTAATTGTTATAAGCATTTATAGCATTGAATATGTATTTATTGATATTATATACACATATACTGTACATGTATGTATACATCAGTTGGGGGGGGGGGTTGATCCTATTTCGCAGAATTCGGCAGTCACGGAGGGATATCGGTCCCAATTAACCACGGAAAGTGAGGGACCTCTGTATATATATATATATATATATATATATATATATATATATATATATATATATATACACTCACACACACACACACACATGTTAGTGCAACACAAAGCTACCCTGAAACTGTACTTGGATCATTCTCTGAAACCGATACCATGAAGTGTGACATTCACAATTATTAAACTTCAATGAAGTCCTGATTACTTCCCTGTATTTTGAAAATAAATTAATGAATGATCGTTACAGAGACAGCGAGAGAACTACTTCATGCACATAACTGCACTTTCATTAGTAATAAACAGGAATATATTTTTATGGAACACCAAATTCATATTCAAATTAATTCTTGCATGGATCCAATAGTCATACCATTTTATTTTTGCCGAATAAATTAATTACAGCTTGACTCCATGTGAAGTAAATACACTTCACGAGGAACTCAATCATACAGTGAACAGCGTAACATGGAACGTCAGCCCTTTCATTAAAAATGGGTCGGTTTCATATGTAAATGGCGGACACCACTGGTTACGTGTGAAATCGTAAATAATGTGCAATTCTCAGCCCTCAACGTAAGAAAAACAGGAATTTCTACTATGGATATAAATTTTAATACAAAATCTTTACTGTAAGCCCTACTGTTTGCACTCTGAGCTGATACTTCGGTGATAGTATGGAATGAGACATAAGTAACTGAATGTGTAATTTTTTATCCATATATTGCAACCAATTTTGCGAAAAAAATGTATTTTAGCTGGATAGAGCGCTATTCATTTATCTGACGTGTTGTATGTGTCTATGTGATATGTTTTGTGCAGGCTCTTTTAATTCGTTATACTTTTTTGGACAAGTAATTTAATTAATTTGTAATTAATCTGACCCAGTTTCAGAGAATGACCCATTTATATTATGAAAATAAAAATAAAACTATTAACAGACTTAAAGGACATTTTATACATGCAGAAAGATAAACATCCAGCTCAGGGTGGAAATGTTAGGCCAAGTCTTGATACAGAGATAATATCAGTGGAGGATAACGACTACAGCTATTTAACAGTTATTTCAAGTCATACATGAGCTGATAGTCAAGGCACTAAGCGCCAAGTCAGCCATCAGCCGCATGCAATGTGGAAATACAGTTTTTATTACATTCTCACCTCCTGATCTCCGAGAAACACACACTTGTTTTTTGTATTCAAATACACAAGATCGTTTCTCCTTTGCAGACTATTCTTTTCACACTTTTCACAGTTTTCACACGTGATTGTGTTTTGCGTGTACATTCCGCCCTCGGCTGATGCGGCGGCCGCGTGTGAGCGTCTACACAGCGCCGTTAATCTGACACAGACTCGTCACCCCCGCGCCATGATTCTGATCAGCGGGGACTTTAACCACGCCCCTCTCTCCGCCTCTCTTCCGACGTTCACGCAATACGTGAAGTGCGCCACAAGAGACAATAAAACACTGGACTTACTGTATGCAAATGTGAAGGACGCTTACAGCTCCTCCCCTCCCCACTGGGACACTCAGACCACACCCTGGTCTACCTGCTCCCCCAATACACCCCCAGGGTGCGAAAGGAACCTGCACAGAAGAGGTCTGTGAAAGTGTGGACCGAGGAGACCAACGAGAGGCTTAGGGACTGTTTCCAGACCACAGACTGGAGCATGCTCTGTAACTCCTTTGGTGATGACATCGACGGCCTCACACACTGTATCACCGACTACATGAACTTCTCGTGGACAGCACCGTGCCAGCACGGAGAGTGCGGTGCTTCTCCAACAACCACCCATGGGTCACCCCTGAGCTCAAAGTCCTCCTGAACCAGAAGAAGAGGGCTTTCATCTCGGGGACAGAGAGGAGCAGAAGAAGGTCCAGCGTGAGCTCCAGTGGAGGATCAGGAGGGCAAAGAAGGACTATGGGAAGAAGATGGAGGAGAAGCTGGCTCAGAACAACGTCTTGGGACGTCTGGAGAGAGGACTAAAGACCATGTCTGGATTTGGGCAGAGTGTCAGAGGGACAGCTGATGGTGACCAGCGCTGGGCGGATGAACTAAACTGCTACTTCAACAGGTTTGATTCTCCCCCTCCCTCTGCACCTCCCCGTTCCCCTCCCCTCTTCACACGTCTCCAGACCAGCTGACACCTCCCCTCTCCCAGGCCAACTTCACTTGACTGCTACAGCCCGACAGACACATCCCCCTCCCTCTGCAGCCCACCCCAGCCCCCCCTCTCCCTCACATCAGACCAGGTGAGGAGACAGCTGAGGCGACTAAATCAGAGGAAATCTGAAGGACCTGATTGATGGCATCAGTCCCAGGCTGCTGAGGACCTGCGCAGACCAGCTCTGTGTGGTACTATGCTACCTGTACAACCTGAGCCTCAGCCTGGAGAAGGTTCCAGTCCTCTGGAAGACCTCCTGTGTGGTTCCGGTTCCCAAAACAGCACAAGCGAAGGAACCAGCCCACTACAGACCTGTCGCCCTGACCTCCCACCTCATTAAGATCATGGAAAGGCTCCTCCTTGAACACCTCCGCTCTATGGTGAGCCTCACCCTAGACCCGCTGCAGTTTGCCTACAGGCCCAACATCGGAGTAGAAGACGCCGTCATCTACCTTCTGCAGCGGGCACTCACCCACCTGGAGATCGCCGGCAGCGCTGTGAGGGTCATGTTCTTTGACTTCTCCAGCGCCTTCAACACCATCAGGCCAAGCTGGCGTCTGGGGAAGCTGGAGGACGTGGGAGTGGGCCGGGCATCTTGCTGCCTGGATTATTGACTACCTTACTAACCGTCCACAGTAACGCGTGCGGCTGCGCTGACTGTAAGTCAAAGGTGGTAGTCTGTAGCACGGGGCACCGCAGGGCACCGTCCTCTCACCCTTCCTTTTTAACATCTATACCTCGGACTTCATATATAACACAAACAGCTGCCACCTCCAGAAGTTCTCGGATCGACTCCGCCATCGTGGGCCGTGTGTCAGAGGGGAACGAAGCTGGAGTACCCGGTCGGTCATCGTCGACTTCGTGGACTGGTGTGAGCGCAACCACCTGTGCTTGAACACTAGGAAGACGAAGAGAGATGGTGGCTCGACTTCAGGAGAAGCACTCAAACACACACACACACACACTTACAAGTGAACATCCAGGGACAGGACATTGAGACAGTGGACAGTTTCAAGTACCTGGGTGTTCACCTTAACAATAAACTGGACTGGTCCCACAACACCAACGCCCTGTACAAGAAGGGCCAGAGTCGCCTCCACCTTCTGAGGAGACTCAGGTCCTTCGGCATATGCAGACCTCTGCTCAGGACATTTTATGACTCTGTGGTAGCCTCTGCAATCCTCTACGCTGCCATCTGCTGGGCCCCGGGCAGCACAGAGCGGGACAGAAAGAGACTGAACAAGCTGGTCAGGAGGGCCAGCTCTGTCCTCGCTGCCCACTGGACTCTGTGGAGGAGGTGAGTGAGAGGAGGATGGTAGCAAAGCTCACATCCATCCTGTCCAACAGCTCTCACCCACTGCACCAGACTGTCGAGGAGCTAAGCAGCTCCTTCAGTGGACGACTGAGGCATCCTCAGTGCAGGAAGGAGCGCTACCGCAGGTCGTTCATTCCCACCGCTATCAGACTGTACAATGCCACTTTGTAACTGTCTGTGAAAATACCGGTTATGTGCAATAAAAACCCCGTGCACTTTAATCAACCACATCTACCCCACTGACTGTGAACCACATCAACCCATCTACTCTGCACTCAGATACATTACACTTTAATATAGGCCAATCTATAAAGTTGCTCCATTCTTTTCTTTTATTGTTTAGTAATTTATACTATTTATGTATCTATTTATTTATTTACTTATATAATATATGTATGTGTGTATGTTCGTACTTGTATCTATTTTTGCACCCCCTACTGATAGTACCTCAAGAGCCTGTAACAGTGAATTTCTCCATTGTGAGATTAATAAAGCTGTATCTTATCTTATCTTATCTTATCTTATTCACCTCACTCATGAAGTAAGCTTAACAAACTGACAGTAGCGGCCGAAAGCAACAATTCTTTGGAGAAAAATTCAATAACAGTAAAGGCTTGTGTCCACCAATAGCGCCCCCCCTCTGTTTTTTCCTTTTCATTTTTGTTTGTGCAGTGAACAGTGAGAGAGCGCAAGAAAGCTGCATGTGTGATCTCACAGTGCAGACCAGACGTTATGAGTAAAGGGTGTGTGTGTGTGTGTGTGTCCAAGTCAGGGTGTGTGTCTGATTCAGAGGAAACCCATGAATCAGTAAAATAAATGCTGGAAAGTGGTATGTAAAGCTTTGCAACAATAAATATGCAATCTGACAGTCCCGAAAACACACACACATATACACACACACACACACACACACACACAAAAGTTTGGTGGGCACACCAATAATAATTATTATTATATAATTAATATAATAATAATAAAAAAGCTCAGTATCAAAATTTGCTGTTGGTTATTAGTTTTTCTGTATTCAGTTTATATGAGTAGACATCCTAATAATAAAGTAACCAATCAAAACTTGCAATTGCTCATATCCTGTGAGTGTAGATAAAATTTGGAGATTTAATCCCCTTGGGAATTTCAATATTAAGCCTAAGGTGAAATCCAAATATAGTGCGTAACAAAAGTATGCTAATAGGAGATAGAACAGCATTCTGAGATGTGTCGCTGTGCATACTCAGGATCTTTGATGAGCAAAGACTTGATGAAGTGAATGGCTGCCTTGTCCAGTCGCTCCAGCTCCTCCTCTGTGTAGCTGACATTAATCTGTGAGATGTTAAGAAAGGTTTCCTGCTTGTCAACTCCCAGGAAAGGAGACATACCCGTCAGCATCACGTAGGCAAGAACACCAATACTCCTACCAGTGGTGGAGGGGTGGGTGGGGTGGGGGTGGTCAGAGGAGAAGGAAATTAGCATAACATTTTATGATAATGGCTTTCGAGAGACTGAACTTATGAGTCTTGCTTATGAGTCCTGGCCACAATCATTACACTCAGATTGAAGAGGTCAGCATTACACCATGTTGTATTTTATGTAGTGCATTAAACAGCCTTATTGGCATCATTTAAGCATCATTAGCGAATTAAATATCCAAGTACTTGGGAGACCTTTATAGAAAGATTACTCACCACATATCAGTGGCTGTGCTAATGGGCTCATAATTAAGAACCTCTGGGGCTAGAATGGGGAGAAAAGTAAATTAGGATTTAAAAGACTAAAATAATTGATACCAAATATCCGAAATCATGTGTTTCGACCCACATTAAGTCTTACCAACATATTCAGGTGTGCCCATGATCTCTCGGATTTCCTGATTGCTGCTCACCATTCTTGAGAGTCCAAAGTCCACGATCTTAATGTCCCCGAGAGGATTGTCGCTGGTCAGAAGAATATTCTGTGGCTATAGAGGTGGGGTGGGGGATTAAACTTAATAAATAGACCATAGCTCCTTTTAGGATTTTGAAAAGTAGTGAAATATCAGACTAGACACTTGTAAGTACCACTAGAGACATAGAACAGCCAGAACCACTGATCATTTTAAAACTAAGAACATCTGTCCTTATCCTTTTGCTTCTAATGTGCATTTACAGTGCGATGCAGTTCTTGTTTAAATTGCACTGCAGTCTGGCAGCTGACATTTGACCATGCAGAGAGTTGAACCAAGTGTCTAGTGCTGATGTCATTACTCAGAGTTTAAATACTTATTTTCCCTATTGTGATGTTATTTGGTACAAATGAAAAAAATAAAATAAAATCAGACTTTGATACTGATATGTTTAGCTACTTAATATGAAATTATCGATTTATAATAAATGAAAAATTTAAAAGTCTCATAAGATTTTTTTTTTACCATTTTTGAACTTGTTTTCATTTTTTTCTTTGTAAATGCTAATCTTAAGTCTTAATGTTGCTTCATTTTTATATGCATTTAAGTAAAAATACTGATTACAATTCACAATGCATTGCTCCATTGCGCCTTTAAAAAAAAAAAAAAAAAAAAAAAAAAAACACCCTAGCAACAGATGACCACTAGGTGGACTCTAACATCACTTATCCCCAAGTTGATTTTTAAAAACCCTGTTAGAAGAGCCATTTCCACAAAGCCCCCCACCCCACCCCCCCACCATGCAATACAAGTACATCATCACACAGTTATTAGGTCTGTTAACACCGAATGTGTTTAATTATTAACATGTTAAACCGGTCACCTTCAGATCCAGATGAACCACATGATTCTCATGAAGAAAAGCTACACCCTCCAGAATTTGCCTCATCAGTCGCTTCACATCCTCCTCCTTGAAGGCCTCGTCCCTGTCTGCCACACATCGGTTAAAAATCTCTCCACCAGCAGCACTACACATACAAAAAAAAAAACAAACTTAAAATATTAATTTTTCATAGTACTGAATTTTCAGTTTTATATATAATATACACCATGCGAAGACCTAAGTGCATATGGCTTCTGGGTTGCACACAGAGCAACAGACATCTTTTTTTTTTTTTTTTTTTTTTATGTGCTCCATTAAATGCCATATTCCAGAGGGAAAAAAACAAAACAAAAACAAAAACGAAGAGGTGCATTTACTGTCTTGGCCATCTTGTAGTTTCCCCTTTGAATCTGTACTGTGATAACCTTTAACACCGAGACATTTTATCTGAAGCATCACCAGAGAAAATGGGAAACACTGATCAGCACCGGGTCAGGTGTCCATAAATCTACTGCTCTAATTTAACCTCAGTGGAAATCACCACAAGTGCATGACTGTGTTGTCAGGATGGGAACAGACACATAGTCAGAATCACACACACACACACCCACCCACACACACCAAGATTGCAGAGAGAGAGAGAGAGAGCGAGAGAGAGTGAGCGCGAGATTACAGGCACACTATGCTGGCTAAACAGTATATCAACACTTTTTTTTTTTAATGTGTTCTGGGGTCATATTTTCCCCTCTTATCGTTTTGTCAGACTTGACTCATTTCTGTCTGACGGAGAAAAATACAACAAAAAGTCATTAGTCTTTTTTTGCCTTTGGTTCCTCCAGCAGTAGTCCAGCTCGCATGAATGACTTAAAAGGAAGGTGTAACCTTAGCAGAAGCCAGACAATCACATGTTCGTTGCAATTCTTAGGACAGACGTTATGTCAAATCCAATTACAGCATGGCTGAGTGATTTTAAAGCCAAGGCTGAAGTTTGAGTCTCACTATGAGTTACACACTGTTTTATGTGCATGTGTTTATGTCATTGGCGGTTAGGTTAAATACGGATAAGCATAGATTGCTAGAGAGTTCAGATTCATGTGGAGATACCACCAAAAGTGAATAACCTAGTAACACATGCAGTGAGGAACTTGTACTTTAAGTCCCCTGAATAACAGGACACTGTTCCTATTAAACATTGTGTTTTGGCTGAATGTGCAATACGTGTGTCAGTGACATGCGGTGAGGTTGACAGCTGGTGCGGCACAATGAGTCAGGGATACTGTTCGCCTCACCGAGGAACGTTTTTTTAATGGGTTTTATGAGATTAATCTGCGGCCTAAACACATTACAGAAATACATTTAATACATTATGTACACTATGAAAAGGCAAAGCACATGATCTGAGTGTTTGAAAGCATTTCTTCTGCGATATATGGAGGGACCACGACACACTCGCATTGTATACCACAACAGTTTGTGAGACTCTGCCTCCCCTGAATGCACGCCACTGGTGTATGTAACTGCATGCACATGGAGGATTTAGCGGGTACTTGGCTCAGCTTGATCAGTGTTTATACAGTCAGTAATCCAGTTGTGCAATTTTCTCAAAACACTCAGCAAATAATCATTTTCCATAATAAATTACAATGATGACAAGAACACACACAAAACACAGAAATGACCATGCTGGATTCTTCATTAACAGTACATCATGACAAGCAAAAAAACAAACATTTAATGCTTCCTGTGAGATTTTCAAGGGCTCTCAATTAACGTAGTATGGTTACATACACAGAGGTGGGCTGAAAGGTTCATAGGCTGATAATGATGCAGTGATCAAATTTGACCAAATGTGATTTATTTTTCAACCCGGTCTCCCTCGTGGTCTGTAGACTTCTTAAATCAATGTTGTAAAGACTAGATCCTCTTAGTATTGAAGCTGTCAACTTTCATTGATTTGGCATTACTCTTTCTTATTCAGCCTATGAACTCTATCAGCCGAACCCCATGCAATCCCCCTCCAAAATTATATGAACAGTAAGGACAATAAAATCGTTTTTTTTTTCTGATGCACTGAAAACATGTGTGTGTGACATCAAAAGACAAAAATATAAAAGAAATCAGAGTCCTTGGTATTTATATCTAGATAAGATTTTGGAATCCAACCCATTTTGGAATAAATCAGTTTTTCCCAGTCGAATATCAGATATCTCTCCCCCCTCCCTCCCTCCACTTGTGACTCTCCTTATGCTCTCTCAATGCTCCCACATGGAAACCATATGACCTCATGATTGCTATTGCAATCATAAGCATTGCCCTGCGCTCACATTTAAAATAAGCTCATTTTCATACCCCTGTACACCGGCATAATATAATGATATTTAATCTCATTAATAAGCATCACCCATAAGAGGATGTGTCCCCATTGATTCTGTTTCGTCTCTTGATTTTTTTTTAATTTTTTTTATGTCATCAAATATTTCTTTGCCACCATTGCCTCTGGCTTCCCTCTTTAGGGATTCAAATCTACACGTTGCTTTATGCAAAACTCTGCTTTCCGATTCATGTATTCTGTTAACAGACCCAGTACACTTTTAAAAGGGCTAGAGAAATAAAACCAGAGAGAATAAAATAAAAATTACCTAGTAGCATGTTCATCATGCTAAAAAATATTAAACGAATAGTCAAGATAGTCTTTTATAATAAAACAGCACTGCTGCGTGAATGGAGGACTGGGAGATTTTTAAAAGTCACTTTGCTATACATATTGCTTGATTTCGGGGTGTCCCAGTGGAGATCATTTTGCTTGAAGCTCCTAAATAGTAGGCATATGTCACACTATGAAAGGGGTTCAAAGATGGTTGTTGTCACTGCCTTTTGACCAAAGATAGCCTGTGATAACTTCTGGCAGTTTCAGAAATTTATTATGATAATCTCACAGTGTCTATGTGCTGCTACCAGCTACATCTACCAACAAACCAGTCAGAATGCAACATGAACGAATGATGAAGCATGGATGTGACAAAACACGCAAAATTCAAATAGCATGGAGGGAAAATGAAGAAAGGATGATGAATGGGATAGCACGAATGATGAAATATATTGGAGTTGTTGCAGCAGAGGCCTTGTTTAATGCAACATTACCTCTTGCTGTTTTTTCCTCCACAATTATCTTCCCCCCATGCTGAAAACATTTTATTCTTCTATACAAACATAGCATGTAGTCGAGGATTCAAGCAGCACCATTTTTGTATACGTAGTCTACATATCTGGCTTTCCCAAGATTATGAGATTCATGTCGCAAAGTGGCTTTTGTAATGATTTCATAAGACTGCTGAAATTGTACACTCCCTAAAAGGCTTTAAGAATGAAGAAGTGAAGAGCCACTTGGAAAAACAAAAAAAACAAAACAAAACAAAAAAACCCAGAAGCACTAATGTGCTGAAGAACAGGAGCTGCAAGTTAGATATCTTTTGGTGGAGGGTTTTACTTCGTGGGGCACACATTTTCCACACAAAAACAGATTTTACACATCATCTTTTTCTTCCGTTTATTCCGAGGTCAGGTCGCGGAGGCAGTAGTCTAAGCAATGAGGTCCAGACGCCCCTCTACCCAGCCACTACCTCCAACTCTTCCGGGAAGACAACGAGGCGTTCCCAGACAAGCGGAGAGACATAATTCCTCCAGCGTGTTCTAGGTCGACCCCGCGGTCTCTTTCCAGTTGGACATGCCTAAAACACCACACCAGGGAGGCGCTCGGGAGGCATTCTAACCAGATGCCCGTGCTACCTCAACTGGCCCCTCTTAATGTGGAGGCGCAGGGGATCTACTCCAATCTCTCCTTGGATGGTTGGGCTTCTCACATTAACTATAAGGGAGAGCCCCGCTACCCGACATAGGAAGTTCATTTCAGCCACTTGTATCCGTGTCCGTGAGCTTGTTTTTTCGGTCACTACCCAAAGCACTATCCAAGGCTTAGGTGGAGCCGGTGGTGTAGTGGTTAGAGTGTTGGGCTCATGATTGGGAGGTTGCAAGTTCAAATCCCACTGAGACCCTCACTGTGCTAAGACCCCTGCGCAAGGTCTCAACCACAAGTGTGCCTAGCGTCCCATCCAGGAGGAGTTCAACTCCTGATTGCTTCACGCTACGGAAACCGGGGATAAGCACCGGCCTGATGAGCCGCTAGGCTCGGGTGTAAATACCCAAAACAGTTAATCAATCAAAAAACAAAAAAAAGAAAAAAAAATCACCCAAAGCTCGTGACCATAGGTGAGAGTTGGAACATAGATCAACTGCTAAATTGAGAGCTTTGCATTGTGGCTCAGCTTGTACTTCACCACGATGGACCAGTACAACAGAGGCTCCATGCTTCCCTCACTCGTGAACAAGACCCCGAGATACTTGAATTCCTCCACTTGGGGCAGGACCTTATTCCCGACCCAGAGGGTGAATTCCACCCTTGTCCAACTAGGAACCATGGCCTCGGACTTGGAGGTGCTGATTCTCATCCTGGCCGCGTCACACTCCACTGCGAATCGATCCAATGAGAGCTGGAGGTCCTGGTTTGATGAAGCCAAAAAGGACAATGTCATCCACAAAAAGCAGAGATGAGATCTGTTGGCCACCATACAAGAACCTCTCAACGCCTCAGCTGTGCCTAGAAATTCTGTCCATAAAAATTTAGAACAGAATCGGTGACAAAGGACAGCCTTGGAGAACTCCAACCCTCACCGGAAACTAATTCGGCCTGTCGTTCCAAATACAGACCAAACTTTGGCTCGTGATACAGCGACCAAATGGCCCGTAGCAATGGGTCCGGAACACAATACTCCCGCAGCACGCCCCACAAGATAGCCCAAGGGACACGATAGAAAGCCTTCTTCAAATCCACAAAATGCATGTGGACTGATTGGGCAAACTCCCATGCCCCCTCCAAGATTCTGTGGAGCATATAGAGTTGGTCAAGACTGCCACGGCCAGGACGAAAACCACATTGTTCCTCCTGAATCCGAGGTTCGACTATCGGTCGGATCCTCATCTCCAGTACCCCTGCATAGAGTTTCTCGGGTAGGCTGAGGAATGTGATGCCACAATAATTGGAACACACCCACTGATCCCCCTTTTTAAAAGGGGAATACCACCCCGGTTTTCTAATCCAGAGATATGGCCCCCGATGACCACGCGATGTTGCCGAGATGTCTGAACCAAGACAGTTCTACAGCATCCAGAGTCCTGAGATATTCAGGGTGGATCTCATCCACCCCCGAAGCCCAACCACCAAGGAGCTTTAGACTACCTCAGTGACCTCAGTTCCAGTGATGGCAGACCCCCGCCCAAACCCCCAGGGTATTCATTCTCCACGGAGGGTGTGTTGGTGGGATTGAGGAGGTCAAAGTATTCGTTCCACCTCCCGACGACATCCCCAGTCAAGGTGAGCAGCTCCCACTTCCACTGTAAACAGTATTTGTGGAGAACTGCTTCCCCTCCTGAGGCTTCGGATGGTGGTCCAGGACCTTTTAGAGGCCAGTCGATAATCGCTCTCCAGGCCCTCACTGAACTCCTCCTATGCCCAAGATTTTGTATTGGCGACAGTTTTGTCTGCAGCATGTTTGGCTTGCCGGTACCCGTATGCTACTTCAGGAGTCCCTGATACCTGATAGGCCTCCTTTTTCAGCTGGATGGCCTCCTTCATCGCAGGTGTCCTCCACCAGTTTCGGGGGTTACCGCAACGACAACCACCTTCTGGTCAAAGCTATGGGCTGCCACCTAAGCAATGGAGGCACGAAACATAGCCCATTCAGATTCCATGTCACCCAACTCTGTCGGGACGTGGTTGTAGCTCTGCCAGGTGTGAGTTAAAGACCTCTCTGATGGGAGATGCCGCCAAACGTTCCCAAGAGACCCCAATTACACGCTTAGGCCAGTCAGGTCTGGAGGGTAACCTTCCCTGCCATCGAAGCCAACTCACCATCAGGTGGTGATCGGTTGACAGCTTAGCTCCCCTCTTCACCCAAGTGTCCAGAACATACAACCACAAGTCCGGTGACATGACTACAAAGTCGATCTTACACACCTGATACATTAATAGCCTACTCTATATACTACTGATCGAACTACAATGGTACCTCACCTTACGATAGTCCCAGCAAACGAAAAATTCAGGTTACGAAAAACCTTTTCCAAAATTTTTGGTCTGTGTATATGAAACAAGTTCTCCTTACGAAACGCACCAAACACGCCATTCAAACGCGGCATTCAAACAATGCAGAAGCTGCTCTTCCATAACTATCTTCCAACATCCCGCCCCGCTGGCCTCCCATTGGCTAGGAGGGATGACGCAGCTCAGTCCCATTATCTATCTTCCAACATCCCGCCCCGCTGGCCTCCCATTGGCTAGGAGGGATGACGCAGCTCAGTCCCATTATCTATCTCCCAGCATCCCACCCCACTGGCCTCCCATTGGCTAAGGAGGGATGACGCAGCTCCCTCTCATTGGCTATTATGGAGCTGCATCTCCCATAATGCTTTTCATGTAAAGGATAGAGTTACTGTTGTTTCATGATATTTTTGAGTGTGCTCATTGCTTTTAACCTTCCATAAACATTTGTAATATAACTCTGCTAAGAAGACATGGTCAACACACGCACACACGCGCACACACGCACGCACATGTGATTTCCGGTGCGAGTGAAAAGAAGAAGCAGGCTTGTGGCATGCGGTTGGAGTGATATTGCAAAGGAATATGGCCAATCCGGTTTGCCATCGGTCCGATATTGAAGCAGAAGGAGGTCTTAAAGGTATGCTTTAATAATTTTTAAAGGGTTTAGGGGGTAGTATTGGGGGCCTTGGAATGAGTCACACGTTTTACATGTAAAATGCGGTTCAATTTACGAAAACTCCAGGTTCAGAAAAAGGCTCTGGAACCGATTAATTTCGTAAGGTGAGGTACCACTGTACTTTGTATCTATACACATTTGTTTACTGCCACTACATAAAGCTAATATTTAGCTTACTGATGTGTGTAAAAATACAGAATCCAGAGCATCTTGTAATTACAGAAATCAGAATTTAGTCAGCAATAGGTAATATTCAGCAACTTGTTTAGAAAACATCTGGAGAGGTAACTCATTAATATAATACTAATACTTAAGAAACCATTCATGTCATTTCGCATGGATTGTACATCCAGTCTTCGTCCATATGCATCGCACGCTGATTGGCCATTCACTCTTGTGTCTGAAAGCCAGTAATGTATACTCACAGTTTCACTTTGGAAAACATTTACTTTTTTTTGGCAACACCATCATCCAAACAAAAAATGAAAAATTAATTTATAAGAGTTTTTGGCAATACTTTCACTGATCTTTTCTGGAAAACATGGCTGAAAACAGAATAAAAAACATGGCTTTTTAACGGAATAATTAATTAATTACTTATGAAAATAAACACAGACCAGAGAGATTTCATGGGGAGCTCTGCATTTAGATTGTGCCTAAGTCTGCAAAATAAACTTACAGGAAGAAACAATCAGCACTTGCCCAGCTGTTGACTGTGATGAACTTCAGAGCCGGCTGGAGCTGATGGTTCTTCTAAAGATTTAAAAAATGCAAACACTCCACTGTGAGGTTTCAGTAATTACAGTCCAGAAATGCCAAGCCAGACCGTTGGATTCTAAACACCAGACTAAAAGGAGAAGGGAAAAATGGAAATCTGGCCAGATTGTAAATGGGTCACGTTTTTGGCTGGGCATGTCCGGGCACCACAGTATTCAAACAGCGTGGGGTTAGCATTCACTAATCTGAATGGCCTTAACACACACACACACACACACACACACACACACACACAGAGCAAGATGCCATTCATTGCTCTTTTAAATATGAAAGCTTTTCTTGTACAATGAGACCCCTAAAAGATTGCCAAGAGGGATGAGCTTTACCAGTGGATCTATTTCTAGGTCCTGCTGCTTACTGTCAAATTGGTACAGCATGTTGAGCCTGTCTGAGTAATTAATTGCAATTAGGTCTACATCAAAGGATGCCTTGATGCTTGGCCACAGAAATAGCAGCAAAGATTAACAATCTGCAACCCAGCTGGAAAATGCAGAGACGATTACAAGGAACTGGCCTTTTTAGAAGTCCACCACTGAACCATTTATGTGTATTACAACTTGTATGCCTTAAAGATTCAGAATGGACTACTTTAGTAAATATCCTTAAAATAGAAAAGAGGCTTTTATTAAGATGGTACATGTGCAGCAGCATATTTCCCCAACACCTGGAGTTAAAATAAACTGCTAAATGTAGAAAACAGCACTAAATCTAATCAGTGATCAATACAGAGTTATTGTTACCTCGACAAAGTTCAAGCTTTTTATACCACGGCTTCATCTATTCTCCTTTAATATTATCAACACTGTGAAACCAGTAAGTAAGTGTTCACTCAAGTTAAACTTTTAATTGTATGATGAAATGGGTATCATGCCACCATCGAACCCTGGAAAAATTATGCTTTTTTTCCCCTCCCTGCAATGCTATCAAATCTGCAATCAAGGCCTGCGCATTAAGGAATTTCGCCAGTTCAAGCATGTACAGTAGAGATGAAGACCATTGCTGTTTTGATACGATGCAAATGTTCAGATTCTCAAATTCTCTTTCTTCTATCCCTACAGAGATCTGAAATAGTTTCAGCAGAAGAGAGTTCATTAATACAGATGTGTCTGTAAAGGGCTTTCATCACTTGGACATGAACTGAAAATGCATCGACAGCTTGAATCCAATCCCAGTCATGAAATTAAGAAAATTGTCATTTCAATTGATAAATTGAATTAAGAGGATATATTTTATGTATTTTAAAGACTTAGTTAAACTTAATTATTTTTCTCCACACACAAAAAGAGAGCAAGAAAAAAAAAGATGTGCACCAGTGACCATGAAATGCAGATTAACCTCGGGCAGGTGGCTGGTGCTACATGGCATCATTCATATGCACTGTTATACTGGATATTTGCAGGATCTAGAGAAGTCTGCATAGGTATATCGCTCTACTGAGTGTACGCGATAGTTTGGCTGGTTTGATGTGTTCAGCGATCATACAAGATTAAGGTGACTGGCTACCTATAACTGTGGATTTAATTGGGGTAGGTGGCTGATTCAACAAGACAGTTGTAAATGCATGCACAGAGAGTTATGTGTTAGATATTGAGCTTGTATGTGACACCTACTTGTAAAATCCATCTTATGAAAATGTCACGGGCAGTGTGTGGGTTACTGATGGCTTTTGACATGGGAAATAGGCTATTTTGTTATTGAAATACAAACCGAATTCGACTTAATAAATGCCCTGCTCCAATAAGAGCCCCCCCCCCCCCCCCCTCCCAAGAAATGTTTTTTATCTTATGTCTAATTACCTCCCATGTGTACTGGGCACACAAACTTACCAATTTTATTTGAGCAGTCTCTGTAACCGTAAAATGAGGCGTTCACTGCATGTAAAAGCGAGTTTACACAGTATTTCAAAAACCCCTGCCACTGGGGAATGTCTATAATGTTCATCAGTAACAACACATTTGATTGTTCCGCTGTGCTTTAAAAAACAGGAAAATATTTTGCTGTGTTCTCTTGGTAAATGACCAACAACCGATGAACCATTAGAAACTGTTACAGCAAAACGATGGGATGTTCTGAATGAATGGAGCGATGAATCAGATATGGATCTATCAGAAATTGAGGAGTATTTTTCACCTGATTCTCCTGCTCACTAACTTCATACATTTAAAGACATTCCTGGTGTGCTTTTGTTTATGTTCGTGTTGATTGGTTCAACTTGCCATGTGCTAAAGTTGACATTCCTGTTGATTGGCTCATTTTACTTGGGAAAATGTTTAAAGGAAATGTTTAAAGGAAAAGCACTGGGAGGGAAAAATAAGGGAAGGAAAAGTTTTTTGTTTTTTTTTTAATTTATGCTGTTTTCTGTTTATTTTCAGCTTTCATGTAAGTAGTTTGATTGATACCACAAAATGAATAACACAAATACCAGTAAAACTCTTTTATTGTTCTGTTATTATTCATGTTTTCCACCTCGATGGGAATAAGCACCAATTTTTTAAGTGCCCTGGGTGCTTATCACGTTGAATACGGTAAGTGACGCTAAAACTCTACAGTAACCAGCTCACACAACCGCTAGACATATAACGACTTCAAATTTGAGATAAATCGATCAGCCATAACATTAACACCACATAGGCCAGTGACTACTATGTCCTTTAATATACTAATTAAATGCCACAGTGACCAGTATAAGCAATACAGAGCATCACATCTTCACATTCAAATCATATGCGCAAGTAAGACAAGTCAAGCTGATGAATCCCTCAATTTATGGGTGTGATTCATGAGCGGGTATTCCCCAACAGCAAAACTCAGTTTCCACCCACTGCATTCTTCTATTAAAGTCCTTCAGGCTCGCATATCACCCATGGCCTGCTGCAGCTGCTCTGCTTTCTCACTCTAGAGGAAGAAACAGCTGAAAGTCGGTGTGCAGACATAGCAGACATACATGTTTAATACTCTTCCTCTGTCATCACCCTGACAAAGATTGTAGATTACATTATGTG
>CM045728.1:18834849-18847349 GCA_024760905.1 Plotosus lineatus
CACCGTTCCTCCTGGGTCCTTCTCATTCACACACATGTATTCTGATTTTCTGAGGCTAACCTTCATTCCTCTCCTTTCCAGGGCATACCTCCACCTCTTTAGATTTTCCTGCACTTGTTCTCTGCTCTCATAATAAAATGGTTTAATATGTTAATAAAATGTTTAAATGGTTTAATAAATCATTTTCTTTTACTTTTAACACATATTTCAGACAAAATTGGTGTACTTTTATCATTTTTAAAGGATTTATGTGGTTTTTCCAGTCCAAAGACTAGAGCCTTGGAACGGATTAGGCATTTAACATGTAAGATGCGACCCCTACTTATGAAATCCTCGCCATACGAAAAGGGCTCTGGAACGGATTAATTTCGCAAATTGGGGACTGACTGTATATCATATCTCTCTTTTTTTTTAATTTACAGAAGAACACATACACCTGAAAACAGTAATCTGTATCGCAAACAAAGTCAGACTACCAGAGCAGTTACTACTTAAATGTCTGTGTCCAACCAGTGCTGCTGTCAGTCAAAAAGAGGCAGGCTCCAACCACATTGATGATTTCCACTTGACAGTTTTTCCAATCATCATGGAGCAGTCCAGTTTCCTGTCCCTGTTTTTAATGTCTGGCTTTGCTGCACTAAGAACAGAGCATAACTGAACGCTAAAGTACTCAAGAGAAGCTGTGCTTCAATGAGTTTAAATAGATTGCACTGCCATTGGAATGTACTGGGGAGTGGGGTTGTTCATATTCGACAACCTGCAAGGAATTATTGCTGATTTTGAATAAATTCACCATTAAGTTTAACACAAATGTAAATGCAACAGTAAATACAAGACTAAATCTTTCTTCACATAGTTTATAGGAAACAGAACTTTCCTTGTAGTCATAGACCAGCCGCCACTGTAAGGATGGTATTAAGTATTAATCTACCGCATCACCTCGCCTGATTTATTATGGGTTATTTATTAATTGTACTAAAAGCAATATAATGCCACAACCCTACTAGGAATAATAGATTCTGTGTGCAATATAAAAATAAAAAGTACTGTCTTGTGTATATTTATGGAGGTTGTTAAACTAAACATGTTAAATCACATTTTTATTTTACTATAACTATAACCATCTCTACATGTATATACTCACAACTCTAGAACAAGCACCATCTCGCTGGGCATCTCATAGACCGCATGCAGGTTGACCACTCGGTGGCAGGATGATGCCAGCTCCAGCACAGCAATCTCATGAACAATCTCTGCTCTGCAGTCCAGGCCCTTCCTCCTCTTTCTCATAAACTTTGCAGCGTATTCTCGACCACTGTTCTTCTCAACACATTTCTTCACCACTGCGAACTTCCCTCTATGATTGAGGAGGTGATGGAAAGATGAAGTGCGTTTTGGTTAGTAAAGTGGGACAGACAGACATCTTACTGCATATTTTGTATAAAATCCAGTAATGGAGGAATAAGAACTTGTTTTTTTTTTTTTAAGTGAAAACTGAGCAGAAAATTCACACCAAAGAATGTCAAGAGATTGTAAAAATACTGCAAACTGAAACAAAACTCGACTCCACTTGATTCATTGAAAGAAACAAAACAATTAAGCACATACTGGTAAAGATAGCTACACACACACACACACACACACACACACACACACACACACACACACACACACACACACACCTTTATTCCAAGTATCATTTCATGCCACTGAAAAAGAAGAGCTTGAGTTGGTTCAGGGTATATTTAATGAGGTAACCAATTGTATAAGGATGACTTATCTTGAAGGCTGAACATGTCTTTGTCCCACATGCAATTTTTAGGAATTAAAATCCCCCCCAATCAAGTACCCACTTTGCGGTGGCTGACGCACTTAAATAGGATGTTTAAAGAGTGAATCTCTCTCTCTCTCTCTCTCTCTCTCTCTCTCTCTCTCACACACACACTCACACTCACACAGGGGAGACTTTCATATTCATACATAGTGATGGCATCCCCTGCTGAGCTCTATTACACTCTCAACATATAAAGTAAATTTCTCTTACCAAGGTTACACACCATCCATGATTAAGCATCAGGATCAGTTTTAAAAAAAAGTTATTAATAAACAAAAAAAATTACTGACACAACGAGCCATTCCTAGTTAATTTAAAGCATCTCTGGGTGAGAAACTGTTTTTTTCACTGCAACGCAATAAAAAAATCATTGTGTAAAGATATCCTCTGAACCGAACAGTGACCTTGGGGAATAGACTGTCACCAAACAAACCTATTCTTAAATAAAAGTGATTTACAATTCGGCCTCGCTCAATCCTTTGCTTTCAAAGCATGATTAATGGTCATTCACTGAGACACGTGGGTTAGCAATATGACAGGTCTTTTTTTCACCCCCTTTCAACAACTTCAGCCTTCAAAAATGTAAGTAAAGGAATATGGGATGTGATCACCAGAGGACGGAGCTGCAGGGTGCATTTCTGTATTTCCTACTCGAAGATCAACGCTGTGTGAATTTGATAGTTCAGCCTTGTTCCTAAGAAATAGCAAAAAGTGCCAATCCAGACAACTGCACGCCTCTGAAATAGTAGAAATCATACTGTGGGGGGTAAAAAAAAAAAAAAGCTTGTATCCAGTTGTTGGTTGGATAAAAAAAACCCAAAAAAGATTGCATGGTTTCGGTCTACAAGTCTGAATTAATATAGCAACTATCCTCAAGTGCCAAATGGAACAGTATATGCAGAAAATACTTTTTTGGTCATATATTAAAAGGCGGTATTCAATGTCGAAGCTGTTCAATCGTAATTAGGGCTGGGAGAGGCTGGCGATCATCTTGGCCGACTCTGCTTAAAGGAGGGGTACACCCTGAACAGCTCACCAGGCCATTGCATGGCCCATATATTAAATTCCCACAAGTTATAAAAAAGGCACCAGGCTTTTATTATCTACAGCTACATGTACTTGTCGGGACAGAGAGGGGTGGGGTGGGGGGGTGAGGGGGTATAATGCATTTCTGTGTGGAATTTTTATATTCTCCCCATGCTTGTGTAGATTTACACTGGTTTCTTCTGACAGTTCAACGACATGCCAAGTAGACTAATTGGCGATGTTAAAATGCCCCTAGGTTTGAGTTTAAGTATAAATGGACATTTGTCCAAGAGAACAGAGGGCTTGAAATCCTTTCAGGTAAAAACATACATAGCAGTAGAAACCACAAAAGTAGCCCAATGCATCATGGGTGCTGAAAGGTAAGTTAATGAGTGAGTGAGTGCGTGAGTGACAGGAACCTGTACTAACTCTATATACACATGATCTCAGAAAAGGTATCATGGTATGTAACCGCAATAAAGTACACGTCTTCTCGTGTAAAGTTTTTTTTTTTTACATATACAGTGGTACCTCACCTTACGAAATTAATCCGTTCCAGAGCTGTTTTAATAACCTGCATTTTTCGTAAGTTGAACCACATTTTACATGTAAAATGCGCGATTCGTTCCAAGGCTCTCAATACTACCCCCTAAACCCATTAAAAATTATAAAAGCATTCCTTTTAAAACCGCCTTCAGCTTCAATATCGTACCGATGGTAGACGAGTTTGGCCATATTCCTTTGCGATATCACTCAAGCCCGTTTCATCTGATCACTTGCACTGGAAATCACACGCGCGTGTGTGTGTGTGTGTGTGCGCGCGCGCGCGTGTTGACCATGTCTTCTGAGCAGAGTTATAATCTGACAAATGTTTATGGAAGGTTAAAAGCCTGAGTCAAGAAATAAAAGCATAAAACGACAGTAACTCTGTCCTTTACATGGAAAGCATCATGGTGGATTCAGCTCTATAATAGGCAATGGGAGGTAGTTGCGTCATTCCTCCTAGGCAATGCGATCCCTGTCTAAGATGGCGTAGGGTGGACCTGTCCAAGATAGCGCCATGAACGACAGCTCTGTTGTTAGCCAATGGGAGGCCAGCGGGGCAGGATGTTTGAATGTCATTGATGGGACAGCAGCTCGTGCATTGTTTGAATAGCGAGTTTGAATTTTTAAGATGGCGCTTTCGTAACGTGAACTTGTTTCATACTCGACAAAAATTTTAGGAAAATGCTTTGCTTAACCTGAATTTTACATTTGGTGAGACTTTCTTAAGGTGAGGTACCACTGTATATACAGTACACAACTCTTGCATTAAATATATTACAGGGATCCTTCGCTACTTTCCGCTCAATTCATGCGGCTTCAGTGCATCGTGGGTTTTTTTTTTATATAATCAATGAATTAAAAAAATAAGGAACTTAAGGAAGAATGGTGGGAAAGTTAAGGAAAATGCCGCAAAACAAGGCCAAAAAAGTCCCTGACACCAACACAAAACAAAAACAACCCAAAACCTCTCATCAAAACTAGTTACATTTTTCTGAGGTGCGCATCTCAGTACGTGCACGCGTGCACATCTGTGTGTGTGTGTGTGTGTGTATTTATATTTTATTTACATCTTATGCATTATTTTTTAATGTTTAATGGTTATTATAAGCATTTATAGCATTGAATGTGTATGTATTGATATTATATACATGTACGTAACGTCAGCCGGGTGTGGGGGGGTGATCCTACTTTGCGGAATTCGGTGGTCATGTGGGGATCTGGGTCCCAATTAACTGTGGAAAGTGAGGGAGTCCTGTATATAGACAGTGAAGTTGCACATATTAGTCGTCAGGAAGCCATTCGTAAATTTTACCCACTGTTGTCATAGTGACACTTAAACAATAAAGAATTCCAGGTTATTCAAGTAATACAAGCACATTACAGTGAATGAATATATATATATATATATATATATATATATATATATATATATATATACACACACACACACACACATATATATCTATATATATATATATATATATATATATATACACACACACACACATATATATATATATATATATATATATATATATATATATATACACACACACACACACACACACACACACACACACACATATATACATACATACATACATAATTAAACAAAGCTTATTTTAAGGATAAATCAATTGATCCAAGTACTACATATACCAGGATTACCTAAATCCCTAATATTCACTACATTATATTACATCACGGTGCCGGATCTGCTTTTCTGGTGGTAATCCACCTCTCGGTCCTTCTTAATCCCAGACAGAAATAGTTGCTGACAGCACTCGTGTGAGAATCATGGATGTGGGAGTGGACTTCAGGGCCCACAGGAAATATCCCCCTTTTTTCAGCCCCATTCTGTCTGCTTCACTTTCAGATTTACTACATACAGCTGCCACTGCCTTCCTCTTTGAAACTACGGAAGGTGGAAGGAAGGGGGGAAAAAAATAAATCAGATAAAAATAACAATGCAGCGTACTTTTGAAGAGTTTTGTCAACATGGCTGTAGTATTGTCTTGGCATATTTCCCATCACTATTTCTAAATGGGTGATTATTCGACATCTCTATTCTAAAGGTCACAAAGACTAATAATTATAATACGCTTATTAAAATTATATATTTACATTGAGTTTAGTTATAAATTCCACCGAGTACATCCATTGTATAACTGTTGTTAATGAATAGTTTGAACGGTCTGCAGCACACCCAGCTATTCTACACTAAGCTGGCATTGAAAACCCTGCTTTAATGTGATAAATTTTACATCTTTAAAATCCCACCCCAACCAACAATCCAAGCAGACCAGATTTAATCTTACTGATCAAGGCTACCTGATTCAAAAGCTCAATCACCTCTTCCCTTCATTTGATAATCTAACAGGATTGAAGTGACCTTGACTGTACAGTTTCAGTAGGCCTCCAATGCTTAATAGCATTCTAATCTGACCCCTGCTGCTAAAGATTGCCTTCTTAAAAACAGGAATGCCAAGTCGGAAGGTAATAAAGGTGCGTCTCTAATCCTCTTACATAAAACCAGCCATTCCAGAGGTTTGCAGCTAATCAGGCAAAGGCATGGCCACTGCTGCATAGCTCTCACCATTCAACCATGAGAAAAAAATTGGCTTCAAGGCAAAATGTTTCATATGCCTTTATTCCTCTGCCTGGCCTTCATGAACTATAAACTTCCCATGAAATGGACTTCCAAGAGAATGGTGTTGGCAAGAATGGACAAAAATCTGACGCTCAGACAAGTAGCTTTTGTTTTGAGAGGTAATTTTAATTTTTTTTAGAAAAATCATTAGCCAAAGGCTGCATAATGTTTGCGAGGAAAGAAAAAGGCGTGTCACATAAATATAATTGATAAAGTACACTTCCTGGTTTTACTTATTACGTAGAACTTAGACAATTAACTAGCTAACTTGTCAACCTTATTCATCTTCAAAAAGGAATAATACATTATTATTATTATTATTATTATTAATAATAATAATAATAATAATAATAATAATAGGACGAGGAAGAAAAATAAATAAATTATCTTCCATATTATACTAAAACTCCGAATGCTCAGGGATGTATAGGATTAATAATGAAATTGTTCAAATCATGAAAGGAAAAGCTTCCAGGCTTTCATGATACACTGTACATTTTCATCATTATCTGGTTTTTATTTACAATTTCAAACTTGCAATCTGCTGAAGTGCATTCGATAGTTTATATTCGCTTAGCTTGCCTAGCTAATTTAAAAAGGGCCATCATTTGTAGTCTGCTTCACTCTTGTGAATGTATGAAATTGTGAGAACAGAATGTTGATGTGTCAGCTCCAATTAGGTGAGATAATGGTTTAAAAAAAAAAAAAAAAAAGTACAGGGACGAGAAACAAGTAGTACACCTCGGAATAAAAAAGGGAGTATCAATTGCACAAAACTACCTTACAGTTACACACTTCAGACAAGTGTTGCTACAGGCTTGATTTATAGCTGAGAAAATTCAGAAATCTGGGCTTTCAATCAAAACAAAAGATAACTGTTATACTTTTACATTTTTCACTACATTTATATTCTATTGTTTATCATATTGATAATACTGTACATATCACTCAGTGACTGAATTATTTGTCATTCTCTCAATTTTTAGATTTTAGTCTTCAGTAGAGACTTTATCTCACTCTTACTTGTATGGAGAAACTGTGTGTGCACAATTTTCTCCAGGATCAATGAAGTATTCTGATTCTGATAATAACTAAAGGAAGACCAATGCAGTTGGAATAAATTTCAACCTGAAATGAAATATGTGTCACATGTTTGTGTAACTAATGCTGATATGAGATATAAAACACAACACACCGTCTGAAAAGAATATAATTTATTTTAAAAAGGTACTAAAGGTACTAAAATAGAAGGAAACATGACCCAGGATTGCATTATATCACACATCAAACACCATACTAACTCTGTAGGCAGTCATTGTCATTGCTTCTCTCTTTGGTATTGATCTGATGTCTGCTGTCAATCAAATGATGAATAATATACTCTTGAATTCATTTGTAGTTGTAAATCTGACTCTAAAAGAGTCAATACCTCCCCAGCTGTCAACCTCACTGCACATGACACACACACACACACACACACACACACACACACACACACACACACACACACACACACACACACAGGGATCCCTCGCTACTTCGCACTTCAATTCATGCGGCTTCAGGACATCGTGTTTTTTTAAAATAAATAAATAAATATTCATCGAATTAAACAAATAAGGAAATTAAGGAAGAATAGGGCAAAAAGTGAAGGAAAATGCCACAAAAACAATGCAAAAAAACAAAACAAAAACAAAACAAACCTAAACAAACAAAACAAAAAACAACTCAAAACCTGCCATCAAAACTAGTTACATTGTTGCATGTGTGTGTGCACGTGCATCTTCGCATGTATGTGTGTCGTTGTCTTTTCATGCAATTCCATCTGTATATGTGTGTGTGAATATATATATATATATATATATATATATATATATATATATATATATATATATATACATACACACACACATATATACGTACATACATACATACACATATATATATATATATATACATACATACACATATATACACATATATATATATACATACATACACATATATATATATATATATATATATATATATATATTACAGGCAGTGGTGGCCTGGTGGTATAGGGTGCTGGATCGCTGATCCAAAGGTTGGGGATTCGAGTCCCAAGGTTGTCACTGTCCCCCTAGTGCACCTAACTGGGTTATCAAAGCCGGCCATGTCTCTTACTGTCTATGGTGTTAGGTTCATGTAAAAGAACCATCGCTGACTTTGGTAAAGAGTAGCTGCAAAGCCGTCAGCGTGTTTCTGCACCTTGCTCAAGGGTTGTGTCAGGAAGGGCATCCAACGTAAAAACCTCTGCCAATTCAAATGTGCGAATGAGATGATTCACTGTTGCGACCCCTGAAAAAGGGAAAAAGCCGAAAGGAAAAGAAAATATACATACACACAAATACATACATGTACACATACGAGAGAGAGAGCGAGAGAGAGAGAGAGAGAGAGAGAGAGAGAGAGAAAGGCTTTTTATTAGGTTTGGGTTCAAATCTCCTTTAAAAACAATTCAGAAAAATGGCTTCATTTCTTTCCATGTCAGGAGCTTAACTACTTTCCCTCCACAAAAAAGACATAACCTGCTAAGATGAAGGTCAGGGCAGACTTCAACCTTAATACAGAGATTTACATAATGAAGAATGTAAAGGATGGATTTTTGAACACAGCTTTATAGAGGGAGCGCTCTATCTTGTCGAAGAAACTAATTTGTACATGCTATAAGTGAGACTTCCATGAACTAGGAGCAACATGGAGTGAAGGCTTCTGATGGCTTTAAAATTTACAGAAGGGCACTGAAGCCTAGTCTTAAGTAAAGGGGATCAATAGATGACAGTAGTACTAAAATCAAGCTCTCAGGACACTGACAGATGGACTCGGGAAGAGTGGAGCTTGGCAAAGTATCTTTGGCAGTGATATGTTAAAGACATGACGTCAGGGCAGTGTCATTCTAACACTGCTGTACTGAAGTTCATCTCATTCTCATTTACTTGAGAAAATCCATATCCATGTGTGCTACCTGTTGACGATGCAAAAAGAGTCTAAGAGATACAGAACAGCCTGTTTACTTAATGATGCACATCTGTGATTAACCACAAATGCCAGAGAATGCAGATTTCAGTCTGCAAATCCTAACAGGATTATCATTCATTTACTGGTTTGTAGAATATCTTCATGTAGTCAGTGGGCTGACTGATCCAAATGGCCTGTGACCATCTGGACTCGGGGAAAAATCTGGCCAGCACTTGTTCTTTAACCGCATGAATAAAAAGGAAAAAGGAAAGCTTTTCGGCAAAATTACAAGTTACAATGCTATACATCAGCTACCACATCAATTCAGACATAATAACAGACAGATGGTTAGTAAATGCACTGTTTCCTATATTTCCTGGACAGACCATGAAAAGAACATACAAATAATATCCAAAGACACATTGAGCTTTGCCAGGGATCAGGTAACTCCTAAATAATAGGCTACATCCCCTGAATCAGGCAAAAAAAACAAAGCAAAACAAAAAACATTCAAGCCCTGGTACATGAGACACATTTATTATGTTCATTTGTGTGGAACGTGTAGGGACAATTTGTCCGATCTGCTTACATGACTTACTGTTTACTTAAATGATATTGCCATACTTGGAAGCTTTTCAGTATTTTCATCTCACACACATGCGCATTTGACGAAAATACCGCACTGAACTCTGGCGAAGCAAACACGCACATTAAACAAACACAAACAAAAACTTCGGTATGAAAATAAGAACTGCATGAAACCAGGCAAAGAGCTGCATTGGCCACTCCTGATACACACACACACACACACACACACACACACATATACATATACTAGTCCTTCTCAAAAAAAATTAGCATATTGTGATAAAGTTCATTATTTTCTGTAATGTACTGATAAAAATTAAACTTTCATATATTTTAGATTCATTGCACACCAACTGAAATATGTCAGGTCTTTTATTGTTTTAATACTGATGATTTTGGCATACAGCTCATGAAAACCCAAAATCCCTATCTCAAAAAAATTGCATATTTCATCCGACCAATAAAAAAAGTGTTTTTAATACAAAAAAAGTCAACCTTCAAATAATTATGTTCAGTTATACACTCAATACTTGGTCGGGAATCCTTTTGCAGAAATGACTGCTTCAATGCAGCGTGGCATGGAGCCAATCAGCCTGTGGCACTGCTGAGGTGTTATGGAAGCCCAGGATGCTTCGATGGCGGCCTTAAGCTCATCCACAGTGTTGGGTCTGGTGTCTCTCAACTTTCTCTTCACAATATCCCACAGATTCTCTATGGGCTTCAGGTCAGGAGAGTTGGCAGGCCAATTGAGCACAGTAATACCATTGTCAGTAAACCATTTACCAGTAGCTTTGACACTGTGAGCAGGTGCCAGGTCGTGCTGAAAAATGAAAATCTTCATCTCCATAAAGCTTTTCAGCAGATGAAAGCATGAAGTGCTCCAAAATCTCCTGATAGCTTGCTGCATTGACTCTGCCCTTGATAAAACACAGTGGACCAACACCAGCAGCTGACATGGCACCCCAGACCATCACTGACTGTGGGTACTCGACACTGGACTTCAGGCATTTTGGCATTTCCTTCTCCGAAGTCTTCCTCCAGACTCTGGTACCTTGATTTCCAATTGACATGCAAAATTTGCTTTCATCTGAAAAAAGTACTTTGGACCACTGAAGCAACAGTCCAGTGCTGCTTCTCTGTAGCCCAGGTCAGGCGCTTCTGCCGCTGTTTCAGGTTCAAAAGCGGCTTGACCTGGGGAATGCGGCACCTGTAGCCCAGTCCACTGCTTCCACAGGTCCCCCAAGGTCTGGAATTGGCCCTTCTCCACAATCTTCCTCAGAGTCCGGTCACCTCTTCTGGTTGTGCAGCGTTTTCTGCCACACGTTTTCCTTCCCACAGACGTCCCACTGAGGTGGCTTGATACAGCACTCTGGGAACAGCCTATTCGCCCAGAGATTTCTTTCTATGTCTTACCCTCTTGCTTGAGGGTGTCAATGATGGCCTTCTGGACAGCAGTCAGGTCGGCAGTCTTACCCATGATTGCGGTTTTGAGTAATGAACCAGGCTGGGAGTTTTTAAAAGCCTCAGGAATCTTTTGCAGGTGTTTACAGTTAATTGGTTGATTCAGATGATTAGGTTAATAGCTCGTTTAGACTACCTGAACATGATATGCTAATTTTTTGAGATAGGAATTTTGAGTTTTCATGAGCTGTATGCCAAAATCATCAGTATTAAAACAATAAAAGACCTGAAATATTTCAGTTGGTGTGCAGTGAATCTAAAATATATGAAAGTTTCATTTTTATCAGTACATTACAGAAAATAATGAACTTTATCACAATATGCTAATTTTTTGAGAAGGACTAGTATATATACATACATATACATATACATATATACATACATATACATATACACATATACATATATATATACACAAAAATAAAAGGACAGGACAAAGACTTTCTATTGAAACTCCATTTATCACTACAGATCTGATCAGATTATATAATCACCTGAAGAGAGAGGATGGTTTCACCACCCCTCGAAACAGATCTGTAGTGATAAATGGAGTTTCAATAGAAAGTCTTTGTCCTGTCCTTTTATTTTTGTTTATTTGCTCTACCAAAAAGTATTGAGCACTCTCCTACGGAAGGATCTACTCAGAAAATCCTATACATATATATATTATATATATATATATATATATATATATATATATATATATATACATATACATGTAAGAAATGTGCTCAGTGTTGGTAGAACCCAAACCTTCATTATATACATTACATTACATCGTATACCCATCCCCCAGAGCAGCTAACTAAGACCGGCAACGTCTCTCACCATCTATGGTGAGAGGTTCATGCAAAAGAACCATTGCTGACTTTGGTAAAGAGTAGCTGCATAGCCGTTCGTGTGTTTCTGTCCCTTGCTAAAGGGTTGTGTCAGGAAGGGCATCCGATGTAAAAACCTATATACTGTATATACACATACATATATACATACACACACATTTTTAATTCTAACTAGTACATTTCAAATATTGCTCTTTATTAAAAGGGAAACCTTTTCAATCACAATTTTTTAAGGAAGTGATCAACAGAGTAGGCTACTTTACATACATTTGTATGTATGGACTCGGGTTGCATTTTATATGTTCACCATAAAGGTAGTAGTGAGAGGATGCCAGAGGAATGGAGAAGTACGCTGGTGCCCATTTTTAAGATCAAGGGAGACGTGCAGAGTTGTGGCAACTACAGAGGGATAAAGTTGATAAGCCATACGATGAAGTTATGGGAAAGAAAACTGGAAGCAAGACTAAGGGCAGAGGTCAGCATTTGTCAACAACAGTTTGGTTTCATGCCAAGAAAGAGCACCACAGATGCAGTGTTTACTTTGAGGATGTTAATA
>CM045728.1:18854849-18872349 GCA_024760905.1 Plotosus lineatus
ATGATAATACAGTACATCATAATAACTGCGGCAAAAATTTTATAGTCAAACTTTTTGCTGCAATCTTCACGAATCCACCAAGTTCACTTGAGAACACCACGGTTCAAACCCATGACCACCCATGCTTGTCACAATTTTTGAGATTGTGATCAAGGTTAATCAATAATACTTAAGACTCTCATCATACTAATTAATCCATTTTAAGTTAAATTATTTACCATATTTTAAAGGAAATTATCCTGGTCTAATAGGTTTCTGAGTAGGAACTGGAAATACGAAGTTTATGAATCCCTCATTTTTCTATCCCTAGGAAACATTTCTTGGAAAATAACTGTACTCTTTTTAAACAATCTCTGATATCACAGAGTTAAAAAATAAATAAATAAATAAGTAAACAATAGCAGAGTCGGAATATAAGATTTGCATATATTTGACAACTGGTTTAAAAGTCATCTGGTAACATAAAATTAACAAATATTTAACGACTGCCTCCTCACAGTTTGTGTGGCACTCAGTGTGCACACAATAGGCATCACAGCTTGCTTCTGAGACTTGGTGAGGAACAAACATGGCAGTCCTCTTTACCAACGGGCCTCAATAACAAACTTTGCTTTCACATGACCACCCAACCCCTTCTCTTCCCTCTTCGCATTGCCATGGAGCTTCGCAGATGTTGCCATCGGAGCCTCAGTCCCAAACAATGCAAGAAGTAGAGCAGTGATGTCATGGTAGCCCGTCTCAGCTGTCAGGCCTGAGACAGATCCTTTCTGTAAGAATAGGAGATGGGAAAGGAACAGGGAGGCCTGTGGCGCAAGTGAAAGGGACCACACTGCACACATCCGACAGGCCCTTAAACACCACCATGAGACGAATCCGTATGCAGTGGTCTTGATATTTACGAGGGAGGGCGTGACATTTTCAGCTGATGACATGCTATTTTAGTTGATGGCCAGACTACGAGAAGCACAGACTAACAAAACCCCACAAAATACTTCTGATGTGTCTGACCTTAATTAAATATGGCAAACTCTGTTGTACGAACAGCCACTGTAGGTTCAGATGACTTCTGGAATGCTTTGTGAAAACTCCAGCAATATTTCGCACACTTTAGCCAGCGAACTCATTTCTGACAAATGATTCTTTACATGACTGATAACATTTGAATAAGCTTCATAAAAAACTGGTAGCAGTACCTGCTTTGCGAGTACAGAGGAGTCTTTCATGATATTAAACCTGCTAGGTGGTTGAAAGCGTGCAGCCTAGCATAGCAGCTGTTAAAGAGACATATACAACACACAATGCATCCACTGCTTAAGTCTGCCCAAAATGTTCAATGATTTATATTTAAGTGAAAGCTTTCCAATAACTTATTCTTACTTTTTTACCCAGCAAAGTGGGTACCGCTGCAAGTACTATAATAATAATAATAACAATAATAATAATAAAATCTGCTGTGTGACGTCAAACAGGCTACCAATTCCACCTACTGCAGCTAGATGTCACCATTACGTTCATCTACAGTACTTCTCTATAAACGAGTGCTGGCTGGTCGACAATATACAGATATAATTTCAGAAAACATATGTCAGAAATGTACAATTCTCTCTCATACACAGTGCTACATGTGGGAAAATATGTCCACTCGTTTATTTCCACATATTACACTGTACAAGTAGGAAGGTTGTGGGTATACCTGTTAAAGTCTATAGCAGACAGACCCACAATGGAGATTTTATCTATATACTGTATATCCATCCATCTATATATGTGTTCATCTAACAGCAAGAAGGCCTGGGTTCAGTTGCCAGGCTAAGGCGTTTCTGGGTGACTTTGCATGCTCTCGCTGTACTTGTGTAGGTTTCCTCCGGGTACTCCGGTTTCCTCACACAGTCCAAAAAAAAAAAAAAAAAAAAAAAAAAGGAACAGTAGGCTGGTTGGCTCTTCCAATTCACCTGTAGGTGTGAGTGTGAATGTGAATGGTTGTATGCAGTGCTGTAGTAGTGGGTACATGCCGTGTATCCACTTGTTTTAGTGGCTGAGTTGCATGTACTGACTTCATTTTTGTTCTACTTTATAGTTGATCAACGTAAATTTCCGTGTAAATAAAAAGTGGAGATGAAGTGATAAATAGTTTCAAAGCCAAAGGTTATTTTAATAAAGCTAGTCATAAACATGATTCCATAAACACCACGAATTAGCCTTATAGTATTATACCTCTGATTGGAAACTGCTAGCTGAGCTCAAGATTTGTGTCCAATGAACTTCCGGCTTTCGTTCGCCATGCACAGGTTTACTTGTGTAAAGAGAGCAGAAAGCCGAGTCTATCAAAGTCCCCGGTAAATAAGGCTAAGCTAGCCTGTGTTTATGTTTGGCTCACACCCGGTGACAGACCGACATCCCAGAAAACTGTTATTTTAAGATCAAACAAGCATTTCTGCAGTCAGTTTATGCCCTGTTTGTCCTTGTTGACAGGTCTTACTTTTTGGTAATAACTAAATGGTTAATCCAAGATAATGTTGTAACATATTATATACTTTAGATCTATTATAAACTTTTCTATTTTTACAATGAAAATAGCTATCTTAAAAGATTTTATGCCTATCCATATTGAACAAGAACTTTCTTCGATAGCTTCATTTAATAAGTCACCATTAGTTTTTAAAGGAATGAATAATTATAATTAGCAGTAACAACACTTGTTTATATGATGTAGGCCTCCGTCAGTCCCGAAGGACTATGGCTGCGCTCTGGCCAGTATCCCAACTGGTGATACTCCCCAGTGCACAGAGCCTGGGTAGGGAGTAATGAGGGACAGGCTGTTACCCAAGCAGCAAGTCCCCCCTGTCTCGGCGCCACCGGAAGGATCCAATGGAAAGGCAAGTGCCGATACGACTGGGTTCCAGTGCCGCTGCAGGAGAGAAACTACGGTCAATTTAGAACGGCCAATTAACCTACAGTGCACGTCTTTGGATTATGGGGAAACCGAGCACCCGGAGGAAACCCGCACAAGCACGGGGAGAACATGCAAACTCCACACAGAAACGCCCAGGCCGGGAATCGAACCCGGGCCTTCTTGCTGTGAGGCGGACGTGCTAACCACTACGCCACCGTGCCGCCTCTTGTTTATAATTACATATGTAAATGGTATATTGGAAATGGCTTAATGTTTTGCAGTGTATATACTATATTGTCATTTGTGGTTTGCATATTGTACTTCTAATACATGTACCAAGTAACTTATCTGTGTTTTTTATGCAATTTTTGATAACTGTTTGATACAATACATGTATAACATACTCATTATAGATTTCAGCACTAACATTTTAACAGTAAAATGTCTATATTTAAATGATAATGAACATACAGTATTATTTACTAATTTCTTTGTTATATTTTTTCTTATTATAGATATAATTTTAAAGTTCTGTGAATTTTATAATTGCTCCGACTAACTGCTTTTAAAGTTGAAATGCTCAAAAATGCATCTCTCAGCCTTTCAAATTTCAAAATTTTATGGGGGTGACCCCCCCAGACCCCCCCTGCAGATACCCCCCCCCCCCCGCGCGCACCTCGGTCGCTTCGCTGCCACAGTGTACTCACTTATTTTTTTGACCACTACAGCACTGCTTGTATGGGTGTTGGCCCTGCAATGGTCCGCTGAGCTGTTCAGAGGTGCCAGCCTACCACCATAATTATGATTAAGTAAATGAAAAACTGAATGAACGTAGTGATTTATATAGTATAAAGAAACTGTGTATTATGTGTGTTATAATAGTAAGTCCGTTGGGTTTTTACACCCGAGCCCAGCAGCTCATCAGGCCGGTGCTTATCCCCAGTTTCCGTAGCATGAAGCGAGCAGGAGTTCAACTTCTCCTGGATGGGACGCTAGTCCATGCAGGTTACCTTCCCAGTATATTTTTACTGGTACCCATTTATACTGATGGGTGAACAGAGGCACACTTGTGGTTAAGACCTTGCCCAGGAGTCTTAGCACAGTGGGGGTCTAACTGGGATTTGAATACACAACCTTCCGATCATGAGCACAGCACCCTAAACACTATGCCACCAGCTCCACCTGATAATACTAAAACAGCAACTAAATTATATATATAAAAAAAACTAAATTATGGGACAAATTTCAACATCTAGAACAGCACAAACCCAAAAAACATCTTGAATACAAGATTTTTAAAGGCATATTAAAAGACAATTTAACCTACAGAACAGTATATAAAGAAATTGAACAGAGTGCCTGCATTTTTTTTTGGCTCCTGGGCTACTCATAAGTTGTCACTGCATTATTGTCACATATATGGTGGCACTGTGTATACATGTACCAATATGGAACAGAAGTTGGGGGCTGGTTGTGGTTCGGAAACACAGATCGATGTTTACATTGCATTCAAATGAAAGTTGTGAATATTGGAACTTGACTTTTCAGCAATAGCACAGATTGCCAAGTCGAGCGCATTCACTGTCGTAACCGTCACTGGTTTTTCACAATTTGTTTAAAAGTTGTGATTATGGGAACACTATCATTTGAAGGTTGAGAAATGGTAAATATGACTTCACAAGTTCCATAAAAATGTAGCATATGTTCAGAAACAAGTATCATCATTGTGGCTCCAAACACATAGGATACATTTGAAATGGTTATTGAGGGGTTATACTGAAAGCGCTCATCAGATTAAAAATGCACTTCAGATAGAAATAAAATTATTATCTTATCTTGTCCTACTGAAATGTATTAATTTGCACAGCATTGGATACAGGATACTGTCGGGCCACCAGCTCATTGAAAATGTGGTGACCCATACATTTTTATTTTTACTTTCTTTGGTGGTCCAACTTGAATAATTACTGGCCTCAGGCCAGCAGGCAAGTGGTTATGTTGGATATATGATTATGTCCTGATCAAATGTGAAGGAATTTCTAAGAGAAAAAGTGCCCAGTTTGGAACAACCCTACAAATGGCTGCTGTTAGCGTTCCCAGTTTGGAACACCCTGCTCCGGCTTCTTCATGTCAGAATAGACCAATATCATCTTAAATAGAATCAGCTGTAACTGGGCTCTCTACAAGCATCTGGATTAAGTACTAACTCTGCAACTGTACAGAACAAAAGTACGTATTCACTGTTTGCACAGAGCACATGCAAAGAAATTGCTGTATGTCTTGTATTTTACTCTAAAAACTACTATAAAATTACTGAATGTTGAACACATTTCAGGCAGTGTTGGCCTGGAGGTATAGGTGCTGGATCACTGATCCCAAGGTTGGGGTTCAAGCCCCACTCACTATTGGTTGTCACTGTCCGCCCCCAGTGCACCCTGTGGTTATCAAAAGCCGGCCATGTCTCTCACTGTCTCTGGTGGGCGGTTCCTGTAAAAGAACCATTGCTGACTATCGACAAGAGTAGCTGCAAAGCTGTCAGTGTGTTTCCACCCTGCCATGGCCTGGCGAGCTTTCCAAGCCAGGGTGTACTCTGCCCTCGCCCGGAGTCGGCTGGGCGCCAGCCTTCCCGTGACCCTAATTAGGATTAAGCGGGCCTCTAACACCCAGCAGAAGTAGTACACTAGGCCTTATAAAATTTGATTCTCCATTTAAAAGGAAAAGTGTCTTATTACTAAACCAAATCTTTTGAGCGACCTCAAGTCAAAGCAGTGATAATGCAGTCAAATAAGACTGCCATGTTCTGACAATGTCAGGACTTTAGAACTTTAGATATGGCTTATCAAATGTTTGCACACAAAATTATCCATCTTAATTTTCAAAGGTAGGTTATCTCAGGGAAAGGAAACTCCCATCTATTCTCTTGCAATCCACTCGTGCTTTTAATTCCTACACATCAGGCACAATGTTTATTTTAAGCAAAGCTATTTGGTGAGAGATGTCAGGACGTTGCAGTAGTGATCTCACACAACTGGGTGTTCCCAGAGCAATGGAACGCAGCGGGACAAGCCTGCAATTATACGTATTTGTAAATCTAGAAACCACAAAACCACTCTGATTTCTCGTCATGGTTTACATGTGGTGGGTTATTCTATACCAGAGCAGACGTTTTCCAGCAGCATATAGCTGTGATACTTGTACAAATACACCATTGAAAATCTCTGAAAGCAGGGCCGGACAAAATCATAAATCCACTAACCAGCCCATGGTTCGAGTAAACGGTCCAGTGTGGTGCTCAGTGCTTTTTTTTTGGTTACTCTAAATAGTGACCTTTTTTTTTTTTTTAAAGGTAATCAAGAAATGGAATGTAAACATTCAGGCACTGCCTAAACGCAGAGTGTCCGATAGATAGTTATATTTGTAGAAATAAATAAATAAATAAATAAATCTCTTCTGTGTTTCTCCAACTAGAGTCTGGAGCAAAAGCAGGAAACGATAAAAGTGAGTTTTCTTTCTCTGCCTATCACGAGCTAATTTGTGAGGCACTCCACCGAATGTAAGCGCTTGTCGCAAGTGACGTATGTGGTGCTTGTGAGACAAAACGCGGCTTATCCGGACTTCCGATCTTTCAAATGAGCAAGTGAAGGTTGAGTACTAAACAAGTATTCAATGCGCACTCGCTCACCTGAAAGATCGGAATTCCAGATAAGCCGTGCTTTGTCTCACAAGCGCCACATACGTTACTTGCAACAAGCGCCTACATTTGGTAGAGCGCCTCACATTTCTGCATTTACTTGCATCAAATGTCTTTTTCTTTAGTTATCTATTTCACAAGTTCACGTTTTGTATATCTCTTAAAGAACAGTGTTTCTTTGCTCCTAACTGACTTAGATTGTCTTCTTCTCTTTTTGGCTTTTTCCCTTTTCTCGGGAGTCGCCACAGCGAATCATTTGATTCGCACATTTGATTTGGCAGAGGTTTTTTTTTTTGTTTTGTTTGTTTTACATCGGATGCCCTTCCTGTCACATCCCTTTAGCAAGGGACAGAAACACGCTGACGGCTTTGCAGCTACTCTTTACAAAAGTCAGCAATGGTTCTTTTACATGCCTCACACCATAGACAGTGAGAGACATGGCCCGCCTTTGATAACCCAGTTAACTGCACTGGGAGGGGCAGTGACAACCTTTGTGGGTACTCGAATCCCCAACCTTAGCATCAGCGATCCTGCGCCCTATCCACTAGACCACCACTGCCCCAACTGACTTAGATTGGTTGTGTTTAATTATTTTGTGCAAGTCTGAGTGGTGGTCTAGGAACCTATTTTAGGATTTCGGTTTCATTACCACATGAATGTTCATCACATCCAATCAATGTTAAGTCCTTGACGGGGTGCTGATACAGGACAATCAAAGAAATATTCCCATGTCATGAATGTCTTTTAGGGCCGAGAGAGAGAACTCCATATTTCAAAATTCTGAAACTCAAATCATTGAGATTTATACATAGTTTGTCAAGGTGTGGAAGAAAATTATAACTATTACCTTCCTGTTCTGAGGAAATGGGTTTGGATACTCGGGTACATCTCACAAACCAAACCACCAAGCTATAGGCCTCCCATGCACTGATAGCTTTTGTTATTCTTTTTTCTGAATTGCTTAAGCCTAACTAAAGTCACTGGGAGGCTAGTACCCATCTCAGCCATCTCAGACGGGGGCATAGTACACCCTTGAGAGCTCGTGAGACCATCACAGACCATCTCTATCTACAGTTAAATTACTTTTAGATCACCATATACTTAGTACTGTCTTTTTAGTAGGGGTGATGTTTTTGAAAATTTAGCCTCTTTCATGTTCAACTAATTTAGCTCAATAGGGCAATGGTGGTTTAGCCTCTGTGTTACTGACCAGAGGGTCAGGGGGTCAGGCCCTAGCACCACCGATCTGCATTATTTGTGCCAGTCTGAGCACTCAACTGCACACACCTGATAACATATAGATCACTCTGGATGAGTGCATCTCTTAAATGTGATAAATGTCAACTAATATTTTCTGCTGATCACAAGGAGAAAGAAAAAATAAACTATTTAGAAAAACAGTGATGCATGTTTGATGGTGTACAGATTAGACATTAACCCCAAATATACAACTGCTGCAGATGATGGTGGGAGAACTAGGGCACTGCACAAAAACCCTCAAAGCATCAAAGACCTGGAAACAACTATGATGATCAAATACAACAATGAGCCCAAACACAACAAAGATGTAATGGATAAGGTGGCTGTTTTTGTTTTGCTCTCACAAAGTCCTGACCTTAACCCAAGGAAAATATATGCCTGCTTGAAAATATCTGTACTTTAAACTTAGGTCCATGCCAGAAGAGTAACAAATGTAATTGAACTCGGTCAAAAAGTCGAATTAAATCACCAACAAGAATTCTGCCGGCGTGACCAGCAAAAGCATCAGGTCAAAGTGAAATATCAGGGTCATGAAACATGTATGCATAATTTTGATGGTGTTTTGATTTAAAAAACCTATCATATAACCTGTACACCACAGTCTTTCTTTTCTCTTAAAAATTTAATTGTACAATCATTCTGCCCTTAAAAGAGAAAAATAAAAAAAAAAGACAACAACAAAAAATAGCAGAACATCACTGAAAGTTAAATATTGCCACGGCATTCATGCCCATTATGAGTACATGTAAATTTTTTTGTAAACTTATTTCCCTCATAAGGGACGACATAAGTTTAGTCACTATCCTCTAATTACAAAGGATCGGCAGCAGCATCGTTTTTGGATTCTTAATAAAAAAGTCTGCTGACCAACACGTTTATTCAGTTCTCATTAGGTATTGGCAATATTTTAAATAAAGCCAAATTCCACCATAACCGGCATACTTTTACAAACTTGCAATTGAAGTGTCATTATAAAGAGTCATTGTCATCTTCAGCTTAATCTGGGGTCGGGTCGGGTCGGGTCGGGTGGGGGGGCAAGGAAAGAAAGGAAATTAATTTCAACCGCTTGATCACTACCCAGAGCTTGTGGACCATAGGTGAGGTTTGGAACATAGCTCTATTGGTAAATTGAGAGGTTTGCCTTGTGGCCCAGCCCCCTCTTCACCACGGACCAGTTTAAGATCCGTTTTATAGCAAAGGCTGCACCAATCCACCTGTTAATCTCATGTTCCATCCTCCCTTCACTCATGAACAAGATCCCAAGATATTTCAACTCCTCCACTTTGGGGCAGGACCTCATTTCAGACTCAGAGGGTGCATTCTACCCTTTTCCAGCTGAGAAACATGACCTCGGTGCTGGTTTTAATCCTGGCCATTGTGCACTCCGCTGTAAATCGTTCTAATGAGAGCTGAGGTCATAGCTTGACTAGCTCTGGTGATAGAGACCAAATGGCCCGTAGCAATCCAGAGGCACAGCCCACGATTATCACATGATGTTGCAGAGACCAAGACAGTCCTACGACATTCAAAGCCTTGAAATACTCTCATCCGCCCAGGAACTTTTTTGCCTACCATGGTGACCCCCAGCAATGGGCACACTTCTACCCAAACCTGCAAGGTCTTCTTCCTCCACTGAGGGCATGTCGGCTGGATTAAGGAGGTCCTCAAAGTATTCCTTCCGCATCCTGACAACGTCCCCAGTCAAGAAGACCAGTTCCCCACTTCCACTGTAAACAGTATTTGTGGAGAACTGCTTCCCCCTCTAAAGTGTTGGATGGTGGTCCAGAACTGCCAACCAAGCAACTTGCTAGACTATCACTTAACTCCTCCCACACCTGAAATTTTGCACCGGTTACAGCCTCGGCTGCAGGTACTTTTGCCTGACAGTACCTGACTTTTGCCCCAGGAGTCGCACAAGCTAAAAAGACCCAGTACTTTTTTTAGCTAGACGTCTGACCTCATGATCAGGTTCAGGGGTTACCGCCACAACAGGTACCAATGACCTTCCAGCCTCAGCTATGGGTTGACGCCTCAATAATGGAGGCACAAAACATGGTCCACTCAGATTCCCGATCCCCTGACTTCTTCCGGATGTAGCTGTAGCTCTGCCAGTGGTGAAACTTAAAAGGAGACTCTTCAAAATGTTTCCAGGAGACCCTGACAAGATGCTTGGGTTTGCCAGATCTGGAGGGCGGCCTCCCATGCCATCGGAGCCAGATGATGATCACTTAGCTCCTCTCCGCCCAAGTGTCCAGAACATGCAGTCACAAGTCCAGTGACACAACTACAAAGTCATTCATCGAACTGCAGCCTAGGGTGTTCTGGTGCCAAGTGCACATATGTTGGAACACGATGTTCATAATGGACAAAATGTGACAGGCACAGAAGTCCAACAAACAAAAGACCATTCAGGATCAGATTGGAGAGGCCATACCTACAAATCACATCCGTCCAGCTCACACTGTCATTACCCACATGGGTGTTGAAGTTCCCCGGACAATGAGCTAGTCTCCTGGGGATGAGGGGTGTTTCTCTAACACACCCCTAAAAACACCAAAAGGGATGGGTACTTTGAACTGTCATTAGGTGGATATGCACAAACAACAGTCAGAACCCCCCCCACCCGAAGGCAGAGGAAGGCTATCCTTTCATCAACCAAGGAGAACCCAAACATGTGGGCACTAGGGCGGGGGAGCAACAATTATGCCCACACTGGCTTCTCACCTTTCCCCACGAGAAACTCCAGAATGGAGTAAGGTCCAGTCCCTCTCGGGATGAGTGGTTTCACGGCCAAAGCAATGTGTGTAGGAAAGTCAGACTATCTAGTCAGTATCGCTCAAACTCTCACACAAGCTCAGGCTCTTTCCCTTTCAGAGAGGTGATATTCCATGTCCAAAGAGTCAGGGTCAGTGGCCGAGAATCGGTCGGACAGAACCCATGTCATCGGCTGCCACCCAACTTATAGCGCACCCCCTCCCACAGGTGGTGGTCGATGGGAGCCATGTCTCCTTTTCGAACTGGTCCCAGTTAGGCTCCTTGGGCAGAAGCCCAACTTCCAGGCGTTCACCCTTGAAACCCTTCACCCAGGCCTGGCTCCAGGGGCGGACCCCAGTGACCCACGTCCAGGCAAAGGAAACAGTGTACTTTTATCAATGCGGTCTTCTGAAACACTCTTCACCTGGACCTTACCTTCAAACAGTTTTGCCTTAGTTGACCCTACCATGGGCATAATGCCCCCAACAACATAGCTCCTAGGATCACTGAGACATGTAAACCCGTTCACCACAGTGAGGTGGCGACTCGAGGGAATTAATAGCCAAGTAGCTTCCTTATATTTTTATTTCAACTTGCACTGATGTCACACCTTACCATGACTGTCATCATAAAAAGTTATTTTAATGAATGTTCTCATCTCATAAAATGTCATGGCCAGGGTGGGAGTAAACATTGGGTTGTATTGTTATCATGCCTCCTAGACTCCAGACTTTAAAAATACCAGTCATTCTGAAAACATAAATCTGTTTCGGTGAGCAAGAACACTGCAAAGTAGTATCAATTGACATTCTTAACAACCCTACACATGACTGATGGCTTTACAGCCGGCCTGTAAATATGTCAATTAGTCTAATCCCATGGGTCGGTTGAATATCCAGACAGCCTAACATTTTCTCCCCAGTCAGCAGGGAAAAGTGTAGTAGATCATTAAATCAGATGCTTTAGCACTATACATAGTACAACATTCAGGTCTTTTGTTGTCAGTCAGCCCAATCATACTCAATGTACCCACAATAACAAATATTTAAGGTACAGCCGGACATTTATTGTTCCTGGCCTTGAAGCATTTACACAAGAAAATAAATGCAGTGCAAAAAGCATATACAGGGATCCGTCGCTACTTCGGCTTCAGTTTTTTTTTTTTTTTTTTTTTAAATATTCATCGAATTAAGAAAAATAATGAAATTAAGGAACAAATGGGGGAAATGTTAAGGGAAATGCCGCAAAAACAAGGCCAATGATGCAAAAAAAAAAAAAAAAAAAAACAGCCCAAAACCTTTGAAATTGGAGTCCGTGCACACACATCTGTATGCGTGCGTGCGCGCATGTTTGTATGTGTATTTATATTTTATTTTCATCTTATGCATTATTTTTGAATGTTTAATTGTTATTATGAACATTTATAGCATTATGCATTTATTGATATTATATACACATCCATGTACATATATGTCAGTCAGGGGAGGTTTATCCTACTTCGTGCAATTCTGTGGTCGCGGGGGGGGATCTCCGTCCCCCACGGAAAATGAGGGATACCTGTATATAATGTGAGGTTCTCTCTTCTACATGATATTTAGGGAACATACATTCAAATTGCTCTACTGTAAACTTTAAGCAGATTCAACAATCTATAATGTTTTACACAACCCCCCCCTCCCCCCAAAAAAAAAAAAAGAACCTGGAACCCTCCAAATTCTTTTAGCAGACACTGTAAACCCGCTTTAAAGCTTTCATGTTCAGAAAAAAATATGGCGATGCACATGTGCCATCCCAATACAGAACATAAGACTGAACCATGACTAAAATAAAAGGCCTGGAGGAAAACCCAAGAGACTTCCAATGTTTAATTCCTTGTCCTGCCACACCCTAATTCTGTGTAAAATCAGACAATACTGTCGTTCTTGAATTAGTTTCAGCTGTGAAATTTGCAATTTTTGCACACTGAATGCTGCCCGGCTTAAAAATCAGCCCGTAAGCCATGATACAGACGCGGACTGTTCGGCTGACTCGTGCGCCTCAAAGCCTTCTGAACAGTGGCCCTTCTTTTTCCAATCACATGGCAAAGCTCAAGTGTACTGTACGCGAGGATAATTCAGGGTTTCATCAAGGTTGGATGGGGGAAATGTTACCTTTTTTGCATAATGTGTTCAGAGATCTTACAGCTAAAGTCCCTTTTCGGTGGCGAATGCAGTGGGTAACAAATCCATAACCTCGACACTGTATTTTTATTATCAAATTTAATCAGTAACATGCATAGAACATTTGTCAAAATCGTGGAGCAGTACTCAGGAGGCATATACTTGTGGAACTAGAAATACTGAGTGCTAAATCAGGATGACCACAATTGAGAACAGAAAAATAAACCTTAAATAATAATTGCTATGAGTTTGCACTTTTCAGTTCACCTTTATGAAATCTTTTTGATGATTATCCCTCTTTCAAATCCATACAAGCAAGAGTAAAAATCTACATACAAATTCCAGCACGTATTCTAGCATATAAATATATATTTTAACCTGTGAACCTCAAAATAATCAACAATGAAATAACCTCCCAGTGAGTGTATAGTCTTGCTTCAGGACAGAAAGCTCTGCATTTAGATTCACAGCCATACCCATACTGCACCAGGACTCAAAATCAATACTACATAAATTTAAACCACCTGAGGTCATGCTATTTCCTAAGACTATGAATACTTGCTCATGAAGTGAGGTTCTTTTTTAATATTATAATTCAACATGAAATTATCGATCACAAGCTATCTTACTTGTTACAGTTAAACACCACAAGGGCAATGTAACTGCTAAAATGACAGTCGACTTCCAACTCAAATTTATCTATGAGCAAATACCAGAGATAAGAAAGCCTATTTTATTTATCACTACTGAAATATTGATTCCTAAAGGGAAAGAGTTCAGATGCTTCATGGAATCCAACTCTGATCTTTTTCTAGTAGTACTTTCACAACAAACCTGAAAAAAATGGTTGGAGGTGAGAATTAGCATTTCGTTTGTGTATATATAAACACACTATATATATATATATATATATATATACATACACACACATACATATACATACACACACATATATATAAATATATACACACACTCATACTATATATATATATATATATATACACACACACACATACTATACATATATATATATATATATATATGTGTGTGTGTGTGTGTATATATTTATATATATGTATGTGTCTGTGTGTGTATATATATATATACATACACATACATACACACACATACATATATATAAATATATACATACACACACACATATATATATATATATATATATATATATATATATATATATATATATATATATATATATATATATATATATATATATATATATATATATATATATGTATATGTAGATACATGTGTGTGTGTATATATGTGTGTGTGTGTGTGTGTGTGTATGTATATATAGTGTGTGTAATATAGGACCCAGGAGGAACGGTGATGTTACAAGGAGCAGAGATAACGAAGGTGGAGGATTTTAAGTACTTAGGCTCAACAATCCAGAGCAATGGAGAGTGTGGAAAAGAGGTGAAGAAGCGTGTGCAGGCAGGCTGGAATGGTTGGAGAAAAGTATCCGGTGTGATGTGCGATAGGAGAGTGTCAGCAAGAATGAAGGGAAAAGTGTACAAGACGGTGGTGAGGCCAGCGATGTTGTATGGTTTAGAAACAGTGGCGCTGAGGAAAAGGCAGGAGGCAGAGCTGGAGGTAGCGGAGATGAAAATGTTGAGGTTCTCCTGGGAGTAACGAGGATGGATAGGATCAGAAATGAGTATATCAGAGGGACAGCCCACGTAAGATGTTTTGGAGACAAAGTCAGAGAGGCTAGATTGAGATGGTTTGGACATGTACAGAGGAGGGATAGTGAGTATATTGGCAGTAGGATGCTGAGGTTGGAACTACCAGGCAAAAGGCCTCGAGGAAGACCGAAGAAGAGATTTATGGATGTGGTGAAGGAAGACATGAAGGTTGTTGGAGTCAGAAAAGAAGATGCGGAGGACAGGGTGAGGTGGAGGCGGATGATTTGCTGTGGCGACCCCTGAAGGGAGCAGCCGAAAGTAAAAGAAGAAGAAGAAGAAGAAGATATACATACACACACACACACACACACCTTTTTTTACCTGTGAGAAATTAGCCTAAACATGTATGTGAGCTGGTGATTAAACACTTGTAACAAGTTCAGTGACTTATTAAATTTGTGTTACTGAGAGTCATGTGAGATCCAAGAATGATTTCACAATGAAAATGTGTCCAATATTCAGACAGTACAGGTGACACAAGGACAAAAAAGGGAACAGCTCGTTAACTCTTGTACTGTTAACATACTTGTGAAAACACTAACACTACTCTTGTTTATGAATAATCTGACTTGTTAAACATTTAAAGTTTTATTCAGTGATCCATATACGGTTATAATTCTGTAAACTTTGCTGTGAGACGTGTTTGCTGGCCTGATCTTACTTCCACAACTACTGCTACACTTCATCTTTTCTTCTATTTGACCGCATTTAAAGAATTATGAGTGAGCGGAACGAGGGTATAGGAGTTAGCATATCTGCCTTACAGCATGGCGAGAGGTTTCTATACGGAGTTTGCATGCATTTCCTCCAGGTGCTCCAGTTTCCTCCCACAGTCCAAAGACATGGATATAAGGCTAACTGGCTATTCCAACTTGCCTTAGGTGTGAGTGTGAACTATTCTGTTTGAGTGTTGGCCCTGCTTTCACCCAGGGTTGGCTGAGACAGGGGCAATCCTAGCCTTATGGTTAGTGAAGTCGCTCTGGGACCGTAAGGTCACTGGTTCTATTCCCGAACCAGCAGAAAAAAAATGTGTGATGGTGGGGGAGTGAACAGCACCATCCCTTCCTCCACATACATGGATGAAGTGTCTTTGAGCAAGACACCTAACCCCTAACTGGTCTCCAGGTGTCCCAATTGTTCGTGGCAGCGCACTGCTCCAAGTGTGTGTGCTTCCTTTGAAATTGGTTAAATGCAGAGGAAATAATTTCCCTTATGGGATTAATGCATTAATTCATTCATTCTCTGAACGGCTTAAGCCTAATTAGGGTCATGAGGAGGCTGGTAACCATCTCACACAATTCTGGGTGAGGGCAGCGTACACCCTAGACAGCTCACCAGGCCATCACTGGGCCGAATCATGCTGACGACTATGCAGCCTACTCGTGACGAAAGTGAGCAATGGCTCTCTTACATGCCTCACACCACAGACAGTGAGAGAGATGACCGGCCTTTGCTAAGCCAATTAGCTGCAGTGGGGGTTGGGGCATAAGTAGGCTCAACCCCCCCCCCCCCCCCCCCCCCGACTGACCTATACATTACGTAATGTATGTGTGTATATAATATCAATAAATACACCTTCAATGCTATAAATGATTATAATAACAATAAAACATTAAAAAAATAACGCATAAGATGTAAATAAAATATAAATACACACAGAGACATGCACGTGCACGCACAGATGCGCACCTCACATAAAAATGTAAGTAGTTTTGGGTTGTTTTTTGTTTGCTTAGGTTTTCGGGGGGTTTTTTTTTTGCATAATTGGCCTTGTTTTTGCAGCATTTTCCTTATCTTTCCCCCTATTTTCTTAATTTCCCTTTTTTTATAATTCAATGAATATTAAAAAAAAAAAATGCGATGCACTGAAACTGCATGCATTGAAGCATGAAGTAGCGAGGGATCACTGTATATTTTATATATATATATATATATATATATATATATATATATATATATATAAAAATAAAATAATTAATTAAAACACACACACACACACACACACACACACACACACACACACACACAGCCTCCCTGCAGTCCAAGTAGGATAAAGTGGTTTGAAAGTTGAATGAAAGTTAGAATTTCTAATTCTGGGGTGGTTTTCATTGATTTCTTCCATCCAGCACTGTTCGGCTGTCCTGTGTATTTATTGGATATTTCACACCTGTTTTGCATCGTTCTGTATTTTTACTATTTGTATTTCTGTACTGCTTTGAGCACCGTTGCCTCACAGCGAGGAAATTCTGGGTTCGAACCTGCTGGACAACCGGGACCTTTCTGTGTGCGGCTTGTAAGTTACATGCATGAGTTTCGAGACTCAAGAGTCATTAATGTCATTACGTTCACACAGAATGAAATTTCGTACAAGGCCTTCAGCATTAAAAGGTACAACTAATTTAAAAATGTGTAAACGAGACAATAACTGCAATTTTACGTTGTCAAGATCAGAATATTAACTGCAAGTAATTCGTACAGTAAAATTTAACTAAAAAATATACAATAGAAATATAAACTCTGTACCTATGAATGTAAACTGAACAGTGAGATATACAATATGTACACTTAGGCATTGTGTATCATTGAGGCATCTGACGTAAAAACTTATGCCAAATCAAACATGCGAATCAGATGATTCGCTGTGCGACCCCTGAAAAAGGGAAAAAGCCAAAAGGAAAAGAAGACACTGAGGAATTGTGTAATGGAACAAATAGATAAATAATGGCAGCAAGGTGAATAGATTAGAATGTAAATGTCTAAAGTGGATTAACTAGAATGTAAAACAAGGTAAAGTGCGGCAGTGCAATACAGTCGTTGAGTTTGCGGAATCCATTTGCTTTTTACATAGAACTGATTTCAGTGTTAGAGTGAGAGTGTGTGAGTATGTGTATGTGTGTGTGTGTGTGTGTGTGTGTGTGTGTGTGTGTGTGAGAGAGAGTGAGACAAAGAGAGACAGAAATTGCAAGGGGTGGAGGAGTGATGGCTTTCACCGCTCTGGGATAAAGCTGTTTTTGAGACTGGTTGCACTGGTCTT
>CM045728.1:18882349-18909849 GCA_024760905.1 Plotosus lineatus
GGGGTACCCAGAGGAAACCCACACAAGCATGGGGAGAACATGCACACTCCACACAGAAATGCCCAAGCTGGGAATCGAACCCAGAACCTTCTTGCTGTGAGGGCAAAGTGCTAACCACTACACCACCGTGCTGCCAAGTGAACAAACTTACTTCTGAAAGCCTACAACTGGAAAAAAGTTTCATGAAATCTGAAAAGACAAACATGCATTTTTCATCATGATCATCATTATTAGGTTTTTTTTTTTTTTTTTTTTTTTTTTTTTTTTGTAGCCCACAATATCAGTCATTCTTACATCTTCAGTAGCCTCTTCATCCTTATCCATGTATTGTTGGATTCAGAGCTTACTCAAAGAATACACAGCATAAGGCAGGTGTACAATCTAGATGGGACACCAGTGCATCACAGGACATCACCATGGCGATGCAATGTTTGGCACGTCCTCCAAACGTCGCAGCAAGAAGGTCCTGGATCCAGAAATTTGCATGTTTTCCCCATGCTTGCGTGGGCTTCCTGCAAAACCGTGGTTTCCTCTGACAGTCCGAAGACGTGTACATTTGTCTAACTGGCTGTTTCAAATTGCCCCGAGTGCGAATAGTGGTATGTCTGTGTTGTTCTGCTAGTTTCTGGCAAGCTGTTCAGTGTATACTCCACCTGAAACCAGAGCTGGCTTGAATGGGTTCCAAGCTCATGGTGACCCTAATAAAGGATAACGAAGTTCAAAAACTGAGATGAGACTGTAAGGAATTTATTGCATAAACAAGTTTCTTTGACAAGTGCTGATGCTATACTAAATGCATTAAATGTAACCACACTTCACTTCACTTATCCCTTAACATCCGAGGATGGCGTTGGGGCACCTTCATGGCGAGACTTGGGCCGATTTGGCCTGGCGGAGCCCATCCCTCTCCAGGTCATAGAAACACGCTGACGGCTTTGCAGCCTACTCTTTACGAAAGTCAGCAATGGTTCTTTTACATGAACCTCTCACCATAGACAGTGAAAGACATGGCCTGCCTTTGAGAACCCAGTTAGCTGTACTGGGGGGGGGGAGGTGACAACCCTGTGGGGACTCGAATCCCCAACCTTAGGATCAGCGATCCTGCGCCCTAACCACTAGACCACCACTGACCCCAAATGTAACCACGGCCTAATGTTAATCAGGGTTAGTTTTAAATTGGGCATATACAGTATCTCTACTGTATTATTAATATTTACTCATAGTTGATTTATAATAGGATACTGTTGACAATTGTGCTTTTAGCATTGGGAGTGAACATAGACACTGGAAGAACCAACACAACCCACTGTGTTACTGGGTTGCTTGACCACAAATTTAGAGAAATGAAGAAGTTGTATTGATTGTTTTAAACATATTTTATTCACTGATGAAATGGATTGGGAACAAGTTATCCAACTTAGAGAAACATGTCCATGATATTTACAAATGATGATACATTACAAATTACAACACAAACACTAATAAGAAGAATAGGAGAAGATACATCATTCATCAGTTCATTTTCTGTAACCGCTTAATCCTGATTTGGGTCACGGGGAGGCTGGTGCCCATCCCAGCCAACTTCGGGCGAGGGCAGAGTACACCCTGGACAGCTCGCCAGGCCATAGCAGGGCGGAAACACACTGACGGCTTTGCAGCTACTCTACGAAAGTCAGCAATGGTTCTTTTACATGCCTCACACCATAGACAGTGGGAGACATGGCCGGCCTTTGATAACCCAGTTGGCTGCACTGGGAGGGGACAGTGACAACCTTGTGGAGAGTGGGACTCGAACCCCCAACCTTTGGATCAGCGATCCAGCGCCCTATACCACTAGACCACCACTGAGAATATACATGACAGGAGGAAAAAAATAAATAAATAAATAAATAAATAAAGATGGGCAGTTTACGCAAATCTCTTTGACTGTCTTAAATAAGATTGAACAGCTTTGAATACAAACTGGTTTTCAATGACAGATAAACATTCATCTTCTTTTCCTTTCGGCTTTTCCCTTCAGGGGTCGCCACAGCGAATCATCTGCCTCCATCTCACCCTATCCTTTGCATTTTCTTCTCTTATACCAGATACCTTCATGTCCTCCTTCACGTGACCCCATGAACCGTCTCTTTGGTCTTCCTCTAGGCCTTCTGCCTGGTAGTTCCAGCCTCAGCATCCTACTACCAATATACTCACTATCCCTCCTCTGTACATGTCCAAACCATCTCAATCTAGCCTCTCTGACTTTGTCTCCAAAACATCTTACATGTGCTGTCCCTCTGATGTACTCATTTCTGAACCTATCCATCCTCGTTACTCCCAAAGAGAACCTCAACATTTTCATCTCTGCTACCTCCAACTCTGCCTCCTGTCTTTTCCTCAGCGTCATTGTTTCTAAACCATACAACATCGCTGGCCTCAACACCGTCTTGTACACTTTTCCTTTCATTCTTGCCGATACTCTCCTATCACACATCACACCGGACACTTTTTCTCCAACCATTCCAACCTGCCTGCACACGCTTCTTCACCTCTTTTCCACACTCTCCATTGCTCTGGATTGTTGAGCCCAAGTACTTAAAATCCTCCACCTTCCTTATCTCTGCTCCCTGTAACCTCAACGTTCCTGTTGGGTCCTTGTCATTCATACACATGTATTCTGTCTTACTGAGGCTAACCTTCATTCCTCTCCTTTCCAGGGCATACCTCCACCTCTCTAGATTTTCCTGCACTTGTTCTCTGCTCTCACTACAGATCACAATGTCATCTGCAAACAGCATAGTCCATGGGGAATCTTGTCTAACCTCGTCTGTCAGCCTGTCCATCACCATAGCAAACAAGAAGGAGCTCAGAGCTGACCCTTGATGCAGTCCCACCTCCACCTTCTTCGCATATTTTATTTGGCATTTATTTTACGCCGGATGCCCTTCCTGACGCAACCCTCAGCATTTATCTGGGCTTGGGACCGGCGTGAGTGAGAGACACTGGTTTGTGCACCCCCCCCACCCCCACCCCCATATGGCTGCATTTGTATGGAGCAACTGTGTGAACACAATTTCCTGTGTGATCAATTAAGTATTCTGATTGACTAACCTTCACTTTCCATGTGTATCACTGAGCCTCAGGTACCCATGACCCCTTGCCACTTGGCAGACTGTCCTTCCTTGGTGCTGACCACTGCATACCAGCAACCAGCAACACCCAACAAGATCTGCTGCTAGTTATTTAGCCTTCACAATATGGTCCTTGGTAAAGTTATTCCTTCCACATGCTCATTTTACCTACTTCCAAAATATTAATTTTGAGAACTGAATGCTCACTTGGTTAATACAGCCCTCCGGCTAATGCAGCCCACTGAAGCACTACAACAAGATAATTAATGTTATTCACTTCTCCTGCAATTGCTATTTATCTTTTTAATTGTATTGCTATTGCCTGCTACAAGAGTGTGGCTGGTATGGCTTTCACTTCTGGTGGGTTTTTATTTATTTATTTATTTATTTACTTATTTATTATGGCCAATTTCTTAAGAAATGCCTAATAACGCCCCATCAAATTTTCAGGACAGCAACTTGGGACTAGGAACTGAAAGATTCTAAGTCAAGTTCAGGGTCAGCAAAATGGCTGCTAAGTGTTTATAATGCTGAGGTAGTAGCTAGAGTGCCTTCCTCCCCACTTTGGGGGAACTTAGTTCATCATCATCATTTTCTGTAACCGCTTCATCCTAATTAGGGTCGCGGGGAGGCTGGTGCCCATCCCAGCCAACTCAGGGCGAGGGCAGAGTACACCCTGGACAGCTCGCCAGGCCATCGCAGGGCGGAAACACGCTGACGGCTTTGCAGCCTACTCTTGTCGAAAGTCAGCAATGGTTCTTTTACATGCCTCACACCATAGACAGTGAGAGACATGGCCCGCCTTTGATAACCCAGTTAGCTGCACTGGGAGGGAACTTAGTTGATGTTTATATTATTCATTTTAAATGAGTTCATATTAGATGCTTATAGTAGTATTTATATTAGTCTTTGTGTGTGTGTGTGTGTGTGTGTGTGTGTGTGTGTGTGTGTGTGTGTGCATCCCCCAGTACAGCTAACTGGGTTATCAAAGCAAGACATGTCTCATACTTTCTATGGTGAGAGGCTGTAAAAGAACTATGTATTGCTGGTTTTCATCAAGAGTAGCTGCATAGCTGTCAGCGTGTTTTTTTGCCCTGTGATGGCCTAGTGAGCTGTCCAGTGTGTAGCCTGCCCTCGTGCAGAGTCAGCTCAGATAGGCGCCAGCCTCTCCGCAGCATAATTAGGATTAAGTAGTTCAGAAAATGCACAGAGCAGTGGTGGTCTAGTGGTAAATGGCGCTGGATGCTGATCCTAAGGTTGGGGGTTCGAGTCCCACTCTCCACAAGATTGTCAGTGCCAAACCCCCCAACCCCCAGTGCAGCCCATTGGGTTATCAAAGGCCGGCCATGCCTCTCACTGTCTCTGGTGTGCGGCATGTAAAAAGAACCATTGCTGACTTTCGACAAGAGTAGGCTGTAAAGCCGTCAGCGTGTTTCTGCCCTGCAATGGCCTGGCGAGCTGTTCAGGGTGTACTCTGCCCTCGCCCGAAGTTGGCTGGGAGGGGCGCCAGCCTCCCCGCGACCCTAATAAGGATTAAGCGGTTCCAGACAATGAAAGATGAAAATGCACAGGTTTTCAATGGGATTGAGGTTTGGGGACTGAGATGGCCATGTGAGGAGCTTGATTCTGTGTCTGGTGAACCATTTCTTTGTAGATTTGGCCACATGTTCAGGGTCAAGACCCAGTGACTATCCATCTTCAGATTTCAGGCAGAGGTCACCAGATTTTGATTTCTCAGCGTTCATGATGCCGTGCACGCTAACAAGGTCCCCAGGGTTTCTGAAAGAGAAACAGGCCAACAGCATCACCGATCCTCCCCAATACTTCACAGTGGGCATGACATGCTTTTCTGTCTACTCATTTTTTTTGTGTTCCACCAGACCCACTTAGTGTTTGTCGCCAAAAAGCTCAAACTTGGTCTGATCTCACCAAAGCACACGGTTCCAGTTGAAGTCCCAGTACCACTTAGTGAACTTTAGACATTGGCATTTATCATTACAAATGAGAAAAAGTGTTTTCCATGCATGCTTCCCAAACAGCTTGTTGATAATGCTTGTAACACAGCATAGCATGGAGATAGCACTTAGTGGTTGTTTTGGAGACTTTGTGACCCCAAGATGCCACCCTTTTTTGCAATTCTTTAACAGTCAGCTTTCTCCTCACTGTCCATGGTGGCAAAAATAACCTTGCGTCCTCATCCAGGCTTGTTTACCACTGTTCCAGTTCTTTTAAACGTCTTACAGCTTTCTCTGACAGTAGATATAGATATGGGCACGTGCAGGTGAGGGGCTATTTTCTTGCAGCCATTTTCTGACTTGTGAAGGGTCACAACATCTGCCTTACTTGAATGATGTGTTCCTTTGACTTTCCCCATGTTGAAGACTGATCATCATCATGATGGCCTTTACATCATGTCATATTTATACCTAAAATTCATTCATTTTCTAAATTGCTTAATCCTAATTAAAGTCGCATCGCAGCTGACTCTGGGCGAGGGCGGGGTGCACCCTGGACAGCTTGCCAGGCCATCACAGGGCCAACACTCACACAGCCATCCTTACTCACTTCAACAGCCAATTAACCTACAGTGCATGTTGTTGGACTGTGGGAGGAAACCAGAGTACCTGGAGGAATCCCATCTGAGCACAGGATGAACATGCAAACTCCACACAAAAACACCCAAGAATCGAACCCAGGACCTTCTTGCTGTGAGGCGGACGTGCTCATCACTATGCCATTGTGCCGCCCAGGAAGTGACGAATTACAAATTAAATGTTCATGGATACCCTGTTCAACTTTGTAAACTACTATAGAAATGACGGAAATACTTCAATTACATGTATTTCCCCCCTAGTGCAGCTGACTGAGTTATCAAAGGATGTCCAATGTCTCTCACTATCTCTGGTGTGAGGCATGTAAAAGAACCATTGTTGACTTCCGACAAGAGTAGGCTGCATGGCCATCAGCGTGTTTCCGCCCTGCGATGGCCTGGCAAGCTGTCCAGGGTGTACTCTGCTCTCACCCAGAGTCAGCTGGGATGGGTGCCAGCCTCCCTGCGACCCTAATTAGGATTAAGTGGTTCAGAAAAATGAATAAACAAACATTTATTTCCTAGGAATTGTTGGGGTGCAACAAGTGATTTTATGAAAAGTAATTATTTCTTAGTCAGGGATTTTTTTTCCCTCCTTTAAAATTCACTTGAGTTGAAGGTTACATTGTCCAATGTGAGAGTAGCTTCTGCAATAAAAATAGAATTTATTTTAAGGCCTTTAACACATCTTAAGCAGGAGGGGTGCCAATAATTATGGACGGCATGGCAAGTATGTCTGAACAATAGCGCTATAATAGCAACCAAACTATTTAAAACTAAATAAAATCCAGGAAAATCTACTTTTTATTACAGTGTGATGTTGACCAGCTGATAACCGTTGGAGACCTGGAGAGTGTACGGTATCTATAAAACAAATTTCACCTTTCAGAACCAACATACTCATATCCAATTCATGATTCACTGTGAATACAAATAAACAGCACTGTGAACAAGTTCCATCACACTGAATAATAAACATTAATTTACTATAAAGATCTGTTTATTAGAAGAAGGTAGTTTAAATATAGTTGTGAGTTACATATTTAAATAGTTCAGTGCATTACAGGAGCAGAGTATAGGCATTGGTATAATATTAAAACTTGAGTGTATTTCATCAACTGGCTCTTAAAAAAAAAAAACCCAACAAATAAATAACACAAGATATAAAGTACTGAAATAAATTGTAAAAAAATATTGTAAGTAAGGAATAAGATTAATTCACAGTACCATCAGTCATGGTCATTTTATCATAAAGAACAGAAACAATAGAAAAATTAAGAGATAAAAAATATAATTGCATTTTTAATAAATATGAAACATAGAGCAGATAGGAAGTAGAAAATAAATACATTAACACAAAGAGAACAGGTTCTGTATACGTTATATTTACATCAAGAAGCCTGATTTCAGTCTTATTGGAACTTGTAGTAAATCCGCACTTCTTAATATCTACAATAGTTAATGTGGATATCTCTGTAGTCTGAATGTATCTTGGTTTAAATAAGCATGGATGTACAATGGATAAAACTCATGGATAAGGAAAAATAAAGATGATAAATGCTCTGTTTTATCAAGGCTCCATGTGCTAATTGTAGCCCCCCCTATCCCCCGGCCACCCAATCTTGGGTTTGTGGTTTGTCATACTGACAACCGCTGGGGTTTACACTAATATATACTCCTAAAAGAGTGATATTGCATTTGTTTACTTGTTTTCAGTTAGTTTCTAATTATCTTTGACAAGGAGGTTGTGTTTTACCCTGGATTTACACTGCAGCACAATGTCCGCTATCTCCATTACTCAAAAAAGCATGGACCTTCACTACTCATGAGAACTCATGGCAGACAACTGGGGTATAAAAAGGAGGCAGGGTGCATTCAAAAGAATAAACTTAAAAGAATCATGTTTCTAAGTTCATCAAGATCCTCCAAGATGACACACCAAGGTCTGGTTACGCTCTGTTAAGCTCAACCGTGCTCCATCACGATCCCCATGTTCTATCACAATGGGTGCCAAATCATAAATAATAATCGTAATAATCAGAGCAACATTTTTGACAGTCAAAACTTTTGCTAAAATCAGCACAATCATCACGATTCCATCAAGCTCACTCACTCAAGTGTAGCTAACTGGGTTATCAAAGGTCGGCCATGTCTCTCACTGTCTATGGTGAGAAGTTCATGTAAAAGAACCATTGCTGACTTTTGTAAAGAGAAGCTGCATAACCGTCAGCGTGTTTCTGTCCCTTGCTAAAATGTTGTGTCAGGAAGAGCATCCAACGTAAAAACCTATGCCAAACCAAACGTGCGAATCATTCGCTGTGGCGACCCCTGATAAAGGGAAAAGCCAAAAGGAAATCTCAGATACATATTCTTCATGAAATTTCTACCAGCGGTGGGATGTTGAATCAGAAACACCCTATACGATTTTGGAAATGATCAGATACAGTACTGGATCCAGGAATTTTGTAAAAGGATTCTTTCGCATTATGAACAAAATTAGGACAAAAGCCTTTGACATTTTGGGGGATTGATGGGATAAATGTAGGTTTGTGGTTTCCAAGAGCTCTTGTTTTTTGTGAATGAGAATTAAAGCTACAACACCATGCCTGACTGACTATCTAATCATCTGATAAGCAATACTAAAGTTATCATGAAAGGGTTCTTGAGTGAAAAACACTCATGGACTTAATGTGCAGTTAGAAATGCCAGAACATCCTAAAGAGATTAGCATTTAAGATGCTAATCTAGTTGTACCATCTCTTACATCACCCAGTTCATCCCTGCTTTCTTTGCAACTCTTATCTCCTGGAGTTACACGACATTGACAGATGAATGTTTGTCATAAACAGAATATAATCCATCTGCTAGTTTGTTGAAAAATGGTCATAAGTATACAATTTCATTTTTGGTACTCATATCATATCAATTACATTAACAGATTATTTGTGTGTGTGTGTGTGTGTGTGTGTGTGTGTGTGTGTGTGTGTGTGTGGAACCAACCATAATTTCATCATTGATGATAAATATAGAGAATAATATAAAGTTGTAAGGCTAAAGTTGATTTCTTATTTGCATAGCATGTTGATTTAAATTAATTATTATTATTTTTAATAATATGTATATTAATTCCAAAAGGTAAACTTTGACTTCTGCATTTAACCCATACACAGTGAGTACACACGCACATAAACAGTGATTACACACATTGCAGCGTCCAGAGAGCAGTTAGGGGTTAGGCACCTTGCTCAAGGGAAGTTCAGCTTTGAATATGGAGGTAGGAAAAGTGCCGCTCACTCCCCCACCGCCACACATTTTCCATGTTGGTTCGGGAATCGAACCAACATCCTTTTGGTCACAAAGTCGCACGCTGAGTAATCAAAGTGCAAATGGAACAAAAAATGGCAGAAGTCAGAATTGGAAGATTCATGGAGTTTTCGATTTTTTTTTTAATGTTTTCTGTTTTATATATTTTGTATTTGAAGATTATTACGAACATAAGCATACTGATTTTTTAAAATTAAAAACTAAATTAATAATAATAAATTAAGAATGCAGCCTAGTTGCCTTTAAGTGTGTGATAATAGTTTTCCCTACATCACTGTTATTATGCCACATCCAATAAGACCATATTATTTAATGCACAGCACAGAATAACTTTCTTTTTGTCAAACTATTGATAGAAATTAAATTTGATCCAGTCCAGTTGTCACTAGTAGTGAGATCTGAACCATTATTAAGCATTTTTCAGCTGATATATACAGTATTACATCTGTTCCACTTCCCATCATCTCAGAAACTTTTACTAAAATCTTCACCCGTAACAGGTCACATCCGGTCATTTATAACTAAAGTAATGTAAATATAAAGAGGGAATGTTTACAGAGCCTTTACGTTAAATCAATTATGTTTATGGATGACACAGTATACAGGCCACTGGTGAACTGCATGTCAGGTGGGTTTTATCCTCCATGCACAATAACATCATATCAGCTAGATAGTGTCAAAAATGCCTTTTTAGTACCGGGATGATTAACATCAGTTCAGGATTTCAGTTAGATAGACTATATTTTAGGCTGGATGCAGGTTTTAGCTATGCACTAATGCTGTACTTCCCTCCTCCATCCACACAATAATACAATATGTACAGTATTTCCAATAGTTATTCATGCGCATACAGTTAATTACAAACATAATTTCACAAACAAAAATCAACTCTTCTGATGGATATAAAATCGCAGTGGCTTGAGGACACTGAAAATCAAAGCCAAGTATGTACAAAATAGTCTTTCCATTCTCAATTAATTTTTCACTCCAGACCAAACGTGCTTGTCTCCTCCACGGCGATTAGCAATTTCTCGTACAACATGGTGTATGCAGGGTACGGAGGCAAATCCAGACGGTTAAAGCACGTGTGAGCTCTGTAAGAACAAGGGGTGTGGGGGTGGGGGTGGATGAGATCAATGGTTAAGCAAATTAATTTCTGCACTTCCAGTTTTAACATCAATTCAGATCTCCCTTGTCCAGTTAAAAAAAAGCAGATTTCCAAATTATTCTTTTGCATATTATGTAAAGATTAGAGATTGGATAAAATCAGTACTTCTCATACAAGATTTATATCACTGCATAAGCATCTGTCCTCTTTTATATTTTCCACTTTAAAATATGGAAAAAGACAGCATGGTGGTGTAACGATGAACACATCAGCTTTATACCCTCATTTCACTGGGCGACGGCATGCAAGGGTCATAGCGGCAAGGCGCGGAACACAGTCTACGGAAGAGCTTCGGCATTTTTACTCGGAAAACGGGCGAAAATCCTACGGAAAAATGGAAATTCTTATACCCCCATTTCACTGGACGATGGCATGCAAGGATCGTGTCGTGGAAAGGCGCGAAACGCAGTCTACAGAAGAACTTTGGCATTTTTACACGGAAAATGGGTGAAAATCCGACAGAAAAGTGGAAATTCTTACACTCTCGGAATGTTCACAGCATGTGCAGAACAGGTACGGCAAAGTACGCCAAAGTGACTTCACGGAACACTCACGGAATTTTTTTTCTGCAACAGAATTTTTTGGCTTGTTGGAAGCATACGGAAGTGTAAAAAGACTTGCGGAATAACTACGGAATGACACGGAAGATGAGGGAATAATTGCGGAATGTCTGCAGATGACAACATTTTTGCTTCCGTAAGTCTGCTGTGCTCCAGTGTTTTTAGATGCCGTTGAGCCCTTGGTGGTTCCTGGGTTGTTCCTGATAATCAAACCAAATCTTCCCTAGATGAGTTTAAATCTTCTTCCAGACATTAGCAAAGTGGCAACAATTCCCCAATAACTTGCTCTTACGTACAATAGTTTAACCATTTACTGGAGTATCGATGGACAGTTCATCTGGTTTCAAAAAATAAGCCAGCAGAAATCGGTCCATCCTCCCTGCTGATTCCAGTTCTGAAATGGCTACCTTTACCGTCAGTTGTTTAGTTGTCTAAAAATTATAACCAAGTTTCTCTGGATAAGGACATTTGCAAAATATCCTACATGTATATGTAGTGTAAAATAAAATTTATACTTTAAACAGCACATTTTCTATGTCTGCTTTATTCTTTCCGTGGGGCCGGTGGCGTAGTGGCTAGAGTGTGGCTTGGGAGGTTGTGAGTTTGAATCCCACTGAGACCCTCACTGTGCTAAGACCCCTGGGCAAGGTCTCAACCACAAGTGTGCCTCTGTTCACCCAGCAGTATTCATGGGTACCAGTAAAAATATACTGGGAAGGTAACCTGCGATGGACTAGCATCCCATCCAGGAGGAGGTGAACTCCTGGTCGCTTCATGCTACAGAAACCGGGGATAAGCACCGGCCTGATGAGCCACAAGGCTCAGGTGTAAAAACCCAACAGACTTTACCTTGCCTTACCTTTATTCTTTCCAACTAAAAAAAAAATCAAGTTTTATGATATTATTTTACCATAAAGTTTGAAGGTGTGACTACACTTCTCATACAGAAATCCCAGCAGACACCAGTTCTTGCTTGAACAGTGGGCTTTGCCTGTTTATTAGTACATTTACTGATTTATTTGGACTTTCCTCACATTAACCTTTCTGGACACATCGACCAATAATTACTTCCAGCTTTCAATCTGTGTATAAAAGCCATCTGTTTGCCTGTTAACACCCAATCACCCCCCACCCCCCACACACTGGATTTTATAAATAATATTCCAGTTTTAAACTTGCATGCACTGCTGTGTTAAATCCAACAGCTACTCCCTGTGAAACCAGCAGAGTTAACCTGTCAGCAATTTCCAGTTCATGTTCCAGCGATAACAGTCCTTCCTCAACACATCCGTATTAATGAAATATCGCCATCTGAAATGATTTAAGCTCTACTGTGCATGCTTGAGACAGAGAGAAAAGCCCTAGTGTAAAGCCTCTGGTTGCAAATTTGACAACATGTCGGATGTAAAAAGCTTCAATTTTCTTATAAGAGCATGTAATGACAAGATGGTGTCACTGGTAATGACGAGATGGTGGTGATTTTATATATTTTATATCTATCTATATATATATATATATATAGATCGATATAGATAGATATATATATACACACACACGCACACACACATATATATATATATATATATATATATATACATACACATATATATATATATATATATATATATATATATATATATATATATATATATATATATATATATATACATATACATATATATACATACATATATACATACACACATATATATATATATATATACATATATATATATACATACATACATATATACATACACACATATACATACACATATATATATATATATATATATACATACACACATATTATACATATATATATATATATATACACACATATACACACACACACACACACACACACACACAGTCCACAGTTTAAACAGATCATTATGAAATCTGCTGTAGTAGACTCTAAGACACATTGCTAAAGTGAGTTATGCTATGATCTTCTTTCTTGGATTGAAACTGTACTGCTTGTCCTTGACCATAAGCTATGTGTGGATGTGTACAATGCTGTGCAAAAATTTTTGCCCCTCACCAATTTCTGACATTTTTTGCACGTTTGTCACTGTCATCCATTTCAGATCAAGCAAAACTAAATTTTATACAAAGAAAACACAAACACAAAATCAAATTCTCAGTGACAATTGTATTTATTAATGGGAGAAAAAAAAAATCATCTGAACCTACAAGGACCCATGTAAATAAGGAATTGCCCCCTGAACTTAATAGCTGGTTGAACCACCTTTTGCAGCAATAACTGCAGTCAAGCATTTGCAATAAGAGGCGATGAGTCTTTCATATCACTGTGATGGGATTTTGGCCCACTCTAATCAGAAAAATTGTTTAAGATCAACCAGACTAGATGGTTTTCGCGCGTGAACAGCCTTTTTAAAGATCATGCCACAGCATGTCAGTAGGGTTCAGGCCGAGACTTTGACTAGGCCACTCCAAAACCCTCATTTTGTTCTCTTTTAGCCATTCAGAAGTGGACCTGCTGGTGTGCTTCGGATTATTGTCTTGCTGCAGAACCCAGGTGCCCTTTAGCTAGAGGTCTCGAACTGATGGACGGATATTCTTTGCCAGGATTTCTTGGTCGCAAGCAGAATTCATGGGTCCATCAATCATGACAAGTCGCCCAGGTCCTGAAGCAGCAAAGCAGGCCCAGATCATCACACTTCCACCACCATGTTCCACTGTTGGCACAATGTTATTTTTATCAAATGCAGTGTTCCTTTTGTGCCAGATCTATTTCGGAATCTAACGGGATCTATTTCTCCCCAAAAGTTCAACTTTAGTTTCATCGGTGCAGAGGACATTTTCCAAAAAGCTTTGGGGATACTTAAGATGATTTTTGGTAAAAGTGAGTCGTGCCCTGATATTCTTTTTTGTAAACAGTGGCTTTTGCCTCAGAACTCTTCCATTTCCATGGATGCCATTTTTGATCGTGTCTTTCTGATGGTGGACTCATGAACATTGACATTAACTGAGGCAAGTGAGGCTTGTAGTTGGATCCTTTGTGACTTCTCTAGTTAGTTTGCGCCATGCTTTTGGAGTAATTTGGTAGGTCAGTCACTCCTGGGAAGGGTCAACCCACTGTGTCATGCCTTCTCCATTTATGGATAATGGCTCTGACAGTGGTCGGCTGGAGTCCCAAAGATTTACCAATGACTCTGTATCCTTTCCCAGACTGAGACATCTCTATAATCTCTTTTTTCTTGTTTGCTCTTGAAGCTCACTGGATCGTAGCATGATGATGAGTGTTCAGTATGGCCTTGCTCACCTTATCAGACAGGTTTTATGTTTAGGGATCTCCTGATTGGAAATGGCTGGCAGCAATCAGGCCTGGGTGTGGCCATGAAATTGAACTCAGTTTCCCCAATAATAGGATTAATCACAATTACCTCACCTTTTCACAAGGGGGAAATTACTTTTTCACAGTTCATGTAGGTTTGGATAGGATTTTTCTTTTAACAAATAAAATCGCAACAGGAAAACTGCATTTTCTGAATACTTGGGTTATCTTTGTGTAATGTTTAACTTTGTTTAATGATATGAAAAAGTTAAGGGTGACAAAGGAGCTAAAATGTAAAAAAAAAAAAAAAAAAAATCAGTAAGGGGCTAAAACTTTGGCAGAGCACTGTATGTTTTGACAATATATGTATAGTTTTGACCATATATTCATATCTGGGGGAAAAAAAAAAACAAAACCAAAAAACTTGAGTGGCAAATTCTTATAATGTATCAGATGTTGTACAATTAATGCATCCGAAAAGAAAAGCTCAATAAAACTACTGACAGTACAATGTTGCCATGACATTGATGAGCACATGTGCGTTTCAGTTCGAGGATGTAAATGCAGCCATGGGGGAGGGGGGGTGGGGGTGGGGGGGCACAAGCCAGTGTTCATCCTCAAGCCAGTTCCAAGCCCGGATAAATGCAGAGGGTTGTGTCAGAAAGGGCAGCCAACGTAAAACCGATGCCAAATCAAACATGCGAATCATCAATATAACTTCCAAACCGGATCGGTTGAGGCTCGGGTTAACAACGACCGCTATCAGTGCTGTTAACCAACGGGGTGCTGGTCTAAATTGGCTACTGCTGGTTGAAGAAGGAGAGGCAGGAGGCGTGTCCGTAGACAGAGAGAGAAGAGGAAAGACATAAGGCTAGGACTGAAAGTAGGGACTTTGAATGTTGGAACTATGGCTGGAAAAGGTAGAGAGCTGGCTGACATGATGGAGAGGAGGAAGGTGGACATACTGTGTGTTCAGGAGACCAGGTGGAAAGGTAGTAAGGCTAGAAGCTTAGGAGCAGGGTTTAAGCTGTTTTATCATGGTGTGAATAGGAAGAGAAATGGAGTTGGAGTCATCTTGAAGGAGGGGTTTGTCAGGAATGGTCTAGAAGTGAAAAGAGTGTCAGACAGAGTGATGAGTCTCAAGTTAAAAATTCAAGGTGTGATGTTCAATGTTGTTAATGCTTATGCCCCACAGGCAGGATGTGAGCTAGAGGAGAAGGAGAAATTCAGGAGTGAGATAGATGAAGTGATGCAGAGTACCCTTAGAGGTAAAAGAGGTCTGGAGAAAGCATATGATAGGATGCCGAGGAGGAACTGTGGTATTGCATGAGAAAGTCTGGAGTGGCAGAGAAATTTGTGAAGAGTGGTGCAAGACATGGATGAGAGATGTAAGACAGGGGTGAGGTGTGCTGTCGGTGTGACAGAAGAGTTCAAAGTGGAGGTGGGACTGCATCAGGGATCAACTCTGAGCCCCTTCTTGTTTGCTATGGTGATGGACAGGTTGACAGATGAGGTTAGACAAGATTCCCCATGGACTATGGAGGGATAGTGACTATACTGGTAGTAGGATGCTGAGGTTGGAACTACCGGGCAGAAGGCCTAGAGAAAGACCAAAGAGGAGATTTATGGATGTGGTGAAGGAGGACATGAACGTAGTTGGTGTTAGAGAAGAAGATGCAGAGGATAGGGTGAGATGGAGGCAGATGATTTGCTCTGGCGACGGCTGAAGGGAACAGCTGAAAGGAAAATATGATGTTCATGCAGGCCACAGAACAGTGAATGTATATTTATCTGAAATGGTGCAGCTGTTTAAATGCTAATACGTGAAGCTGAAACTAGCTTTTCCTTCATATTGTGCTTATTCAGCTCTGTCTAAGCTGAGGTGCTTCTATGCAATGCCAAATACAAGTCGGTTCTGTCGGTGACAGTGAAATATGAACTCAGTGCAACATTGACTGCTGACAGTGGCTTGCTTTTGATCTGCTGCCTCTTCCTTTTGTCGGTGCAGCTCTGTGAAAAACAACATTTCAAGGTGAAACTTTAGATGCGACACTGAAAGCTTTTCAAAAGGGCAATTTTAGGATGACATACTTTGTCATCTCAGGTATCTTTATTTAAAAGTCTAAAGAGTATGATAAGAGCAGTTTCTTTGAGTCGTTGCTGAATGAAGGACTGTCTCGCTATTTTTTTTCCCATGGAATCATCAAAGAAACGAGACTGATAAACAAAACATCAATTAAATATTTTTATCCGTTGTACATCTCGAGAAGAAAGACTTAGTAAAGGGGTTGGCATGATTGGAGTAGGCAGTGATGTGTTGAATACGCTGCTTAATTCCCATCAGTAGTTGTTGCTTTAGTGCTGATCTACTTTGCATCTCACTGATGAACAGCTATTGGGGGGTATAGAGTTTAGCCCGAGAATCAAATCCAGGACCTTCTTGCTACGGAGTTGATGTGTTAACCACCATGCTGCCCTAATGTATTTGAGAAAATAGTAAAATATCTCAACAGTTTTCTGTTTTAGAATTTCTGTTGTGAATAAAGCGGCATGGTGGCATAGTGGTTAGCACATCTGCCTCACAGCAAGAAGGCCCTGGGTTCAATTGCTATTCTGGGTGTTTCTGTGTGGAGTTTGTGGAATTTCTCCCCGTCCTTGTATGGGTTTCTCCGGGTACTCTGGTTTCCTCCTACAGTCCAAAAACATGCATAGTAGGTTAATTGGCTGTTCCAAAATCACCCCGTAGGTGTGCGCGCGAGTATGAATGGTTATGTGAGTACTGGCCCTGAGATGGCCTGGCGAGCTGTCCAGGGTGTACTCCACCCTGGTCTGGAGTTGTTTGAGATGGGCACCAGCCTCCCCATGACCCTAATTAGGATTAAATGTCTTTAGAAAATGAATGAATGAATGATGTGAATAAAATGTGTTTGCGAATCATTACATCCTGATTTCATTCATATTTTACACAGCGTCCCAACTTTTTTGAAATTGGAGTTGTGATCTACTGGTCCTTCTCAAAAACTTAGCATATTGTGATAAAGTTCATTATTTTCTGTAATGTACTGATAAACATTAAACTTTCATATATTTTAGATTCATTGGACACCAACTGAAATATTTCAGGTCTTTTATTGTTTTAATTCTGATGATTTTGGCATACAGCTCATGAAAACCCAAAATTCCTATCTCAAAAAATTAGCATATCATGTTCAGGTAGTCTAAACGAGCTATTAATCTAATCATCTGAATCAACCAATTAACTCTAATCACCTGCAAAAGATTCCTGAGGCTTTTAAAAACTCCCAGCCTGGTTCATTACTCAAAACCACAATCATGGGTAAGACTGCCGACCTGACTGCTGTCCAGAAGGCCATCAATGACACCCTCAAGCAAAGAGGGTAAGACACAGAAAGAAATCTCTGAGCGAATAGGCTGTTCCCAGAGTGCTGTATCAAGCCACCTCAGTGGGACATCTGTGGGAAGGAAAAAGTGTGGCAGAAAACGCTGCACAACCAGAAGAGGTGACCGGACCCTGAGGAAGATTGTGGAGAAGGGCCGATTCCAGACCTTGGGGGACCTGTGGAAGCAGTGGACTGAGTCTGGAGTAGAAACATCCAGAGCCACCGTGCACAGGCGTGTGCAGGAAATGGGCCACAGGTGCCGCATTCCCCACGTCAAGCCACTTTTGAACCAGAAACAGCGGCAGAAGAAAGTGCATTTTTCGGATAAAAGCAAATTTTGCATGTCATTCGGAAATCAAGGTGCCAGAGTCTGGAGGAAGACTGGGGAGAAGGAAATGCCAAAATGCCTGAAGTCCAGTGTCAAGTACCCACAGTCAGTGATGGTCTGGGGTGCCATGTCAGCTGCTGGTGTTGGTCCACTGTGTTTTATCAAGGGCAGGGTCAATGCAGCGAGCTATCAGGAGATTTTGGAGCACTTCATGCTTCCATCTGCTGAAAAGTTTTATGTAGATGAAGATTTCATTTTTCAGCACGACCTGGCACCTGCTCACAGTGCCAAAACCACTGCTAAATGGTTTACTGACCATGCTATTACTGTGCTCAATTGGCCTGCCAACTCTCCTGACCTGAAGCCCATAGAGAATCTGTGGGATATTGTGAAGAGAAAGTTGAGAGACACCAGACCCAACACTGTGGATGAGCTTAAGGCCGCTATCGAAGCATCCTGGGCCTCCGTAACACCTCAGCAGTGCCACAGGCTGATTGGCTCCATGCCACGCCGCATTGAAGCAGTCATTTCTGCAAAAGGATTCCCGACCAAGTATTGAGTGCATAACTCAATATAATTATTTGAAGGTTGACTTTTTTGTATTAAAAGCACTTTTTTTATTGGTTGGATGAAATATGCTAATTTTTTGAGATTTTTGTTTTTTCTTTACTTTTTTGCCAAAATGATCAATATTAAAACAACAAAAGGCTTGAACTACTTCAGTTGTGTGTAATGAATCTAAAATATATGAAAGTCTAATGTTTATTAGTACATTACAGAAAATAATGAACTTTATTACAATATGCTAATTTTTTTGAGAAGGACATATATATATATATATATATATATATCTTTTCCTTTCGGCTTTTCCCTTCAAGGGTCGACACAGCGACTCATCTGCCTCCATCTCACCCTATTCTCTGTATCTTCTACTCTTACTCCAACTACCTTCATGTCCTCCGTCACCACATCCATAAATCTTCTCTTTGGGCTTCCTCTAGGCCTTCTACCTGGTAGTTCCAACCTCATATATATATATATATCTATATATATATATATATATATAGATAGTAATCCCCCGCCACTTCACTTTGGATTTCCCATCGGGAAATTAAAAAAATTCAAGATTACAGTACAGTATTTAAAATTCACGCACACTCCATTCACCTACGCTACCCAACATGCTCTGTTCTCCTGCTTGGCTTGAGTGTTGTCTGATTGGCTGTGAATACAGCAAGCTGACTGGTTGAGATTATATTTCTCTGCATCCAACACCATGGGGCTTCCTGTCTTTGTGTTCGAGCCGCATTGTTAGTTCATCTCCGCTATGTATCAGCAGTCCCCTCCCCCCAACCACCTCTGTTGGACTTCTTCGAGCAGTGCTGCACCCGCAGAGTCTTCAACATCATAATGAATCCCCACCCCTCACACAGCCCATTTTCTCTTCTGCCATCAGGGAAGAAGTATAGGATTACCAGGTTTCAAAAGAGTGTTGTACCCCAGGCTGTGATGATCATGAAGACACTTGCCCTTCCAGTGAACCCCTGACCTCTACCACTATATCAGATAGTTATCTCCACTTGTGCAATTTTTCACTTGCACTTTCGTTTGCACTTGCACTTCTGTACAGAAAAATAAATAGATGAACCGTACATGCTGCTACAGCCTTCCAAATGCATCTCTGTAAGATGTTGCTATAAAGATATGCTTCTATTCCCCTCCACTGCATATACGACAACTTACAGTACATGGTCCATTTCCCCTACAAATAACTCATTTTCTGTTTTCTTGGAACACCAATGCTTATAGGTTTGTGTTGTGTACTCTATAGTGTGAATTTTGTTTTTAATGCTCTCCTTCCTTTCGATTTATTTCTTTATGATATTAGCACTTAAACTGTGTGTGTGTGTGTGTGTGTGTGTGTGTGTGTGTGTGTGTGTGTCCTCAGGGTTTCTAATTTTTACTCACCTATATGCTCCAATTATTCAAGTCGAAATTTTTAATCATATATTTATTTTATTTTTAAGCTTATTAATCCCGCATGCAGCAGTTCTACTTCCTATTAATATGAGAAGATAACCTACAGCTACATAGCTTACAATTTATAATAATAAATATAATTTATTACCATAGATATTCGGTTAAATCAGGCCTGAAACAGCACTTTGGGAGTTAAAATGAGAAATATTAATCGGTTATCCTTCTTTCAGTTTGTGAACCTAATTTGAGTCGCTTTAAAGACATAACTGTGATTCAGAGTAATGGGTTACTGTGATCATGCTGTGAATGAACATTGTCCTGCAGCCAGAGCAGTCATATGAGAGAGATTCAGTATGCATCACACACTTAAATCTCAGCTCAAACAGCTCTGGGCGAACTGAGCTATTCGTACTTTATTGAGTATGAGGGAGTTGGTGTTTTTCGGGAAGATAAAATGGTCACTTATTGCTCATACTGCTGACGTGTGAAAATGCGAACAGACAGGCATTGTACAAAACTATTACAGAAATTGTGACCTCATTTGGTGCCATCCACTAATTATGCAAGATATAATGATAGAACTACTGTCACATGAAAATAATGCAACAGAGTGATCCTTAAACTGTTTGTATAATTGTATAATGTATAATTGTTCCAGCTGTAATACTAACAACAGGTCTCTAATAATGCAGTGGTTCTTGTTTCTATGGGAACAGCTCATTCACAAGGACTTGGACTCAGAGGTCTGATGGACATGATCCATGCGTCACAATATTCAGTTTTTTTAAACCCTGTAATTATTTAACCCATTAGAGAGCCACTTCATTTGTGAATGCACAAAGAAAAATGGGCAGTTTTACAATTTAAAATTATCCACCACTTGTTTATCACCTTTATAATAGAGACTGTATTTTACCTTTTTTTTTTTTTTTTTAACTTGCCAATTATTTAATAATTAAATGAAGTTAGTAGGAACCTTATATAATCTCGTCTGTTTCATGGCCAGGGTTGTCTTGACACTTTCATACTATGCATCTTGTTCATCGTTGTAATGAAGAGTAGTTCCAGCTTCTTCTTCTTTTCCTTTCTGCTGTTCCCTTCAGGGGTCGCCACAGCAAATGATCTGCCTCCATCTCTCCCTATCCTCTGCATCTTCTACTCTTACTCCAACGACCTTCATGTCCGCCTTCACCACATCCATAAATCTTATCTTTGGTCTTCCTCTGGGCCTTCTACCTGGTAGTTCCAACCTCAGCATCCTACTACCAATATACTCACTATCCCTCATCTGTACATGTCCAAACCATCTCAATCTAGCCTCTCTGACTTTGTCTCCAAAACATCGAACATGTGCTGTCCCTCTGATGTACTCATTTCTGATCCTATCCATCCTCGTTACTCCCAAAGAGAACCTCAACATTTTCATCTCTGCTACCTCCAACTCAGCCTCCTGTCTTTTCCCCAGGGCCACTGTTTCTAAACCATACAACATCGCTGGCCTCATCACCGTCTTGTACACTTTTCCCTTCATTCTTGCCGACACCCTCCTATCACACATCACATCGGACACTTTTCTCCAACCATTCCAACCTGCCTGCACACGCTTCTTCACCTCTTTTCCACACTCTCCATTGCTCTGGATTGTTGAGCCTAAGTACTTAAAATCCTCCACCTTCTTTATCTCTGCTCCCTGTAACCTCAAAGTTCCTCTTGGGTTCTTGTCGTTCACACACATGTCTTCTGTCTTACTGAGACTAACCTTCAATCCCCTCCTTTCCAGGGCATACCTCCACCTCTCTAGATTTTCCTCCACTTGGTCTCTGCTCTCACTACAGATCACGATGTCATCTGCAAACATTATAGTCCATGGAGATTCTTGTCTAACTTCGTCTGTCACAGCTATACTCGCAAAAGATTTTCTTAATTCTGATAAATAATGCTATCAGAGGAAAATATTGCTCAAATTTTGACAAAATACAGAATACAATTCTCTTCACTGTATTTAGCTTATGCCTGATAAATTTCTGAATTGCAGTCTGAATTACTAGCTAGCTTGTTCTTTTGGAGGGAGATTTTCATATACCGTAACCAAGGAATATGTTCTGCTGCTTGTCAGCTCTATTTATAATCTAAGTGACTTTGTCGGGTTCCTTTGTCCTACAAAAATGTCTTCTCTGGAAAGTATCCATTACATGGGGAGGACAGCAGTGCTTTTTCAGTTATTAATTTTCTTTTTTTTTTTTTTATAAAGCAGCATAGTACTGTCTAGCTTTCAGAAAAATATAATTGGGATTGGATGTGAAATACATTCTGTACAATGGTCCAAATCAGCTTGATAAGCATGTGTGTCAAAAAGTGTCTTCTCCGGAAAAACCACGATGATTTTCACTGTTGCTATTGTTATTGCAATTAATAATTTATACAACTACTGCATGAAACTTGCTCAGATGTGTTTAATCAGTGTTTATTCTTTAAAAATGGTGCTAGATTCTAAATTCGTTTTATTCTACACACTCTGTACATGTTATACTTTCAGTCAGATGTAATTTTACACATTATTAGACCTGGAGCTCTGATACTTCAGACAAAATAAACAGTCAACACCTTATGAAATTACGAGTTTTATTTTTGAACCTCTGTGGACTCAAAAACTCTCAAGTCTTGTCCAACATCTGGACAAAGCGGCTTCTGTATACGACATGGAGATCAGCACTGAGAAAACCAAGCTGATGACGAACAGCACCCAAGGTATTTCTTCAGACATCAGGATCAGCTGGACATCCTTAGAGATAGTAAAAAGTTTTTAAGAATCTTCGGTCCATCATTTCTGACGAAGGTTCAAAACCAGAAGTGGTGGCAAGGATTGCACAAATAACAGCTGTACTTTCAAAGCTCCAGACCATTTGGAGAGACAAGAACATCAGTCTGCGCTCAAAGATCCGCCTGATGCGCTCCCTTGTACTATCAGTCTTTCTATATGCCTGCGAAACCTGGACACTTAATGCAGATCTACAAAGAAGAATCCTTGCAACAGAAATGAGATGCTACAGAAAAATTCTTGACATCCGATACACAGACTATGTGACAAAGGAAGAGGTCTGAAATAAAGTACAACAGGCAATCGGACCCCATGACGACCTCCTCACTGTCGTCAAAAAACGAAAAATGAGCTGGTATGGACACGTGTCTTGTTCAACTGGCATTGCTAAGACCATCTTGCAAGGAATGGTCAGAGGAAGCCGCAGGCGGGGAAGACAACGAAAAAGATGGGAGGACAACATTCATGAATGGACAGGCCTGAACCTGGCAACATCCCAGAGAGTAGTGGAGGAGAGTGGTGGCCAAGTCTTCATTGGTGCTCCAACGACCTTCATATCGTATTAGCAACAGCTGATTTCTGCTCCTTCATTCTCTTGATGTATGTTCAAGGTATAATTAAAAAAAAAAGAAAAGAAACTGCTCTAAAATTGAGACTTTCACAGCACTAACTGACAGCAAGGTGAGACATACTGTATCTGAAAGCTGAATAGATACGGTGTTTCTGGGTCACTGAAATATTCTCAAAGCCCAAAAAGGTTTATCTTAAAACATTATCGAACAAGTACACCTTTCACAAAAAAGCCGTACAGCCCTAGGAACCTGGTGCATTACAAAGAATGCTATTTTCTCATACCTGGGTAGAGAGGTGATTTTTCCCCATTTCTCAATGCAGAAGCGTCGTGGGCTGTTGCTCCCACGCAGAGCTGCAAAGCCCTCGTATGGCACGCTGGATGTACCAGTCACAAACTGCAGCAAACGTAACCTCTGCTCATTGTTGAACTGTTCCACCACCGCCCAGAACCAACGAATCACAATGTGTCCGTCATGGTAGCCTGAACAGAATAAGTCATTTGAGAGAATGTACATTTGTTGCCCCTGTCAGAATGATTGAAAAGTGTTACATGAACTTGTCTGTGAAAGGTTAGTAGGGGTTTCACTGTTATGAACGAGGTGGCAATAAACTGGGAGTGAGATAAACAGCTGGTTTGTTTTGGCAGCAAAGGTTGGACAAGGTGTGTTGGACTCCGGATTGATTGATTGCAGATGTCTTAAGTAAAAAAAACGGGTTAAACGGCTCAAATGGAGCAGATAATTAGCATAGGCAATTAAGAGCTCAGGCTATAATATGGACCAGATGAGTGTTTTGGCAATCCCACTGCAACACTCTTGGAGGTTAATGAGTTATGGATGTTTATGAATTTTTTTTGGCATGGAATGTCATCTACTCCAGCTGACATTTAGATGAGAAATGAACAAGGCACAAAACTGGGCCTTTGCAACAGGATAAATATCAGTGTCACTGCTGTCTGGCAGCCCTGCTGCTGTATCATGACATTTATGAATTATTTTTAAACATTTAAATATTTAAATGACAGTTCTTGGTGACCAACTGCTGTGAATGAGCAGCATAATGTCATATGACTCACTCATAACGTATTAAGAGTATGCATCAGCTTCAAAATGTCAATGCAAAAAATATCCATTGAGGCGTTACACGCTCACCTCCTCTATACTCGGTGTTGGACCGCCAGTCAGTCAGGTCAATTTCCGCAGTTCCTGCAATGACCAGCTCCAGCTCCCGAGCATCAAAAACTGACACCAGACGGGAATCTATCACCTAAAAAATATAATTGGTACAAACACGTCCAACATGTAGAATATTGTAGATTCATTTTTAATAGTTTTTAATCAGGCTTCAATATTAATAACTGATGTCCTCGGGTCTGTTCATTCATCAAGTAAATAAAAAACAAAACTAATAAAACAGAAATAATAGAAAAGAAATAAAAGCCAATATTGGGTGGCGGGTTCAATTTTCTAATATCATCATGTCCTGAAGTGTTTTTGTCCTCTAATACCAAAGCAATTCGAAAATGCTAACCATTTTCCTTCCTTAAAAACAAAAAACAAAACATGTTATACTTTAACCCAGTGGTCCCCAAACTACGGCCCGTGGGCCGGATACGGCCCGCCTCCACATTTGGCCCGGCCCCCTGAACAATACCAGAGACGCATTATCATTCCTTTTTTTTTTTTTTTTTTTTTTTTTTAGTCTGGCCACACGATCAAGACTAATACACACCCAGAACATAAACCACCCAGAACTCCACCCTTCTGCCATCTGTGGCCCATCTGAACACCCGTCCCCCACACACACACACACTTTCCCCTGGTAAATAGAACGGAATAATGGTGAAAAGGTTATGGAAGAGAAAATTTGATTCAGAATGCAGGGTATTTAACCTGCAGTGGACAAACGATTATTTTTTGTTCAATGCAAAGAAAAGGTTGTTTGTATCATCTGTCAAGACACAGTGGAGGTATTCAAAGAACGCAATCTGCGCCGACACTCTGAAACCCGTCACAAAGATGAGTATGATTGCTTGCAAGGCCAAATGTGAGTGGACAAACTCTCAAAACTAAAAATTGGAGTGTTAGCTGAGGAGAATAACAGGCTCGGCTGAACCAGTCATCTGTTCGGGCAGCTTTCGGGTTGCTCAACCGATAGCCACCAGTGTTTTTTTTTTTTTTTTTCCTGATTTTTTCTGTGAAGATCCCAGAAAAAGTTACTAATATCTGGCGATGTGTGGCTTACTGGAAAACAATAAATGTTTACGTTTAGGCAGCCCTGTGATCGTCACACTTTTTCTGTTACAAACTGACCTCGGCCCCCCCATCAGAGAAGGGAAAAGTTATGTGGCCCTCGCAGAAAAAAGTTTGAGGACCCCTGCTTTAACCCGTGACTGTTACAAGGCACAGACACTGGACTCCCCCAAAATGCGAAAGGAAAACTTCTTTTTGTTAAAAGTTGTATCATTATTGATATTACATTTCATTTACATGGTTTGTCTTCCAGAGAGCCAGGTGGGGTAGTGATTAGCATGTCCAACTCACAGCAAGAAGGTTCTGGGTTCAAATTAGAATGCATATATCCTGTGTAAACCTATGGTTTTCCATGTAGCGTGACAATCATTCATTGTCATATTATATCACAATCAATCATTCTTTTCTGATCCATCCGGATTCAATATATATCTCGGAATTTAACGGGGAGTTTACATCCCTCACTTGTTTGCAGAACCACTTAATCCTATTATGGTCACTGGGAGGCTAAAGCCTATCTTAGCTGATACTGGGAGAAGGTGGGGTACAGACCCGTGGCACAGACTTCGCATTTCATGAAGACCCTAGAGAGACTAATACTAGATCAATTTCGACCCATGGGGTAGACAACATGTGGACACCCCCCCCCCCCCCCCCAGCTCGCCTACCAGCCTCATCTCGAAGTCTAGGGTGCCATCATCTACCTGCATCATCATGTCTACATCCACCTGGACCAGCCAGCAAGCATTTTAAGGCCATGTTTTGTTTTTGTTTTTTTTCCCAGTGCATTCAACACTATTAGGCTGACCATCCTGGGTGAGACGTTGACAGCAATACAGATGGACGCTGGATTATGGACTACCTGACAGGAAGAACACAGTAAGTGCAGCTGCAGCACTGCGTGTTGAACACGATGGTCTGCAACACTGGAGCACCACAAGGGATCATTCTCTCCCCTTTCCTCTTCACACAACGAATTTCACCGACTGCAGAGACCTGCCATCTTCAGAAGTTTTCTGATGACTCAGCTGTAGTCGGTTGTATCAGTGTTAGTAATGTGACGGAATACTGGGTGGTGGATTCCTTCAATCAGAATTATCTGCAGCTTATTGCGACAAATACCCCAGAACTGATTGTGGATTTTTGGAGATCCAAAACAACAGCAACCCCTGTTTCGATTTGGAAGTCAATGTGGAAATGGTGGCGAATTACAAATACCTTGGAGTTTGTATTGCTGACAATAAACTGGACTGGGTGAAAAAACACTACTGCAGTTTACAACAAGAACCACAGCCGTCTCCATTTTTTGACGAGGTGTCTGGCATCTTCCGGACATTACTCAGGAAGTTCTATGAGTCTGTTGTGGCCAGTGCTATCCTCTAAGCTGTTGCATGCTGGGGCAGCAGGCTGAGGGTCATAGACACAAACAGACTGAACAAACAAACTGATCCACAAGGCCAGTAGGATTGTGGGGATGGAGCTGGACTCTCTGACGGTAGTTTTGGAGAAATGAATGCTGTCCAAAATAAAGACATTATTGAACAATACCTCCCACCCAATTCACAGCCTGCTGATCAGTCACAGGAGCTGTTCAATGAGAGACTAATACTACTTAAATGCTCTGCTGAATGACACAGGAAATCATTTATACCTGTGAACATTAAACTGTGCAAACATCTCCACATAGCAACAACATCCACAGTTATACATTTACATTATACTGTTTATCATACTGATAATACTTTACAGTGGTGGTCTAGTGGTATAGGGCGCTGGATCGCTGATCCAAAAAGGTTGGGGGTTCGAGTCCCACTCTCCACAAGGTTGTCACTGTCCCCCCCAGTGCAGCTAACTGGGTTATCAAAGGTGGGCCATGTCTCTCACTGTCTATGGTGAGAGGTTCATGTAAAAGAACCATTGCTGACTTTCGTAAAGAGGAGCTGCAAAGCCGTCAGCGTGTTTCTGTCCCTTGCTAAAAAAGGGTTGTGACAGGAAGGGCATCCGATGTAAAAACCTCTGCCAAATCAAACGTGCGAATCAGATGATTCGCTGTGGCGACTCCCGAGTAAAAGGGAAAAAGCCGAAAGGAAGA
>CM045728.1:18914849-18939849 GCA_024760905.1 Plotosus lineatus
GACAGACTGAACGTGCCCCTCCTTTTTCCCAGTTCACCACGTGTTACCCTTGTGTTAAGACGGAACCGAACTCAAACGTAAGTCGGGGAGCGTCTGTACCGAGTAGTTTCATGATTAAATTATTTTAAGTAAATTAAGCTGCATTTACTGAATGCTGCATGCAGTAATTTTCACTGCATGGGATTTCCAGAAACAATGAAGAGATGGAAATCATGTGTCAGCTAAAGGTTACTGCATCATAAACTCTAACAACCAATCAGAATATCACATACACTTTTACCCTGTTTTCAAGTGGGTGCACTGTTTCTTTGTACAGTGAGTCGTCGACTTACGACCTATGCGAGTTACGACTGATCGACTTTACGACCGCAAAAGTGGTGAAGCATGATTCATGGCAGTGCAGTGCGAGTGTTGCACGCGACAGTTGTTTGGGCTGCCGGCAGCGCCAGTATCTTAAAAGGCCAAGCAGGAGATGATGCAGCTTCACTGCTCAGAGCAAATCTATTCATCTACTTTCAATGCCACGTCACTGTGGTGTGAAGCTGAGAGCCAATCCTTTCTGTGTGGGCGGGTCCGATACTTGAAACTCTAATTTTATTGGACTCACACGCTGCAGTGTTTATGTGACAGGAAAGCGCGTCCAAAGTTTTGGTAATCAGCTACTCTGCTGGTTGAAGTTTTTTCCATGTCCGTCCTTTTGTGTTTGCTCGTCAGCTGTGCTTGGCTTCGTGGAAATGAGGTGATCAAAACGAGGGAAATTTATCTCTTTACTCAAACAACACGCGCAGTCTGTGGCTGTTGTTATAATCCAATAAAATTGGAGTTTGAAGCTATCGGACCCGCCTACACAGTGGAGTACAGAAAGGATTGGCTCTCCGCTGACGTGTCACAGTGACGTGGAATTGAAAATAGATGTATAGATTTGAATGCGTGAGATTTATTCATCTGTTTTTGTTTGGCGTGAGTGTATTTGGATGGAAATTCGACATACGACCAGATCTAGTTACGACCGGTCTGCCGGAACCAAACGCGGTCGTAAGTCGACGACTCACTGTATTAGAAAATGCTTTTCCTTGGAAGTTTGATATCAAGCAATTTATTATGGTCAAAAGCTGCCCATAACTGCAAATGTTTGTAGAAGCAGAAGTGCTTTAATCCCATTATTCATACCCTTCCTCTCCGACAAATGTGATGTAGAGTTTATTCCTCTGAAGCTCCTTGCGTGAATATGCCATCACATGATTAAAGGTGCCCTCGAGCAGGTGCTCTCTCCTGATGATCAACCTTTCAAAAGACAGATGTGTGTATGCATATGTGTGTCAGGACAGAGAGCAACAGTTTATATCTGCTTTCATTTTATAATTTACCCATCATGCACATAGGCCGCAATGCCATATACTTGCACAAACACACACATACTTGATTTTTCCTGGCCCTTGGCCATAGCCCTTGGCTTCAAGCTTCCTGTAAAAATTGCGCAGTTTGGCTTCAAAGTCCCTACGATATGGAGCAGGTGCTCTAGCTCTCTGCGGACCTGCCAATGCAAACACACGTTTAGCTCCAGGTTATGTGTTTGTGTTAAATGATTCCTAGTCGTAAACCCTCCGCTGTAAAAACTACAAACTATTCGAACTCCAATAATCTTTTTTGTACACAAACTCAGTCCCCATACTTTTACTGTCGAGTGCTTGTTGGGTTCAATAGCAGAAGCATCAATCTATCGGTTTTATTTTTAAGAGCAGAGAATACACCCCACCTGGTGAATTCTGGGGTGAGGATCCTGGAGAGCATCTTGGGGAAAAGTTGAAGCTGGAGTGGAATAATTGAGCTGGGATGTATGACATGATTTCCTCTTCAAACAAACTGCGGCGAGATTAAATTCAGAATCAAAAATAGGATCATTCATGATGACGTTCAGTTATCAGATTTACATATTGTGAATCATTTTTCTGTATTGGTGTAAATACTGCATGTTAGCCATTGTGCACTTTCATTCATTTCCTGAACCGCTTGATCCTAATTAGGGTCGCGTGGAGGCTGGCGGCCATCTCAGCCGACTCTGAGGTACACCTTGGATAGCTCGCAAAACCATCGCACAACCAACACTCACTCAACAATTCAAACTCACGCACACACCTATGGGCGACTTATAACAGCCTGGTTTTGGACTGGAGGAGGAAACCCACGCAAACACAGGGAGAACATGCAAACTCCATACAGAAACACCCAAGCTGGGAATCGAACCCAGAACCTTCTTGCTGTGAGGTGGATGTAGTATCCACTACAGCACCGAGCCACCCCATTGTCAATTTATGAACAAACAAACAAACAAACAATTCTTTATTGTCAAAGTACTTTTACATACATTGAAATTTGGTTTGTGCTCTGGGCACCTGTCGCCACTGTGCAGCACCAGTTATTGCGTTGTTCTATCCTTTTGATGCTGAGCGCCAAGCAGGAAGCAACAACTACCAAATTTTAACGTCTTATGGTATGACGCGGCCAGATTCGAACTCCGACCTTCCGGTGGATAAAGCGGACGCTCTACCAACTGAGCTAAATCCCCTAAAGCTAAATAAAATAAAATAATAAAGTATAATTTAAGTCACTCACTCCCACACTCATCCATTTTTTGAACCACCCGATCTTATAATGTCATGGGGAGGCTGGCGACCATCTCAGCTGTCACTGCGATACACCCTGAACAGGGCCAAAACACACACAACCACACACACCTACAGCCAACTTGGAACTACAGTGATACCTCACCTTACGAAATTAATTCATTCCAGAGCTTTTTCATAACCTGCATTTTTAGTAAGTTGAACTGCATTTTACATGTAAAACGCGTAAATCGTTTTTAGACTCCCAATACTACCCCCTAAACCCTTTAAAAATTATAAAAGCATACCTTTTAAAGACCTACTTCTGCTTCAATACCGTACCAATGGTAGACGGGTTTGGCCATATTCCTTTGTGATATCACTCGAGCCCGTTTCTTTTTCTCACGTGTGTGTGTGTGTGTGTGTGTGTGTGAGAGAGAGTGTGTGCGCGCGTGAATGTGTGTGTGTGTGTGTGTGTGTGTGTGTGTGTGTGTGTGCGCATGTTGACGATGTCTTCTTAGGAGAGTTATAAAAGAGTTAAAAGCCTAAGTCAAGAAATACATCATAAACAACAGTAACTCTGTCCTTTCCACGAAAAGTATCATGGTGGATTCAGCTCTGTAGTAGGCAATGGGAGGTAGATGCGTCATTCCTCCTAGGCAATGGGATCCCTGTCCAAGATGGCGTCAGGTGGACCTGTTCAAGATGGAGCTTGAGGGAAGGCAACATAAACGACAGCTCAGTTGTTAGCCAATGGGAGGCAAGCAGGGCGGGATATTTGAACGTCATTGATGGGAGAGTAGCTTGTGTATTGTTTGAATGGCGTGTTTGAAATTTTTAAGATGGCGCTTTCGTAACGTGAACTTGTTTCGTATCCGGAGACAAAAATTTTAGGAAAATGCTTTTCGTAACCTGCATTTTTCGTTTGGTGAGACTTTCATAAGGTGAGGTACCACTGTATTGTGCAAATTATAGCTGTAATCAAGTATTCTAATGTGCTTAATCTTTGGATTGTGAAAGAAGACTGGAGTACTTGGAGAAAACCCATACAAGCACAGGAAGAACATACACACTCCACACAGAAACACCAGAGTCTGGGACTTAAAACTAGGCCCTTCTTGCTGTAAGGCAGACATGCTAACCACTACACCACCACAATCACTGAATCACAATTAGTATTCATAGGTTAACCTAGATGTTTGGATATTCCATCTCCCTATTGTTTTAATTACTTCACTTACATTTGTTTCTTGTTAGTTAAAGTAAACTCACATGGCAAATTTTCTATCTTTGGGGACATAAAAACCTTATCAACATGTAGAGATTTATACATTTGTAAACTTGAAATAACTAAATCTCCAACTGTGCAATTAGATGCCACCAACATGCCAAAAGCTTTCTTCTGCCAGCATGCATTTTTCATTTAGCTACAAATATAAGTGCTTTGGGATTCACTGGAACTTTAATTAGAACTGAATTATATGGTCAGAGGAAACCAAAATACTATTTTTGGCAGCAAACAGTAATAGAGGATTTGCCATGAAATGGATGGTTAAGCTGGACACATAGTAGCAATTTTTTTTTATGGTATAATGAATCATGTTCTCCATAAAGTGGCAAAACATTTCGAATGAAAATCCATCTGGATCGAAGAAATCTCTGCCAAGAAGCAACTAATAGGTTGGGACTGAAGCTTCCAGCAGGACAATACCCCAAAACATATGTCCAAATCTTCATATAAATGGTTCAGTGACCACTGAATCAAGCTTTAACAAGACCACCCACTTGGGTTTCAACAATATATATCTAAAATTGTTTAAAAAAATTTTTAAGAATCAATGTGGAGAAATGAAAAGGGTTAGTATTCATTCATTCATTCATTCAACCTCTTGATCCATCACAGACAATGAACAGAAACGTTTACACTGACATTTACACCTAGGGCAGTGCTTCTCAAATAGTGGGGCACGGTATGATGCCAGGGTGGGGGTGGGGGAGGGGGTGGGGGTATGACCCTGGGGAACATGCTTTTCTGGAACAGTGTACGAGAATTAAGTGTAATTGCACCTCAACTCCACTAGTGGGCAGTGGAGCTCTCATTGTCACGCTATGGTGTAGCGGTTTTTCCACATGAGTGAACGATATGAAGTGCAGTAAACAACCCCTCAAAAAACAACACGAAAAAATTTCTAACAGGAATGAAGAGAAAGGTGGAGAGAGACGGAGATATTAAGACATGAGTTTAAATAAGGATTTTTTTTTTTTAATTTTTTTTTTTAATTTCAGGCACATTGGTGCACTTTAAATATTTTCTGTTACAGATTAAAAAAAAAATAATGTTAATGTAAAAGTTTTTTCTTTATCATAAGTTGAACTATATTTCTTTCTTTTTTGCTTTTAATGTTAATAAAGATACAATGTTATGCAGAGGTGTACTAATAACAAATAATACTACTCATAGTCACTCGCGGGCTGGTGGTGGTAGGAGGTGTGTTTTTTTCTTCCTAGAGGGGGCGCCACAGAAAATAATTGAGAAGCACTGACCTAGGGGCAATTTGGAACAGCTAACTAGCATGTCTTCGGACCATGGGAAGGAATCAGAGTACCTGGAGGAAACCCACTTGAGCACAACAACAACAACAACAACAACATGCGATCTCCACCCAGAAACACCTTCTATGAAGCTGGAACTTGAATCCAGTGCCTTCTTGCTTTGAGGTGGAAGCGCCACTCTGCCACATCTTGATATTTTCAGTCTTAACAAATTAACCCTAAACATTTACATAATTCATGCACACCAAATTTGCCAGTAATTATGAAGTTGACTGTATGCTCGCATTGTCTTTCACGTCATTTATAAATTAGCATCTGTTAGATATGTAAATGTAATGTATTCTGGATAGTCAAAGACAAAAGAAGCTGCATGTATAATTATCTTACTCACAGGATAATTGAGCACAAGTCTTGAACCAGTATGGGTTTCGAAACACATCCCACACTCATTGCAACATTGAACAGCGGGATAAAAACATTAAATCACAGAAAACAAGGCAATACATATCATCCTGATATCATGGAAAACCAGACAGGGAATATGACATCACACAGAGAAAAATCAAAGCTTTCAATCAAGCACCTCTGTGCAAGTAAACCTAATTTGACTACACAGATTTACTGCAATGCATGCTGGTCCATACGTGTTCAAGAAAAAGACTGAAGATTAGGATTAAGGATCATGCTGTCTATATAAGCTCTTACTCAGGGGACTTTATTAAAGGAAACAAACCTCAACAACATAACCAGATCGGCATCGCAAGACAGTTTCTCTACACCCTGTGGCCCTTCAGTCCTGATGTAATGGATCTTCTCCCTGCCGGAACAAAACAGGACACTCAGGATATTATTCTGGTCCAACTTTTCAATTCACGGCTGCCCTTTTTATTCAATCGTGAATGGCTGAAGGAATGTTAATGGCGTTTAAACGCACAGGTAAATGCATTTCACCTCAATGAGTTGACCTGTAATAGGTGACATTCAGGAATGCTTTTAAGACAACAATCAGACGTCCACACATGGAAGATAGGAATCTGTCCCCGCGTTTAACTCTGAAAAATGCTGCTGTTATCATATCTGAAGACAGCATCCATGATATTCTCTCATTACCCACTGACAGAAAATACAGTACTGTGTTATGTCCCGATCTACAAAAGGACAATTACAATGACCGAAACTCATCTAAGTCATCTCTCAGAGATTATCATGGTGATCACATAATCATTATACCTGCCTTCATGTGTACCTTCATTATCTGGAAAGATAATTGTTAGAACCTGTGTTTTCTGTTAGTCCCTTCTTGTGCTTGTTCTCCTGTGAATATGTCTACTCGAGACAATGCTGGCCTCCACAGTAAATGTTGCTTAAATTTACCGTCTATCACATTCTAGGTATAAATGTTACCGTTTCACGCTATGTAGCTATATTTTAAGCTAATGAGGTATATGTAATTAATTCATGAATTTTTCGTGTCACTTAATCCTAATTATGGTTGTAGAGGGGCTATCGACCATCTCAGCCGACTCTGGGGAGGGCAGAGTACACCCTAGACAGGTCAGCAGGTCATAGCAGGGCAGAAACATGCTGATGGCAACCCAATGGCTTACAGACGCTCCCGACTTACGTTTTTGTTTGGTTCCGGACAGCCGAACGTAAGTTGAAAATGAACGCAAGTTGTTACTGTATGTTACAGTGACGTATGACTTTTATACTGTACTATACATCCATAAATACCATTACCGTATCTCATAAAACACCCCTAAATCAATTATTATAAACATAACATTGTAAAATAATATCAAATATATCAAATAATATCAACATTAATTTCAAATAAATTAAATTCAAGCAAAATTATTTAAACTAGATACATTTTAATCAAATTCACTCATCAAATATCAAATATAGTATCAAATATAACCTTTAACATTCTCTATGATGCGATCTTTCTGCTTGTAAATGGTTCCAATGGTTGACGGATGGTCACTTTACATGAAGCTGAGCCGAGTCACATTACATGAAGCTGAGTCGAGTCACTTGACATGAATCTTAAAATAGCCAATCAACGCTTACAATATGTGAGGCACTCAACACTGAAAGTAGTTTACTTGCTTGTGCTTGACACAAAGCGCAGGTTATACTGACTTCCGGTCTTTCAAGTGAGCAAGGGCGCCGTTGAATACTTGTTTAGTACTCAGCCTGCACTGATGTGAATCACCAGCAGAGCGGAGAGTTCTCTTTCTTTTCTGGATTCGGGTTTTCATTCATATTACAACTCTTTTTGCTTAACTGAGTATGCATGGTAGATTGCGCCGATCCGAGCAGATAGTTAATTCATCTCTGTATATGAGACTTGCACCCATGCTAGTCAGCTTACGCTTCTGACCAACCATATTTGCTTAGGGTTACAAAAGTCCACAAAACAGTGTAAACACAAAGATCACAGAGACGACGTCTTTAACACGCGATATAACTGATTGATATATATATATATATATATATATATATATATATATATATATACATAAAACTGAACTGGGAAGAAGGAGGGGCACGTTCAGTCTGTTGTTTGTAAACAATGGCTGCAGCATCATTGTCAGTGTACTACGCTCAAAATTTGACAAATTTTTTTTTGAAAAAAACAAACAAACATGTAAAATCGAAAAAACGTAAAACAAATGAACGTAAGTCGAGGAGCATCTGTATTTATTTATTTACAAATGACAGCAATTTTTTTTTTTTTACATGTCTCTCACCACAGACACGACGAGATGTCACTCAGCAGTGACAACTGTGTGCTTGTGCGGCCTGAACCCACGACCTTCATATCTGAAGCAAATTTAATGTAATACCCAAAAAAAAAGATCACGAGCTAAAAGAATTAAATACTTAGTTCAGCTAATAAGAAGTGGAAATAAATAATCTTGCACAGTTAAAGACGGTGAAGAACAAGGCGTCCAGAACCACAATTTTCTCAACATCCTGACATTTATTAATCATTTCACATATCAAATGGCAAATTAATATTTCAGTAACCTAATTTTATCTGTTAAACCACAGTATTATTCATGAGGCTCATGGAGAGGTTGTAACCCATCCCAGCCGACTCCAAGTGAAGTGGCTTACACCCCAATACACCTGCCAGACCAGCGCAAGGTCAACACAGACATTCATTTATTTTTGGGGGCAGTTGAACGTATCAATTTAGACTGGTGTGCATGTGTTTGGATTGTGGGAGGAAACTGGCCATTCAAAATTGCCCCTAGGTGTGAATGTGAATGGTTATGTGTTGGGCTTGCAGTGGTCTGGTAAGTTCTTGAGGGTGTACACAGCTTTCACACAGTGCTGGCTAAGATAGGCTTCAGCTTCCCCTGATAGTATTAAGCTGTTTGGAAAGTGAATGCGAGTGATATATTTTACACACACACACACACACACACACACACACACACACACATACACACATACCATATCGTTTACTTTAGATCTTACAATTAATTTAAGGTACTTCAGGTACACGATGAGGGAATTTTGAACCCCACCCTTTCTGAACCAGAAAGCTTCTTATGAATCCCTCACCTGAGCGTGTGATTGCGGGTCAAACTAGGTTGCCTTTCCTGCAGCAACTCCAGGATGTTCGGCTGACGTAGAAAAGCCACAATTTTTTCATTATACGCTATAATAAATAAAAAAAACAGAATTAAAATGCAGTTCGGTAAATCTAAGACTCAGAAATGAAAGAACAACGGTTATGTGATAGTTACACACTTGTTATAATCACAGGGATGCCCACAAAAATTACACTAGAACACAACCTGCCCAAGGCACCAGTGGTTTCACCTCACCACTACAGAAGAGCATTCATTGTTTTCAGCATGTTACATAATACACCACATACCCCACAGGTAATATTCACTTTACACTACTTTAATTCATTTTAGTTGAATACAGTTTCACTTGCACAGCACTTTTAACAATAGATATCGCCATAGAGCAGTTTTAGAGCAATCTGGTAGTAGATTTAGATTCCTAATGAGTAAGCCATGGGCGACAGCAGCACAAAGAGAAAAAAAAAAAAAAAACACTTGAGAGGAAACACAGACAGACAGACAGACAGACAGACACACACACACACACACACACACACACACACAAAGTGAACCAATCCAAAGTAGGTCGTGTCAAATACATAATTTAAGGAAGACCACAAGCATGGATAATTGTTTCGGACAGTTTTATATGCTATGCTCTCAAGGTTTTTAACAAGGATTTCTATTTGTTTGAGAAGCTCAGCCGGGTGCAGAGGAGCCTGACATCATCCCCTTCACATTTAGTCATTTTAATAATGTTAGCATGGATGATCCACACGCATAGAAAATTTTTCCTCATTTAATTATTAAATTTCAACATCACAAGACATTAAAGGAGGACTCGTATGGGGGCAGTGCTGATGGGCTTAAGGTGCTTCTAAACAGCACTGAGCCACAGAAATATGACCACGGTGTTGCAAAGCAACCTCATGCAGGGTGGTTTTGAAGGTGGTTCAGTGTGATTTAAAATGATGGCAGGTTCCACATTCCAAAGACATGCACATTATGCTAATTCACCATTTCCAAATTGTCCCTAGGTGTGGGTGCAAATCGCTGTGTATGTGTGTGTATGTGTGTTGGCGCATCGGTGAACTTGTGAGCCGCTCAGGCGGCACCCTGCCTTCATCCAGAGTCAGATGAGATAGGCTCCAGGATCCCTAGGACCTAATAGGATTAAGCAGCTTGGAAAACGAATGTATAAACCATCTACCACATCAACGCCTACACCATGCCTCCAGTGGTCTAGCTCCCTGAACTTCTACACTAGGGTTTAATTTCCACCAGCTTCTTGCAGTTACCTACACACCTGTTTTCAGTTAAGTTGATGCCTCAGTACTTTCTGAGATTTCTATTGGCTGTCCTGTCTGCCGAGTCTGACTCTTCATGTATTGTCTGGTTACTGTTGTGTACTCGTCTTTGCTTGCTAACCTGTTTTATCTCTTTGTGTTCTTAAGTTTGTGTTCATATGTTTACTAATATGCTTTGCATCACCTGACTTGCGTCCTTCATGTCGATATCCTAGGTGGTGTGTTTTCAGTTCATATTCATTTTGCAGACAAATCGGAGCTATTATTTAGTAGCTTTAACCTGTCTGCCTAAAAGACTGCTTTTCTGCAATCTTGCTTGTCCCATGGCTTTGTTTTCTTATGTTCACTTTACAGAATATAGTGTAATTGGGTGCAGATCAGTTATTTTCCAAATTCAGCACACAATAATATGTATCTGGCTTATTTTATTTCCCATGTTTCCTTCACTGGATATCTAAGTTATGTTTTCATGTTTAGTTGGGAAGTCCTACCAGTTGGTTTATCCACATCTCTGCAAATAGCTGCAACATTTATCTGTCTAATTAAATGTGCTTCATTTGTACATTAATTCTCTACACAAGGGATATTAAATTCTGAGGGCTAGCAGATGGCAACCTCCTGGAGGACTGTAACAATGCAGACCGTAGCAATTTCTCAATGTTAATACCTTATTCAACGCAGCTAATTACAAAACCGTCATACGAATAACTGGAGCAATACAAAAACACATTTCGTAGGTCTCATGTGTAACGTTTTTAGTACAATCGGATTTCCGGTTTAGCAATGTTGATATTTGCTTAAAAAAAAATAATGATTAAAAATCCTGTTTTCTCATTTGAGTATCTGCACAAATAGAATAGCTAAGTGCAACTCTGAAAAGCTGTATGTGTCGACTTTTTCACTCAAGCTTGAGTTAATGAGGCCTTCAGAAAGCCATTAACCATTCAGAGTTACAGCCCAGTTACAGCACTTCCCCCAACAAGGGTTTTACTCTTCTTTCTAAAGGAAATCCTGAGGCAAGACATTAGTAAATTTAGTTTCGCTATTTCCAATGCGCTGCCATTGACAGTCAGCATTAAACACCAGAGGAATGCACCAGTTTACATCTTCCCATTCACGAGGTAAATGAAATACTTTGATAACTAAACAAACAGAATATCTTCACATTTTTACAATTCAGATTCCATAAAGATGTGATGTGAAATATCATTGACTCATTTGCCAAACCACTTAATCCGACTATAATTGTAGGGAAGCTGAAGCTTAGCCAACACTGGGTGAAAGCTGGGTACACCCTGAACAGCTCAACACACACACACACACACACACACACACACACACACACACACACACACACACACACACACCTCACATTTTGGGGAATTTGGAACAACCAGTAAACCTAATGAGTGTGTCTTTGGTCTGTTGGAGGAAACTGGAGAACCCAGAAAAACATCTATTGAAGCACCGCGAGAACATGTAAATTCAATGGAGAAATACACTAGCCATGTACAGGACTTGCATTGAGGCAAGCATGCTAACCACTCCACTACCATGGCACTCAGTAGAAAATGAATATCAGTGAGGCGATTTTTTTTTTAGTAGTAGTAGTAGTAGTAGTAGTAGTAGTAGTAGTAGGCCTCCGTCAGTCCCGAAGGACTATAGCTGCGCTCTGGCTGGTGATACTCTCCAGTGCGCAGAGCCAGGGTAGGGGGTAATGGAGGACAGGGAGTTACCCAAGCAGTAAGTCCCCCCTCTCGGCACCACCAGAAGGATCCAATAGAAGAGCAAGTGCCGATACAACTTGGTTCCAGTGCCGCTGCAGGAGTTACCAGAACGTTACTGTGAACGAACTGCCTCAGGCGACTCCGACTCCTGAGTTGAAACACGCTGACAGCTCTGCAGCCTACTCTTGTCGAAAGTCAGCAATGGTTCTTTTACATGAACCTCACACCATAGACAGTCAGAGACATGGCCGGCCTTTGATAACCCAGTTAGCTGCATTGGTGGGGTGGGGTGGGGGTGGGGGGACGGGGCTGAGAGTGGCAATCTTGTGGCGAGTGGGACTTTTTGTATATTCATTCAATTAAAGGATATACATTGACCAAATTAAATGTACATCATAAATTACTTTTTTTTTCCTTAGATATGCTATGTTTAAATTACATTTTAACTCAGAAACATAACATCTAGAGCAAGTTGACTACACCACAGCGTCGTCTAACTTTATAATATATTTGGTCAGAAGGTTATTAATTTTATTTTATAACAGCTCTGACAGTAGATCTTGACAGAATTCAAATCACAGCTTTTTAGTACCGTATTCGACTTGATAAGCGCCCAGGGTGCTCAAAAACTGGAGTGGGTGAGCGCTTATTAAAATGTGACCAGCGGAGTGGAACGGTAGGTGCTTATTACCATCGAGGTGGAAAACATGAACAATAACAGAACAAAGAAAAGAGTTTTAATGGTATTTGTGTTATTGATTTTGTGGTATCAACCAAACTACTTATATGAAAGATGAAAATAAACAGTAAACAGCATTAAAAAAAAAAAAAAAGACCCCTTACTTTTCCCTTAAACATTTTCCTGGAAGTAAAATCGAGCCAATCAATACAAATGTCAACTTTAGCACATGGCACATTAAACCAACCAACATGAACATAAACAAAAGCACATGGCCAGGAATGTCTAAATTTATGAAGTTAGTGAGCAGGAGAATCGGGTGAAAAATTCTTGTCATCACTTTCTGACAGGTCCATATCTGGCTCATCACTCCATTCATTCAGAGCATAGTTTTGCTGTAGCAGTTTCTAATGGTTCATCGGTTGTTGGACATTTACCAAGAGAACACAGCAAAATATTTTCCTGTTTTTTAAAGCACGGCGGAACAATCAAATGTGTTGTTGCTGATGAACATTATAGACATTCCCGAGTGGCAGGGGGTCTTGAAATACCGTGTAAACTCACTTTTACAGGCAATGGATGCCTCATTTTATGGTTAGAGGGCCTGATCAAATAAAATTGGTAAGTTTGATCAACGATTCTGCTGCCAGTACACATGGGCGGTTATTTGATGCGAGATGAAAACCTCGGGGGGGGATATTGGAGCAGGGCACTTTGATTATGGTAATTTGTTCTTTTTGATACTTTACATGCATCATATATTTGAAGAAACAGCTTATTTATATTATTAAACTAAATTATTTATATTGTGGAATTTCAGATGTCATTGCTTTCTGATGGTAAGAACATTCTCTGGCACAGAAGTGAGAATGTGTGTGGGTGTGTTTAATAACTTTAAGAGAAAAAAAAGAATCATGGTGGGTGAACTACTATGTATAGCTGCTATCGCTGACAAGGTGTACCTTTCCAACATGAATAAAACATTATAACTGGAGACAAATTGCTGTGTTGTAAAAGAAATGACGGACTTTGTGACATGCTATTGTTGAAAAAAAAAAATCAATCAATCAATTCAACAATCATCCATTTAACTATTTTTAAGTTATTCGTGCGGTCTTTTCCATACATAACATACTTCACTTTAGGAATTTGCCATTCATAAAGTGCAAGCACAAAACAGAGAGACAACAAGCAAATTGTTCTATACAGAGCAAAAAAGAGAAAGACTGTGCAAAAGAAAGCAACAAATGTGATGAGACAGAAACGTAGCCACAGTGAGACTAGAGCACTCCAAGGCCTCAGCACTGAAGTACCTGCCGAATATTAAGGGAATCCTATGTACAAACTGGAGAACAAAAAAGTTGGGACACTATACAAATTGTGAATAAAAACTGAATGCAATGATGTGGAAGTGCCTAATTTCAATATTTTATTCCGAATAGAACTTAGATGACAGATCAAAAGTTTAACCTGAGACCCGTCATCGATGTTCTATTCAGAATAAAATGAAATTTGGCACGTCCACATCAGTGTATTGTTTTTATTCGCAATTTGTATAATGTCCCAACTTTTCTGGAATCCAGTTTGTATTGTTCTGTAAGTAGTTTGACTTAATAATATTATGACACAAACTGTATTTATACTTCATTCTGGATAAAATAACTAATGGAGCACTGATGTCATGTCCAGGCATGTCCAGTATTTTTCAGTTATTGCCCCTCAGCCCAATCAGCATGAGGTATATATTATCGTCACATGCAATGGCTGTCCGGTAGTCCACAGGACACACTGCATTTCAGGAATAACTTTAAAACGCCATCAAGGATCATCACCAATTTTGTTGTGGATGTTGGGAGTGTGTGGCCTATCGATTTTCATCAAAGTCCAAAATCCAATATGGCCACCATAATCAGACATTAAATAATGTGGAATACGTGTTAGGGGTTTTCCTTCTTTGGGGAGTAAACACTAACATTATTCAGCTATATTACCTCTTTCAATGATCTCTTTGGACATTGAAGTACCCCCCCCCCCCACACACACACACACACACACAGTCCTAAGACGTGCACATTAGGTTAACTGGCTGCTTCAAATTGATCCTAGGAGTGAGTGTAATGCTAAATGGTAGAGTGTGGGTTGGACACACGATTGACTGTTCAAGGTGTACCCGCCTTCCTCTATATTTGGCTGAGATAGGCTCTAGCCTCCTGACAACCCTAGTCGTTTTAAATTGTTCAGCAAATAAACACATGTGTTTGTAAGTTTCTTATTTGCACCGTAGTGTTGATGTTACTTTTTTTTTTTTAACCTTATTTCTACTATTGTTACATTTTTCTCAGTTTCAGCTGTTAGAAATGTACTCAAATTGTGTGTGTGAGAGAGAGAGAGAGAGAGAGAGAGAGAGAGAGAGAGAGAGAGAGAGAGAGAGACTAACCCAAGGGTACTGAATCATTCTGGTATTGGTTTCTGATGGCAGCTACAAGGGTGTTGCCAGGCCTGGCCATGAGAGATGCACCTCGGCTGCGGGAAACGTCAGATGCCTATGGAAAAGCACAAAAACATGCAGCCCTCACATATTAGTCCATAAATAAATCATAACTCTTTCCACATTTTAAAATGATACATTTTTTTTTTTCTGTGTCATTTCTGATAGTCTGTGGTTTAATATTTTAAACATGTTTACAAGGAGTTCTGAGTTATATATCTGAACTTTAGGAGAAACACCAGTCCTGATGTTTACTCGTAGACTTATAAAATTCATTCATCAGTTGCGCTAATAGTGACAGACTTTACACACCCATCACCTCCTTATTTTCTCTCTACAATATTTATTCAGCACAAATTATCTGGAATATTTACACGGTTCCACAATTAGTCCTTTGTTAATCATGTTTAGGCAAATCCTTATTTTTTCCAATGCCTTTTTTTCACAATATCAATGTCTACATCTGAATGAGTAAGGGTACAGAAAGGGGTGGGTTTTGTGCGTGCGCGAGTGTGTTCTTCTACTTCTCCAGCACTGTAGCTGCGTAGTCTCTGTAGGTGTTGTCTGTGCATGAGGTGATTAGGCAAACATCCATTCTGAAAGGGAATTCTGGGATCGATAAAGGTAGTAGCTCGACTGTTGTGGTCCACAAAAAATGACTGCAATAGAAAAAAAAAAAAAAAAAAAAAAAAAAAAAAAAAAAAAAAAAAGTATTGCATACAATTTACAATCATACTTTTGAATAATTCTATGTACCACACAACAGCAAAGCAGGAAAAATGGATGCAACTTTGATCGCAAAGGAAACTCACAGCAAACATTTATTTCACATTTGAATTGATTTGAAAGTATATTTTCTTTATTGAAGAAAACTGATTTTTATGTAATACTGTATAATCTATCCATGTGCTATGATTTTAAATGAATATATACATATACCTGAAATGAATAGAGTCATGGTTCTAACCTTGCCCTGTGGATCAATTTTGATCTCCCAGCCTCTTGGCAGCTCCAGTTGTGTGTCTGCAAACTTGTTTAGAAAACTGACAAGGTCTCGGTTATGTTGATAGCGATCAAAATTATGAGCATCTCGCCGGATTTTCAGAATCATATGCTTCAGGCAGGTACTGTTGGTGAACATCCGGTATGCCCCCTGCAAATGAACCAGATTGACAGGATCTTAAATGTAGCTGCAGGTACAGTACATAGTACATCACATTACGTATGCTGCCCAGACATAAAAGTCCTGCTCGCTAATATTGTAGCTCAACCTCTGACCCTATGTATATGCACCATGACATATCATGCACTCTTTTTTTATGTATGTGTACATATTTACATTTATAGCATTTGGTAGAAGTCGTCAGCGTGTTTCTGTCCCTTGCTAAAAGGGTTGTGACAGGAAGGGCATCCGACGTAAAAACCTCTGCCAAATGAAAATGTGCGAATCAGATGATTTGCTGTGGCGACTCCCGAGTAAAAGGGAAAAAGCAGAAAGGAAGACAGACATATATATATATATATATATATATATATATATATATATATATATATATATACACACACACACAGACACACACACACACACACACATATATATATATATATATATATATATATATATATATATATATATATATATATATATATATATATATAAAAAGTGACAAAGTAGTCTCAACCCCTCTGACTGTCGTATACGTACATGTATATATAATAACAATAAATACAGATTCAATGCTATAAAGGCTTATAATGACAATTAAACATTCAAAAATAATGCATAAGATGTAAATAAAAAATAAATACACACACATACAGATGTGCGCACACACGCACACATACAGATGCGCATCTCACATAAAAAGTAAGTGGTTTTGTTGGGTTGTTTTTTTTTGTTTTGTTTGTTTGGGGTTTTTTCATAATTGACCTTGTTTTGTGGCATTTTCCTTAACTTTTCCCCTATTTTTCCTTAATTTCCTTATTTTTTTAATTTTTTTGATGAATATTTTTAAAAAGCCCATAATGCACTGAAGCTGCAGAAACTGAAGCACGAAGTAGCAAGGGTTTTTTTATATATATATATATATATATATATATATATATATATATATATATATATATATATATACATACATACATACATACATACATACATACACACACACCAACTTGAGCAATTGAGGGTTAAAGGTCTTGCTCATGGGCCCAGTAGTGGTGACAGTGGTGATTGAACTGCTGACCTTCGGATTAGTTACCCATCACATTATAACCTCTAAGCCACCACTGCCCTACTCCTTGCACTGCAAAACCCCTTGGCATGTATACCGTATTATTTAACATCCGATGACATGTTTGAAATTTTGCGAGGAATGTATATTGTATATGTCGAGAGATGTACAGGTCTGCACATGTGTGAATATATAGATATATGTTTGTGTTTGCATTATAGGATATGCATGTGTAGGTGTTTGCATGTGTACATATATGCATGTATATGAACATACTAGTATATAACTGAGTATACCTACATTAATCGTCTTTTGTGCACTTTTTTTTATAATTGCTGCAAAACAGAGAGCTGCAAAATTGATTTTCATTGTTCATGTAACAATCAACAAAAACGATCTCTTATCTGATACTGTGCTGGACCACCTTTAGCCTTGATTATAGCACATAATCATGCAAAGCTGGGGACATTCCCCCCCGACATCTTGAATTATTGATGAAAAAACTCATTGTTCCATAAAGTCTTCTCCAGTAGTTCAAAGACTTTTAATAAGGTTAAGGACAGGACTCTGTGGTGGTGCCAGTTCACATCTGAAAAGGATTCTGCATGATCTATGAACTACATAGAATATAAAATACAGTCAAGACATTGACAGTCAACAAATAAGTTTTGCTTTAAATAATCATTTTGTACATTAAACTTTGCTTTAAAATATGAATCTAACATTGAATCTAAAAAAAATGAAGCCTCTACCAAACTAGCTGTCAATTTCATTCATTCATTTTCTGAACCGCTTTATCCTGATTAGGGTCAGAGTACGCTGACGTCCATCTCAGACAACTCTGGGTGAGGGCAGAATACACCCTTGACAACTCGCCAGGCCATCAACAGTAGCTGTCAATTTGTCAAAGGAAAAGTTCTCAAATCTCAACCAAACTTCCTGAAGCACCTCGCACAAGCTGGACGAGTTTCTTTTGCACTTCTTACATACCATACTGTCAAGCTGCTCTCACAGCAGCTCAATAGGTTTGAGATCCGGTGTCTGCACTGGTCACTCCAGAACTGACAGAATACCAGCCAAGCACTTTTTTCTCTAATAGCTCTTGTTTATTTTGGAGATGTGCTTTTGATCATTGTCCCGTTGCAGGAGGAAACCGGATCCAGTCAAGCACCATCCACATGGCACGACATGCTGTTACAAAATGAGATGATTGCCTTTCTTGTTCAAGATTGCTTTTACCCTGGACAAATCTCCCACTTTAAGACCACTAAAGCACCCCAGACCATCACATTGCTCCCATCATGATTGACAGATGGCATCAAGCACTCCTCTTCTTCTGCGTGCGTTTATTTGTTCTGCACCTTACAAAACATTCTGCTTCCCAAACACCTTAAATGTAGATTCATCTATCTATAGCACTTTCCCTAATCATCTCCTATCTAATGTCTGTATTTCCCCCTGGATCTTAATAGTCACCTTTTATTGACTTAGATATGGATTTTTCTTTGCAACTCCAAGAGTTGCCTCTTCATTGTTGGAGTTGAAAGTGGTGCTGTACGAGTACTATTTAATGCAGCTGCCAACTGTGGACCTGTCAGGCATTTGTTTCTCCAACTAGATGTATTTGTCCTTTAGGTCAGTCATGCACCAGGGTCTCCCATTTCTCTTTGCATCCTGGTTAGTGCCAGTTTGTATGCCAGGCATTGTATGAAATGTTCAGTTTCTGGGTAGTTTCTCACATGGAACAACCTTCATTCCTCAGAACAATAATGGTAGAGAGAGAGAGAAAAAAAAAAAAAAAAGAATTAAATTTTTTTTTTTTTTTTTTTTTTTTAACCATTCTGAGTCTACTAGTATAATTAAACACACAAATGTGTATGTATGTCATTCATTCATTTTCTGCACTGATTAGTCCTATTTAGGGGCACGGGGAGGCTGGCACCCATCCCAGCCGATTCTGGGCAAGGACGGGGTACACCCTGGACAGCTCGCCAGGCCATCACGTACACAACCATTCATAATCACTCTCACACCAAGGGGCGATTTGGAACATCCAGGTAACCTACTGTACATGTTTTTGGACTGTGGGAGGAAACTCGTGCAAACTCAACATACAAATGCCTGAACTGGGAATCGAACCCATGACCTTCTTGCTGTGAGGTGAAATGCCAACCACTGCACCAACATGCCGTCCCACGTACGTATGTATTCTTCTTTTCCTTTCAGCTTTTTCTCTTTTTCAAGGGTCACCACAGTGAATCATCTGATTCGCATGTTTGATTTGGCATAGGTTTTTATGTTGGATGCACACTGACGGCTATGCAGCTACTCTTGACGAAAGTCAGCAATGGTTCTTTTACATGGACCTCTCACCATAGACAGTGAGAGACATGGCCGGACTTTGATAACCCAGTTACTTACACTGGGAAGGGGGGGTGGGGGGGGTGCAGTGACAACCTTGTGGAGAGTGGGACTCAAACCCACAACCTTAGGATCAGCGATCCAGCACCCTTTACCACCAGGCCACCACTGCCCTCCATGTATGTATGTATTATTATTTTTAATTGTTATACTGTATTAATCATGCAAGGACATTATTATGTGCATTTAACTCATCCAAAATGAACACACACATGTAAACAGTCAGCGCACACTCAGAATGGTGGGCAGCCACACACTAGGTTAGGTGCCTTGCTTAGCCATTAAAGTGGAGGAAGGGAAGGTGAAGGAATAATTTTTCAAAATCACAAATTTGTGACCTGTCAGAATATAGCAGTGAGCCGTTCAATTAACAAATGCATTTATAACTGCCTGCCTAACCTCAGGCACAGACCATGTGATTTAATGATGGCACGATCATGTGATAAGCACAGTGTTGTAAACAAGTGACTAGTCTCTATGTTCAAGTTTTAAAATTGGACTCCATGTTAATATTTTCCTTTGATTTAACATGAGATACAAACTATTCATGTTAAATATTTATACCGTGTTATACTCGCCATGCATCAGTGCTGATACATGTTCAAGATTCATAGCCTCAATCTCAAATCTGGTTTCTATTCAGAGATAAATGAGCCCAATCCAAATTTTGACTAAACGCAGACATTGTCAAGGACTCATTTATTCGTTTGCAAAACTGCTTTATCCAACTATGGTCACTGGGAACATGGAGCCTATCTCAGCCAACACTAACATTAGGCAAAAGCCACAACTGTACAGCTCACCAGACGATCACAGGGACAACAGAGACACACACACACACACACACACACACACACACACACACACACACACACACACACACACACACACACACACACACACACAAAACCATTTACACTCCGAGCCACACCAAGGGGCAAGCTGACAGAGCTTCATCAGAGTGTCCATCTTTGCACTGTGTGAGGAAGCCGTAGTACCCAGAAGAAACCAATGCAAGCATGAGGAGAGCATGTAAACTTCCTACAGAAATGCCAGAGTCCAGGAACTGAGCCCAGGACCTTCTTGCTTCGAGGCTAACATGCTAACCACTACATCACAGTGCCACCCTAGTCAAGGACTAGAAGACTAAATTAAACATCGTTCTTGTGCTTTACATAATTATTTAAAATGTCCTTTCACAAAAATATAATATCTTGTATAAACATTTTAACATATTTTACACAAAGCACTATACCATCACCACAGCTAACCGCGGGTGATCCATGCTACCGTTTTTTTTTTTCCCCCCACTTTTAAAATGCCTAATTGCTGATTAGTTTATACTTTTGTATAGAAAATCAAAGAACAATAGCATCACCAATGGTTGCCAGAAAAATAGCCGGACAGTACATGGTACAATGAATTAAACTGATTTCCTTTTAGCCCATACTGTAGCTTCTCACATTGTCGACATGCCAACTGTGTTTATTGATAATACTGATGAAACCCTCCGTCCCTTCTTCATAACACCAGCAATAGATTTGAGGTCTATTTCAAGAATTATTTTAAAACCAACTTCAGAGACACATCCATAACACCACCGTAATAACCACCGGCAGTAAGCAGGTGGAAGTGATATACAATACAGGATGTAATGATCAACACTGAAGTGAAATATTTAATCTTTTTTTTTTTAAAATACCACAGGGAAAGAAACTACATATAAATCAACTAATCGCACATTGTTCCGAAGTTCAAATCATGTAAAAGGACAACAGATAGAAATGTACATCTTGTGTTTATTAGTTTAAGCCAGGGGTGAGCAAACTACGGCCCGCGGGCCACATCCGGCCCGTTGGTCTTTTTAATCCGGCCCAGCGAAGACTGATTGGTACAGAATTCATGTTTGGTGTGAATGATTGATCGAGTGCATTCATTTGACTTTGACTTGTAATGACAGCATTTTAACACCATTGGCACATTAGGCGCAGTCGGTTGATTTTGCGGAGCTCGAGCCACTTCCTGTTATCACTCTTCTGCACAGAGCCCATCTGCAGCAATGTCAGAGAAGAGAAAAGTGGACAGTGAGTGCCGGGTGGTTCATAAGGAATGGACACCTAAATACTATTTTACTGAAGTCCGCTCAAAGGCTGCATGTCTTATTTGCCAAGAAACCATTGCGGTTTTAAAAGAGTACAACATCAGCCGCCACTTTTTGACCAAGCATGCTAATTATGGCAACAATCCGTCACCGCAAGAACGTCCGACTACCGCTGATGGGCGTGGTGCAAGCTTGCAGGCTCAGCAACGCACCTTAATCTGAGCAACTTCCTTCCAACAATCAAACATGAGGATATACGCATAATTCACCAGATGTGTAAATCCGTGGTGCAAGTCAACCACACAGTGAAGCCGGTGTGAAACTCGTTAAGTTTATTCGAGCAACAAGACTTCACCATCGTCAGTTTATTCATTTTCCTGAAGAATCTGACGCTGATCACAGGGACTAGCTTTACCTTCTAATATCCGCTTGTTCAGGTTGTCAACAAGAAAGTATGTCAACGAGTGTGGAGCTCAAACAGGAGAATCTTTCATTGTTCACGCTCCTTGAGAACACTGAGAATGTTCCTGAGATGAAAGATACAGATTGGCTGTGATTTCCCTTTGACTGTGGACAGACTGACCCACATGAACAAGCTGAACGTGAACGCTGTTAGGGAATAACAGGTTGTGAGTGAAATGCAAAAAAAAACGTCAGAGCCTTCAAAACCAGGCTAGTTTTATTTTCAAAGCAAATGTCAGACAAGTAATTTGCTCATTTCCCCCACAATGGTCAGGTTAAGAGAGACCCCGCAACATGTGATCAAATCCAGGAAAGCACTGGGTGACCTGCATGAAGAATTCTGCCATCAGTTTTGTGATTTGGGAGAAATTGTTAGGGCACTTCAGCTGGTGTCAGGTCCCTTCTCACAAGCCTGAAACGGTACCACAGCAGTGGTGGTTGGATCTGATTGATCTCCAATGTGACATGATGTTAAAGGAGAAGTTCAACTCCCTTAAACTGTATTGAGTTTTTTATGCTTCATTAAGTGCAGCCAAATTCCCAAACATCCAGAAGATGGCACAGAGGATGCTGGTGTTGTTTGGCTCGACATGTGGGTGAACAGACTTTTAGTGTGGTGAACATCAACAAAGCACCCCACAGATCCCAGTTGAGTGATGAACACATCAAATCTGTTCTGAGAACCACAACAGAATTACCACCAGACTTCAATGCACTGGCAAAAAATGGGTGATCAACAACACTGTTCCCATTAAAGGGTATGTTAATATTTTAATGCTTTTTTTCTGTTGTTGTTTGATATGTTCTGTTAAAACAACAATCCAGAGCAATGGAGAGTGTGGAAAAGAGGTGAAGAAGCGTGTGCGGGCAGGTTGGAATGGTTGGACAAAAGTGTCCGGTGTGATATGTGATAGGAGTGTATTGACAAGAATGAAAGGAAAAGTGTACAAGACGGTGTTGAGGCCAGCGATGTTGTATGGTTTAGAAACAGTGGCCCTGGGGAAAACGCAGGAGTCAGAGCTGGAGGTGGCAGAGATGAAAATGTTGAGGTTCTCTCTGGGAGTAACGAGGATGGATAGGATCAGGAATGAGCACATCAGAGGGACAGCACATGTATGAGGTTTTGGAGACAAAGTCAGAGAGGCTAGATTGAGATGGTTTGGACATGTACAGAGGAGGGATAGTGAGTATATTAGTAGTAGGATGCTGAGGTTGGAACTACCAGGCAGAAGGCCTAGAGGAAGACCAAAGAGACGATTCATGGATGTGGTGAAGGAAGACATGAAGGTCGTTGGAGTAAGAGAAGAAGATGCAGAGGACAGGGTGAGACGGAGGCGGATGATTTGCTGTGGCGACCCCTGAAGGGAAAAGCCGAAAGCAAAAGATGATGTACACATTTTTAATCATATCTTGTGCTGACCTGTCCCATCTGTCAAATTTTAAAAGTGAATATGGCCCCCGAGCCAAAAGGTTTGCCCATCCCTGGTTTGAGCCTAAGTGCAGTCTAATGGTAAGCATGGCCAAAAACCGAATTTTTGAAAGTCATGCTTTTCATTTGGAGGAAACAAGTACAAATGGTATGGAACACTATTACAATTAAGGGCTATGACTGCAGTTGTGGGGCCGCTGATGTAGTGGTTAGAGTGCTGCATTCATGATCGGGAGGTTGCAGGTTCGAATCCCACCGAGACCCTCACTGTTCTAAGACCCCTGGATAAGGTCTCAACCACAAGTGTGCCTCTGTTCACCCAGCAGTATAAATGGGTACCAGTAAACGTATACTGGGAAGGTGACCTTACGATGGACTAGCGTCCAATCCAGGAGGAGTTGAACTCCTGGTCGCTTCACGCTACGGAAACCGGGGATAAGCACCGGCCTAGTGAGCCACTAGGCTCGGGTGTAAAAACCCAACAGACTGCTACCTTCCTGCAGTTGACTATCTGTGTCTGTCATATGCATGCAAATACTGAACATTATGCACATGGTGAGATCCTTTGCTATATGGCTCAACACTAATACACGAATACAAACACTGCCATGAGCTTGATTCATTATTTTGATTATTTCTGCTTTAATTACACCAACAGCCTTTACACAGTATTACAATATGCACTAAATACCCCCTTTATCCTTACATAATTGGCATGGAGGACGGTGAAGAATTCTGGATGAGTGACAAACTTGACAGCTGGACTTTGTAGTAGTAGAGTGATCTGATTAGTCATTGTTGAGGTTGGACCTTCTCTTCTTGATTCTATAAAAAAAGGAAAACAAAAACAAAAAATGTGTTTCTGTGGAACACATGCTGGTGACTAGTCACATGTTCATGACCATATTAAGTAGAGGAAACATTGCAAGCTAGTCATCTGACTGAAGTGTAGAAAATACTCTATCAGAGGAGGCTTGGAAATAACCTCGGACACATGGGATATCTAAAGGCTTATATGTCAGGAGAAAAAAATCCTCGTCTGTGGGACATTTTCTTTGCCACAATTGCCATAGACTTGCTTATGGAGAGTCATACAGAAATGTTTAAAATCACAAGTTTAAATTCTTAATCATAACTTGTTTACTACATAAAGCTGCTTTGTGACAATGTCTACTGTAAAATTGAACAAATACATAAATAAAAAAATACATACAAATAAAATAATAATTAAAAAAAATTGTATCCAAATACAACTGAATTGAATTGTTGAAAAAGGTTCGAGGAAAATGGCCAGATTGGTTCAAGCTACCAGGAGGGACATAGCAACTCTTATAATTACACTTCGCATGCGTGATGTGCGGAAAAGCACCTCAGCATGCAAACCCCCGCCAAGGATTTAGGCGAATAGG
>CM045728.1:18942349-18959849 GCA_024760905.1 Plotosus lineatus
AGCCTTGCCACAGATTCTCAGTTGGATTTTGGTCTGGATTTTGATTAAGCCATTCTAACACATGAATGCAGTTTGATTTAAACTACTGTATTCCACTGTAGCTCTGGCTGGATGTTGACGTTTTTTTTCCTGCTGGAACTTGAACCACTCCCCCAATTTTAAGTCTTTTGCAGGCTCAAACAGGCTTTCTTCAAATATTGTCCTGTATTTGGCTCCATCCATCTTCCAACAAATCTGACCAACTTTCCTGTCTCTGCTGAATTTTTTTTTTTTTTTTTTTTTTAATAATTTTAAAAAGTATGATACTGCCACCATTAATTCCAAGGGCAGGGTGGTGTTAGCTTTCTACCACACAGTGTGCTGCATGTAGGCCAAACCAGACCAGAGCACCAGCCTCCACATGCTTGCAGCAAACCGCGAACAGGACTTATAGCTTTTTTTCAACAATATCTTTCTTCTTGAACATGATCCATAAATGCTATATTTGTGGAGGGCATAACTAATAGCTGCCTTGTGGACAGATTCTCTGATGCTCCTCCAGCGTTACCATGGGCCTCTTGGCTGCTTCTCTAATCGATACTGTCCTTGCCCAGCCCGTTAATTTAGCTGGACAGCCATGTCTTACTCGGTTTGCAGTTGTGCCAAACTCTTTCCATTTTCAGATGATGGATTGAGCAGTGCTCCTTGAGATGTTCAAAGCTTGGATATATTTTTTGTAACCTAATCCTGGTTTAAACTTTTATACAACTTTATCCATGACCTATCTTCATATAGCAGGGTTTCTGTTTTTTTTTTTTTTTTTTTTTAAACAAACCTCTGAGGCTTTCACAGAACAGCTGTATTTATACTCAGATTAGATAACATTCAGGTGGAGTCTATTTAATTAGGTGACTTCTGAAGGCAATTGTTTACATTGGATTTAATGCAGAAGTGTCAGAGTGAAAAGGGCTGAATACAAATACACAATTATCAGATATTTATTTGAATAATAATAAAAAAAAGAAACACTCTGGAAGGAAACTAGAACTCCGGGAACATGCAAACTCCACACAGAAGCATCCTCGCTGAGCAAGAACTCGAAGCCAGGACCTTATTGCTAGGAGGCAGATGTGCTAACCACTGCTCCACAATGTTGTCCAAATACGTACTACACTATATAAGTGAATTATACAAGCATACTGTTAATGACTGTGAAACACAAATGCTATTTATATTTTACATGGATAACTTTGGGCATTTGGTATAAGTAAATAAGTCAAATAAAGAAAAACAGTAGTGTACTGTGGAGAATTGACATGAGAAGAAATTCTGACATCACGTGATTCCATCTACGAAATCAGTTATTGCATAAATCCTACTTGGTTGCAGTGAAAACCTGCAGCCAAACTGGCACATAGTTTAGCAGTCCTTTCCTACAGCTTCAGAAACATTTCAGAGAGACGATGAAAACTTTCCATCTGTAAAATTCCTGCTACTCGAGATACTATGATAAAACTGGACCGACTCTTTGAAATACCTCCTGTTGAGTTGTTCCATGTATTGGATGGAGCTTGAGCGATGCATGCTGGGACATTTTGATGCATGGCTGGGTCTTTGCCATGTGGTGGTACGATTCACATGGTCAATGTAGAAAACACGGCCATGACTGTCTATTCGGGCTTCCCAATCTAAGCACACAGAAGGGGGCAAAGGAAATGGCAGAACAGAGTTAGAGTCATGATACAGCACAAAAAAAAATCCTCGAAATTTTATTTACTTATTTATTTATATTCTGAACCTACTTAAGATGAAGCATGACATTATTGCAGTGCTTCTCAAATAGTGGGGCATGCCCCCCCCCACCCCCCTTGGGGGGTGCAGTATGATGCTGGGAGGTATGTATGACCTTGGGGAACATGCTTTTCTGGAATAGTGTATGAGAATTAAGTGTAATTGCACCTCCACTCCAGTAGTTGACAGTAGTACTCTCATTGTTGTGCTATAGTGTAGCGTTTTTTTGCACGAGCAAATGCTATCAAGTGCAGGAAACAACACGGAAAAATTTCTAACAGGAATGGAGGGAAAGGTGGAGAGAGACAGATATTAAGACATAAATATAAGTTAAATAAGGATGTATTTTTTTTTTATTTCAGGCACATTGGTGCATTTTAAATATTTTATGTTACAGATCAAAAAACAATGTTAATGAAGTTTTTCTTTATTGTAAGTTGAACTATATTTCTTTCTTTTTTATTTTTAATGTTAATAAAGATACAATGTTATGCAGAGGTGTCCTAATAACAATTTTGTAGACAAATAATTCTATTTATAGTTGCTCGTGGGAGGAATCACAGAAAATAATTGAGAAGCACTGGATGAACAACGATGTCATACAAGACACCACACAAGACACACACTTGACTGGTATAACCTTTGATGCACAGAAACACAAACTACATCATTTGCTTTTTTTTTTTTTTTTTTTTTTGCTAGCAATTTAATCTGTTAAAGACTGTGCAAAATAAAGTGCGACACAATATTCCATTATTTTGACATATACAAGTCAATATAAATATTATAAGATACTGTATTATGAGTGGGGCTGGTGGTGTAGTGGTTAGGGTTCTGGGCTCATGATCGGGAGGTTGTGAGTTCAAATCCCAGTTAGACCCTCACTGTGCTAAGACCCCTGGGCAAGGTCTTAACCAAAGTGTGCCTCTGTTCACCCAGCAGTAGAACTGGGTACCAGTAAATCATATATATATATATACACATATATACATATACATATATACACACACACATATATATATATAAATATATATATATATATATATATATATATATATATATATACACACACACATATATATATATATATATATATATATATATATATATATATATATATACACTGGGAAGGTAACCTGCGATGGACTAGCGTCCCATCCAGGAGGAGTTCAACTCCTAGTTGCATCACGCTACAGAAACCGGGGATAAGCACCGGCCTGATAAGCCACTATGGCTCGGGTTTAAAAAAAAAAAAAAAAAAAAAAAAACTTTACTGTATTATGTAACTACTTCAAATTATCCATATTACTGACATGTATTCTGCCTGGAAACAAACTAAAAATGTGTCACACTTGAATATTTTGTTCGACTTGCTTTAGCATTGAGCACCACTATGGTATTGTCGCTTCAGTTGGTCAGGTTGAAGCTCAGCAACATTATGTGGCAATAAAATAAGTCAGCTTTATTTGATGGTATGGGTAAAAAGTTAGGGCTTGATTAGTGAAAACCTGGCTCCGAGAGCATGAGGAATAATTTTCACATATGAACTGGAACCACAGAGCCCTGACCTTAACCCAATGAAACATCTTTGTGCATAGGGACGTATCGGTTTGGACCTTTGTATATAGGGATGTGCTGGTGAAGACTTTTTGGAGTAGTTTGATTTTGCCCGCATCAATTTAAGATGTTTAATAAATGAGCCCAAGACTGGATGGAAATAAATGTTGTGTAACCCTGTAGCACCCCATGTTGCACACGGCCAACAGATTCTAATTAGAATTCGCATGTTGCTTTCTAGGACTGGGCTCTACGGGGTTCACTTTGTAAAAAATAAATAAATAAATAAATAAATAAACATTTCAACAATGCTGATATTAAAATGCCAACTTCGTTATGTTTCATTCAGCTTCACAATTTATTAATAAGTCTAATTCATTAAATATTACCTCATACTAATAACTATACGTATTCTTTCTGTAGCTTTCAAGAAAACCAAGCTTAATTTAGTTGAACTTTATAAATATAATGAATATGTATGTGTTACTACTGTTAACCGACACAGAAGTGTAGTTCTCATGGTTCTAGCCTGTCAGCCTCATATATTGGTCCTTCTCAAAAAATTAGCATATTGTGATAAAGTTCATTATTTTCTGTAATGTACTGATAAAAATTTAAAAAGTCAGCAATGGTTCTTTTACATGCCTCACACCATAGACAGTGAGAGACATGGCCCGCCTTTGATAACCCAGTTATGATATGCTAATTTTTTGAGATAGGAATTTTGGGTTTTCATGAGCTGTATGCTAAAATCATCAGTATTAAAACAATAAAAGACCTGAAATATTTCAGTTGGTGTGCAATGAATCTAAAATATATGAAAGTTTAAATTTTATCAGTACATTACAGAAGATAATGAACTTTATCACAATATGCTAATTTTTTGAGAAGGACTAGTATATTCCATTTTGTGAGAGAATGTAATTCCTCTCCCTACAGTTCATGGTGAACCCCCAACCTTAGGATCAGTGATCAAGCACCTTTAACACTAGGCTACCACTGTCCAAACAAAATTATATAATTTTACTAAAAGCTTTTCAGTGCTTTTTTTTTTTTTTTTTTAATGGTTCAGGCTACTTGCATGCGGATTTAGAAACAGCCGATAAGCGGTGTTTGTGCAAATGCTATAATGAGAATGGGTGTAGATGGCGATGCCAGCGGAGTCGGCAGCTTCACTTCCGGTATACAAATCCTTACAGCTTTTCATATTTACACACAAGAGACAATTGTTAAGTCTCTTGCATTTTAGGTATGGACAAGGTTTTGATTCTTAACATTTTAAATGGACAAAATTCCACAATACGGTCAAATAAAAATCTAAAATAATAATAACAATGACTTAAAGGCACATAAAATATCTTGAAATAATGAAATAACAAGATGTTAAATTAAAACAACAACTCAGTAAAAATGAGCTATTAAGTAACAATAAGACATAATATTGTGAAATAATGTTTTTTTTTTTTTTTTTTTAATGTGAAATAATGAGTTATAATTCCAAAAGCACATCGACAAGGTTTCAGGGCTTGTACACACTCTCAAAAATATATTTATTTAGGGAGATCACACACAAAGGAAAACACATGCAATCTTTGTACAAACCGGATTCCAAAAAAGTTGGGACACTCTACAAATTGTGAATAAAAACTGAATGCAATGATGTGGAAGTGCCAAATTTCAATATTTTGTTCTATTCTGAAGAGAACATACATTTTCTCAGTTTAAACATTTGACCTGTCATTTCAACATTTTATTCAGAATAGAACATCAATGACAGGGTCAAAAGTTTAAACTGAGAAAATGTCTCATTTTAAGGGAAAACGTTGATTTTAAATTTCATGGTGTCAACAAATCTCAAAAAAGTTGGGACAAAGCCATTTTCCCCACTGTAAGGCATCCCCTCTTCTTCTGACAACAGTCTGCAAACGTCTGGGGACCGAGGAGACAAGTTTCTCAAGTTTAGAAATAGGAATGCTGTCCCATTCTTGTCTAATACAGGCCTCGAACTGTTCAACTGTCTTGGGCCTTCTTTCTTGCACCTTCCTATTTATGATACACTAAATGTTCTCTGCAGGTGAAAGATCTGGACTGCAGGCTCGCCATTTCAATACCCGGGTCCTTTTCCTACGCAGCTATGATGTTGCAATTAATGCTGCATGTGGTCTGCATTATCATGTTGAAAAATGCAAGGTCTTGTCTGAAAGAGACGACGTCTGGATATGTGCATATGTTGTTCTAGAAACTGAATAGACCTTTCTGCATTGACGGTCCTTTCCAGATGTGCAAGCTGTCCATGCCACACGGCCTCATGCAACCTCATACTATCACAGATGCAGGCTTCTGAACTGAGCGCTGATAACAACATGGGTTGTCCTTGTCCTCTTTAGTCTAGATCAGTGGTCCCCAACCTTTTTATCACCTCGGACCTGTCAACGCTTGACAATTTTACCACGAAAAAAGCCTGTGCTTCTGAGTCCTGTTTAGAGATGTCTTTTTACTGTAGAGTTTCAGCCGTCAACGGCGGATGGCACGGTGGATTGTGTTCACCAACAATGGTTTCTGGAAATATTGCTGAGCCCATTCTGTGATTTCCCTTACAGTAGTATTCCTGTTTGCGGCGCAGTGCCATTTAAGAGCCTGAAGACCACTGGCATCCAGTATGGTTTTTCGGCCTTGACCTTTACGCACAGAGATTGTTCCAGATTCTCAGAATCTTTGGATGGTGTTATGGACTGTAGATGATGATAACTTCAAACACTTTGCAATTCTTCGCTGGGAAACACCTTTCTGATATTGCTCCACTATCTTTCTGCACAACATTGGGGGAATTGGTGATCCTCTACCCATCTTCACTTCTGAGAGACACTGCCACTCTGAGAAGCTCTTTTTATACTCAGTCATGTTGCCAATGGGTCTCATTATTGGTAATTAGTCTCCCAGCTGTTTGTTATAAGTGCGATTGACTTTTCCAGCCTCTTATGGCTACCTGTCCCAAGTTTTTTTTGACACCATGAAATTTAAAATCAACATATTTTTCTCTTAAAATGATACATGTCTCTCTGTATTCCTTTCGGCTTTTTCCCTTTTACTCGGGAGTTGCCACAGCGAATCATTTGACTCGCACGTTTGATTTGGCAGAGGTTTTTACGTCGGATGCCCTTCCTGTCACAACCATTTTAGCAAGGGATAGAAACACGCTGACGACTTTGCAGCTACTCTTTACGAAAGTCAGCAATGGTTCTTTTACATGCCTCACACCATAGACAGTGAGAGACATGGCCCGCCTTTGATAACCCAGTTAGCTGCACTGGGGGGGGGGGCAGTGACAACCTTATGGAAAGTGGGACTCGAACCCCCAACCTTTTGGATCAGTGAATCAGTGATAAAGTGCCCTATACCACTAGACCACCATTGCCCCACATGACGGGTCAAAAGTTTAAACTGAGAAAATGTATGTTCTCTTCAGAATAGAACAAAATATTGAAATTTGGCACTTCACGGGGCACTTCACGGTGGTCTAGTGGTATAGGGCGCTGGATCGCTGATCCAAAGGTTGGGGGTTCGAGTCCCACTCTCCACAAGATTGTCACTGTCCCCCCCCCAGTGCAGCTAACTGGGTTATCAAAGGCGGGCCATGTCTCTCACTGTCTATGGTGAGAGGTTCATGTAAAAGAACCATTGCTGACTTTCGTAAAGAGTAGCTGCAAAGTCGTCAGCGTGTTTCTGTCCCTTGCTAAAAGGGTTGTGACAGGAAGGGCATCCGACGTAAAAAAAAACTCTGCCAAATGAAAATGTACAAATCAGATGATTTGCTGTGGCGACTCCAGAGTAAAAAGGGAAAAAGCCGAAAGGAAGACAGACATTGAAATTTGGCACTTCCACATCATTGCATTCAGTTTTTATTCACAATTTTTTGGAATCCGGTTTGTATACACCCCACACACACACACACACACACACGGCAATTGTTGTAAATAAAGTGATGATTATATTCAGTGGCACGCCCCAGTACAGAGGAGAAGTGTTCAAGTTCTGATTTATCTTCTGAGCCAGACAAACACTCAGTCACACTGTCAGCTGGTTATGAGTATGTTTGAACACCACGGCTCAGGAGACATAGACTTACACACTACACAAATCAGTTCCCCCAAACCACAATACACAGAGAACATGCAGGCATTAAATCCAACATGTGATCTGGGCTTTTCACTGTACATATAAAATTAATTCAGGAAAAAAATTGCACCTATAAATCACAGCGATATGCCACATAGGGGACATTGCGTAAGTGCTGATCTTGCCAATATAACATGGCTGTTTGAATAGCATATGGTTAAGACGTAGACCAATCAATGATGGATTTGAGGCAGTAGTGGCTTGTGGGTAACAATGTGGTTTGACTGCAAACTGTAACTACTAACAGACCACAGGTATCACATTGATCTGGGAAGTGTTTTACAACTTGGAACTTTTTCAGCACTTCCAGACACCTGCTGTTTTTTATTTATTTATTTATTTTGCTGCTTTCCTGCATGCTGTTCTTCAATATTAATCATATCTTACTTTTTCCCCTACCCCCTATCAATCTCCTTCCTCTCTGACTTTAATCTTAAGCGCAGGAGGAGTCGATGTTTTGAAGCACATGGGGAGGTCTGAGCCATATGTTTGAATTTAGCCCACTGATGCATTGCCAACAAATATTTTAAAATAGGCACAGAGAGCGTAGGCAAAAAAGCCATTATAGTTCCGAACACTGCAGTCACGTGTTGTGTCGAGAAAGCAATTCAGCATATGGCTGAAAGCTAAGGGATTACTTAGCTGGTGCAGTGAAGAGATGACAAAGCAAAGGCGAGAGGAATTATGACTCCATGTAATAGTCTAGTACAGGAAGGTAGCCTGAAGAACTGAAGAAAGAACATCTCCATCCTACAATAATTTTCAATTTATGAATTTATTAAGTTATCCCTCCACACTTCATGGATTCAGTAATGAGTCTTTTTTCTGAAATGGCATTTCTGAATCAATAAAATAGGATACTGTGGACATACAGTATGTGAGGAATGAAACACAGTTCGGTGGAGTAGAAATTCATAGCACCTACACAAGAGCATGTCCCAAAGTGTTTTATGCCTTTTCATATTTGTTTATTATATCACAGTACTTTGTGCAAAGTTTTAACTTTTCATTTATTAAATCATAGAACAGACATCATACATAGAAATGCCCTGGCCAACCATAAGGCTTAAACCCAAGATCTTCTAGCTTTAAGGTTGACAGTGTTAACCTCTAGACTATCGTGCCATCTTATGATTAGTGTTGTCCATTATTATTTTTCTTAAATGCCATAATTATCCAGTATTTACAAAACTATCCATTTTATTTCCCATATACGGCGGTGTTTTTCGGACTATAAGGCGCACCTAAAAGCCCCTAATCTTAAACAATTTAAAATAAAAATTGCTGGTGCATCTTATAATCCGGTGCGCCTTGTGTGTGGATGAAGCCGTGTGACTCCATCTCACTGATACGGTCAAAACCCAAGTGAAGCAAACTAATTCAGAACTTACCATCGTTCCGGTGGATTACCCAAAGAACTCCGACCGCTAGATATTGGTGTCAACAGGGTGTAAGTTAGAGGGATCTGGGCTTTATGTACAAATACAGTGGTACCTCACCTGACGAAATTAATCCGTTCCAGAAGTGGTTTCGTAACCTGATTTTTTCGTAAGTTGAGCCAAATTTTACATGTAAAAGGCCTGATTCATTCCAAGGCCCCCAATATTATGCCCTAAACCCTTTAAAAATGATAAAAGTATAGCTTTTAAGGCCTCCTTCCACTTCAATATTGTACCGATGGTAGACAGGTTTAGCCATATTCCTTTGTGATATCACTCAACCGCATGCCATGAGCCTGCTTTTTCTTTTCACTTGCACCAGGAATCACTTTCACCGGGAATCATACACGCGCGCGCGCGCGCGTGTGTGTGTGTGTGTGTGTGTGTGTGTGTGAGAGAGAGAGAGTGTGTGCACGCGTGTGTGTATGTATGTGTGTGTGTGCACGCGCGCGTGTATGTGTTCACCATGTCTTAGCAGAGTTATAATCTTACAAATGTTTATGCAAGGTTAAAAGCCTGAGCCAAAAAAATAAAGTTGCAATGAGCACACTCGAAAAACTCACGAAACAACAGTAACTCTGTCCTTTACGTGTGTTAGAACTCCATGACAAATAATGGGTCGAAGGCACATGAAAAGCATCATGGGTATTATGGAGATACAGCTCCATAATAGCCAATGGGAGGGAGCTGCATCATGGGTATCATGGCGATGCAGCTCCATAAGAGCCAATGGGAGGGAGCTGCATCATGGGTATTATGTCGATACAGCTCCCTCCTAGCCAATGGGAGGCCAGCATGGCGGGATGTTGGGAAAAAGCCAGTGGGAGAGTAACTCGTAAGTTGTTTGAATTTTTGAGATGGCCCGTTTCATAGCGTGAATTTTTTTCGTATCCAGAGATGGAAATTTTAGGTAAATGCGTTTCGTAACCTGGATTTTTCGTTTGTTGGGTCTTTCATAAGGCGAGGTACCACTATACTGGCATTACTGCTATCGTAGTCAGGTGACTCGCTGAGTAATACTTGAGTGTTTTTTCCACCTAATCTCTGTCTCTACCCTCAGGACCCTCAGATGGCTTAATCAGAGTCTTACGTTCATCACCAGGATAAAGCACTGCTACAGATGTCCTCCTGAGAGCCAGGATTAACCTTCTTGAATTGAAAGTTACACTGATACAGCTCCTTAAGAGTAATGACCTCCGTTCTGTAATGAACACAATACTCACGTTGCAAATGGGCGCCACCATGTTTGTTACTGTGATGATGCCGTCTCTTTAAGGGGCGTGGCTGAAGGAAGTTTAGGTCACGACCCGGAAAACCCTCCGTCTCTATTGATCTGACTCCATATTCAAAGAAATAATAGATAATAAAATATTATAATATAATCTTTTCCTTTTGGCTGTTCCCTTCAGTGAATCATCTTCCTACATCTTCATGGAAGTCATATTAATGATTTGCACGTTTGAATTGGCATAGTTTTTTTTTTTTTTACGTCGGATGCCCTTCCTGACACAACCCCTAGCAAGGGCAGAAACACACTGACAGCTATGCAGCCTACTCTTAACAAAAGTCAGCAAATGGTTCTTTTACATGCCTCTCACCATAGACATTGAGAGACATGGCTGGCCTTTGATAACCTAGTTAGCTGCACATTGCAGTGACAACCTTGTGGAGAGTGGGACTTGAACCCCCCAACCTGAGGATCAGTGATCAGCACCTTTAACCACCAGGCCACCACTACCCTAAAATATTATCATAAAATATAATATAATATAATAAAAAAAATAATAGAGGGATCCAGGCTTTATGTCCAACTCGCACAACTGTTAAACTCGGACAATGAAAATGAAGAATTTGACAGATTTGTGGAAGAGGAATGAACTGAAAAAGTGAGTTTATTGCTTTATACTATTACAACTGAACAATGTTGAGAGTTATTGTGAAGTGTATTATTTTATATTTGGTGTATTCCAACTGAACCATGTTGAGAGTTATTGTGAGTGAGTTGAATTAAGTTTGATTTATCTGACTTTTGTTTCTCTTTATACACCTTATAATCCAGTGTGCCTTATGTATGGGCTGAGACCATTCGATTGGCACTCATTCCTATTGCGCCTTATGCTCCGGTGCACCTTATGGCCTGGAAAATGCAGTTTCTCTCTCATTCACCAAAGCACTTAATCCTATTAGGGTCAGAAGCATGGGGAGAACATGCAATGCACTATGCCTAAGTGCTGCCCTTTATTTACACTAAATAAACATGTTTTCTCATGTTATCATAAAAATCTGCCAACTTTGCTGACACCATGGGACCTGGCAAGATCTTCCATAAGTTTAAAATAAAATTCAATGACCCATAGCTTTTTTGTTGTTGTTAAATAACATGTTTTTACATATTCATTATTCGTTTTATATTATGTGCAGTGTCTGCTATGTAAGTTGCTTTGAATTATAGAAACAATGATGGTGACTATAAAAGAGGAAGTGGTGACTCACTGGTAATGATTTGGGTTACTAACTAGAAACCTGACCAAGATCTGAGGAATTAAGGGTTACAGGTCTTGGTCAAGTTTCTAGTTAGTAACCCAAAGCATTACCAGTGAGTCACCACTTCCTGTTTTATAGTCACCATTATTGTATCTATAATTCAAAGTTGTTGTTATTAAAAACTATTTCCATCTACTGATAAGTATGAAAAATTGCTGTGGTATAACAGTGTACTAATCCTTAATGATTAAGCATAATCTAAACAACTCAAATCTGATCTAAACTCAGACGTTTTTTTTTTAAAGATTTATAGTCGGTCAAAAGTGATTAGTCTTCCGTCGCACCCAATTCCCAGCATCCATCACACCGCACCACACAGGAATCTGAAATAAACACATTGCAAATGTTGCTCTGTTCTGACTTACCAACCTCTTTATATTACCACTGCATGGTCTGTTTTCCTATCTTCACTTTGTCCTTTGAATTTTGCATCTCACTGTCTATTTGTATATCATGTGACTTCAGCCTCTCCAAGATTATGCCATTCCTTCACTTTTTTCGGTATGTTTGCTTGGACCTTTCTCCTGTTTCATGCAAATTCATCATCCCACGCTTCAGCCTCACTATTTACATGACAGAATACTTTGCTGATCCAGGATGCAAGAGATAAAAGTGCAAACAAACAAGCATCCTAGCTTGAAGGGCGCGTTATTGGCGAGGTACTTACAGCAACTCAACTACATGGAAAGGTGACTGAAGCAGCTCACTGATTATCTGCACCTTGTTCAAGGTTCATTGCCACAAGTTATAGTCCCAGTCCCCGTCAATGTCAAGCGCAAGTGCATTACGTTAGTCTGTGGATTGCTCTGATACATTTGATGATCTTGCCACACATTGCTGAGGATTTCATTTTGTATTTCGCATCTCTGAATGGCATTTCAGACAATGAGAATATTGATAAGCTGCTGGCACTCTTCATTGGCAAAGAATGGAAGTGGGCTATAGCAGTTAGGAAGCGGGAAGGCAGAAACAGCCTGAGGACTTCATCACCTGATTCCGCCAGGTATTTGATCACGTAACTGAAAGCAAGGAGACTGGAGAAAGGCTGCTCGTGCTCAAAGTTCAACAGGTGACACGGACAGCAATAATTTCTACATGCTGGGAGCAGGAATTAATCTAGAACACGCCACGAAAGGATAAAACAGTGACTTGCTAAGATAATGAAGCCCTGCTCAGTGACCTTGCAGACCTAACTATCTACTTTAATCACATCCTGCTTCATTGCCGGAGGATTCCCAAGTTTCATATGGTAACCAGCCTAGTAAGTACACTTGAGCCCATGGCTACGTTCTAATCTGTCCATTCCCGAGGTCCAGCCTAAACCCATACAGCTCAGCTCAGGGAGGAACCTTCAGCTTCACAATGTAGAGATGGACACATGGCGGCGTTAACACGGTCTTTGCCGTAGATATTCTGACCATCATCTTATACAATGCCCATCCTAGTCATCACACCTCAGCAGCTCAGCTCTATGACTCTGAAAGGACACTGAACAGCCATGATCACCTGTTTACACATTGAGTAACGTCTGACCGTCCCTGGGTTATGTCTGTGCTTCATGATTTGGATTTGCTTGTTTAAAACTTTTTTTTATAAATCCCTGGACTGCTTTATCTGCAAACGCATCCTTATGCTCTCCAGTCTCACATTTCACATGACATTATCCCGTTTTCTTTATCATGATGGCTATACTAAGGTAGGCGCCTGGGATTGCACTAGGTATAGTGCATGTCTCTTTCACAGGGTCCTCTTGAAGTGCACCCTGGGGAGAAGCATTTTCATTTTCAATATATTGGACATGTTCCCATTTTAATGGAAAATCCTGAGCTCAGCATTGTTCCCAGCAGCTTTTTATTACTGTTGTCCAAGCTACTGAAACACAGAAGTGAAATCGGCAGAAGCGAGAGAATTTCAGAACGGAGTAGTTCTCTCAGTTTAGAGCAGCAGGGTCTGACTTAATTCAAATACACTGCGGGTACTTCACATGGAGAGGGGTATTTTACAGAAAGAGGCTGTTATTGAATATCAATAGCACACTGTATAATAGGGATATGACTCATGAATTCTCTGGAGGAACCAAAACTTGCCATTTAATATTTCCTATGCTTATCCTGGCAGAGTGCCAATTACATTTTCCATGGAGCCATATTGCTGAATGATATATTATACGCAAGCGTGATGTATGGCCATGTGAGCTAATGCAAACTGCATTCATTTTCTTTCTGCTTAAAACCCTTCTGGTAGCAGAACTGCTTGATGGAATTCCTAATCAGCATCCGAAGTTGTATGTTCAAGGACTTGATAGTTTGTCACAATGGGAATGAAAGGCTTGACTACATACTTGAGTTCAACTCAACAGAGAGCTGATCACTTGAAAAAGGATATATTTTAATTGTTTATGTTTCTGGAGCCTTTAGGGTCTTTGAGAGGTCCTATGACATTATACTGATATATACAGTACAACCCAGAAAAGAGCAAGTCAGTAAGGATTAGCATCAATAGGGGACTCTAATACAATAATTTATTCACTTATTTGCAGAACTGCTTAATCCTTTTTGGGTCATTGGCAGCCCATAGGATATCTCCGCCGACACTTGCTGAACATGGGGTGCACTCCGAACATCTTGCCAAACCATTTTAGGGATAGCACGTACACACAACTCTTCAGTGTCACAAATAGGGGCAATCTAAAACAGACAAATAATTTAATGCGAATGCTATTAGACTGTAGGAGGAAACCCTTGCAACCATGGCGAGAACATGCGAACTCCATACAAAAAAACACCAGAGCCTGGAATTCTAACCCAGGATCTTCTTGCTGTGAGGCGTACATATTAACCACTGCACCACCATGCTGCCCAAAGAAAATAAGGATTTTTATACAATGATTTTTTCATGTCACTCGGGAAAGCTCTGCGTTTCTGTTGAAATATGCATTTGGTAGTAGTGCTGCATGTTTAAGCGGATACTACTTTTGTATGTGAGGCAGGGGTATTCAGAACCTCCTTCATGGTTCTGCTACTCCTTCTGATATTTGCAATATTTTCTGCTTTTTGAAAACGGTTTCTCTGAGTGGACACCATATTGCTTCTTGTGACCACAGTTGTTTATAAATTAATAAACGCGATTGCTATTATGCTACATCAAACAATGTGATTCCATTTTATCTTAAAATGTTTTCTTCAATACCAAATAGCTACACTTGTAGAGAGAAGACCAAAAAGTGTTATTATAATGCACTACTTCTTGGTTTGTTTTGATGCAAAAAAGGTTTACTGTATATCCCGTCACATTTCTGTAAAAACTCTACGACAACTCTAAGATGAAAATGTTGAGGTTCTCTTTGGGAGTAACGAGGATGGATGGGATCAGGAATGAGCACATCAGAGAGACAGCACATGTAAGAGGTTTTGGAGACAACGTCAGAGAGGCTAGATTGAGATGGTTTGGACATGTACAGAGGAGGGATAGTGAGTATATTGGTAGTAGGATGCTGAGGTTGGAACTACCAGGCAGAAGGCCCAGAGGAAGACCAAAGAGTAGATTTATGGATGTGGTGAAGGAGGACATGAAGGTAGTTGGTGTAAGAGAAGAAGATGCAGAGGATAGGGTGAGATGGAGGCAGATGATTTGCTGTGGCGACCCCTGAAGGGAACAGCCGAAAGGAAAAGAAGAAGATTCTACGACAAAATTATATTTAATACACCCACTGGCTATATTCAAATGGAAAAATGCACTGGAAACAACTGAGTCTTGAATGCATCCATGTATACAAGTCATCCACCAACTTTATCCTACTCAAGCCACAGGGAGACTGGAGCCTATCTCAGCCACTTCTGTGAAAAAGTTAGGTACACTATGAACATTGCAGGACCATCACAGAACCAACACACACACACACACACACACACTCTCACTCATAGTCACACCTAGAGGCTATTTGGAACAGTCGGCTAGCCTGATGTGCATATCTTTGGACTGTGCGAAGAAACCCAGAAAGGCACGATGAGAGCATGCAAACTTCACACCGAAATTCGACACTGAATCCGAACAAAGGGCTTTCTTGTTGCGAGTTGGACATGATAACCACTATGGAAAACATCTCACATTGTTCCACTTCCGCAGATACCAAATCCCAAAGTGTGTAATGACTACCGCCCAGCTGCACTTACGTCTGTAGCCATGAAGTGCCTTGAAAGGATTGTTAAAAAGTTACTAATGCGAGAAGTTGAAGACCAACTCGATCCACTCCAGTTTGCCTACCAACAGTGAAGGGGTACAGACGACGCTACGCTAACCCTCCTGAACCTCATCTACAAACATCTAGAAACCAGTGGTGCATACGTTAGAATCCTTTTCGCTATTTCTCATCTGCATTTAATACTATTCAACCCCATCTGCTTCTGTCGAAACTTTCCAATTTGTGTGTAAACAGTAACTTAATCAGATGGATTAACGCTTTCTTGATTGACAGACCTCAGTGTGTTAATGTAAACGGAATGAAGTCCTCTATTACCTGCCAGTCCACTGGAGCACCACAAGGTTGTGTTTTGTCACCCATTCTGTTTAGCATTTACACCAACGATTGTGCCAGTAAGGCATCAAACTGTTCTAACATCAAATATGCTGACGATGCCACTATCGTTTCACTTCTTAATTCTGCTGACCTTGACCAAAAAAATTACGTTTCTAATTTTACAAATTGGTGCAAAGCCAACTTTTTGATCTTGAATACCAAAAAAACAAAGGAAATTATCAAAGATTTCAGGAATTCTTATAATTCTTTGGACCCTGTTTCAATCAACAATGAAGATATTGAAATTGTGAACACATACAAATATTTAGGCGCTGTTATTGATTCGAAATGATCCTGGAATGATAATGTTGACGATGTTTATAGGAGAGGTCAGCAGAGGAGTACTTCCTTTGTCGTTTAAACACTTTTAGAATTGATTGTTCGCGCATGGTTCTCTTCTACAAAACTTTTATATAAAGTGTCGTAACTTTTAATCTACTTTGTTGGTTTCGTAACCTGTCTGTTCAAAAGAAAGCAAAACTCAACAAAACTGTTAACACAGCACGAAAAATCATTGGCTCAGAATCAGTAGCTTCTATCGGCAAAATTTACGAGCAGCAAATTGTCCAAAAAGTGCAGAAAATTGTAAATGACAGTTCTCACTTTCTCTATTGTGATTTTGAATTTCGTTCATCAGGACGCCGTCTGCGCATGTCGATAACCAGAACAAACAGGTTCCGCCTTTCTTTTGTACCAGCTGGCATTCATTGTTTTAACAATCGTTAATCATTTTTATTACTTGTTTGCCATGTTATCACCATGTAGCTTCTTTATCTCAGCTTATTAATCATATCTTACTGCAATCTTTTAGTGCTCTTTGGACAATATTTATTTGGACAAAATGTATTTATTTGTGTATGTTTTGAGTATTTGTTGAAATGTACGTTGTGTTTCAGTGTTTTGTAGTGTACGATGTGTTTAACGACAAAACCAAAATTTCCCCCGGAATAATAAAGTATCATCTGATCTGATCTGATGTCGTACTGCCACCTCCATATAGGACACGTCTTTGCATTTTATTTAAAATAAAAGTCAGGATATGTTCAAACAAGTCAATTGATCATTGAATAAATAAATATGGCAAATATTGTTGAAACATAAAATTTTTTTGGAGATGGTGGAAAAAAAAAAGAGAAAGTCTACAGGTTGTGTTGATGAAATGGGAAGCATTCTACAAGTGACATTTCAAATTCCTTTCTGTACATACCCAGCAAAAACCCATGCTATATTCAGATTTCACAATCTGTAAAAACTTTGGTATTCATTATTAAATGAAAATGCACATGCAATTAAGCTCTTCTTACTATTTCTCTGAAAAAATGTTGAGAATCATGAATTTCTTCTTCTTTTTTTTTTTTAATTTAATAATTTAGCTGAATAAAGGGCAGTGGTGGCCCGGTGGTAAGGTGCTGAATTACTGATCTAAAGGTTAGGGGTT
>CM045728.1:18964849-18969849 GCA_024760905.1 Plotosus lineatus
CTCATAGAGACAGAGATGTACTGTACCAGATTATAGCTTAATAGCTAGTTTCCATCTGTAGTCCCTAATTTAGAACAGCCAATTAACCTACAGTGCATGTCTTTGGATTGTGGGAGGAAACCGGAGCACCCGGAGGAAACCCACACAAGCACGGGGAGAACATGCAAACTCCACACAGAAACGCCCAGGCCGGGAATCGAACCCGGGCCTTCTTGCTGTGAGGCGGACGTGCTAACCACTACGCCACCGTGCTGTCAAATTACTCAAAGTGGTTTATTTATGTTTCTCTTTAGTACTGTATATACTAGAATTTTGAAATTGGCTACACAGAGCCCAGGTACTAGTATGTTTAAAGCATGCACAGTTCATCTGATTATGATTAAAATATGTAAAAATCATCTATAAATATTTAATTTTAGTAAGCTTTTTATCGTTTCCATGCTGTACATACTAAAACACTGACTGAGCAAAAAGACACCTTAAGCTACACAGCACTTGGGACTGCTTGGAGCATACACAGCTCCCCTGACCTCCCTCTGTCACAGTTAAAATACATGCAGTTGTGTTCAAAATAATATCAGCCAGACAGTACTTACCTACTCAATCACTGTTTTTGGTAGAAATTATATTTCTACATCACAAATTATTTACTAGCAGGTATACAGTAGTAGAGTAATAGAAATCGAACAGTCCTGGCATGCATGCAGCTGATTCAGTGTGATTGAATCACTAAATGAAAGGGGCATGTTCAAAATAATAACAGTGTGAAGTTTAATTAGTGACATCGTTCCTTCTTTGAAAAACAGGCGCCAATTATTGTCCTTATTTAAGGAAGGAAGGCAGCAAATGTGTCCATGCTGGTTATAGGGCATTTCTCTCTGCAATTCTGAGGAAACTGGGCTGTTCCAGACATTGTTCAGAAGAACAGCGTACCTTGATTTAAATGTTGATTGCAGAAAAGATAACATATAAAGAAGTACAGAAAATTATCGGCTGCTCAGATAAAATTATCAAAATGCTTTAAAATGGCAACCAAAACTTGAAAGACGTGAAAGTGGAAAAACTACCATTTGAATGGATGGAAGAACAGCTGAAACGGCAATGATTCAGCCAACAATCAGCTCCAGGAAGAGGAAATTACATCTAAAGTTACCTGGGAGTCCTGTTACAATTAGAAGACACATATGTGAAGCCAAGGTAACCACAAGAAGCCCCATAAAGTCCCACCTGTTGAAAAAAAGACGTGCTGAAGGGGTTACAATTTGCCAAAGAGCTGTGAACTTATGAAAGTAAGATTGCTCATTTTGAGTCTAGTGGCTGGAGACAGTTTGTCAGATAAGCCCCAAACAATGAATTTTGAATTTTTTTTGAAATTCAATTTTGAAATTCATTTTTGAAAAATGAATTTTACAGTACACTGTGAAGACAGTGAAGCATGGTGGCGTAAGCATGATGACATGGGTATGTTTCGCATACTACTGTGGCAGCACTGCTTATCACATACCAGGGATCATGGATAAGTTTAAATGCATCAGAATACTTGAAGAGGTCATGCCGCCTTATGAGTGAAAAGGAAATGCCTTTGAGATGGGTGTTTCAACAAGACCACCACCCTAAACACACCAGTAAACAGGCCGTATGTTGGTTCCAGACCAACAAGATTGATGTAATGGGAGTGGTGGCCCGATCCCCGGACCTTAATCCAATAGAAAACTTGTGGGGTGGCATCAAAATGCAGTTTCTGAGGCAAAACCAAGAAATACAGAAGGACTGTTGAATGTAGTCTAATCATTCAAGGCTGGAAAACCTGCTCACAGGTGCGAGAAGTTGGTTGACTCTATGCAACACAGATGTACAGCAGCTGTCAGAAACAGTGACTATGCAACTAAATATTACTTCAAGTGATTCAAAGGAAGCAAAATCTAAAATAATGTCCATCATTCAAAGAATGTTTGATTTTGTAAAGAAGAAAGCAGACATTTCTGTAACCACTTAATTCTAATTAGGGTCGCGGGAAGGTTGGTGCCCATCTCAGCCGACTCCGGGCGAGAGCAGAGTACACCCTGGACAGCTCGCCAGGCCATCGCAGGGCAGAAACACGCTGACGGCTATGCAGCCACTTTTGTCGAAAGTCAGCAATGGTTCTTTTACATGAACCTCACACCATAGACCGTGAGAGACATGGCTGGCCTTCAATAACCCAGTTAGCGGCACTGGGGGAGACAGTGACAACCTGTGGTGAGTGGGGCTTGAGCCCCCAATCATATGATCAGTGATCCAGCGCCCTATACCACTAGGTCACCACTGCCCCAGAAAGCAGACACTGACTTTTTTTAACAGTCTAATATTCACTTTTCTTCAATTTCTTTAAAGGAATAACAATTTTGATATTTCTCTTCATGTTTTGATTTGGAATAGAATGTGTTTTGTTCCCAATGCATTTGTATGTACGGCAATAAAATTACACCATTATACCACTATTATAAAGATTTTGAGTTATATTCGCTTTTTTAAACACACCACTATTATTCTGAACACAACTGAATGTCAATGAAAAGCAATCAAAATCCGCCACCTGTTTTTGAAAGAAGGTTGATCCCCCCGCCCCCCGCCCTCACCTGATGACCCAAAACTGGGTCCAGCTACTGGAGACTGTGAGTCACCTCCCTCATTTTGCTCCTCCAACCACTGGGTGGACATATCTCCCAACTCCCTTTCCTCTGGGCTGTTTCCTGAGTCTGTTACTGATTCAAAGGCACTATTATCCTCCTCTTCTTCCTGTGAGGAAAACACAGTGCTCTCTGATAGACGTGTACTATCCACGGATGACAGTCGTGTGTGACTACAGAACCGGTTCCGTCCTTCATGGCCCGAGTTGCTGTAACAGGACGTACTGTAACAGGATGTGCTATAGCATGAGGTACTGTAACAGGAGGTGTCACAGAGTTCACACTCGCTCTCCCTGTGAACCCGGTAACCTCCTCCACCACTTTCAGTTTCCCCATCCTCACTCTCCAGACGTGAGCAGGTCTCACCCTCCAAAAGCTGGTTAAGCTCAGACAATCTTTCAATAGAGAGGCTTGGAGGCAGAATCCTTCGACAGCAAGGTCCAAGACATTCGGGGACTATTGATGGAGACTGAATCTCGCTTGACCTTTCCTCGCTCTCATCAGCCACCAACTTTTCGTTCTCTACATGTTTCAGATTTGCATCTTCAGAAGAGCTTGGCTTGATAGTACCCTCATTGTCTTGGCTACTAGAGTCCTGATGAGCAGAGGGAAGGCTGTGCAGAAGGTGATGTATACGGATGTAGTGCGATCTTGGTGTCTCAGGCTCTGTGCAAGATGAAGCAATAACAGTTTCAAGTTCAGAGACAGGCAGCGAACAGGGCCGATGCTTCATTGCATTTCGCTTCATTATACATGTTGTCCTTGGAGAACAAGGTTTTGTACTCTCGGTCTCTCCCTCATCTCTTACTTCTGTTTGCTCTGAGCCTGTAGCTCCTTCCAGTGCTATGGTAGCTTCAACTTCTGTCCTTATCCAGATAGCTTCTTCATCTACATCTATTATTTCTATTTCATCTTTAGCTTGATCTTCACGGACTCCCACATTATCCTCTGTAACTTCTCCATTCCCATCATGATGCACCTCTTCCAGTTCCTCGTCAAGTTCCTCAGGGTTCAGCTCCTGATGATCAGTACGTTGAACTGTGCAAATTATATCCTCCAATGCTCTAGTTTCTTCATCCTTTGCTGCCTCCTCTAGATTGCTACCCTCCTCTGATTCCTCTGTGCTAGACATAATATGAGCAGGGAAACTTAGTTTAGTCGAAGAAGATCGGGGCAAAGAATCCTGGGCATCCACCTGCAGGTAGATATTATCATCGAGTTCATTTAGATCTTCATCTTTTACATCCAAGTCAGGGGCTGCTGGTTGGTCAATATTCAACTCCTCCGTTTCATGCTGGTCAGGAGTCACAGCATCAATCTCGGTAACAGACACTTCTTCATCATCTGCAAAAAGAATCAAGACAGTTTGTCAGTAAAGTTGAGAAACCTAAACGTGACAGGTTTTTGTACATAATTATTAGTCTGATAAAAATAAAAATATTTTAGCAAATAAAATTGTGGCGACCTGGATGAATAGATGATGTTATCTCAAAGCGAAACTGCAGCTGTCCACTGACGTGATCTGTTGGCAGCCTACGGCCCAAATTGTAGCTAATCACACGGTCTCTGTTTAGAAACACATACGTGCATAAATTTATTACTAATCCCAACATGCACTGCACAGCCAAAAAAGTCCAGCACCCTCATATTTTGTCGGGCTTTCTTCAGCCTTGATTGCATAATATTTATGGCAGTGTTTCAACAAACTTAAGCAACATCACACGATTTATTTCTATTCAGAGTTGGGTTCATTTTGAAGGTGTGAAAATCAAACCACTCCATAAAATGTTCTCCAACACATCCCAAGAACATTCAATGGGGTTAAGATTAGGACTTTGTGCTGACAGTTCTTGTGTAAAAATAATTCCTCAAGCTGGATCCACTCTCTCACTATTGAGCCACAAATTTATGTCCATGCCATCATGGAAGAAAAACGTATATTGATGGGATAACCTGGTCATTTTTTTAAACTGGAAAAACCTTTTCCTAAAGACACCTACCAAATACATACATGCAAATATATTTAGCAATTCCAGCTTTTAGCAAATTTAGCAAATTTGTGGTCAGTTATTCATGCATTATTTCATTCATTCATTCATTTCATTAAGCCACTTAATCCTAATCAGGATACAAATTTGTGGTATCTCTCTCTCTCTCTCTCTCTCTCTCTCTGTCACACACACACACTCATACACACACACACACACACTAACGTTTATGAAAAAAATACCATTTTAAAAATAAAGAAAGTCTACTTTTTAGTGACCATGTTATGCAATGTATGACACCTACCCAATAGCATGCTTCTCCAGGAGCCGTTGCACAGGCACA
>CM045728.1:18974849-19034849 GCA_024760905.1 Plotosus lineatus
TAATGTGTGGAATAAAAGTAATGTTGTGTGGGGTTAAGTGTGTACTGCCTGATATTAGTCTCAACAAAGCAGCACAAGGTATCTTAATAGGTCTGAAATTTCTCACTATGGCACAAGAGCTACACATTATGTCAGGAGAGCTGTGGGCCGTCACACTTAATTCCAAATCAATGCATAAAAACCTGTAAGTCATCCAGATAGCGCTAACATTTATTATAGATCCTCAGACATTTTTCACATGAGGAGGGGAATGTAATGATCCTTCATGAAATGCTGCATTTTTTCACCCTGGAGGCATATGGAAAGCTGCGGTAATGATGTTCTCTAAAGAACAGCAGTAAAAGAAGGATAAGCGGATAGCAGTTGATATTCTTCTAACAATTAACCTGAAAGAAACTGCGGTAATGTCCTGGAAAGTGATCCTGGCTCATCTTTTAGGTTGTTCATGCCCCTGTCCATCGCTCTGGTTTGGATGGATGGATTCCATTGTGGAGCTTTAGTCTCCCATGTTCATGTTTGAAAGTGATGTTAAGCATGAACTAACTGATTTAATGTGAACTAGTTTGGCACTTTAGTCCCTTTTATAAGAGTTTATTAATAGTGCATAAAAGGTCTATTGCTTTTGTAACATTGACCATATTAAAAACCCAGTATTTAAAAGTCAGATAGTTCTTTTGATTTCTGCTGTCATTTGTATCACCTGTCTTGGTAGTATAATTATCCATTTAATGAGTTCATGTTCCACCACGCTTTTGATTTCAGTTTGCTCCATGAACATTTATTTACCTGCAAGTCTGTCTGCCTCCCTGAGTTGGATTGTGCATTTTGATAACCAATCTTTTTCTTTATTACCACCCCGATGTTAATACTTTGTACAAGTCCCTTTTGCCAACAAAACGGCACCCAATCTTCTCCTATAGTGTTTCACAAAATGGGAGAATATGGAAAGAGGGATCTTTGTAAATCATCTAGCAACCTGGGTCCTCTCCACTGCACTCTCCTCTTCAGCTCATACTCCACAAATTTTCAATGGGGTTGTGGTCTGGGGACTGAAATGGCCACGGAAAGAGCTTGATTCTGTGTCTGGTCACACAGAACTGACCATTTCTGTGTAGACTGGCCACATGTTTAGGGTCATTATGTTGCTGAAAGACCCAGTGACAACCCATCTTCAGCTTTCTAGCAGAGGCCACCAGAGTTTAATTTAAAATGCCCTGGCCCTTGACCATTCGCGGTTTCGCACTCAAGGTTTGCATATTCGCAGATTGCCGAGCAACTGTCACTTCATTCAAATTCAGCCAATGGCTGTCCTCTGATTGGTTGAGATGATGTAACGCCCTTTTTTCCTCATTCACGCACAAGTTGTCAATGAGCCTATTTTTAGTGTGTTTTAATTACCAGTTAATCTCTATGATGCCACTCAAACGAAACGTCGGCTAAGCGCCAGAAAAAAGGTAATGATGTTGGATGTCTCTTCTGAAGAAATAAGACTTTCTCCGGAAGAAATGATAGTTTCCTCTGAAGTGCCTAAAGAGGCATAATCATCTGAGCTATTGTAAAACACTGAACTATTAAAGTTTTTTCAATTATTATTCCAGCACAGTCCCTAAGTTAATGTTTAGAATGTTTGTGTGTGTGATTTTATTTACTGTGGTGTAGCATGTTTCCCATTTGGTTTTGTTTATCCAATTTATTACATTTCTTGTTCTTTTATATCCTTTTTGTTATGGTCTGTGTTTTTTTTTTGGGGGGGGTTGATTTTGTTGGCTGTGCCTCTGACAAACTGTTTTCTCTCTGCTTCGGCTGAGGGGCGTGGCTGAGCTGCTCCATGGCACACACCTGAATCCACTATTCTCATCTACTCACAATAAACAAAAGCTTGCTCACCTCTGTGCCAGAGGATTAACTCGCATCACGTCACCACTTCTTCGAGTTGTAAAGCTCTATAACTCTCTCACTCTAAAACTCTGTTTTATATCCGCTCATGGCTGAGCTGCCCGGACTGAATGCAGTTCATACCTGAATTCAGTCATGTTATGCCTCGCAAATAGAGTAATGCAATACCTTTCTCCAGTGGGCATTTTTGAAAACTACAGTGCTGTATGTTTCATGGAAAATGCATTTAAAGGTGCTATATATATATATATATATATATATATATATATATATATATATATATATATATATATATATATACATACACATATACATACACACACACACACACACACACACACACACACACATACTAGTATATATATATATATGCTGTATTTATTTAAAATTTATTTATTTTTTGCCAATAAATATCACAGTAAAAAATTAAGTTTTTCTGAATCATTACTACATTTTACTACATTAATGAGTAAGACTGTCTATAGAATGTGTTTAAGAAGCATATGTTAGCGCATGTAATAGATACATAGTATTTTACTTCCGGTTGATCATTCGCGCATGTAATATGACACATGGGGTTTTACTTCCGGGTACAGAACTCGTGGATTATGTTCATTCATGGGAGGGGCTGTAACCAAACCCCTGCGAATAACAAGGGCCTACTGTATTTCAAAGCGTTCATGATGCCATGCACCCAAAAAAGGTTCCCAGGACATCGGGCAGAGAAACAGGCTAATAGTATCACCGATCCTCCCCCATACTTCACCGTAGGCATGAGGTGCTTTTGTGCATACTCATCTTTTGTGTTCCGCCAGACCCACATAGAGTGTTTGTTGGCAAAAAGCTCTATATTAGTCTCATCTGACCAAAGCACATGGTCCCAGCTGAAGTCCCAGTACCACTTAGCGATTTCCAGATGTTTGCATTTTTGATTATGAGTGAGAAAAGTTTTTTCTGTACATGCCTCCCAAACAGCTTGTTGGCCTGAGGATAGCACCCTGATGGTTGTTTTGGAGACTTTGTCCCCAAGATGCTACCATTTGTTGTAATTTAGAAGTAAGCTTTGTAGAACGTTTTATTTCTCTTCCGATTGTCTTCACTCTGAGTGGTTGCAAAATAAACTTGCGTCCTTGTCCAGGCTTGTTAACCACTGTTCCAGTTGTTTTAAACTTCTTAATGATTCCTCTGACAGTAGATATGGGACAGTGCAGACAAGGAGCTATTTTCTTGTAGCCATTGCCTCACTTGTGAAGGTCGACACACAACTGCCTTACTTGAATAGTGGGTTCCTTTGTCTTTTCCACGTTGAAGAGTAAGGTAAAGTCTTTTGGGCTTTTTACACCCAAGACTCGTGGCTCATCAGGCCGGTGTTTATCCCTGGTTTCCGTAGCGTGAAGTGACCAGGAGTCCTCATCAACTCCTCCTGGATGGGACGCTAGTCCATCGCAGATTACCTTCCCAGTATATTTTTACTGATACCCATTTATACTGCTGGGTGAACAGAGGCACACTTGTAGTTATGACCTTGCCCAGGGGTCTTGGCACAGAGGGGGTCTACCAGCCCAACATGCAACGTTGAAGAGTGGATAAGAGAAATGGCCCCTGTGGGATGTCATATTTATACCCCAGGAAGACAAGAAGTGATGAATTACTAATTAAATGTTCCTTGATACTCTGAACAACTTTGTAAACTACTGTAGAAATAACAAAAACATTGAAATTACATTTATTTCCTAGGAATGGTTGGGGTGCCAATAAGTGTGGAACAAGTGATTTTATGAAAAATAATGATTTCTTTGTTGGGGATTATTTTTAACCTGTTAAATTCACTAGAGTGGAAGGTTACATTTTTCTACAATTTTCAGTTTGAGTATATGATTCTGCAATAAAAATGTATTACAGACGCTCCCCGACTTACATTTTTAATTGGTTCCGGATGGTTGAACGTAAGTTGAAAGTGAACGTAAGTTGTTACAGTGATGTATGACGTATGACGTTAAAACACCCCTAAATAAATTATTATAAACATAACATTGTAAAATAATATCAAATATATCAAATAACATCAACATTAATTTCAAATAAGTCACTTATTTATACAGAGTTACTTTAAATGAAGCTTAAATAGGCCAATCAACGCTTATATGTGAAGCGCTCAATACCAAAAGTAGTATACTTGCGAAAGTAGTGTACTTCCTGCGGGTTATATGGACTTCCGGTCTTTCAAGTGCACAAGGGTGCCATTGAACTCGCTTAGAACCCAGTCTGCACTAATGTGGAGCCAGCAGAGCGGAGAGCTCTTTCCTGGATTCGGATTTTCATTCATTTTACAAGTCTTTTTGCTTAAACTGAGCATGCATGGTAGATCGCGCCGATCCGAGCAGATAGTTAATTCATCTCTGTGTATGAGACTTGCACCCATGCTAGTAGGCTTACACTTCTGACCAACCATATTTGCTTAGGGTTACAAAAGTCCACAAAGCAATGTAAACACAAAGATCACAGAGATGACGTCTTAACACAAGGGTAACACGCTATATATATATATATATATATATATATATATATATATATATATATATATATATATATACACACACACACACACACACACACTAGTCCTTCTCAAAAAATTAGCATATTGTGATAAAGTTCACTATTTTCTGTAATGTACTGATAAACATTAAACTTTCATATATTTTAGATTCATTACACACAACTGAAGTAGTTCAAGCCTTTTATTGTTTTAATATTGATAATTTTGGCAAAAAAGTAAAGAAAAACCAAAAATTCCTATCTCAAAAAATTAGCATATTTCATCCAAACAATAAAAAAGTGTTTTTAATGCAAAAAAAGGTCAACCTTCAAATAATTATGTTCAGATATGCACTCAATACTTGGTCGGGAATCCAGTTACGGAGGCCCAGGATGCTTCGGTAGCGGCCTTAAGCTCATCCACAGTGTTGGGTCTGGTGTCTCTCAACTTTCCCTTCACAATATCCCACAGATTCTCGATGGGGTTCAGGTCAGGAGAGTTGGCAGGTCAGTTGAGCACAGTAATCCCATGGTCAGTAAACCATTTAGCAGTGGGTTTGACACTGTGAGCAAGTGCCAGGTCGTGCTGACAAATGAAATCTTCATCTCTATAAAGCTTTTCAGCAGATGGAAGCATGAAGTGCTCCAAAATCTCCTGATAGCTAGCTGCATTGACCCTGCCCTTGATAAAACACAGTGGACCAACACCAGCAGCTGACATGGCACCCCAGACCATCACTGACTGTGGGTACTTGGCACTGGACTTCAGGCATTTTGGCATTTCCTTCTCCCCAGTCTTCCTCCAGACTCTGGCACCTTGATTTCCGAATGACATGCAAAATTTGTTTTCATCCGAAAAGAGTACTTTGGACCACTGAGCAACAGTCCAGTGCTGCTTCTCTGTAGCCCAGGTCAGGCGCTTCTGCCGCTGTTTCTGGTTCAAAAGTGGCTTGACTTGGGGAATGTGGCACCTGTAGCCCAGTCCACTGCTTCCACAGGTCCCCCAAGGTCTGGAATCGGCCCTTCTCCACAATCTTCCTCAGGGTCCGGTCACCTCTTCTGGTTGTGCAGGGTTTTCTGCCACACTTTTTCCTTCCCACAGACGTCCCACTGAGGTGGCTTGATACAGCACTCTGGGAACAGCCTATTCGCTCAGAGATTTCTTTCTGTCTTATCCTCTTTCTTGAGGGTGTCAATGATGGCCTTCTGGACAGCAGTCAGGTCGTCAGTCTTACCCATGATTGCGGTTTTGAGTAATGAACCAGGCTGGGAGTTTTTAAAAGCCTCAGGAATCTTTTGCAGGTGTTTAGAGTTAATTGGTTGATTCAGATGATTAGGTTAATAGCTCGTTTAGACTACCTGAACATGATATGCTAATTTTTTGAGATAGGAATTTTGGGTTTTCATGAGCTGTATGCCAAAATCATCAGTATTAAAACAATACAAGACCTGAAATATTTCGGTTGGTGTGCAATAAATCTAAAATATATGAAAGTTTAATGTTTATCATTACATTACAGAAAATAATGAACTTTATCACAATATGCTAATTTTTTGAGAAGGACTAGTATATATAAAAAACTGAACTGGGAAGGAGGGCACTCAGTCTGTCTGTCTTTTGTAAACAATGGACGCAGCGTCATTGCGTCATTACCATTACGTCAGCATACTACGTAGGTACGTCTAAACTCAAAATTTGACTCTTTTTTTTTTTTGGGGGGGGTAAAATAAAAAAATTGTAACACGGATGAACGTAAGTTGGGGAGCGTCTGTGTATATATATATATATGTACATATGTGTATATATGTGTATATATATATATATATATATATATGTGTATATATGTACACACACACATAAATAATCATGAACCGTTTAAGGCTTTTACCTCATCTTAACCAGGGGTGCTAATAATTATGGAGGGTAGTGTAGTTGTCAATTAACATCAACTTAACGATGCAGTAGCCTTATTCACTTTCCTGTAGTGTGCATCATAAACAGTGGATGGACATAGGGCAAGTATGCAAGCCATACTGCATCACTGTGGAATTCAGCTAAAATTATATTGGTCTTGAGTAGACAATGCAATAAATGCAATGTAATAAAGTTAAATAATGTAGACACAAATAAATGGTGATGCAAGTCTATTAAGCCCTTCATTTTTTTAATCATACCAAACCACATTTTTTGGCGTGTTAAAAAATTCAATTTGACAAATTGACAATTCAACCACAAATCCCCACCCTGGTGCAGCTAATTGGGTAATCAAAAGCCAGTAATCAAAAGTCTCTCATTGCCCAATATCTGTGGTTAGAAGCAAGTAAAAGATCCATTGCTGATTTTCATCAAGTATAGGCTGCATTACTGTCAGCATGTTTCCTCCCTGCGGTGGCCTGTCAAGCTGTCCAGGGTGTAATCTGCCCTTGCGCAGAGTCAGCTGAGAGGCGCCCATAACCCTAATTAGGATTAAGTGGTTCATGGAATGAATTAATTTTAAAAACCTATAATATGAAGTCAAGTAAAATAAATAAATGGATAGTAATAATGGGCTGTAATTGTGAACATTAGTATTGTACAATGTTCAGGAGACAGACTCTGGTGTATAGTGGGAAATCTAATAGAGCCAATGAACCAGCATACTGCTTCTGGAAACTGTACAGTCAGGCAACTAACAATTAGTGTGACCTGTTTTAGGAGATTAAGAATATTTTTGCAACTCGTCCACTTTTTAAACAGTGTATAAATTTGCATGTTCCCTACTTGAAATTAATTTTCACCCCTAATAAAACAAGGTTCTTTAATGGTTTCTTATATAATTAAGTTTTCTTAACTTCAGAATAGGTTTTAGTTGACACGCTTTCTACTATGACAATCTGTGGCACTTTATTATAGCGTACACTACTGCATATGGCAAGAACTATGTGGACAAATGAGTAACAAACATTCTTTTTCAATACCAGATGTAATAGTAGGTAAGGTAAAGTCTGTAGGGGTTTACACCCGAGCCTCATGGCTCATCATGCCGGTGCTTATCCCCGGTTTCCATAGCATGAAGCGACCAGGAGTTCAACTCCCCCTGGATGGGATGCTAGTCCATCGCAGGTTACCTTCCCAGTATATTTTTACTGGTACCCATTTATCCTGCTGGGTCAAGAGAGGCACACTTGTGGTTGAGACCTTGCCCAGGGGTCTTAGCACAATGAGGGTCTCAATGGGATTCGAACTCACAACCTCCCGATCATGAGCGCAGCACCCTAACCACTACGCCACCGGCCCCACATGTAATAGTATTGGCTACTATAACAACTATTGGCTACTATAACAACAGGTTTGGCCCGATTAGTTCTAGTTACAAAAAACACAATGCTTCAGGATAGGCTATATACACATTTTCGACAATTGTGTGCTTCCCAGACTCCTGACACCTAGAGAAGTACTACTACATACGAGGGTGTTGGTCAACTATCTTTGCACATACTTTCTACTCAAGAGTATCCAGATTTAAAGCTTCTCCCAGTTGGGATAACCATGGAACATTGAAAGAGTTTACAGTGCCCTATATAAGTTATGCATGCCATAAATGGGGAGACCGCATGGTGTTGTAGAGGTTAGCACATCAACATTGTAGCAAGAAGGTGCTTGGATTCAGGTTCTGGGCTCAGAAAGGTGTATTTGTCTGGATTTTGTATGTTCTACCCAAGTTCCCTCTAGGTATCCCAGTTTCCTCCCACAGTCCAAGAATATGCACCATAGGCTAATTGGCTGTTCCAATGCTTAGTTGGCACTATAAATGTGCATGATTTTCAACTGGCGAACTGCTCAGGGTGTATCCCACCTTTGCTCAGGGATGGCTGAGATAGGCTCCCCATGGCCCAAGTAGAATTAAGAGGTTCAGCACTGAATTTATGTATAAATGCCATAAATTAAAAATATAGCTGATAGCTATTTGCCAAAAACAGCATATTCATCGCAACCAACAATTAAAGAAGCAAAGACAAGTAGGGATATTTCTGATCTGATGCTTCCAGGCAAACTAATCAATATTAGGTCATAGTCACTTATCGTAGACTCACTTTATCTAAAAGGATCTTAAGAAAGGGCTGGGTTGAGCCATTAAGAGGGAGGATATAAATGGATTTTGAACTGAGAATCAAACTCTCATCTGCTTATTACATACCCCGATCCAATTACCCTTTACCAGAAGATCAAATGATTATGGGGGATTCTTTACAACTTTTGGAATGCAAAATGTTGTTATATTCATTGGCCAACCAGTACAGTGCATATCATATACACTGACATACAAATGATGATTATTTGCATTGAAAAGGGGGGAAAAAAAGCATCTCTATTCATTAGTATCGAGTTGAAGTCGCTGTGCTCAGGTATCCAAACAGTTGACAAGAGAAACAAACAAACAAAAATAATTAACACATAAAATTAAATTAAATTTTACATAGGGTTAACTGAAAAGGTGAATGATTTATTATTTTAACATCATCATATTAGAATTGAAATTAAAGATTAGCCATCAATTTTACAGGCTGTTGTCCTTTTACTTGGAATTTGTTCAGTTCAATTCATTTTCTGTAACCGCTTAATCCTAATTAGGATCGCGGGGAGGCTGGCACCCATCCCAGCCGACTCCGAATGAGGGCAGAGTACACCCTGGACAGCTCGCCAGGCAATTGCAGGGCAGAAACACACTGACAGCTATGCAGCTACTCTTGTCGAAAGTCAGCAATGGTTCTTTTACATGAACCTCACACCACAGACAGTGAGAGACATGGCCGGCCTTTGATAACCCAGTTAGCTGCACTGGGTGGTGGTGGTGGTGGTGGTGGGGGGAGGCAGTGACAACCTGCAGTGAGTGGGGCTTGAACCCCTAACCTTAGGATCAGTGATCCAGCACCTATACCACTTGGCCACCACTGCCCCTTACTTGGAATTTGGATTTATGTAAAGCGACACACATGGAAAGAGTTAATCCGAATTAGAGTCGCAGGGAGCCTGGTGCCCATACCAGCCGACTCTCGGCGAGGGCAGAGTACACCCTGGATCATAGACATTGAGAGACATGCACAGTTAGCTGCACTGTGGGGACAGTGACAACCTGTTGAGAGTGGGGCTTGAACCCCCAGCCTTAGGATAAGTGATTCAGCACCTCTTCCACCAACCCACCACTGCCCCAATTAGATCCAGGTGGTAACTATACAAAACACTTAAATAAAATTATTTCTATTGCCTCCTATATATTTCTGTTGTTCAATCTTGGAAGCCAGCACAGTAGAAGTAAAACATACAAAAAATGATGCAGCCATGAGTACGGTACTGTGCTATACTATACCACGACATACAATATGCTAGAAAAACTGCTTTATCCTACTATGGTCGCAGGGAGGTTGGAGCCTATCTTAGCCCACACTGGGAAAAGGAAGGGTACATCATGAATAATTCACTAGTCCATTGCAGGGCCAACACATTCACATCTAGTGGCACACTTAGGGGCAACACCCTCCCCATGCATATGATTCAAGCTCAGGACTCTCTTGCTGTGAGGCGGACATGCTAACCACTATGCCACCATGCCGCACCATTACAAAAATTGTTCTGCGGTCCACACACTGACACTGAATCTGCACTACATGATAAAATCAAACAAACAAACATTCAAACAAACACACAGACAGTAACAGTGTTATGGATGGATATCGCTACTCATTCATTTGTTAAAGCGCTTTATCCTATTAGATTTGCAAGGAGGTTGGAGCTTATTTCAGCCGACTCTGGGCAAAGGAAGGGTACATCCTAAATAATTCACCAGTTCCTTGCAGGGCCAACACATACACACCTAGAAACAATTTCTAGGAGCCTTTTAGCCTAATGTGCACATCTTTGGAAACCAGACCGCTCAGAGGAAACCCATGCACAAGGAGAATATTTAAACTTCACACAGAAACATCCTCACCATGAATGGGGCTACAACTAAGGATCTTCTTGCTGTGAAGTAGACATGCTTACCACTATGTCATCACACCGCCACCACCACCACCACCACCACCACCACCACCCTGCACTATTACAACAATTACTCTGCAGAGCACTGACTAACATGTTGTAAGGCAGTACAGTGGCCTTGATGTATTTGATGAATTGCCCCTTGTTGTAGATAGGAATGTGGATGTGTGTGAGGTCTCTGCATTTTCCTGGTTGCCCTTCCAGGGTGTGAAAATACATAAATCTTTACCATGTACTGTTTGACAAATAGATGGTGGTAAAAAGCATGCTACAGCTATCTGTTTCCAGCAATTCCTATTCAATGCATTATTCAAAATAGTTGAATACTGGATGATGAAACACTGAAGCAATAGGGCTTAGTAAAGGAACAGCTGATTATGCCCTTTCTCGTCTGAACACCAACCCTCTACTAATTAGCTGTACTTCATTTTATTTGACAATTTCATTATAGAACATCCACTAACCTCTGATTTCATTCCCTTGTGTAACACTACTTGATTTTCTCCCTGAACAAGCAGGGTTGCAGAATTGAGGATAAAATTAGCATTCAACCTGGAGGGCATTACCTGCAAATGGCAAAAATTGCATCATTCAAGAATAACCTCAACATGAATGTGGGTGCTTGTATGCAAGAATGTTTCTATGCCTTGGTGGAGACCAAATCTCTTGAAAAGGATAGCGATTTTACCTTTCACAAAAGTTAACTTTTAGTTATCAAAGATAGGGTTCCAATGGGATTTAAGTGTAAGCACAGCATTTATTTAAAAAAAAAAAAAAAAAAAAAAAAAATCAACATTGCTCCTTACATGGATAACACGACAAGTAGAGCACCTATGAGCTTTCTGCTTTTGATCACTGGATTGGCCAGCAGGAAAGAAGAGGATGCTGCAACATGGAGGAGTGCAAGCCCAGCCTAATCAATCACTGGTGAGGCAGAGGAAATACGATTTACAGTCTCACCATAGAGGAGATCCGTTTAACTGCGTCACAGTCACGCTTCGCTGCAATCTCCACAGTTGAGCATATACCTTCCCCTCCCCCAGTATTTCCCCTCCCAGAGGAAATAAACACATGGAAAGAGGAGAGGAGGAAAAACAAAGAAGAAATAAAACAGCATCATCCGAGTGCTGCACATGGTTTCCGATAAAACGGCGGGATTTTATATCAAGAATTTAAACAGGAGGTAGCTGCAGCCACCTTGGAGATGATGGGCAGTAGTGGCTCAGTGGTGAAATGGGGCTTACTCATCAGAGGTCAGGGGTTCAGACTGTAGCACCATTAAGCTGAGGCTGTTTGGCAGTTGAACAAAGCCTTTATCTCTCATTCCAACAGGGGTTGCGTATTATGGCGGACTCTGTTCCCTGACCCGAAAATGTATACCGATAGAAATATGCAAAGGAAAAAAATGTTATGGCACTGTACTGTACGATACACATTAATAATATAAAGGCTTCTTCCATTACTTCTGACTCTTGGTCTACTCAAGGATTCTTCATGTTGGAGTTTTCATGTGCACTCTTGCCTTTTGCTCAGGAAAGATCGAAAGCCAATCCATATCCAAGTTTGGTGATGCAGTTTTTAGCATGGCTACCTCACAGCAAGCAGGTTAAAACCTAGTAAATCATCTGGGCTTTACTACATGAATATATAATGTTCTCCAGGTACCTACAGGGCTTCCCCTGGATTCTCTAGTTTACTCCTACTGTCTGAAGACATGTGGGCTATGTGGAATATCGAAAAAATATAAGTGAAATGCATTTGGTTGGTGAACTGTCCATAACATACCACTCTCCAAATTAAATTCCATTTAATTTATTTGAGCCATAATCCACACAAGAAGAATTACGTAAAAAAAAAAAATAAATAAATAAATAATGACTGAAATTTGCTAGCGGAGCTATCTTTTAAAACAAAAAATACATCATTAGATGGTCTCTCTTTTTTGGAATCCACATCCTGTTATTTGCTGTTAACAAACCTCTTAAGAAAATCATTTTGTAGTTTTGTGGTTGTATTTGGCTGTACATTTGTAAGTAAAATACACACAATGATATATGAAGATGAAATGCTCGGGATTATTTCTTTCTAGCCTACATAGTCACCACCATGCATCTTGACATTAAGGAAATTAAAAAAAAAAAAAGTTATGAATGCTAATGCCCATATTTTCTTTAAATGTCTCTGTAATAATTATCTCTACATCATTCGTACACCATGGTCAAGACCTCATTAGTTTATTGTCCAACCATAATATTTTCATTGCTGAGCTGTGGATAAATATTTGATTTTATCTTTCACATATAGCATCGGTATTAGCATTAGGTATGGACAGTGTGAAACAGTACACTGTATCAGCTTTAACTAGAAAAGTATTGTGAGTAAATCCCCAGTGGCCATGCATATCAGGTTAGGCTCAAGACAGTGGGGTTCCTCTGACTTATAATGGTTCCATTATCTCTGAGAGAGGCATCAGTCTCGAGATCATATGCCATGCTGTGGGGGGATTTCTGCACGATCAGCCAAGCACCGAGTCCAAGATTAAGCCATATTTCACCCTCATGATGTGCTGAAGGCTGCCTAATGCTAGAAGTTGTATATTTCATGGATGGTTAAGACTTTCATACGACTGGGAATCTATTTTGGGACTTAACCCTTTCTTACTGCTCCATGATTTCTTTAGAAACAAGTGCTCCAAGTATGGACTATGAATTACTCAGAAGCTAAAGTAAAGAAATAGGGAAAGTGTGTTAGAGTAATGTGGCATAAAATGTCAATGTGCAAACCCTGGGTGTTTAAGGAGCACAGAGAAGCAAAGTCTTAACAGTGACAATATAATTATTCTCTAATACAATGATTTTTAACTTCAACATTACTATTTTCTTTTATAAACATCTGTCATCATAAAACCCAAAACAGGGACACGTACTGTATCTTATATTTTAAAATATCTCAGTTTTTCTATAATTCATCTAATTATATATACACACATATATATATATATATATATATATATATATATATATATATATATATATATATATATATATATATATATATATATATATATACTTCTTCTTTTCCTTTCGGCTGTTCCCTTCAGGGGTCGCCACAGCAAATGATCTGCCTCCATCTCTCCCTATCCTCTGCATCTTCTACTCTTACTCCAACGACCTTCATGTCCGCCTTCACCGCATCCATAAATCTTCTCTTTGGTCTTCCTCTGGGCCTTTTGCCTGGTAGTTCCAACCTCAGCATCCTACGACCAATATACTCACTATCCCTCCTCTGTACATGTCCAAACCATCTCAATCTAGCCTCTCTGACTTTGTCTCCAAAACATCTAACATGTGCTGTCCCTCTGATGTACTCATTTCTGATCCTATCCATCCTCGTTACTCCCAAAGAGAACCTCAACATTTTCATCTCTGCTACCTCCAACTCTGACTCCTGTCTTTTCCTCAGGGCCACTGTCTCTAAACCATACAACATCGCTGGCCTCATCAACGTCTTGTACACTTTTCCCTTCATTCTTGCCGATACCTTCCTATCACACATCACACCGGACACTTTTCTCCATCCATTCCAACCTGCCTGCACGCGCTTCTTCACCTCTTTTCCCCACTCTCCATTGCTCTGGATTGTTGAGCCTAAGTACTTAAAATCCTCCACCTTCTTTATCTCTGCCCTCTGTAACCTCAAAGTTCCTCTTGGGTCCTTGTCGTTCACACACATGTATTCTGTCTTACTAAGACTAACCTTCAATCCCCTCCTTTCCAGGGCATACCTCCACCTCTCTAGATTTTCCTCCACTTGGTCTCTGCTCTCACTACAGATCACGATGTCATCTGCAAACATCATAATATATATATATATACATACATATATATATATATATATATATATATATATACATACATATATACATATATATATATATATACATACATACATATATATATATATATATACATATAGAAATATATAGATATATACACATATATATATATATATATATATATATATATATATATATATACACATATATATATATATATATATATATAAAACAGACTGAAGGTCTAACAGGACTAACAGACTGAAGATGACTTTCCGTTGTGATATAAATCCTTTTCCCCACAATTATTTATGACTTACAGTTGTATAACCAACTGGACTACATTTTGAACTGTAGTGAAGTTTCTCGTATATGTGGGGCAGTGGTGGTCTAGTGGTATAGGGCGCTGGATCGCTGATCCAAAGCTTGGGGGTTCTAGTCCCACTCTCCACAAGGTTGTCACTGCCCCCCCCCCAGTGCGGCTAACTGGGTTATCAAAGGCGGGCCATGTCTGTCACTGTCTATGGTGAGAGGCATGTAAAAGAACCATTGCTGACTTTCGTATAGAGTAGCTGCAAAGTCGTCAGCGTGTTTCTGTCCCTTGCTAAAAGGGTTGTGACAGGAAGGGCATCCGACGTAAAAACCTCTGCCAAATCAAACGTGCGAATCAGATGATTCGCTGTGGCGACTCCCGAGTAAAAGGGAAAAAGCCGAAAGGAAGACAGACAGTGAAGTTTCTCGTATATGGTTGAAATCCTTATGGTTTCACCCAGATGAGGAGGGGTTTCCCTTTTGGGACTGGTACCTCTCAAAATTTCTTCCTCATCTCAACTGAGGGAGATTTTCATTGCCACCATCGCTATGGGCGTCATCAGGGATGTGTAGATATAGGTAAGTCTGTTGGGTTTTTTACACCCGAGACTAGTGGCTTAGCCTCGTGGCTCATCAGGCCGGTGCTTATCCCCGGTTTCTGTAGCGTGAAGCGACCAGGAGTTCAACTCCCCCTGGATGGGACGCTAGTCCATTGCAGGTTACCTCCCCAGTATATTTTACTGGTAACCATTTATATTGCTGGGTGAACAGAGGCACACTTGTGGTTGAGACCTTGCCCAGGGATCTTAGCACAGTGAGGGTCTCAGTGGGATTTGAGCTCACAACCTCCCGATCATGAGCACAGCACCCTAACCACTACGCCACCGGCCCCACATGTGTAGGTATAGGTTGGAGTAAATGTTTCTATTCTTTTATTCTTTAGAAGCTCCTATTTCTAATGTGTAAAGCTGCTTTGAGACAATATAAATTGGAAAATGTGCGATACAAATAAAAGAGAATTGAATTGAATTCATGTGATTTTTGTGTAAAATGTATAAAATGTGTAAAAAGTGTGCATGTATTAACTGGCATGCAGCCCTTTCCAATTTCCCCTTCCAGTACTTCAAACTCTTTTTTTTTTTTTTTTTTTTGACTTGCACTTTTTTCTACTTTTTCTCTTATTGTTCATAAGTAGTTGTCCTCTCAATATGTGGGTTCAGAGAGTTTTCGTACTTTTTAATCACTGCAGAACTTTTGAAGTTGGGACTGCAGCGCAGAAACTACACACATCCGTTGTTTACTCCAGCTGATCACCCTGAAGCTGACCAGATTAGTGGCCAGACCCATGGACTTACCAGCTGAAATCTGGAGAAAAAAAAACCACTGTGGATGTTGAGATGGAGAACAGAAGAGAAAAAGGAGGGAGGCAGTGAGACAGTGGAAACTTACAGGGAAAAGAAGATACAAGTCTTGTCTCATGTCTATTATAATGGGAAATGTAAGGTCACTGGCAAATAAGATGGAAGAGCTGACAGTGCTAGCTCAGAGTCGGGGGGGGGGGGGGTTCATCGGGAGCATAGTTTCATGTACTGTGTGGAGATATGGCTGCACCAGGATATTCTTGATCACGACATATCCATTTTTTCATTCTGTTTCACATCCAGCTTTTTCATTCTGTGGGCCGACATACTGCACTGCGAGAGGTTTTCGGAAAAGAGCGGGGGGCTTGCCTCCCATGTCAATAACTGGTGGTGTAACCCCACCCACATAACAATCAAAAAGCGGAGTGTTGTGTGCCAGACATTGAACTGTGTGCTTTTAGACGCAGACCATATTGTCCGATGTCTGTCAGATGTCAGCAACTGCCCACAACAGGAAACTAAATAAGGTTGTTACATTGCTGAATTGATGCTGACCAGCTGTTGACTTACATGATTGTGTGCAGTAAGAACAATAATAATAATAAAGAAAAACAGATTTATTACTAAAAATGAAACTGAACCACAAAAAATAAAGGATCACAGACTGATGCTTAGACTCACACAGAACAATAATAATAAATTGAAGAGAAAAAAAAAAAAATCTTACTCGGCAATCAATTTGCAGATATATAAGCATTCATGGAACAAGGCAGTCGTGGCCTGGTGGTAAAAGGTGCTGGATCACAGATCCCAAGGTTGGGGATTCGAGTCCCACTCTCCACAATGTTGCCACTGTCCCCCCCCAGTGCAGCTAACTGGGTTATGAAAGGCCGCCCATGTCTTTCACTGTCTATGGCGAGAGGCGTGTAAAATAACCATTGCTGACTTTCGTCAAGAGTAAACTGCATAGCCGTCAGCATGTTTCTGCCCCTTGCTAAAAAGGTTGTGTCAGGAAGGGCATCCAACGTAAAAACCTATGCCAAATCAAACATGCGAATGATTCGCTGTGGCCGACAAAATAGAATAATAGAAAAGACAATAAGCATTCATGGAACATCCAGTTCGCCCGAAGTGCATGTCTTTTGTATGTGGGAGAAAACCATGAGGGACTCTACAGAGGCACAAGGAGAACATGCAAACTCCAGAAATACTTTTGCTGGCCATGGGATTATAATCCAGAGCCTTCTTGATGTGAGGCAGATGTGCAAACTCCTACTTTATGTTAATGCTAAATCCTTGTTAGTGCAATTCAGTCGGAGACAAAAATCAGAAACAAAATATGTTCACCATCAAACGCAGCACTCGAGTACTGAGAGCTGAAAGCAAAGCATAAATCACATGCAACAAAGCAGAAATAAAACAAAAATAACAAAAAAAAAAAATTCAGATGTCAACGCTCAGTGTGCTACACAGAACTAGTGTACAAACATAAGACACCTAAAAAGCTCTTTGAAAATCCAAGTATTTCAACAAATTGTTTGTTGTTGTTCTGTCATAAACCCAAATCCTGATGTTATAGTGTATTGCATAAGATAGAGGAAAAGGGAACTACACTGAGGACTGACCTCTCTTTTCCAAATAGGATTGATGGTATTACAGATGATGCCAGATCTCTTCTCTTGTCCATGATGGGGGAGAGCAGGGAATATGCTGTGCTTTCCAGGGTGGATCGCAATCTTCAAATATGGATCAGGATTGAAGAACATTCCCTTCTTCAGACCCACCGCCTGGATGTCTGATGGTAATCAGAAAAGATGAGGTAATGAGTATGTGTGTATATGGATACTCTGGAAAAGGATCTGGACAGGTAAGACGAGTATGTACCTCTGCTTTTCTGTGAAAGTACTTTATACTTCATACTTTTGTCTTTATAATTGTTGTAAAAATGATTATTTGTTGTGCTTGCAAACCAGTCCCGGAATATCTTCTGAGCAGATTTATTAATAAGAAATCATGTTAGCTGTAATTTATATCTGAAAAATTAACAAATGTATGATCTATTCTTTAATACAGGAATTCTTTAATACATACCGTATTCGATGTAATAAGCGCCCAGGGCGCTTAAAAATTGAAGTAGGCGAGCACTTATTAAAATGCTTACCAGCAAAGTGGAACAGTAAGTGCTTATTACCATCAAGGTGGAAAACATGAATAATAATCAGAAGTTTTTCAATTAACTGAAGTAACAAGAGTTTTACTGGTATCTGTATTATTCATTTTGTGGTATCAACCAAACTACTTACATGAAAGTTGAAAATAAACAGAGAACATTTTTTTTTAAATTAATACCCCCTTACTTTTCCCTCCAGGTCTTCTTCTTTTCCTTTCAGCTGTTCCCTGAAACATTTTCCCGGAAGTAAGATTGAGCCAATCAACACGAATGTCAACTTTAGCGCATGCCACATTGAACCAATCAACACGAACATCAACAAAAGCACATGGCTAGGAACAGGCTAAAAATTATGAAGTCAGTGAGCAGGAGAATCGGGTGAAAAATACTCATCACTTTCTGAGAGCTCCATATCAGGCTCATTGCTCCATTCATTCAGAGCATCCCATAGTTTTGCTGTAGCAGTTTCTAATGGTTCATTGGTTGTTGGACATTTACCAAGAGAACACAGCAAAATATTTTCCTGTTTTTTTAAAGCACTACGGAACAATCGAATGTGTTGTTACTGATGAACATTATAGACATTCCCAAGTGGCAAGGGGTCTTGAAATACCGTGTAAACTCACTTTTACAGGCAGTGAACGCCTCATATTACTGTTACAGACTGTTGAAATAAAATTGGTAAGTTTGATCTATGATCTTGCTCCCAGTACACATGGGCAGTTATTAGATTAAGATAAAAAAAAAAAAAAAAAAAAAAAAAAAAAAAAAAAATCATGGGGGGTATTGGAGCAGGGCACTTATTACGTCAAAAACGGTATCATCAGTGTTTGTACAGGAAAAAAAAATTGCTGTCATTGGGGACAGATGGCACCTTAATGACATGTTTTCTTAAACATATGCAATCTTTGATTGTGTTTAATTATTAATTAATAAAAATTGTCTTAGGTTTGCTGTTGTTGAGCAGCTTAAGACCTGTTTGCATGAAGAACAGCATAAAGTAACAACTATGATTTTAAGTGTTTGCTGGTTTAGGTCCAGTGTACAGCTAATCTACTAGTATATACAACATTGCATTCATTCATTCACCATGCTTCATACTACTAGGGTCGTGAGAAGGTTAATGCTTATGTCAGTATGTCAGTCAACTAAAAACAAAAGTGAGGTACACCCTGTAGTATTTGCCAGTCTGCTGCGGGGCCAACACACACACACACACACACACACACACACACACACACACACACACACACACACACACACACACACACACACACACACACACACACACCAGGATAGACAAACAACCATTCATCATCCTATCTAAATCTAGATGCAATTGAGAATCTTACATTTTTGGTCTGTGAGAGAAAACCGAAGCATCCAAAAGAAACCCATACAAGCACAGGAAGAACATACAAAGTCCACAGAGAAGACCCTTGCTGTGCACTGAATTTGAATGAAGCATCTTCTTTCTGTAAAGTGAAGTGTTAATCATTGCAGCACTTTGCTCCCCTCTGAATGTCTTTAACTTCCAATTTGGATCTTCAAGTTCACATGGAAGCAAATCAAAGCAGACCTGGAATTTTTAGCCTTATTTAATGTCCAAAATGATAAACAACACCACTATTAATGCTGCAAAGAATCCAAAGGAAATATCATTAAAGTTGTTGTGGGAGCTCTTTATCTCTCTCCATAGATATCGTTATAGATATATGAGACCAGAGACTTAACTTTTGATTTGCTGTAAATTAATTCAGGTTGGGCTGGTTTTCCCAGATGATCACACACCATACATACCAATCTTGCTTACAATAATAATAATAATAATAATAATAATAAGACTGTCAGATGTGGCCCTTTTTACTTTTATCACGTCCAGTGTGTTGAGAGATCACTCACGAACTGTGTCAACAGGGTCACTTGTGTCCTCCTCTGCTGAGGATCACTGCAGATTAATCAACTCTCAGTTTTTTCGAAGGAATGTCAATGCCCTCTTCAATCCACTAATACATATCTATATACAGTATGTGCAGCAGCATTTTGAAGTGGACTTTTTACTGAGGGAAGTGACTATGAATAAAATATAAGACAGCTAAGCAGCTCTTCAAGCAAGGGTGACTCTCAAGCTTCACACAGAGTGGCTCAATAAGCGTGAGGAGTAGTCACGCTTTTACTAGTATAAAGAAGATGGTTTTCAGATGTTTTCATCAGAATTTTGATGGTTTGATTCTGTGAGTGCACATACTAAGATCTACAAGGTGACCCAATAAAGCCTCCAACGTTTCAATGTAAATTAAATAAGGAAAAAAAAAAAAAGTTGAACATAATATATTTATTATTTGCACAAATGAAACATCATTCAATAAAGTTTTTCCACATCATGCTTTAAATATGATTATCTCCAAATGGTGGTTGTTATTGTCTATACATCAAGGGTGCTCAATACTGCTCCTGGAGAGCTACCTTCCAGAAGACATTCGCGCCAATCCTAATCACGCCCACCTAACCATCCAATCATCTCATCAAGACCTGACTGGATCTTACATGTCACATGGGCCACATTAGGGTTGGAGATAATCTGTCATCTGGAAGGTAAATCTCCAGGAGCAGGATTGAGCACCCCTGCTATACATGCTTGGTACTGATTAACCTATCATAATTTTCTGGTTATAACTACGAAATGTTAGTCAAACAATGCTGTTTCAAAGAAATCCTTGCATTACAACAGGATTACACAGCTGAAAATTTGGCAATGTAATAAAACCAGGTTGCATAGTCGTCAGGCAAGCTGTCCTGGGTGTACTCTGCCCTCGTCCAGAGTCAGCTGAGATGAGTGCCAGCCTTCCCACAACCCTAATTAGGATCAAGCGGTTCTGAAAATGAATGAATGATGATAATAGTACCTTAAAGTTGATGATTTTATCAAAACAGCATATCCTATAGGGTTTACTCCTCTTTTTTATTTTTATTTTATTTCTAAAAAGCCTTTTACTTTGTTCCGTTCTTCATGCAAGAACGTCTTAAGATGCTCAACAGTACAGGAAAATTGTGGCATACAGGGATCCCTCACTACTTCGCTCTTCAATTCATGCGGCTTCAGTATAATATTCATAATTATATAATAAATAATAAATATATAATAACCACCAACCTTAGGATCGGCGATCCTGCGCCTTAACCACTAGATCACCACTGCCCTGTGACTGACATATATGTACATGTATATGTGTATATAAGATCAATAAATACATATTCAATGCTATAAATGCTTATAATAACAATTAAGCATTCAAAAATAATGCACAAGCTGTAAAGAAAACACACACACACACACACACACACACACACACACACACACACACACACACACACACACACACACACACACACACACACACACACCTCACAATAATGTAACTAGTTTTGATGGGAGGTTTTGGGTTGTTTTTTGTTCATTTAGGGGTTTTTTTTGTTTGTTTGTTTTTTTTTTGCATAGTTTGCCTTGTTTTTGCAGCATTTTCCTTAACTTTCCCCCCCATTCTTCCTTATAATAAAATAAATAAAAATAAAAAATGTGATGCACTGAAGCAGCATGAATTGAAGCGCGAAGTAGCGAGGGATCCCTGTACTTGCTTGTATAATTTAGTTTGCTAGTTAACTGTGCATGAAGGCAGACAGTAAGAACGTCTCAGAATTAAACAGCAGGATAGATTGACATCCGAGAATTGATATTTTTCAAGTCAGGAAAAATAACTGGTCTTTTCAAATTTCCTGGTGTGACAAGGTGTGCTGGATGACTGGAAGTGTCTGATAGAGAGAATATACCGCTCGCCTTTTAATGAAACCCTTTCGGGGTGTTTGCTCCGAACTGGGTTATCTGGCTAATTTTTTTTCAGAGCATTCATAAAACATTGCATATAAATAACATGTTGCAATAATTGACTTATTTTATGTTTGTAGGGCTTTTTCTTTTTTACAGGCCATCAGCTCCCACCTACCCGATATACTTCTCCAAGAATTTCAGATCACATTGGGAATTCTGAACATCTTGTGGTCTGCAATGACCTTGTAAGCTGTTCAGGGTGTGCGCTGCATTCTACCAGTGTCACAGTGTTTTGCAACACTGGCATATGCACACTAGAAGCAAAGCATATCTCATGTATTCATATCTGTGATCTTGGCAGCCAGATGGTCGAAGGTATGAATAATTTCCTGCATAACTCTCTTCAACACAGACACAAGGAGTTTACATTCAGCGATATGTTAGCAGAGCCTGTACATCTTGGATAGGTTTTGGTGTAGCCTTAGAGTTAGATGTATTAGTTTGTATGGTGAATTCTGAAGGGTAAGAAAAACTTATTCGAGAAAATCTCTATTCTGGGTCCCTGATGCTGCAGAAGTTTTACTCTGGCTAGAAATCCATTGCAGATGTGCAAAATAAGAACAATATTTTTAAAAACTTCACAAAAAAACATAATAATTGTCAGTGTTTCAATTGTGCAATGGGATTTATGATCAGGTTTTCTCATCTCATGATAGTTTATTTTCTCCCAATAGCTCTTAGAGTTCTCTTTTTCAAAACAACAGCATTTCCATTTGATCTTTATGGCATGTTTGTGATTTAAATACAAAAAATGTGCTTCAATTTTTCAAGTTTTCTGTAATACATCTTTTTAAAATAATCTGAAAACCATCTCATCTCATCACCCACCCACACACACACACACACACACACACACACACACACACACACACACACACATTACATTGCACATGGTATACTGTATATTTTTGGAGAATTTCATACTGAACTATGCAAACCAACTTCACATTGCATTACATTTCTGGAGAACTTAACACCATTCTACCACCTTGATTTTTTTTATTTTTAAACTTTTACAATTTTATCCTGTATCTGCACTTTAAATCAGACTAAAGTACTTGATTGCATTTGCACCCTGCTCTTGTATTTTGCACCACTCTGCCTCATTAGCCTTATCGCCATGATTCCTAACCTGCTGCTCTACAAGACATGCCCTTGTCTTTGTCTTGCATGAGTTTTTTTTAGCCTCATAAGTATGGCCTGGTTTAGTAGTTGAATAATAATGGTGACTGGCAGTAGCAATTAACATTAATGTATGGAGCTCACACGAAACAGAATTTCATTCTACTTATTCCATGTATGTGGATGAGTGAGCATAAAAGAGGGGCTTTTTGGGGGGGTGGTCTCAAATATTCGCAACAGGTCATTTTTATGATTAGGCAAAAAAAAGTACATCGTGGAAATAATGTGGGTTCAACAATGTGCAAAAAAAAAAAAAAAACCCTGTATAAACTACAGAGCAATTTCAGAATAATGTTCCTTCATATAAAATTAAATAGAATGTCTGGTGGTATAGGGTGCTGGATCAATGATCCTAAAGTTGAGGGTTCAAGTCCCACTTTCCACAAAGTTGTGACTGTCCCCCCAGTGCAGCTAACTGTATTATCAAAGGCCGGCCATGTCTCTCACTGTCTATGGTGTGAGGTTCATGTAAAAGAACCATTGCTGACTTTCGCAAAGAGTAGCTGCATAGCTGTCAGCGTGTTTCCACCCCTTGCTAAAAGGGTTGTGTCAGTAAGGGCATCCGACATAAAAACCTAAGCCAAATCAAACATGCGATGATTCGCTGTGACGACCCCTGAGAAAAAAGGGAACAGCCGAAAGGAAAACAAGAAGAAGAATTCAAACATCTCATTATCTCCGAAACATTGTACAGTACATATCATCAAGTCTGAGAATATAGACAAATATCTGTACACAAGTGAAAAAAGGTCCGAAAATCAACATTGGATGGCTATAATTCTTGGGCCCTTAGATAGCACTGCATTAAAAACAGGCATGCCTCTTTTATGAAAATCACTGCATGGACTCAGGAATCGTGTTTTTATTGACAATTGACACAGCATCCAAACATTTTTTGAAATTGGGGTTGCAGAACTTTGAAAACTATAACCAGGCTTAACTGAAATATGCGATCCACTCCAGCATGATACAGATTTAATCACAGTGTAGTGTTTTCAGTAAGAACCAGAGTAAGATGAAAACTGCTTACCGTTAAACAAAAACAAACAAACAAACAAACAAACAAAAAAAAAAACAATGGTAATATTGCCAAAAATACATCCTTTAAACAAACAATTCTTTAGTGTCAAAGTACTTTTACATACATTGAAATTTGGTTTGTGCTCTGGGCACCTGTCGCCACTGTGCAGCGCCAGTTATTGCGTTGTTCTATCCTTTTGATGCTGAGCGCCAAGCAGGAAGCAACAACTACCAAATTTTAACGTCTTATTGTATGACGTGGCCAGATTCGAACACCGACCTTCCGGAGGATAAAGCTGACGCTCTACCAACTGAGCTAAATCCCCGGTCATAAGCATAATATTCCACATGACTAAGTTCAAATATCTATAAAAACAATCTATCCATGCTAAAATACTTGCTTAAGGAAGAGTTTCATGTCCAACACTTATTTTGTAAAGAAAATCGACTTCGTTAAAAGTCCTTACAACACATAGTACAGTGGTACCTCACTGTATGAAAGTCTCACCAAACAAAAAATTCAGGTTACAAAACGCATTTTCCTAAAATTTTTGTCTCTGGATACGAAACAAGTTCAAGTTACGAAAGCACCATCTTAAACATTCAAACACACCATTCAAACATTCAAACAATGTGCAAGTTGCTTTCCCATTGGTTGTCTCCCAACACCCCGCCCCGCTGGCCTCCCATTGGCTAGGAGGGAGCTGAATCTCCACAATACAGTACTGTACCCATAATGCTTTTCGGGTGCCTTTGACCCATTGTTCGACACACAGGAGAGTTGTACTGTTGGTTCGTGAGTTTTTTGGGTGTGCTTATTGCAGTTATTTTTCATTATTAATCATGAGCCCCAACAAAGTGATTCCAAGTGAGACTGAAAAGAAGAAGCGGGCTCCGTTATCAATAAAAGTAAAACAGGAGATGATAAAAAAATGAAAGTGGGATACGGTTGAGTGAAATCGTAAAGGAGTATGGCCGAAACCCCTCTACAATCAGGACGATATTAAAGCAGAAGGAGGCATTAAAAGCGGAGATACAGTGAAGAAGGCGATTATTTTGGAAAAAGTGACCGGCATATTTCAGGACCTCGTGAAGGAAGGTGGGAGTGAGTGTTCTTCAGACCAGAAACCCCCAGACTTTAAAGTATTGCATGGGTGGTTCGAGAGATTAAAAAAAAAAAAAAAAAAAAAAAGTCAATAATTTTCTTTTACTTTTAACACATATTTCATACAAAATTGGTGTACTTTTATAATTTTTAAAGGGTTTATGGGGTAGTATTGGGAGCCTTGGAACGAATCACGCCTTTTACATGTAAAATACAATTCAACTTACGAAAAATGCAGGTTACGAAAAAGGCGCTGGATCAGATTAATTTCGTAAAGTGAGGTACCACTGTATCTTGTTCTTCTTCTTTTGGCTTTTTCCCTTTTCCAGGGGTCGCCACAGCGAATCATCTGATTCGCACATTTGATTTAGCATGGTTTTTTTACGTCGGATGCCCTTCCTGACACAACCCTTTAGCAAATGACAGAAACACGCTGACGGCTATGCAGCTACTCTTTACGAAAGTCAGCATTGGTTCTTTTACATGAACTTCTCATCCAAGACAGTGAAAGACATGGCCGGCCTTTGATAACCCAGTTTGCTGCACTGGGGGGTAGTGACAACCTTGTGGAGAATGGGACTCGAACCCCCAACCTTAGGATCAACGATCCATTGCCCTTTATCACCAGGCCACCACTGCCCCTGCTTACAACACCACTGCTTATAACATGTACTATATATATTGAAATATATATGAAATTTATATTTTCAAATTAAATTAAACCCATATGATGGGCATAATAAAAATTAAAATGCTAAAAAATGTAAAATGAATCAATTCTAAAATTAATACGCTGTACATTATCGATATGATTATGTCCCGTGTTTAAACTCCTGGTTCCTCTCAAGCACAGCACAGCTGATCTGATGAATTTCACAGATAGTTTTACTCTTATCCAGTTAATTATAATACTGTAGTCAATTTGTTTCTTCTTTGAAAGTTGACGTGAGTTCAGAAATTAATCGTTCTGCTTCTCTTCCCTTACCTCCGTATGGTGTAAAGACGAGTGGCGTTAGGGATCCCTGTTTAACCTCTATTATGCGAAGACTGTATTCACACTTCTTCTCGTTCTCTTTTATCGTAAAGTTGGTTCTTTTTGGTCGAGATGGCTCTTTGCAAAAGGGTTAAACACCCTTACATCATAGAATGCCCGTTGCCCTCTCTGCCAAAATCCTCTAACACTGATGTTTAATCTAGCTTCGTCTGTTGTATTGATGCTCCCAGGAAATGTTTCTCGAGTTAGTGGTTTAAGTGGTGGTTCAACTTGAACAGCATAACTGACTTATTTAGTAAAATGGCCATTTATTCTGTTGATGACCTAATTTTTGATATTATGATTGTTCCTTATTGTTCATATTCGATAGCAGAATACTCTACCTACTTACAGAATCCCAGAAGGAATCCCCACATAACATAACAGTTAACCAAAGAGTATCCTCAAAATATTAGGGACAGGTGGCGTAGTGGTTAGAATGCTGCGCTCATGATCGGGAGGTTGTGAGTTCGAATCCCACTGAGACCCTCACTGTGCTAAGACCCCTGGGCAAGGTCTCAACCACAAGTGTGCCTCTGTTCACCCAGCAGTATAAATGGGTACCAGTAAAATATACTGGGAAGGTAACCTGCGATGGACTAGCGTCCCATCCAGGGGGAGTTGGTCTCCTGGTCGCTTTACGCTTTGGAAACTGGGGAGAAGCACTGCACCGGCCAGATGAGCCACAAGGCTCGGGTGTAAAAACCCAACAGACTTTACCTACCCTACCATCCTCAAAATAGACATGACTTTGTGTAAATAGAACTCATCTAATGCTAGAATGACCCTAGGACAGTGCTTCTCAATTATTTTCTCTCACGCTCATCATGTGATCAGGGTGTGATGTCTTTAAGTGACACCTGAATTTATTTTGGCTCATGCTCTGCACTGCGAATGTTTTCAGACACGGTAAACATAGCAGTCTTTCCTCGTTTCTCATCACAGCACAGTAAAGCCGAGTGCTACATCCGCTTCATCATACCTCCTCGACTTAGCTTTCTGGAGACTTTCGTTTCTCTCACTGTCTCTATCTCTCTCCATCTCTCTTTCCATCCATGTTAAAAATTTCCATGGTGGGGTTATTAACTTCAGTTCTTATTTTACCTCTGGGCACATTCTGACAGTGAGGAAGCCACCGTCACCTGCTGTAGTGGATGTACAATTACAATTTATCCTAATATGACAAAAAAAAAGCATACTCCCTAGGGTCACCCCCCCCCAGCATCACACCGTTCCCCCCCAGGGGGACGTGCCTCACTATTTGAGAACCACTGCCCTAGGAAGATAGTGCTGACTGTTCAAGGTAGGATTCATTTAGTTTATGAATGCTAGAGAGTGTGAGATGTGGGTATTCAGAAACTGATTCTGTAACTGTAATTACAATGTTTAAAAAGAAATATTTAAAAGTAGGATTTCCTGTGACTGGGAGTCCATTGGAGCTAATTGGCAGAACCAAGGAGGAAGGGATGGCATATGCTCACTTCCTTGTCACTCACAGCGATTGTCAGCACCTCATGGGTGTCTGTGAGCTTATTTGTACGCGAGGGTGGATAGTGCTTTCCCTCAGAGTGTGTTAGACCGTCCCCAAACATGCATGCTCCACAGATTGAAAAGAGGTGGGTGACTAGCATTGCACGTCCCAGACAGATAGAGTGTGTGAATGCTTTCGTCCCTTGCTGGTTGGTAGTGGTCATGTGACAGGGAAAACAATACCTGATGGGTGGGATATTAATAAGTTTGGGGGGGGGGGGTAGTATTTTCTGATGAGCAACATACAAAGTGATGCAACTCATGTCATATATCATTTCATAATATAATAATGTTTATACCTCAGTTTGAAGCATATTTAATTGTCCTTCCAAATAAATCAATACAGGAATCGCTCACTTTCCGCAGTTAATTGGGACTGAGATCCGCCCCCCGCGACCACCGAAGTCCGCGAAGTAGGATCAACCCCCTTCCCCCCACTGAAGTATAGGAACATGTATACAGTAGGCCCTCGTTATTCGCACGGGTTTGGTTCCGGCCTCTCCTGTGAATGAAGATAATCTGAGAATTCTGTACTCGGAAATAAAACCCCATGTATCATATTACGTGCGCGAATGATCAACCGGAAATAAAATACTATTTATCTATTAAAGCGATAAAATATGCAAATATATATATATATATTTTTTTTTACACCCGAGCCTTGTGGCTCATCAAGCCGGTGCTCATCCCCGGTTTCTATAGCGTGAAGCAACCAGGAGTTCAACTCCTCCTGGATGGGACACTAGTCCGTCGCAGATTACCTTCCCAGTATATTTTTACTGGTACCCATTTATACTGCTGGGTGATCAGAGGCACACTTGTGGTTGAGACCTTGCCCAGGGGTCTTAGCACAGTGAGGGTCTCAGTGAGATTTGAACTCGTAACCTCCCGATCATGAGCGCAGCACCCTAACCACTACGCCACCTGCCCCTTACATATATATAAAATATACACTTTAAATACATACATATATATATAGGATTTTCTGAGTAGATCCTTCCGTAGGAGAGTGCTCAATACTTTTTGGTAGAGCAAATAAACAAAAATAAAAGGACAGGACAAAGACTTTCTATTGAAACTCCATTTATCACTACAGATCTGTTTCGAGGGGTGGTGAAACCATCCTCTCTCTTCAGGTGATTATAGAATAATCTTCTATAATCACCTGAAGAGAGAGGATGGTTTCACCACCCCTCGAAACAGATCTGTAGTGATAAATGGAGTTTCAATAGAAAGTCTTTGTCCTGTCCTTTTATTTTTGTGTACATATATATATATATACATACATAATATACATATATATATATATATATATATATATATATATATATATATATACACACACACACACACACACACACACACACACACACACAGTACTTTCCATTTTAAATCAAGAACTGAAAATAAGACAGAGGAAGAGCCTTAGTGGCAACCCACCTGAAAGGGAGAAGTTGATGAGCCTCCTGTTGCCTACACCCTGAGTGACATCCTGAGTCTTCACAGGTTTCAAGACCTGCAAAAAGAGGAACAGAAACACATAGAAAATTTATATATATATATATATATATATATATATATATATATATATATATATATATATAAATTTTCTACACACACACACACACATACAGTACATGCATACATACTGTACACACACACACACACACACACCCATATATTATATATATATATATATATATATATATATATATATATATGGGTGTGTGTGTGTGTGTGTGTGTGTGTGTGTACAGTATGTATGCATGTACTGTGTGTGTGTGTAGAAAATTTATTTATATATATATATATATATATATATGTATACACACACACACACACACACACAAAATATTATATATAGGTCCTTCTCAAAAAATTTGCATATTGTGATAAAGTTCATTATTTTCTGTAATGTACTGATAAACATTAGACTTTCATATATTTTAGATTCATTACGCACAACTGAAGTAGGTCAAGCCTTTTATTGTTTTAATATTGATAATTTTGGCAAAAAAGTAAAGATAGGGATTTTTGTTTTTTCTCAAAAAATTAGCATATTTCATCAGACCAATAAAAATAAAAAAAAAAGTGTTTTTAATACAAAAAAGTCAACCTTCAAATAATTATGTTCAGTTATGCACTCAATACTTGGTCGGGAATCCTTTTGCAGAAATGACTGCTTCAATGCGGCGTAGCAAGGCGGCGATCCGCCTGTGGCACTGCTGAGGTGTTATGGAGGCCCAGGATGCTTCGATCGCGGCCTTAAGCTCATCCACAGTGTTGGGTCTGGTGTCTCTCAACTTTCTCTTCACAATGTCCCACAGATTCTCTATGGGCTTCAGGTCAGGAGAGTTGGCAGGCCAATTGAGCACAGTAATAGCATGGTCAGTAAACCATTTAGCAGTGGTTTTGGCACTGTGAACAGGTGCCAGGTCGTGCTGAAAAATGAAATCTTCATCTCCATAAAGCTTTTCAGCAGATGGAAGCATGAAGTGCTCCAAAATCTCCTGATAGCGAGCTGCATTGACCCTGTCCTTGATAAAACACAGTGGACCAACACCAGCAGCTGACATGGTACCCCAGACCATCACTGACTGTGGATACTTGACACTGTTTTGCTTTCATCCGAAAAATGTACTTTGGACCACTGAGCAACAGTCCAGTGCTGCTTCTTTGTAGCCCAGGTCAGGCGCTTCTGCCGCTGTTTCTGGTTCAAAAGTGGCTCGACGTGGGGAATACAGCACCTGTAGCCCATTTCCTGCACACGCCTGTGCACGGTGGCTCTGGATGTTTCTACTCCAGACTCAGTCCACTGCTTCCACAGGTCCCCCGAGGTCTGGAATCGGCCCTTCTCCACAATCTTCCTCAGGGTCCGGTCACCTCTTCTGGTTGTGCAGCGTTTTCTGCCACACTTTTTCCTTCCCACAGACGTCCCACTGAGGTGCCTTGATACAGCACTCTGGGAACAGCCTATTCGCTCAGAGATTTCTTTCTGTGTCTTACCCTCTTTGCTTGAGGGTGTCAATGATGGCCTTCTGGACAGCAGTCAGGTCGGCAGTCTTACCCATGATTGCGGTTTTGAGTAATGAACCAGGCTGGGAGTTTTTAAAAGCCTCAGGAATCTTTTGCAGGTGTTTAGAGTTAATTGGTTGATTCAGATGATTAGGTTAATAGCTCGTTTACACTACCTGAACATGATATGCTAATTTTTTGAGATAGGAATTTTGGGTTTTCATGAGCTGTATGCCAAAATCATCAGTATTAAAACAATAAAAGACCTGAAATATTTCAGTTGGGGTGCAATGAATCTAAAATATATGGAAGTTTAATTTTTATCAGTACATTACAGAAAATAATGAACTTAATCACAATATGCTAATTTTTTTAGAAGGACCTGTATATATACTATATATATATACACACATACAATACATACATATACATATACATACATATATACATACATACATATACATACATACACATATACATACATACATACATGTATATATATATATATACACATGTATATATATATATATATATATATATATATATATATATATATATATATATATATATATATATATATATATATATATATATATATATATATATATATACATACACACACACAAAGTTTCAGTTATAGTCCTGATAAGACACATATACTCGTATGAAATATAAACCAACTCTTCCGACAGCTGCTCAAATAATAAAAGGTGCAGTGTGTTTGTGAAGGGATCAGCAGGTTATTTTGAACAGTCTTGGCACTTTCCCACGATCCACTTTCTCTATTTCCGTGCCATTATTCCTCTTCTCTGCTGCAGTGCTAATACACCATTCTGGCAGGTTCAATGTAGATGAGTACCTTCAAAGTACATTATTCATTACTCCTGCACTGGTTAGCTTTCAAAACGAACAGGAACAAGACAGTCTCAAAGTGCAGCATGCTTACAATGGAGAGAAGTTTTAACTCTCATGAAAAGAGTGATCAAGCAATGCCAGGTCTATATGTTTGCAGATTTTAATGCATTTAATTTTTTTTTGTTTGTTTGTTCAAATAAATTTCAAAACATAAGTCAAATATTTTTTTTTCTTCTGAATGGAGCTACACCAGGTTGATTTCTGTATATACAGTAAAACCTCCGCTGACGAACGCTTAAGCTCACGAACTTTTCGCCTCAAGAACATTAAATTTGCGAGCATATTGCCTCTGCTGACGAACTAGTTTTCGGAGGATGAATCAAACCACGCGGTCGAACAGCGCCACGGTGGCGGCCACGAGAAGCTGACGGCACGCTCACGGCGTCACAGTTCGTCACCCCCTTTCTTTGAGTGCGGAAGTGGTTTGTGTTTGATAGACATTTTGGACCATATTGAGTGTACTTTTGCTATTATGGGACCGAAAAAGACCCACCACAGGTGGAGATCATTGAAAAACACGAACGAGGTGTGCGTTTGTGTGACTCAGCGTCCCAGTACCAGTACGCTAAGTCTACCATTGCTCCCATCCTTAAGAACAAGGAAGCTATTAAGGGTGCGTGTGTGGCTATGCGTGTTTCCAAACAGTAGGCGTTTCCAAACACTCCTTCCAAACAGTAAGTCCCTCCCTCCCTCCTCCTCCCACTCCATTCCATCAAGCCATCAACTACCATCACAAAGGTAAATAAAACGACTTTATTATACAGTACAGTTTATTTCTTTAATTACAATACAATAGCACATTTATTATACATAAAATAAGGTATATTTTTGTGTAGTTTTAAGGCTTATTTAGTAGAAAATTATGTTTTATGGGGACCTGGGAACGGATTATTCTCATTTTAATGGTTTCTTATGGGAAATAAATGTTCGGAAGATGAACTTTTCGCCTTACACACACTTTCTGGGAACCAATTATGTTCGTGAGCTGAGGTATCACTGTACTGTATTTATTTATTCATTTGATGAACTGCTTAATCCTATTAGCATCACATAGAAACAGGAGTTTCAGTCCAGTCTCAGTCGACTGGGTGAGGGCAGGGTACAACGTGAACAGCTCGCCTGTCCATGACAGGGCCAAACTCCTGCTCACACCCATTCATACTCATACCTAGACGTGAACTGTAAATGCTAAATTGTGCAGGTTCTTGAACTCGGAAAGGAAGCTGGAGTATCTGAAGAAAACCCTTACAAATACGGGGGGGGGACATAAAGACTCCACACAGAAATGCCCTTACCGAGTCTGGGATCTGAACCCAAGACCTCCTTACTGTGCGATAGACGTGAAAACCCCTACACTACCGTTCTGCCTGATTTTTGTGAGTACTGTATTGTTAACTTGAGCACTTTATTTTGGAATGCTATGCTTAAAGCCTTAAGAAAACCCACGCAAGCACAGAGAGCACATGCAAACTCCACAGGCTCAAAATCTAAGACTATCTTGCTGTAAGGTCGATATGCTAACCACTATACCTCCAGGCTTCTTCTTGTCCTTTCGGCTGTTCCCTTCAGGGGTCGCCACAGCAAATGATCTGCCTCCATCTCTCTCTGTCCTCTGCATCTTCTACTCTTACTCCAACGACCTTCATGTCCGCCTTCACCGCATCCATAAATCTTCTCTTTGGTCTTCCTCTGGGCCTTTTGCCTGGTAGTTCCAACCTCAGCATCCTACGACCAATATACTCACTATCCCTCCTCTGTACATGTCCAAACCATCTCAATCTAGCCTCTCTGACTTTGTCTCCAAAACATCTAACATGTGCTGTCCCTCTGATGTACTCATTTCTGATCCTATCCATCCTCGTTACTCCCAAAGAGAACCTCAACATTTTCATCTCTGCTACCTCCAACTCTGACTCCTGTCTTTTCCCCAGGGCCACTGTCTCTAAACCATACAACATTGCTGGCCTCACCACCGTCTTGTACACTTTTCCCTTCATTCTTGCCGATACTCTCCTATCACACATCACACGGACACTTTTCTCCATCCATTCCAACCTGCCTGCGCGCGCTTCTCCACCTCTTTTCCACACTCTCCATTGCTCTGGATTGTTGAGCCTAAGTACTTAAAATCCTCCACCTTCTTTATCTCTGCCCCTGTAACCTCAAAGTTCCTCTTGGGTCCTTGTCGTTCACACACATGTATTCTGTCTTACTAGGACTAACCTTCAATCCCCTCCTTTCCAGGGCATACCTCCACCTCTCTAGATTTTCCTCCACTTGGTCTCTGCTCTCACTACAGATCACGATGTCATCTGCAAACATCATAGTCCATGGAGATTCTTGTCTAACCTCGTCTGTTAGCCTGTCCATCACCATAGCAAACAAGAAGGGGCTGAGAGCTGACCCTTGATGCAGTCCCACCTCCACCTTGAACTCTTCTGTCACACCAACAGCACACCTCACCACTGTTTTACATCTCTCATACATGTCCTGCACCACTCTAACATACTTCTCTGTCACTCCAGACTTCCTCATACAATACCACAGTTCTTCTCTCGGCACCCTGTCATAGGCTTTCTCCAGATCCACAAAGGCACAATGCAGCTCCCTCTGACCTTCTCTGTACTTCTCTATTAACATCCTCAAAGCAAACACTGCATCTGTGGTGCTCTTTCTGGGCATGAAACCAAACTGTTGTTCACAAATGCTGACCTCTGCCCTTAGTCTTGCTTCCACTATTCTTTCCCATAGCTTCATTGTATGGCTCATCAACTTTATCCCTCTGTAGTTGCCACAACTCTGTACATCTCCTTGTTCTTAAAAATGGGCACAAGCACACTTCTCCTCCATTCCTCTGGCATCTGCTCACTTTCTAAGACCTTGTTGAATATTCTTGTCAGAAAATCTACTGCTACCTCCCCTAGACACTTCCATACCTCAACTGGTATGTCATCAGGGCCAACTGCCTTTCCACTCTTCATCCTCTTCAATGCCCTCCTCACTTCTCCCTTACTAATCTTTGCTACTTCCTGCTCCTCAATGGTCACCCCTTCTACTCTTTTTTCTATCTCATTTTCTTCATTCATCAGCTCTTCAAAGTACTCTTTCCATCTTCCCAGCACACTTCTGTCATCAGTCAATGCATTTCCCTCTCTGTCCTTTATCACTCTAACTTGCTGCATGTCTTTCCCATCTCTATTTCTCTGCTGTGCTAACCTGTATAGATCATTTTCTCCCTCCTTACTGTTCAACCTATCATACAAGTCATCATACGCCCTCTGTTTGGCCTTTGACACTGCTACCTTCGCCTTACGCTGTGTCTCCCTGTACTCCTGTTTACTCTCTTCGGTCCTGTCAATGTCCCACTTCTTTTTGGCTAACCTCTTCTTTTGTACACACTCCTGCACTTCCTCATTCCACCACCAAGTTTCCTTATCTACTTTCCTTCCAGAGGACACACCAAGTACTCTCCTACCGGTCTCCCTGATCACATTGGCTGTGGTTGTCCAGTCCTCTGGAAGCACTTCCTGACTACCCAAAGCCTGTTTCAACTCCTCCTTGAAGACAACACGACACTCTTCCTTTTTCAACTTCCACCACTTTGTCTTCTGCTCTGCCTTTGCCTTTTTCACTTTTCTCACCATCAGTGTCATCCTGCACACCACCATCCTATGCTGTTTGGCAACACTCTCACCAACTACTACTTTGCAGTCACTGACTTCCTTCAAATTACATCGCCTGCACAAGATGTAGTCTACCTGTGTGCTCTTACCTCCGCTTTCATAAGTCACCCTATGCTTCTGTTTCTTCTTGAAGAAAGTATTCACCACAGCCATTTCCATCCTTTTTGCAAAATCGATCAACATCTGTCCTTCTGTGTTCCTGTCCTGGATACCAAACCTGCCCATCACTTCCTCGTCCCCTCTGTTGCCTGCACCAACATGTCCATTGAAGTCTGCCCCAATGACCACTCTTTCACCTCTGGGGTATTCTGCATCGCTTCATCTAAATCACTCCAGAATCTCTCCTTCTCTTCTAGCTTACATCCTGCCTGTGGGGCATAAGCACTAACAACATTGACCATCACGCCTTCAATTTCTAACTTGAGACTCATCACTCTGTCTGACACTCTTTTTCACGTCTCGAACATTCCTGACAAACCCCTCCTTCAAGATGACTCCTACTCCATTTCTCTTCCCATCCACACCATGATAAAACAGTTTAAACCCTGCTCCTAAGCTTCTAGCCTTTCTACCTTTCCACCTTGTCTCCTGAACACACAGTATGTCCACCTTCCTCCTCTGCATCATGTCAGCCAGCTCCCTATCTTTTCCTTGCATAGTTCCAACATTCAAAGTCCCTACTCTCAGTCCTAGGCTCACACATTTCCTCTTCTCTCTCTGCCTACGGACACGCCTCCCGCCTCTCCTTCTTCGACGTCTTCGACCAACAGTAGTCCAATTTCCATCAGCACCCTGTTGGTTGACAGCACTGATGGCGGTCGTTGTTAACCCGGGCCTCGACCGATCCGGTATGAATTTTGTTTTGATCATTTGCATTTTTTAAATGTGGCAGAAGTTTTACGCCGGATGCCCTTCCTGTCGCAACCCTCTGCATTTATCCGGGCTTGGGACCGGCATAAGGGGGAGAGACACTGGTTCGTGCCCCCCCCGCCTCATGGCCGCCTCATCAGGCTGTCCTCTCTTAATATATTGTATATTTAAAAAAAATAATAATAAAATAAAATTAAATTAAATAAAAAAAAAAATCCACCTGTTCATAGGCCCTTCTTTGTGCTTACACACAGGGTTTATTTATTAATATGGATATAAATTAATTAATTCATAGAGGGTTCACATTTACATGAGAAACCACAGAAGTCCTATTATTTGGGGGAAAAAAGCTCCCGCGTTTCTGTTAATGTATGCATAATCTTCTTGTTTTCCTTCCGGCTGTTCCCTTCAGGGGTCGCCACAGCGAATCATCTGCCTCCATCTCACCCTGTCCTCTGCATCTACTTCTCTTAATCCAACTACTTTCATGTCCTCCTTCTCTCATCCATAAATCTTTCTTCCTTTAGGCCTTCTGCCTGGTAGTTACAATCTCAGCTTCCTACTACCAATATACTCACTATCCCTTCTCTGTACATGTCCAAACCATCTCAATCTAGCCTCCCTGACTTTGTCTCCAAAACCCGTTACATGTGCTGTCCCTCTGATGTCCTCATTCCTGATCCTAGCCATCCTCGTTACTCCCAAAGAGAACCACAACATTTTCATCTCTACTGTTAATGTATGCGTAATGGGATTCATGAATTTATACCTGAACTAAGAGGCTTCAAATTGTACAATTGCAATGAATTACCGACAATTTACAGTAGAAAGTACAGGGATCCCTCGCTACTTTGCGCTTCAATTCGTGCGGCTTCAGTGCATCACATTAAAAAAAAAAAAAAAAAAAAAAAAAAAAAAAAATAATATATATATATATATATATATATATATATATATATATATATATTCATCGAATTAAAAATTAAAGAAATTAAGGAAGAATAGGGGGAAACAAAGGAAAACACGACAAAAATCTGTGTGCGTGCGTGTCTGTGTGGGTATGTATTATATTTTATTTACAGCTTATGCATTATTTTTTAATGTTTATTTGTTATTATAAGCATTTACAGCATTGAATATGTATTTATTTATATTATATACACATACATGTACGTATACATCAGTCAGAGGGATCCTACTACGCGGAGTTCGATCGTGTGGGGATTTCCGTCCCAATTAACCGCAGAAAGTGAGGGATCCCTGTTCAGACTTTCCATATTTTCATCTTCTTATTAAAATGTAATTCAAAACAGGGCAGTGGTGGCCCGGTAGTAAAGTGCTGGACTACCAATCCCAAGATTGGGATTTTCAAGCCCTACTGTCAACGGGTTGTCACTGTGCAACCCCGCGGTGTGCAACTAACTGGGTTATCAAAGGCCGGCCATGTCTCTCACTGCCTATGGTGTGAGGCATGTAAAAGAACCATTTCTGACTTCCATCAAGAGTAGCTGCATAGCCGTTGGTGTGTTTCTCCCCTGCGGTGGAATGACCAGCTCTCCAGGGTGTACTCTGCCCTCGCCCAGAGTCAGCTGAGACGGGCACCAGTTTAAAACAGTTTCAGCAGTTTAAGCGGTTCAGAAAACGAATAAACGAATGGATGAATTGAAAACAGTAAAATGTTTATACCACTTTAATACCTTAAATTTAATTTGCTTCTATTTACTAACTTGAGAACATGGTATATGTGTCCTTTTTCATAGATTTGCAAATTAATTAAGCAACACATGCAAAATGGAGGAGGTCCCAGCTTCCTGAAATCCTCTCAAAACCTGATTATAACTCTTTGTACAAAACACCACACAAAGAAGCTGCCAATAGATACAAAGGCTCAATAAGGATTGAGGGGGAGAATTAGAGCAAATATGTTGAAAGAAGAGCAGGTGTTTGGCCTGCTGGTACCATAAACAGATGCAAATCCTGTTCAAGTGACTGTTAAAGAGAGCCGACGTCCCCCCAGACACAAGTGCACAGTAACACCAGACTTATCACAGATTACGCAAATGCATAGTCAGATTAAAATAATCTGCTGGAGCCTAAAATCCCAACATTAAAATCAGTTCGATGAAAGATAAAATGTATCCGTGGGCGATCTAACACTGAAACTGAATTAAGCAAAACATGGCAAGGGATAAAGGGGAAAAAGAATTACATCTTTATTATTATTAACCCAAGAACAACAATTTTTATGTGAGGTCCGCATCCGAGTACGTGCACGAGCATCGGTGTGTGCGCGTGTGCATGTGTATGTGTGTGTATTTATATTTTCTTTACACTGTATTTATTATTTTTGAAATGCAGCCGTGAGGGGGGGGCACAAACCAGTGTCTCTCCCTCACGCCGGTCCCAAGCCCGGATAAATGCAGAGGGTTGCGTCAGGAAGGGCATCCGGCGTAAAACAAATGCCAAATAAACTATGCGAATCACAAGAAAGAATGACATACCGGATCGGTCGAGGCCCGGGTTAACAACGACCGCCATCAGTGCCGTCAACCAACAGGGTGCTGATGGAAATTGGACTACTGTTGGTCGAAGACGTCGAAGAAGGAGAGGCGGGAGGCGTGTCCGTTGCCAGAGAGAGAAGAGGAAAGGCATGAGTCTAGGACTGAAAGTAGGGACTTTGAATATTGGAACTATGACAGGAAAAGGTAGAGAGCTGGCTGACATGATGCAGAGGAGGAAGGTGGACATACTGTGTGTTCAGGAGACCAGGTGGAAAGGTCACAAGGCTAGAAGCATAGGAGCAGGGTTTAAGCTGTTTTATCACGGTGTGGATGGGAAGAGAAATGGAGTCGGAGTCATCTTGAAGGAGGAGTTTGCCAGGAATGTTCTAGAAGTGAAAAGAGTGTCAGACAGAGTGATGAGTCTCAAGTTAGAAATTAAAGGTGTGATGGTCAATGTTGTTAGTGCTTATGCCCCACAGACAGGATGTGAGCGAGAAGAGAAGGAGAGATTCTGGAGGGAGTTAGATGAAGTGATGCAGAGTACCCCCAGAGGTGAAAGAGTGGTCATTGGGGCAGACTTCAATGGACATGTTGGTGCAGGAAACAGAGGGGACGAGGAAGTGATGGGTAGGTTGGGTATCCAGGACAGGAGCATGAAGGACAGATGTTGGTAGATTTTGCAAAAGGATGGAAATGGCTGTGGTGAATACTTTCTTCCAGAAGAGAGAGGAGCATAGGGTGACTTATAAAAGCGGAGGTAGGAGCACACAGGTAGACTACATCTTGTGCAGGCGATGTAATTTAAAGGAAGTCAGTGACTGCAAAGTAGTAGCGGGTGAGAGTGTTGCCAAACAGCATAGGATGGTGGTGTGCAGGATGATGCTGATGGTGAGGAAGGTGAAGAAGGCAAAGGCAGAGCAGAAGACAAAGTGGTGGAAGTTGAAAAAGGAAGAGTGTCGGGTTGTCTTCAAGGAGGAGTTGAAACAGGCTTTGGGTGGTCAGGAAGTGCTTCCAGATGACTGGACAACTACAGCGAATGTGATCAGGGAGACAGGTAGGAGAATATTTGGTGTGTCATCTGGAAGGAAAGTAGATAAGGAGACTTGGTGGTGGAATGAGGAAGTGCAGGAGTGTGTACAAAGGAAGAGATTAGCTAAGAAGAAGTGGGACATTGAGAAAACCGAAGAGAGTAAACAGGAGTACAGGGAGACACAGCGTAAGGCAAAGGTAGCAGTGTCAAAGGCCAAACAGAGTGCGTTTGATGACTTGTATGCTCGGCTGGAAAGTAAGGAGGGAGAAAATGATTTATACAGGTTGGCACAGCAGAGAAATAGAGATGGGAAGGACGTGCAGCAAGTTAGATTGATAAAGGACAGAGAGGGAAATGTATTGACTGATGACAGAAGTGTGCTGGGAAGATGGAAAGAGTACTTTGAAGAGCTGATGAATGAGGAAAATGAGAGAGAAAAAGAGTAGAAGAGGTGACTGTTGAGGACCAGGAAGTAGCAAAGATTAGTAAGGGTGAAGTGAGGAGGGCATTGAAGAGGGATGAAGAATGGAAAGGCAGTTGGTCCTGATGACATACCGGTGGAGGTATGGAAGTGTCTAGGAGAGGTAGCAGTAGATTTTCTGACAAGAACATTTAACAAGGTCTTAGAGAGTGAGAGGATGCCAGAGGAATGGAGGAGAAGTGTGCTGGTGCCCATTTTTAAGAACAAGGGAGACGTGCAGAGTTGTGGCAACTACAGAGGGATAAAGTTGATGAGCCATACGATGAAGTTATGGGAAAGAATAGTGGAAGCTAGACTAAGGGCAGAAGTCAGCATTTGTGAACAACAGTTTGGTTTCATGCCCAGAAAGAGCACCACAGATGCAGTGTTTGCCTTGAGGATGTTAATGGAGAAGTACAGAGAAGGTCAGACGGAGCTGCATTGTGCCTTTGTGGATCTGGAGAAAGCATATGACAGGGTGCCGAGAGAAGAACTGTGGTATTGCATGAGGAAGTCTGGAGTGGCAGAGAAGTATGTTAGAGTGGTGCAGGACATGTATGAGAGATGTAAGACAGTGGTGAGGTGTGCTGTCGGTGTGACAGAAAGAGTTCAAGGTGGAGGTGGGACTGCATCAAGGGTCAGCTCTCAGCCCCTTCTTGTTCGCTATGGTGATGGACAGGCTGACAGACGAGGTTAGACAAGATTCCCCATGGACTATGATGTTTGCAGATGACATTGTAATCTGTAGTGAGAGCAGAGAACAAGTGCAGGAAAATCTAGAGAGGTGGAGGTATGCCCTGGAAAGGAGGGGAATGAAGATTAGCCTCAGTAAGACAGAGTACATGTGCATGAATGCCAAGGACCCAAGAGGAACGGTGAGATTACAGGGAGCAGAGATAAGAAAGGTGGAGGATTTTAAGTACTTAGGCTCAACAATCCAGAGCAATGGCGAGTGTGGAAAAGAGGTCAAAAAGCGTGTGCAGGCAGGTTGGAATGGTTGGAGAAAAGTGTCCGGTGTGATGTGTGATAGGAGGGTATCGGCAAAAATGAAAGGAAAAGTGTACAAAACGGTGTTGAGGCCAACGATGCTGTATGGGTTAGAAACAGTGGCCCTGGGGAAAAGACAGGAGGCAGAGTTGGAGGTAGCAGAGATGAAAATGTTGAGGTTCTCTTTAGGAGTAACGAGGATGGATAGGATTAGGAATGAGTACGTCAGAGGGACAGCACATGTAAGACGTTTTGGAGACAAAGTCAGAGAGGCTAGATTGAGATGGTTTGGACATGTACAGAGGAGGGATAGTGAGTATATTGGTAATAGGATGCTGAGGCTGGAACTACCAGGCAAAAGGCCTAGAGGAAGACCAAAGAGACGATTCATGGATGTGGTAAAGGAGGACATGAAGGTCGTTGGTGTAAGAGAAGAAGATGCAAAGGATAGGGTGAGATGGAGGCAGATGATTCGCTGTGGCGACCCCTGAAGGGAAAAGCCGAAAGGAAAAGAAGAAGATTTATTATTTTTGAATGCTTAATTGTTATTATAAGCAGTTATAGCATTGAATATGTATTTATTAATATTATATACACATATACACATCAGTCGGGGGGGGGGGGGGTTGAGCCTACTTTGTGAAATTTGGTGGTCGCAGGGGGAACTTGGTCCTAGTTAACCACAAAAAGTGAGGGATCCCTGTCCAGACTTTCCATATTTTCATATTATTATTAAATTATAATTAAACATGGGGCAGTGGTGGCCCGGTAGTAAAATGCTGGATGTTAAATGAGCGACATCTAAATGTTTCGAATGACGTCTGCATTAGCATGTAGGTTGTTTTCACTTTACTTAAGAGATTATCTCTCCTGAGAGTGGCACCAGCGGGATTTAGATCTTTGTTACCTAAACCCAAAGAGAGTGGTGCAGCAGCACTTTAGACTTGTAGACTGTCCAGGTCCCACCACTTTAACTCTACAGTGCAGAAACAGATCATTTACTCATCACTTACTCATTTGGCGAACTGCTTAATCCTAGTCGCGTACTGGGCAGGCTGACGCCTACCTCAGCCAACACTAGGCAAAGATGAGGTACTCCCTGAAAAGTTCACCTGACCATCGCAGGGTAAAACACACGACCATTCACACCTTGCCATTTAACCTGATTTGCTTGTCTTTGGTCTGTGGGTACAAACCAGAGTACATGAAGAAAAACAAACTCAAGCAAGCATGGGGAGAGCATGCAAACTCCACGCATAAATGTGACACGCTCCACCAAAAGCAGGCGCTTGTCGCAAATGACACAGAGCTTGTGAGGCAAAGTGTTTCTTACTCAGACTTCCGATCTTTCAAGTGAGCAAATGCGCGTTGAATACTTGTTTAGTACTCAACTATCACTTGCTCACTTGAAAGATCGGAAGTCCGGAAAAGCCGCGCTTCGTCTCACAAGCTCGCGACAAGCGCCTACTTTCGGTGGAGCGCCTAACAAATGTCTGAGCCTGGAAATTGAAGCCAGGACCTTCTTGCTGTGTTATGCTGACCATTATGCCACTGTGCAACTTCAAACAGGTCAGCTTCCAAAATTTTAAACTTCGTGTTAATACTACCACCAGACAGTATATATCACTAAATTTACTAAAAAGATATTACAAATATTTATTTATTCAATTGTAGATCCGCTTAATCATACAACAAGGGTCACAGGGAGGCTGAAATCTATTTTAACCAACTCTGGGTGAAGATAAGGTACACTATGAACATCTTGCCAGTCCATCACAGGGCTAACACCATTCATAATTCCACCTGGGGCCCATTTTAAACAGCCAATTAGCTTTATGTTCATGCAGCAGTGGTGGCCTGGAGGTAAAGAGCGCTGGATCGCTGATCCTAAGAATAGAGGTTCGAGTCCCACTCTCCACAAGGTTGTCACTGTACCCCACAGTGCAGCTAACTGGGTTATCAAAGGCCGGCCATGTCTCTCACTGTCTATGGTGCACGGTTCATGTATAAGAACCATTGCAGACTTTCGTAAAGAGTAGCTGCATAGCCATAAGCGTGTTTCTGCCCCTTGCTAAAGGGTTGTATCAGGAAGGGCATCTGACGTAAAAACCAAATCTAACATGCGAATCAGCTGATTCACTGTGGCTACCACTAGAAAAGGGAAAAATCAGCATTATGTTCATGTCTTTAGACTCTTGCAGAAAATTTGGAGTAGCCAGTGGGAGCCCAGGCAAGCACAGGAAGAACATGCAAACTACAGACAGAAACGCACTCGCCAAGCCTGGGACTCCAGCCCAGGACCTTTTCGCTATAAGGCAGACATGACAACCACTTCCTTACCATGTTGCCTCATAACAAGGTCCCAATATTAATAAAGTTAACAGGTTACAAGGTGGAGTTTCAAACCAGGTTTTCACCAATTAATAATAACAGGCCTCTTGGAACAAGTATTCAAAGAACAAATTTTCGTAGTATTTATGACCCCAGTCAAGTATAGAAAAAGTTTAGTGGATCCAAACACATACCACCTGAATCTGAGCTCAGCTGTGCTATATGTAATTGCTTTAGGAGCCATCCACATGAAGGATGGATAGTGAGCTTCTGTGTGAGAGTGTGTATGCGTGTGTGTGTGTGGATTTCCAATATAGGGTTGCAATGAGATGAAAAGGGGAAAGTGATGGACTGAAAAAGGAAGAAGGAAAAGGCAGGCCTTGCAGTATGATAGATAAATCCGAATGCTGCTGTGAGTCAGCACGTTTCAACAGCAGAGTATCATACATAAATATGCATCTATTTATCAAACAGGATTTAAGCATGGATTTAAAGGGAGTCCTGACCTACACTGATGCTGTTCATGCTTCCCCATAAACCTTCATTTTATGAAGTGATTTTACTAAAATCATACCCTTGACTGTCTGACTTGTGGAGAATATAAGCACAGTCACCTTTATCTGTGCAAATCGCGCGCGCACACACACATGCACACACAGGCACGCGCACACAATTACTATAAAAGATCACATGCACAACACTTGGGGAATGAAATCAAACCAACCCTTAAAATAGTCCATTTAACAAGCATATGCTCTGTCAAGCCTCTTATGTTGCACTTTCTCCATGAATGTTTATTTATCTGCAAGTCAGTTTGCAATTTTGGTTTGTGTTAGATTGCGTGTTTTTATTCTGTGAAAATCTGAGTGGTGGTAGATGAGCCTTTATTTTTTGTTCTATAGCTTTGCTATTAATAACAAATCAGCAATAGATAACAGTAAATCAGCATCAACTCAGCAACGTGGCAGCCTTATTGGACTTCCTGTGGTGGGCATGCATGGACCCCAGACAGGACCTGGGACAGCCATCCTAGCCATTTTATATGATTTCGTCAGTCTGCTCTGGTTCGCCGCTAAAAAATCTACCACATTGAATAGGTCCAGCTTATTAAAACCAAGGATAACAGTTTTGTTTTTGTTCATTTAGGATTCTAAGAGCTTAGAAACTCCAACTTTATAGAAAAAGCTGCAAAAATCATCATCATCCTCAAGAAACAAGTTGGAGTGCCACTGAATCACCTTCAGGAAAGAACGGCTATTCCTGTCAGCTGCAGCATCAAAGCCTTGTTCATTTGATCCTAAAGGACAAAAAGAACAATACTGCCTGAATGTGGTTATGCTGAAATAAGACCTTAGCTGCATATGCCAGAGACAGACAGCACAAAAACAAATACGAAAAGCCTCTTTAACAAAAACACTTTCTTCCATTTGGTGAAAGGCAAAGTGATGGTGCTGATTTTTTTTTTTTTCCCGACAGTAATGTACAGAGTAAAGCCAGGAGAGAATGCAACACACTCAAAATCCTATTTTTAGGGGGCGACTAAGTGCTTTTCCTCCATAAATCCATCCATCTATTATTCCACCCTTCCATCTATAAAACTAAATGTAAAGGAAAGACAGGAGCCTCTAGTCCAAAGACTTGCACTAAATTCACACTGAATCATACAGTACAACTATGAGCCTTAACATTACTAGAACCTGACAGGTCTTTATCTAGGCAACTCCATGAGCAGCAAGGTGAGATCCAGTATGTGTTCTGACTCCTCACAGCATTATCAGTTTCCATAGTTTTTGCTGTTGTAGCTCTTCTATGGAATTAGATCAGACACACAATCAAAATTCAAGAACTGACTGTTGACTTTCTGCCTGATACATCCCACTCCTTTGCACAGAGAAACTAATTTTGTTTGCCACTAATCGTATTTTTTTTTTAAAGAAACTAACTTCTTTAATAAAACAAATACCAAAAATATATAAATATGAAATAATTGAGCAAATACAGAATTCTGTGTACATTTCCTTTATACAGTCCAATCAACATGATATTGATTGAACATGGTCAAGCACCACGCTTCTTTATTCCTTCTTTACTTATTCGATTACACCGATTGTAAAAATTACTCATTAGGGCGAGACCGCTATTCAGATTCAAGAAAACTGCCAAAAGCAAGAGCTATGCATATATTTCACACACACACACACACACACACACACACGTCATTCATTTTCTGAACCGTTTATTGCTAAGTAGGGTCACAGGGAGGCTGGCGCCCACCTCAGCTGACTTTGAGAAAAGGTGAGGTGTAGCCTGAACAGTATATATAAAATTTATTTACTTATTTATTTATTAAGTGCAAAGCTCTGAACAAAAGGTCCAAAAGTAAAATTCTATTTGGCTCTCTGGCATTAATAATAAAATGGAAATAAAAATGGAGAACAAAAGTGGTTGAAGCATTTTTCTCCCCTCATCAAAAGTGAATTTCAGACTGTGAAAAGTGTGAAATAAATCTAAAATTATTATTATTAGTAATAGATGCATCACTGTTATGCACTGGGCTCAGAGAATCGCATGATAATTCAAATAAAAACAAGATTTATTGACAAATGTGAAGGGGATGGGGGTGTAGGAGTCAACAAACTCCCACTGTTTGAACAGGAAGCTGCCTCTTGGCACCATGCAGGGAAGACTCATGCAACTGTATGGAAGATTTCAGTGAGAGCAAAGAGCTTTCAACTTTTGATTAACTTATTGTATTTACATATACAGTAGACCCTCAATATTTGCGGGGGTTTGGTTCCGGCCCCTCCCATGAATGAAGATAATCCGCGAGTTCTGTACCCGGAAGTAAAACCCCATGTATCATATTACATGCGCGAATAAGCAATCGGAAGTAAAATACTACGTATCTATTACATGCACTAAAATATGCTTCTTAAACACAATCTATAGACAGCCTTACTCATTAATACAGTATTAATGTAGTAAAATGAAGTAATGATTCAGAAAAACCTTTTAATTTTGTACTGTGATATTTATTAATAAAATATATAACCATTATACAACATACTTTATATCTGTCTATCTCTCTCTCTCTCTCTCTCATTATATATATATATATATATATATATATATATATATATATATATTCTTCTATAATCACCTGAAGAGAGAGGATGGTTTCACCACCCCTCGAAACAGATCTGTAGTGATAAATGGAGTTTCAATAGAAAGTCTTTGTCCTGTCCTTTTATATATATATATATATATATATATATATATATATATATATATATATATATATATATATATATATATATACACACATACACACACACACACACACACACACACACACAGCCATGCATATGTTTTCATTTTGTATGTATAATATATTATCCAGTTAAGCTCTATGAAGCCACACAAGAAATAAGACTTTCTCCTGAAGAAACGACAGTTTACTCTGAAGTGCCTCAAGATAATCATCTGAACTGTTGTAAAACTGTAGTATTAAAGTCTTTTTCAATTATTATTCCAGTACAGAGTCTAAGTTAATGTTTAGAATGTTTAGAAGCCATGGGGCAGCTCAGCCACGCCCCTCAGCAGAGAACACACCGTCAAAATCAAAGTCCCCAAAACACAGACCATAACAAAAAGAACATTAAAGAACATGAAATGTAATAAATTGGATAAACAAAACAAAACAATAAACCTGCTACAGTACAGTGCATAAAAATCACACACACACAAACATTCTAAACATTAACTTAGGTACTGTACTGGAATAATGATTGAAAAAGACTTTAATAATAGAGTGCTTTCAGATGATTATTTCTCTTCAGGCACTTCAGAGGAAACTGTTGTTTCTTCAGGAGAAAGTCTTATTTCTTCAGAAGAGACATCCAACGTTATTACCTTTTCTAGCACTTAGCCAGAGAAGACGCACAGCGTTTGAGTGGCATCATACAGCTTAGCTGATAATTAAAACACACTAAAAAAAAAAAAAAGAGGCTCATTGAAAACTTGTAGGCAAATGAGGGAAAGGGGGCGTTACATCATCTCAACCAATCAGCAGGAAGGAGGACAGTCATTGGCTGAATTTGAGTGAAATGTCAGTTGCTTGGCAGTCCGCGAATACCCAAACCGTAAGTGCAAAACCGTGAATATTCAAGGGCCTACTGTACTCGATAAAAGAGTACCAATGTAGACCAAAAGTATACTAAAGTAGACAACCAAACAGACAAATTGATGTATAATGAATAACATACAGCCTATGCTCTTTTTCATTAGTGAAATGTATTTATTTTCCAGCAGACAGCTCATTAGACTCATTAAAAAAAGTCCTAATTTCACTGCCTCAGAGTTCAAAGAAGTGTCTTTTTTGTTCTGTACACATCATTTCTATATGAAGTCTCAGGTGTATATTGAGCACATGATTATTTGTATGCATTCCCTTGTACATGTAACCAATCCTCATAAGTAATTACAACTTGGACCTTCCTAAGAGGAACTCATCCACCAAATTTGGTGTCCTTTGGTTATTGCACTATAAGCATTGACAAGCTGAATAAAAAACATGACCTTTGACCTTGAAACAGGTTTGTGGTAACCCTATATACACAATCCCACCCTATGCACACACATGAAGGGGACCCATACACTGAGTTGATTCTGCAATAAAAGGTTGTGCTGGCGGATGGATGGAATTTAGTACAAATTATGACACAGTACTAAAACATATTTTCTACTCAATAATATCCAATATATTGATACACAGAATGGATGTTTAAATAGGTTTAGTTGTGATGAAAGTTCAAAAAAAAAATTGTGGTAACTCATCAGAAGAAAATGTAATATTTATAATAGTAAACATTATAATACTAATAATAACAAAGAACAATGTGATTTGAGGCACAGCCTTGCTTTGCTCAGTCTCTTTGGAACAGTCCAACACAGTGTATCCCTTACAGTGCACATCAAGAATTGTGCAATAAGCAGCCCAGAATAAGCATCATGCAATTAGACCTGCTTAATAAATGTGCGGACAAGCACATATAATGTACAGCTGCCACCTTGCATTTCGAAATGGATAGTTAAAGAAAAACCGAGCGCGATCAACTTTCAAAAATTAAATGACAAATTGCAAAAGGGAACCAACAATGCAAAAACCAACTAATTTAAAGTTCTAATTTTAAACTTTTATTTATTTTTGCATCCCAAATGCCTCTACACAATCTAAAGTATGATGTCAGTAAAGTAACTTTTACATTTATATTTAATTGTTTCCAGAGTAGAGAGGCTTTCATACTAATTGACTTCTAAGGTAGAGTCATGTGACCATCATTCAGACTTACTGCCAAAAATGAATAATGCCGATTGATAACAACAACAATGATAACAGGGTGCGTTGATCAGCTCAAATGCCAAACACACCCAAATAATGCAAACTAAATCAAAGAGTGATTTAAGACTGTTTTTGTTTTATGGATTCTGACTTCTCATCAAAGTTCACAAAAATCTGCATTACAGCTGACCTCTTACCTAGATATTGACATCTACATCCTAATACCTCTCCCGCTGTAAGCCATTGTTATAGCACTAACAGAAGAATTTACCTTGACCCAGTCAGGTATCCAGGTGACGGAGCTGTCACTCCTCTTCCTTGTACTCCTCTTGCCTTCAGTCAGACTGGGTGACATCAGCCCAAATTCAGCCTGTCCCAGAGAATGTGTAAATGGGTTGCATGTGTATAGATGATGAAGTGTGTAGTCCATTTGCCTGTCACCCAGACTCTTGCTTTCTCTTTCACATCTGGTCTTTTTGTGCCTGCTTCCGCTAGCAGTTATTTTTAAATGCTGCTTCCAGAAAGGGCACATGGATCAAGTTCAGGGGTACTCAGCATATCCTGGGGTGGTGACAGCACAATAGCAGTGGGCTATACAGTAACTCTATCCCTAGAAACTCTTTAGTTAGATGCTAACCGGGGATAATGATGTTGAAAGGACAATATCTTGAGTATTTATGCTTCAGAGAGCGTAAGAAGTATGTGGATGAGGTTAGAATGGTAAGTGATGGAGTCTGTATCGACATGCCAGGTGCTAACTGAGGACAAAACTGGACATGCAGTGATTGATTGCCATGACTTTTTAAACCTCTTCACGTTCTAATCTAATTTAGAAACAGAGAAGCATTGTGAGCTGGGGGAGAGAGAAAAACAGGGTCAGGGAGACAAATAAAAGGTGACACATTAATCTTATAAACGGAACAATGGACGGCTGCCCTAAAGGCAGCAGACTAGGAACCGTGTGCAACATTTTTCTCAGAATTCAATCTATCAATTATGAAGTGACAATACAAGTTGACAGCATGCAACAAAAACAGCCATTATGTACTGGGTTTTCCTCAAAGGTTGTGTTAGCATCTGATGCTCAAGCATCTGGCACAGGAATGACTGGTTGTGATATACGACTAGAGACTAAAACCTAAAATGTAATATCTAACAGGTACAATCATGTACAAAATGAGTATACACCAGAGAATTTGTTGAGCTGTCCAACATATTTGATAAAGCAAACGTTTAATTTCATTTCATTCTCCAAATGGCTGTATACATTTTTAGGGTCATGCTGAGGCTAGAACCCATTAAAGCTTATTCCAAGTGAAGGTGGGGTACACACTGAACAGCTTGCCAGAACACTGCAGGACCAATACAGTCACACACTCATTCACAGATTATTTTGCATGGATCTATGGATGTGGTGAAAGAGGACATGAAGGTACTTGGTGTAAGAGAAGAAGATGCAGAGGATAGGGTGAGATGGAGAGAGATGATTTGCTGTGGTGACCCCTGAAGGGAACAGCCGAAAGGAAAAGAAGAGGCAGAAACCAGCAGAACAACCACACAAGCAATGGCAGAACATACAGACTTGAGAAAAATAAGCTTGTTCGATTAATTATTCAACACGAATGTCGATAGATGCCACATTATTTTGAGGAGTTGGTATTTTCTTGCTTGTGCTGCCTTTTACAAACCATCCATAATATTTCAATTAGGTTCAAATCTGTGCTTTGGCTATTATTATTTTTTTTAACTCTACTTCTTTTTGTGCTATTTCTGGTGGGTTTACTAATGCGTTTAGATCATTTTCCTCTTAAAGGGTCTGGTTCAATTTCAAAGTTCTGACAGACTGCTTAGTATTATCTTCAAGCACAATTTCATATGATGCACAACTAATAGGTTGTGACTGCAAGTTAGCCAGCACCTGAAAAAGTGATGCATCTCAAAACTATGACATTTCCAACATCATGTTTCATAGTTCCTATGAGCCTCTTCTGGCACTGTGATCAAACACTTTATTTATCTCCATTTTGATTCATTTGTCCAGATTTTGTTATTCCACAGCTGTGGGTCATTACCCATCTACACTGGGAAACTGTGGGACACTGGGAAACTGTGCTGCACAAATGTTCTTTTTCATGACATATTTGTCCGTTTTCAATTGTAGACAGACACATTTATCACTTTCTGATTTTAAATACAGTGGTACCTCACTTTATGAAATTAATCCGTTCCAGCACCTTTTTCATAACCTGGATTTTTCGTAAATTGAACCGCATTTTACATGTAAAACGTGTGATTCGTTCCAAGGCTCCTAATACTACCACCTAAACCTTTTAAAAATGATAAAAGCATACCTTTTAAGACCTCCTTCTGCCTCAATATCGTACCGATGGTAGATAGGTTTGGCCATATTCCTTTGTGATATCACTCAAGCCCGTTTCTTCTTCTCACTCGCATCGGAAATAACACGCATGTGCGTACGTGCGTGTGTGTTGACCATGTCTTCTTAGCAGAGTTATAATCTTACAAATTTTTATGGAAGGTTAAAAGCCCGAGTCAAAAAATAAAGCATGAAACAACAGTAACTCTGTCCTTTACACGAAAAGCCTCATGGTAGATGAAGCTCCATAATAGCCAATGGGAGGGAGCCGTGTCATCCCTCCTAGCCAACGGAAGGCCAGCGGGGCGGGATGCTGGGAAATAGGCAATGGGAGGTAGCTGCGTCATCCCTCCTAGCCAATGGGAGGCCAGCGGGGCGGGATGTTTGACTGTCATGTCATTAATGGGAGAGCAGCTTGTGCATTGTTTGACTGTTTGAATGGCGTGTCTGAATATTTGAATGGCGCGTTTGAATTTTTAAGATGGCACTTTCGTAACGTGAACTTGTTTCGTATCCAGAGACAAAAAATTTAGGAAAATGCGTTTCGTAACCTGCATCTTTCGTTTGGTGAGACTTTTGTAAAGTGAGGTACCACTGTATACTGTATACAGTGCACTTTCACGCCAACTGTCACCTTCAGTCACCCCATTAAAAAAAAAAAAAAATCAAGTTCTTTGAAGAGTTGTTCTGCATTAAAAGTTTTGCTTGTTAGCAAAATTTGCTGAGGTGGCCAGTCTTGGACAAATTGGCAGTCATTTGAAATCTATGCAACTTATAGATTTTCTTTTTCACACTCATTTTATTAAGGCTTTAGAGAGCATTTTGTATATTGGTATGATGACCTTAAGCACTTTCATTCCGAAGAGAATGCCAGGTTTAAATAAGCAAGGTTCCATCTTATCTCTATCAGATGATTTTCAGAATCAGAATACTTTATTGATCCTGGAGGAAATTGTGTACATAGATTTGCTCCATTGCAATGATAGAATGAAGGGAAAAGATAGTAAAATAAATAAATAAATAAAAATGCAAATAACTCCGAATATATGTCTAATTTTAGATTATGGGAATGTTCCATAATTATTAGCACCGTTGGTTAAGATGTGTTAAAAGCCTTAAAATAAATTACATTTTTGTTGCAGAAGCTACTCTCACACTGTAGATTTAGAAGTCCCTGACTGAGAAATAATTATTTTTCATAAAACCCCATGTTCCACAATTATTGGCAGTCTGGAAATTGCCAAGTGGTACTGGGACTTCAAATGGGACCATGAGCTTCTGTCAGATGAGACCAAGATAGAGCTTTTTGGCAACAAACACTCTAAGTGGGTCTGGTGAAACACAAAAGATGGTATGCAGAAAAACACCCCATGCCCATGTGAAATATGGGGAAGGATAGATGATCCTGTAGACCTGTTTCTCTTCCAGAGTCCCTGGGAACCTTGTCAGGGTGCATGGCATCATGAAAACTTTGAAATACCAGGACATTTTTTAAATCAAAATCTGGTGGTCTCTGCCCAAAAGATGAAGGTGGGTCGTCACTGGGACTTTCAGAAAGAAAGAAAAAAAAAAAAGACCATTATACATGTGACCAACAAGGACCAAAGAGGAACGGTGAGATTACAGGGAGCAGAGATAAGGAAGGTGGAGGATTTTAAGTACTTAGGCTCAACAATCCAGAGCAATGGAGAGTGTGGAAAAGAGGTCAAGAAGCGTGTGCAGGCAGGTTGGAATGGTTGGAGAAAAGTGTCCGGTGTGATGTGTGATAGGAGGGTATCGGCAAGAATGAAAGGAAAAGTGTACAAGACGGTGTTGAGGCCAACGATGTTGTATGGGTTAGAAACAGTGGCCCTGGGGAAAAGACAGGAGGCAGAGTTGGAGGTAGCAGAGATGAAAATGTTGAGGTTCTCTTTGGGAGTAACGAGGATGGATAGGATTAGGAATGAGCACATCAGAGGGACAGCACATGTAAGACGTTTTGGAGACAAAGTCAGAGAGGCTAGATTGAGATGGTTTGGACATGTACAGAGGAGGGATAGTGAGTATATTGGTAATAGGATGCTGAGGCTGGAACTACCAGGCAAAAGGCCTAGAGGAAGACCAAAGAGACGATTCATGGATGTGGTGAAGGAGGACATGAAGGTCGTTGGTGTAAGAGAAGAAGATGCAAAGGATAGGGTGAGATGGAGGCAGATGATTCGCTGTGGCGACCCCTGAAGTGAAAGGCCGAAAGGAAAAGAAGAAGAAGAAGATACATGTGACCAAATCTACACAGAAATGGTTCACCAGACACAGAATCAAGCTCCTCACAAGGTCATCTCAGTCCCCAGACGTCAACCCCATTGAAAGCGTGCGGAGTGAACTGAAGGGCAGTGTGCAGAGGAGAGGACCCAGATTGCTGGATGCTTTAGAGAGATTGTGCAAACAGGAATGGTCCAAAAGATCCCTCTTTCTGTATGCTACCATCTTGAGAAACATTATATGAGAAGATTATTTGCTGTTATGTTGGCAAAAGAAGCATGTACAAAGTATTAACATCAGGGGTGCTAATAATGATCTTACATCAAATCATGTCTGCCACAATTATTTCTTAATGTGGGATTTTTCCCCCACTGAAAAATGCACTTGAATTAAAGGTTGGATTTTCGTCTTCTTCACCTACATTGTGGTTCTATATTATTAAGGGAAAAAAAAAAAACCACACACACACACACACACACACACACACACACACCAGACTTTATTAGAAGCTACAGAACACATCTTAACCAAGGGTGCGAGCAATTATGGAGGGCATTGCATATAAACAAATAAATGGAATGAGACATATCCATGAGTAATATGTACAGTATTATTAATATGATAAATAGTAGAATGATGTAAGTATAAGGCAAAATGTAAATGAATTACAGTGGATGTAGTTGCTACATGGATGAGTTGCACATTTGCCAGAGGAGGGAATAATTTCCTGCGTCGTTCAGTAGAGCATTTAGGTGGAATCCGTCTCTCACTAAACTCGTTTCTGTGACTGATCAGCAGGTTGTGAAATGGGTGGGAGGTATTCTTCAGGATTGTCCCTATTTTGGACAACATTCACCTCTCTAACACTATTGCTAGAGAATCTAGCTTCATTCCCACATCACTAGCCTTGCGGATCAGTTCTTTCGGGCTGTGAGCATCTGCAACCCGCAGCCTGCTGATCCCAGATATATGATTAATCTTTGTTTAAATTATTTTAATGGCAACATTGTAAAATGGCATCTGTTGTTACTTATCAGTATACAAATGTTTGAAAGGGTTGCATATTCAGTTATGTTTAAAAAAGTACCCATTTAGTATAGGGGTGTATTTACCTGTTAACAAGACTTCTTTCTTCTTTTCCTTTGAGCTTTTTCCTTTTTTTTTTTTTTCCAGGGGTTGCCACAGCGAATCATCTGATTTGCACATTTGATTTGGCATAGGTTTTTACATCGGATGCCCTTCCTGACACAAGCCTTTAGCAAGGGACAGAAACACGCTGACGGCTTTGCAGCTACTCCATACGAAACTCAGCATTGGTTCTTTTATATGCCTTTCACCATAGACAGTGAGAGACATGGCCCACCTTTGATAACCCAGTTAGCTGCACTTGGGGGGGGGGGGGCAGTGACAACCTTGTGGAGAGTGGGACTCGAACCCCCAACCTTAGAATCAATGATCCAGTGCCCTTTATCACCAGGCCACCACTGCCGTGTTAACAAGACTATGTCTTCCTTTCGGCTTTTTCCCTTTCACTCGGGAGTCGCCACAGCGAATCATCTGATTCGCACATTTGATTTGGCAGAGGTTTTTACGTCGGATGCCCTTCCTGTCACAACCCTTTTAGCAAGGGACAGAAACACGCTGACGACTTTGCAGCCTACTCTTTACGAAAGTCAGCAATGGTTCTTTTACATGCCTCTCACCATAGACAGTGAGAGACATGGCCCGCCTTTGATAACCCAGTTAGCCGCATTGGGGGGGACAGTGACAACCTTGTGGAGAGTGGGACTCGAACCCCCAACCTTTGGATCAGCGATCCAGCGCCCTATACCACTAGACCACCACTGCCCCCTTCCGTGTTAACAAGACTATATTTAAAAAAAAACAAAAACAAGGAAACAAGGAAAGTTTTTGTTGTCTGTGTACTCTAAACGATTTATATTCTGAACGTTCAGTGTTTTGCAAAAACTCCCATCACTGTAGCAGATGATGGCTGATTGTGATTAAGATAACATTTTTGAAGGTTGCTGTTAAACACAATAGAGATGTAAAACACACTTCTTGCCTATTTATGGTCATCTCTACCAGAAAATGTTAATTATCATGTGGATATCAGATTGCCCTTTTTCATCTTGAGAATATTGATAAAGTAAGAAATATGATGTCACTGCGTGATGCTGAAAATATTGGAAAGATGTGCAGTCAGACAGTGAAGATGACTTTTCAGTACTGGTGATTTAAACTGTTTTCCCACAATTATTCAGGACTCACAGTCATTGTATAACCAACCAGACTACATTTTGTACTATAATGAAGTTTCTCATATATGGTTTGAATCTTTATGGCTTTACCCAAAAGAATACGAGTTTCCATTTTGGGCCTGGCCTCATCCTCATGTTTTTCCTTGCCACCACCACAATGGGCTTGTTCATTAGGGATGTGCAGGGGTTGTGGAAAATGTTTTAACTCTAATACTTTGTAAACTCCTACTTCTACTGTGTAAAACTGCTTTGCGACAATGGCAATTATAAAAAGTGCAATGCAAATAAGACTGAATGGAATTTAATAACAGTGTGTATGTACTGTATGTACATATAGTGGTAGTAGGCCTCCGTCAGTCGGTGTTGATCATGGTTGATGATATGCCCGAGTTGGACGCTATGGTGGACCCATGGGCGGAACAACTTCAACTGTAACTTGTGAGACCAATCTGGGAGTGACAGACTCTGCCAAAGTGGATGCAAGTATGAGTGGTTGTCACCAGGCATGTGCACCTTCCGTCTGACTCTCATCTTCTGCCAGATTCTAAATCTTCTCCTCTCCCATCTTCAGCTATTTCTTCAGCACACTCCGCAGACTGCTGCAGTCAGCTGCTGTGTTCTCCCAGCTCTCAGGTGTTCATGTGCAAAGCTTTCATGTCGCACTTGCAGACATCTTTATAGCAGTATATTATGTACAGGAAGTCTTTTGGAATCTAGCCATCTTATATTCAGGCAAACATGGCCAAGCCAGCACAGCCTGCGTAGGGAGGTCAGCACATGCGAGGACCTTAATGTTAGGTTCTTTGACCTCAACACCATGTGGAGTAACAGTCCCTGCTCCTGCTTTGCATATACCGTCCATGGTTTGCTGCCATATAGCAGGGTGCTGATGATGCAGGCATTATACACTGCCATCTTGGTCATGATTGTGAGTTTGGCATTCTCCCAGACACGTGTGGTGAGCCTACCAAGAGTTATTGCAACCTTCTGAAGCATTGGCTGATCTCAGCATCCGGGGACAGGTTGTCACGGATTGTGGACCAGAGGTAGGTGAACTGATGTACAATACAGGGTTCATAATTGTCAAAGGTGGTGACAGGTGGCATTTCCACATCTTGGGCTAGCATGTTGGTCTTTATTAGGCTGAATGGGACTCTGTCCATCAGTTCCTGGAGCTCTTGCTCTGTATGTGAAGTGATGGCAGCAGCATCAGCGAAAATGGTAATCTCACAAACTTTGGTCTTTGCTTTTAGTCTGGCAATTTTGAAAAGCCTCCCGTCTGATCCAGTCTGCAGGTACAGTCCTTCTCTGGCAGTCCCAAATGCATGTTTCAGAAGGAGGGAGAAAAAAGATCCTGAAGAGGGTGGTACCAAAATCCAGCCTCTTTTCATACCACTCTTGACGTCAAAGAGCTCGGATATGCAGCCTCCGTATTGCACTGTAGCCTTCATGCTGTAAAGGAAGGACCTGGTTATGCTGTGTAGTTTTGGGAGCCATCTAATTTTAATCAGGACACTGAAGAGCCCTTCCTTGCTGATCAAGTCAAATGCTTTCGTGAGGTCGATGAAGACAATGTGTATAGGCTGCTGTTTTCTCTGTGCTTTTCCTGCAGTAAGCAAAGGAAGAACCATGTCTACTGTAGAGCATCCTGTTCAAAGGTCACACTGTGACTTGGGATAAACACACTTCCCTAGTTGTTGTAGGCATGATGGCACAACTTGGGCGTACACTTTGCCTATGATGCTCAGAAATGTGATGCCTCTGTAGTTTACAGTCACTCCTCTCACCCTTGTTCTTATACAAGGTGACTGTTGGCATCTCATATCTGGTGGTACACCTTCTTTCTAGCACTGACAAAGAACATCACGTAGTGGCTACAGGAGAGTGGTCTTGAAGTGCTTGACTATATCTGTTGGAATGCCTTCAGTTCCAAGTGCTGACTGATAGTGGTTCAATGGTGTCAAGTCCAGATGTGACCGCAATGTTTTTTGTAGAATACAATTCCGAGTTGTGCTCTACCCATCTTGCCAACTACTTTTGTCAGTGACCATTTCCCCGATTGACGACTTGGGGGCGTGCTGTTTAGGTCCGAGGGCTTTCTTTATTCCCTCATACATTCTTCTGATGTTGCCCGTTGCTGTTGCATTCTGAATGCTATTACTGAGCTTTTGTTAGTATTCACTGGCACATGTTATTGCTGTGTGTTGCATTTTGATCTTGGCCAATCTGAGTGCTTGCAGGGACTTCAGTTGGTGAGCACATGTACTCGGCCAGGGCAGCTCTCTTTGCTTCGATGACTGGAGACCTCTCGCTAGACTTTCCATGAAATGAGTCATAGCTCTTTGAGCCCCCCCCCCCAAAAAAAAGGTTGTAAAAGCTGTATTCTGCATGATTTCTCAGAGTGGTCCCACTTCTCATAGACAGGATCATGTGGCTGTTCTGCAAACAAACCATTTTCCAGGGATTGTATGGATTCCTCTACCTTCTCCTGGCATTGTATCTTGATGTCAATGCGGGGTTTCCCTTTGTTTGGATTGTTTGAGCTGTGTGACGTGAAGCCTTAGACTGCAGGATAGCAGCGTATGGTCAGTGCCACAGTCCGTGCAAGTGGTGAGCACAAATCTTGAGACTCACACACGTTACAATGACCATGTCCAGATGGTGCCAGTGCATTGAGCGTGGATATCTCCATGAAACTCCAAGTGTCTTTGTCTGGAAGAAGGAGTTGGTCATGCAGAGACCATGGTAAAAGCAATGCTCCAACAGGCGCAGCCCGTTCTCATTCCTCGTACCAACTTCCAACTGTCCAAGGCAGGAGGATCAGGAGTCATGGTCAGCACCAAGTCGAGTGTTAAAGTCACTAAGCAGTTCCCTAGTGGGGATGTTCTGGGTGATGTTCAGGATTGCATATAACTTATCCTTTGCCTCTGGACTTGATGTATATGTGGGAGCATAGGCACGGACAAGGGTGGTTGGGCTGTAAGAGGTTTGGATTTGGAGAAACAGCAGACACTCAGTTCTCATATCACCTGGTTCAACCATTCTAAGAACGGGGTTCCTGAGTGAGAATCCCACTCCATGCGCTCAGTGATCCTCAGCACTTTTTCCTTGCCAGAAGAATGTGCAGTCGTCCCCTTGAGTTGAAGCTGGCATATCTTTTCCAGATCACGAGCCTGGGCAAGGTTATATGGAGAACCAGCTGTAGCCCAAGCAGCAAGTTCCCCTTCTCCACACTGCCAAGAGATCCAAAGGAACAGCAAGAGCTGGTAAATTTGGCACTAACAGTGTTGCAAAAGTTGCTGGAACATCACTGAATACTGCAGTGGACTGCCATAGGGACTCCAGCTGTGGATTTTTTCTCAGGGTTAACTTTGGAAGTCTTTTCCATGACTAGGTATGTCTCAAGAGGTTTGTAAGCAGGGTTTACCTTTCTCCTAGATCAGTGCTTCTCAATTATTTTCGGTGTCGACTCCTCTAGGAAGAAAAAGAAAAAGAAAACATTTCACCCCCCCACACCACCCCACGAGCGACTATAAGTAGTATTATTTGTCGATAAAATTGTTATTAGTACACCTCTGCATAACATTGTATCTTTATTAACATTAAAAACAAAAAAGAAATATAGTTCAACTTACAAGAAAGAAAAACTTCATTACCATTATTTTTAATCTGTAACAGAAAAGATTTAAAGAGCACCAATGTGCCTGAAATAAAAAAATAAATAAATAAATAAAAAAAAAAAAACTTATTTAAAACTGATTCAACTTATTTGTTTTAGTATATCCGTCTCTCTCTCTCCACCTTTCATTGACATTTGACCATTCACCAGACATTTTCCCATGTTGTTTCTTGAGGGGTTGTTTACTGAACTTCATATCGTTTGCTCGTGCGAAAAACCGCTACACCATAGCGCGGCAATGAGAGCACCACTGCCAACTAGTAGAGTGGATGTGCAATTACATTTAATTCTCGTACACTATTCCAGAAAAGCATGTTCCCCCTAGGGTCCTACATGCTCCCCCCCGGCATCACACCGCACCCCCCCGGCATCATACCGCGAACCCCAAGGGGGGCGTGCCCCACTTTTTAAGAGGCATTGCCCTA